>JARGGL010000017.1:0-1200000 GCA_029955375.1 Rubus parviflorus | reverse complement strand
GACTTGCCCTAAAGGCCTAAATCCTCCTAAATTCAATCCGGCCGAAAAATCCAACGAGATTCGGCCATATTAGGTGTTTAGCCTAGATTGAAACAAATCTGATACAGATTCGACTGTCTCTATACAAATCTGCAACCAGAGAAGAAAGAGAGAATAGAGACAAAGAAGAAACAATGAGGGTGAAGAGTGCCTCAGTTTTGTCGATTACACCCATGGTTGCTAGAATCGGCTGTGCAAGTCAGGGCGGTTTTGGTATATCAATGCACGGAAGTCCACCCCTACCCTTGACTAGTAGCTGTCAACACAGTAGCCTCAAGGACGAGAAAAAGTCTTGGGTGGGTGGTTGTCACGTCTAACCCACAAATCAAATTGCAAACAATCGCACATTTTTTTTCAAATACCTGTAGTTGAAAAAAAAAATATGAAGGAAGTGAAGCCAAGTTGACAGCCATTGTTTACATCCCAGTCAATTATTTTATTTTATTTTTTCTCTTTTTAAGTTGTTTTGTCTAAATAAACCAATTTTTTGTATATTAGAAACCACTAGATTAATTCACCGCAGCAGAAATCATAACATGAATATTTCGCAAGCGCGAGCGCTACCTTTTACATGCGCATAGCAAATGTTTCAGATTTCAAATTTTTATCATTTTTACTAGATCAACCGTGTCCCACACTTCTGTGAAGCAAAAAAATGTAAACTTTTATCCTTTTTGCATGAGAGGAGAATCGAACACTCATTGTGAGGGTACACTCTACACAAAACCAACTGGACTAACCACACTTTTCCCAAAACCTCTTTTCCACCACCGCACTTTTATCTTCAAGGCATAAGCAGCTTCAACTTCAAGCCCTTTAATTAACAGTTCAACCCATGGGAATCACAGTTGTAGTAAATAGACTCAATTTTTATCTTAGACCCAGCATTTATCTACGGTGTTTAGACATAGGCCTAAGATAAACCCATTGATCTAAAAATGATGAAAAACAACAAGGAAGAAGAAAGAGGAACGATGGGAGGTAGGGTCTTTTTTCTTCTTCTTTTTTTTCATTCTCTCTTCTCTCATTTATCATGAAATTTCTTTGGTTCAATTTAATTTTATAGTTTTAACCATGGTTCAACAAGAATACACGTGGGAGAAAAATTAGGGTGAGCAGCAAATTTGTATCCTTAGGCAACACCCCCTCTGTATAAAACAGTGTGAAGTAAACAGATGCTGGAATATAGTGAAGTTGGCTTCTATAGCCTATAGGTACATTCAGACAGGTAGAAAGCTAATTAGCTAGAACAAATAAACAATAATACAATATGCCTAATTGCTATCGACCATACTTTTCAGAGTCCAAAGAATTATACTAAAACTAGTTCTCTGACATCTACCATGACAAAGCAATCTTGAAAGAAAAGATCTTGTCTACCAGTTTGGTCCAAATTTCCTTGTTAAGAAAATGATGGATATATTAAACTATGACAGATAGAAACTCCATTACTTGAACAGACCCCAGATACCAACTGATCGAGTTCAATCACCAGATACAGATAGTATAGCTCCAAAACCGAAACAAAACTAATCAACATCTACAAATCGCCGCCCTCCCATCTCATACATAACACTCAGCAACATTTCGTTTTCTATCCCAACAATCAGTCAAAAGAAAAATGAAAAAAGATAGACTCTTTTTTTACATGGTTGTGCATCAGCCAAGCAAATGGACAAGGACCAACTATATGATGCTGGTGGAGTCTTCATTGGTGTTCTTGCCATAATCATACTCATATATGTTGTTTCTTACTGCAATCGCCGGCAATCGCCGGCCGATGCGTCAGAACTTGATGAGTCATCTGCAACAATTGAACAAGGCCTTGATGAAGCTACAATATGTGGATACCCAAAGCTGCTTTACTCTGAAGCCAAGCTGCTGATCATGGTTGATTCAATTTCAACTAGTTCATCACCTTCTTGCTGCTGCATATGCTTGGCTGATTTTGACGACAAGGATGTATTGAGATCTGTCCCCAACTGTGGCCATTTCTTTCACCAAATTTGCGTCGACAAATGGTTGCAGCTTCATCCCACATGCCCAATCTGCAGAAACTCACTTCTCGATCCATTGACTTCTGTAGCTGAGGTATAGGATTTTTTTTTTCTTTTTTTTTTGGGGGGGTGGGGGTGTGGTGCTGATGTGCATGAGCTATCAAAGCAATGATGAACAAATTATTAATCAAATCCTCTTTCTCTTGTTCTTGATAATTGGATTGACCCGAGTGTAGATATCATGAATCAATAAGGGGGACCAATGACTAATTGATGTGCATTTTTCAATACATACTGTGCCAAAAGCAACCAAAGTTTCATAATTTAGATCGAGGAATTTTATCTTTGTTCATAAGGTCTGTATTTTAGAGATTGGCTCAAGTGCGGACTTCCGCATTTATTTAATGTCAAGACACAAATTCAAAACACAAGAACTAAAATCGATCTAAACTCTCTACTGAGTTTTTAAAAAACGATTTTTACATTCACTCTTCATGGTGTTCGAAACTTTAGAAAGTCTTACTACTCCGAGAGATATTTTTTCAATATAAATAATGAATCAAAGTTCTAAAGAGGATTTCGTTTTTTAATGAAATGCAACCCCAAGTAAAGAAAATGCCAACATAATGAAATCTTGGCGTAGCGAGTTTGGTTGGGAATAGTACTAGGATTTGACTCACCCAAATGTCATTGATAAAAGATCTAAATGGATGATTCGACAAAGTCTTAGTTGCTCCATTAGTATTTCTCTCCATAAATATGGATAATGTACCAAATTCAAATCAACTCTCCATGAGGTGCTGGTGTGGCCTTATTTCCTGGGTTGGGCCTCTGGCCTTGAGTCTATCTTTGGGCCCAATTTGGGCTGTTGTTTGTTTCTATTTATTTTTTGTTGCGTTTTTAATGTTTAGCTATTTTATGCTTTCAATAAATCCCTACCAACTCTTGGTAGGGCTAGGTAGGCTTTGTCCTGGTCTGCGCACTCTATGTGCCTTGTCTGGCCTAGCGAGGAGACGAGCCATTGCTTAATGGACGCTACCTCCTAGTGGCAGGATGAAACGTAGGGCCACCAGAATTTTCGGTAGGCTGCATAGTGAGAAAGCTGAGTTAATCGGTGAATTATGGCTATATTTTGGCTTGATCTTTCTGGTATGCCGCCTATATTGTAAAGCGGTTGGAATTGCTATTTGTGCAATCCCAGCTAAATGGTGCTTGTTTGAATACATGAGTTTAGTGGAGACTCTTGCTATTATTGTGAGACGTTCTCTAGATGCATATTGTAATTTGGGGTTTAGGCTATATGTCCCCCCCCTTGTATTCGATTGTTTCATTAATGAAGGTCTGAGGGCGGCCGGGGGATAATTCTTAGGTTCACCCTATGGGTGAACCCATCCGTTCACCCCCTCCCATATTAATCAATCATGATCTGACACATATATTTTTATTAAAAAATATATAAAAAGTTGTTATTAATTCACATTTTTGTATTTTTTAATTTGTTTTTATTATATAAGTAATTCATAGTTTTTATATTGTTAATAAATATGTATGTGTCAAAAATTGATTGGCTAATATAAGAAGGGGTGAACGGGTGTGTTCACCCGGGGCCCTTTTATCAAAAAAAAAAAACAAATGAATGATTCGAATTATTAAAAACACAATGTACTATGGCCCAACTATGAGATGGGTTGGTTGGAGATCGACACTTTAGGAGATGGGTTGGTTGGAGATTGACACTTTAGGAGGGGGCCAAGACCATTGTCTTGTTTTATGTCATTTTTTGGGCTTATCTCTGAGTTGACCCATTAGATTGTTTGGGCTTAATGTCAAAAAAAAAAAGGATGATACAATTCAGTAGCCGCCAACCTCATAGACTCAAAGTGCATCGAGTAAAGAAAGTATCCAAGTATAGCAATATACCATATTTGAGAATATGATTAGAGAAATATAAGTTTATCTAAAAGTTTACAAGAATTTGGACATCTCCACCTATTACCGATTGATACACAAACTCACGAAAGGAAGCTGAACTGGATGGCAAGAAACACCGCAGTGCGGGCGCCACGGATCTCGGCTGCTGGACAAAAGATGCACAGGGTTCCCTAGGGTTCTTCTAGTGAAGTGCATGCACACCTAACAGCTGCTCCTTCTAATTAAGTGTTATGAAAACCTTGCGTCTGTTAGTTAACATGACAACAGTTGCTTGGCCAATACGAGTATACGACTGAACGATTTTCGATTTAGTTAACAGTTTAAAAGATAATGCGTAAAATGAACATTTTCAATCATGAGAGGAAGAGAAGAACTAAAAATGGAAAAGCGAGTAGCATCTCTTGCTTGCTATATTCACCGGTCTCCATGCCTACAGCAAGATGGTGACTACTCATCAGACTGCATCATCCGTACAGAACCATAGTCCACCAATACCTTGGACCCCATTAGACACTATGGAAAATGATGAGGACGTGAATTGAAGCTTTACACCAAAAACCATTAAGTATTTCTTCAAACTCCAGCAACCTCTGTATCAACCCACCATTAAAAGCAAGCAAATACCTTCCCAAAGTCCTACCACATGCCCCCACATATCAGATCTCACTCAAATTCCCCAACTCTTTTAACTATATCCCAAATCCAATAAAGTCCTCCCACCCACCCACTACACATGAGTGGTTGGCATCAATTCAAAATATGGTACATGATGCCATCTCAACACCTCCATCAACTTAATAAAGATCAACAATTTCTTATTAAAGAGAAAAAAAAATAATAACAGATATCACAAAGATCAAATCCCATTGCAATCCATATTTGCTTATCCCAAGTCCTAACAATGAATAAGACCCTCCACCACATCCAAGGTGCTCCCACCCCATAACCCACCAAAACAATAACAATCATCCATCAAAGACAGAGAAGCACAATGAATGTGGTGGTAAAGTTAAGTTAAAGGTATAGCACAATAGTATCAAGGCGGCCTTATAAAAAATAATAAAGATATTCATATAAATATTAATATAATTGATTCAGTTTTACATGAACAGAGAAACATATTGCAAATTGCCCCACTACCACAATGCAAATCTCAAGGGTACAACACTTTTGCACCTTCAGAAGAAAATAATCTCCCTCCAAACTTCATTTTGCCTAACCACAAGTACAGAGATTGATAAAAGAAAATATTGAAGAAAAATGAGACATAAGAGCTCTTGTTTTTGTTGCAGTCAATTCTGTAGTTTCTTCAGACAAAATTAAACGAAAATAAAATGCACGAAATAAAAATATGTGAAGAAACCTCCAAAACTAGACTATGTTTTCTAATCCCAAGCCCAGACAGAGGATCTTTCATCCGTCTCCCATCTCTTGTGAAAAGAATAAATGGAAAAAAAATTGCATAATATCTTCCAAAACATTTGAGCCAGGCTTCTCCACCGCCTTCAACCTTACCTCCACCAGTTAACACTTAATTTCAACTTCGATTTCCAGTAAAGAAACCCGGAAAAAGAATATGTACCTTCCGAACTTAAATACCTAGTTCAATGAGTAAAATGAATTCATTTTAACTAGACTACTAGCTGATCAATCTGCATCTGCTCAAGCCAAGCATCTAAAACAGAATGATCAATGGATTCAATTTGAGAATTGGAATTCAAAACCTCACCGGATGCGGCAGCACTTGAAACCGGAGCTGCAAACTTATCTTTCATCATCTCAGGTGGTGATTCCTTGACAAGAGATTGAACCCAGGAAAGGTCAGGCTCCTCCCCATTGTTCCCAAGCTCAAACGAAGATGATCTTCGCAATCTACCCTCAGCATCTCCATTAACAGACCAATCCAACTTTCCATTGGGAGATCCCCATTTTGACCAAGAATTTACAGGAGACCCAACCATGGAGGAAAAGTTGTTGGATCCAAGATCCCTTGAGCTGAGACTGCGAAGTTGCTGGTGCGAATTCTCAAGCTGGGCAAATGCCGAGAGCCTAGAGCCCATTGGGGAGATTGGCTCCACACTCCTAGGTGACATCCTGCCAGGAGATTGAACTCCAAACTGAGCCTGTAGAAGAGGATGATCAACATTTTTTGGTGACATACCATTGGTATTGATGGGCGATAACATGCTCTGCTGTTGTTGAAATTGATTCAGTACAGCTGATTTGTGCGTAGGTGAGAAAACAGAAGCAGCTGTATGGTCTGAAAATCGAGGTGAAGAGGAGAATTCAGCAGAAAATAGCTCTTCAAGATTAGAGGGGGTTAAAGTTTTAGACCGACCAGAGCGACCAACAGATATGGAACTTGGCCGGGGCTGCGAGAAACAGTTCAATTCATTCAAGAGCTGTTGCTGAGCATCCAATTCACGCAACAAATTTAAATTTTCAAGTGGAATGTCTCGGGCACAAAGCGAAGATCTCAAGCGGCTTGATTGGAGGTTGCTTCCAGGGAGATGAAGGGTTGGCACATTTGGATGAGGCCATGCCACTGATGATTGAGAAATGCCATTTGCTGATGGAGACATTGACTGACTAAAAGGGGATGGAGACATAGCAGAGACTGATGAAGGTGAACCAGGCAAAAGACTCAAAGCAGCAGCCATGTCCATGACACTAGGACCAGATGCAGATGAGCGCGGCGAAGGGACAGCAGATCCAGTTGACACATACAAGGGACGCAGCTCCTCAGCCATGTGTGCAAAAAAACAGACTCGTCTATTGCAGCTTGTACCATCTTTGCAAAGCCGAGTTCGGTATTGAGCAGGGTGGAGCCAACACTCAAAGACCCCATGAGCATACTCACACATGTCCCCACGTCTACAAGCACCCTTTCGAAATTCAGGGCAGGGCACACAGCTATAGTGAAACTTGCGCGGGTCTCTTCTTCGGGCATTCTCCCCTGGGTGAACAAAAGGGCACTCTGTCCAATCATGAGAGTACGCCCGTGAGCAAGGTCGGACCTTGAATGAGAACATTCGGAACTCATCTGTGGCATAAATGCTGTTCTTAATGTCAGGTAGAGATGGATCGTACGGATATTCTTTCTTCTCTGGGGCAGAATTAACAAGCAAATCAGTAAACTTTGAAGCAGGAGAAGAAACTGATTCTGATGGAGATTGCAACCCATTCTCCGAGGAGGAAGAAAGCGCAAGTGAGTCAGAATTTGATGTACTAACGGATAGGTGTAAACTGCACTCACTTACTGAGCCATCAGAAGCATTTTTTGAGAGAAGCTCCTCAAGAACAACACGCATGCTTTGCAGCTTAGGGTGAACAACAATAACATCAATAGGGCGATGACCACTAGCATCCATGCAACTCAAATTAGCACCAGCGGATAAAAGAAGCTTAACAATATCAATTGCATTAAAAGATCCGCCAGAAGCAGCACAGTGAAGGGCAGTGCTTTGATCCAAACCACATGAGAAATTTACATCAGCCTCAGGGTGCGAGACAATAAGCTTCACAACATCAACACTACCATAGGTAGCAGCAACCATTAACGGAGTTCTCTGCTCGGAAATAATATGTTTGGAGCCTTTCTGACGGCTATACCATAGTCCAATCTGATTGATTGAAGAAGCATCCTGATCAATCAATTGCTTAAATCCTTCAACATCATTGTCAGAAGCAAGTTCAAGTGCGCTAGAAAAAGAATCTTCGGTTGTAATGGTTAGATGATTCATTTCTTCAGGGTTAGAATTGGTTTCAATGGACTCAGACGAAGTTGTTTTTGAACATTCAGGACCACCACACATGCTTTAAATAGCTGAAATACTGAAGAACACAAAAAGAAAAAGAAGAGATCAGAGTAATTTCAAAATGAATTATAACCCTTACAAAAAATAAACAAAAGATTTTCATCAAGCACACAAACATACATGAATATAAAAAATAAAAAAAAAACATACACGATTATAAGATCAGTCATTTGAGGCATACCAACATCACATAACAGATTGGTAGAGAAACAGCCAAAAGGCTTGAAATTTTTATCTACGATATAGAAACCAAGACCCTCTGAGCCACAAGGTATTCAAAAAGCAAACCAAGCACTCAAATATAAAGAAAGGAATGAGTACCAAAACCATGAAACTGTAAAAACTGATCGACAAAGACAACCATAACTTAGCTCATATAACATCTTAAAAGCAAATCTCGAATCATCTAACAACAGATTTAATCTCAATTAGTTTGAATAAAGTTTGGAAAAATGAATTATTCTTATTCTTAGCAAACAAACAAATTTTAAAGAAAAAGTTGCTATCTTTTGTGATATCAAGAATCTAGAATATGAATAAGCATCAAGAATCTACACCAAAAATTCTAAAATTGATAACAAATCAAATCAAACTTCAGGGTCATTTATAAAAGCAAACATCACAATGAAACAATAATCATAATCCATCACACTTTATTTTTTGCTCACAAAAATAAACACACATTATTCACTTCAGAGCGATAAATATTCCAGAAACAAAAAAAAATATTAAAAGAAAATGTCTTGATATTCGATTCGGCGGTCCAACATTAAAAGGAAGAGTCTTGAAAAACTAATCAAGGAACCAAATCGAAAGAGAGAATGATTCTAGCGAGCCAAACAGAAGCTTAGTTGGCTTACCGGTAAAACAGTTTCCGAGACAGAGATCAGAGGCCGTCCGATAAAGCCCTCAACCACCAAACGAGTCCAAATGCGAGAACAACTTTAAAGCCAAGAGAGCCAACGCTTTAAAGCTTCCATCTCCATCGATGAGACCGAGGAATCATCACACAAAGACAGTGAAAGACATTTCTAGAGAGAGAGAGAGAGCAACAGAGGGGGAGAGAGAAAGGTGAGCGAGTTTAGAGAGAGAGAGAGAGCGAGAAAGTAACGTCTAGAGAGCAATTGAAAGTTGGAAGGGAAATGGAGATGAAATGCAATTTGGAATTTATTTTAATTTGCGGGGATGGAGGAAGGCATCGAAATTCACAACAAATCCGAGTGAAATGAAGTCCAAATTCAAGTCAGATTTTTGAAAGTGGTGGGGGGACAAGTGGCACCGGTTGGACCGGTGGAAGGGACTACGATTTAAAGTTTAATTAGGGGTAGCAGGTGACTGGTTTAGCCGGTGGGGACGGTGGAGTGGATGTGAGAGGACGGGTTTAAGCGGATTGGAATCTAGGGTGTTTGGATTCCGCCAATGAGGTTTTGTCGTTAACGCGAAATAACGGACGTCTGGGCAGTGGTCAATTATGGAGTCAAATCCAAGGAAAAGGCATGAAGCAACAAAGACTATATTTTTAAAAACAAAAAAGGAAAAAAATTACAAATATAGATATGAATGATAATCGATTTAGAATTTAAATTACGTTTGACAAAGGCGGATTCATGAATTTATCTTAATGTGGTAAGATTTAACTGCAGTATCTCGTATTTTATAGTAAATCACATAAATGTTGATTTGAAAGACGTGTACTTATATTGAACGCGCAAGAAAAGTTTGATAAATGTTATCGTGTTTTGCTCTTATTATGTGAACCCGCATTCTTTGCTTTTTTGGGTTAATTATTTGCTTCAGTCCATTTGTTCGACAGCCCACATGGTACATCCCGCATGGTACATAGTTAAGGAGGAAGTAAAGATTTTACTTATCTCAAGTTCAAGAGGCCGGGTTGTGTTGTATTTGAAGTATGTATTAGATTGATTCAAACATGTTATAACTAATCCGGGTAGCCATTAGTCATTGTTAGATGTTACCATATATTTGGTTTGTGGATATTCAAATGAGGTTAAACTATAATGCTAATCGAATTCGTAAAACAAGATAAATTCGATTAATTGCATGATTAATTGTTAGACTTAGTTGGAACCTAGAAGATCATACACAATTAAGTGGTATTCGATGGATAGACTGGTGAACCATATTATGGTTAGGCCGCCCGACATTCCGTGTCCTAACAACAACAGTGACGGTGACCTCTGTTATCATGACGGTTCAACTAATTATCAATATCTTGTTCGCCAGGAGCAGAGCGACTTTGCTACCACAAGGAGCTCTTATGGCTTCTCATCATTTTTCCTTTGTCATTTCAGTGACGGCAAGGAATTGGAGTATATAGGTGGACTTTGCGAAACCTATCCTTTTGGGCTATGGGTTTGGCACTTTGGGACCGTGGCTCTATGACCTAGTTCTAGGCATCAAGTGTAGACCTTGGAGTGGGCTATCAATTTGGTTTGGGACTTAAGGGAGGCTGGCTATCATGTTTAACACATAGGTACAACCATGTTTTGTATATTCATTTAGTCGAAGAATTTTCAACCGTACCACAATTGAGTCAATTGACGGATAAAGGTTCATTAGTGTGATAAAGTGTTTCTTGAGATATGATGTCTTTTGTAGGCTTGTTTTGAATAAAAAAGCATAAATTGTCCTTTTAATGAGTGGCATTTATTAATTTTCTTAACTTGCTTGACCATCAAATTATAGGTTCAAGTCTAAAAATTGATGAATATATCGATCATTGGATTTTGTTTGTTTCTAACAAACAAAAAATTCAATATTATAGGGAATAAGAGGTAATATGAGATGAAAATTATTTGTGTATTTGTATACATCCTCCTTCACGTGTGGACGTCTATAATGTATTAAAATACGAACATCCTCATCCCGACAAATTGTCATCAGAACTCAATCATCGGAACTGCTCATCGTTTAGATTTATTTTCAAGAATTTTCCTGGCAAAAAATCAACCTAATTGGAGATTGTTTGGTCATATGTTCGTTGTATAGTTTACAAACAAATACAATCCGTCAAATAAAGCTGAAACGATAGAATGTGGTAATCAAATAGCTAAATAATTTGAAAATTGAAAAAAAAAATTATCAAAATAATCATTGAAGGATTACCTAAAATATAGACGGTTCTGATCATTAGTTTGCACGTTACGATGAGAATGTTCGCATTTTAATACAATGTGGACGTCTACACGTGAAGGAAACTATATATATATATATATATATATATATACTAAACGGATATGACGGCTGACATCAAAATTTTGCATTTTAAAAATGAATGATCTCCGCACATAAGAATCATTTATATATATATATATATATATATATATATATTTTTTTTTTTTAATTATAGAACGTCAGTTTACACATACACGGCTATCCTAGGAGAGTCGAATTCATCATCTCTCCTAGGCCAATTTTAGTGTCAAACCACTACACCAACCACCTTAGACACAATGACTTGTATATATGATTTGATTCAATTCTGCATAATTAGGAAGGTATATAAAAAATTATTTTCTATAAGTAATACTGCACTTGTACATTTTAACATGTTTGTATGGGTATAAAAATAGGGTGTTGTTATTAACACACCCTAAAGTGTTAATAACACACCCTAAAGTGTTAATAACACACCCCTTCTTCTATATATCTCTCTTTCTTTCTTTAGTGTACACATCCTAAAGAGGGGTGTGTTATTAACACTTTAGGGTGTGTTAATAATAACACCCTAAAAATAACTTGTCTAATTGGAAAATTCTTTTTCGAACACTGTGCTAATTGGTAATTTTAGTAAAAATAATTTCCTTTCATTTTTGTTGTTTAATTGTTGGAATTCAAACAACATTTGTAATTTCAATAATGAAATTCAAAATTTATATCACTATCTCTCTAAGAATTTTATATGTTTCAAATTTTTTAAAAGAAATATTTAAATTATATGATATGACCATAATTATTTGATCTAGTGGTATAAGTCTCTTTTGTAAGTTGAATATCATAATTTCAACTTAAGTACGACTAGTTGTTATGTAATAAAAAAAATTTATTTGATCATTCGATCTTGCTATGCAATTGAAGTAGCTAGTTGTGCACTTCTTAATTGCTATTTGGTGCTTGTTAGAATATATTATTTGGGGACGTTCTCTCGACCCTTATTGTAATTTAGAGCTTAGGGCTTTAGGCATCATATGTCATCTCTTTGTATTTGGCAGTTTCATTAATTAAAGTGAGAGGGCAGTCGCACGTCTGCACCAATCATTTTCTTTAAAAAAAAAATCACTTTCCAAAAGTAAATGTACCCGCGGTGGATTTCCATAATTATTGTGCCTCTTTTTGCAACCTCTTAAATAATTCTTCTAATAATTAAAACCACAAGTTTGTATTCATATATTCTTTTTTCATTTCAAATTATATACAATAATGTGTTTATCTCACTCATCGGCTAAGCTATAGTTCACGATTCACAAATTACGACACAATTTCTGTTATCGATCATTCCATATCAGAACCATGTTGGAGTTGGCTCTTCTTTATTTTGAAGAGCTATGCTTGGTGCCACAGGTTTTGTGTATGGTATGCGATTCAATCAAATAAACACCCCAATTTTCCTGACAATGACTCTCTTTGGCGAATCTAATTAGCTCCCTGAAATGGAACCAAGTTGGATATGTCCGGACTACTGATTTGATATCAGTTCTTGTCCTGTTCTCATGGCCTTAAACTTGGCAATTCTATGGTATCCATCATAATAAGGTCAATTTTTCATGTAGGTTTCTTGCTCCCTCACTTTCAAACTCGAGGCCACATGAAACTGCTTCCTCTTTCGAACATTTTTTTGTCCATCATCTTGATTCGGATAAGAAATCAGAGGACTATAAATATATATACATGGACGTGCTGCTCCCACTTGAACCAAATATATGGTTAGATAAATTAATTGATTCCTCTTTTCCCTTCTTGTTTTAGGGAACATGAAACATGGGCTTATTATATATATGTTTGGTCCACTTATATAATTCCATTTCGCCAGATTTAACCATTCATATATTATAAAAAATATTATAAATAACAATTAATATATTATCACTACCACAATTTGCTGATTAGACAACAGTGCATCACCGTTGTCTATTAAAATATATATTCGTCGTCTAAGCGAGTGTTGTGTATTTGTCAATTTTGACACAACGGTGGAACACCGTTGTCTAGTGTACTGGAGAACAACGGTTTTTAGTCAAAAACCATTGTAGACCTACTCTGATTTTACCGATGGCTGAAAATAACCGTTGTCTAAATTAATATTCAATAACGATTTTCAAATAAAAACCGATGTTATGGTTTAAGTTAGACCACATCTTTCTTATTCATTTACTTCAATATGCAACGGTATGAGCTCATAAAATGTTGTTTTTAGGCTACCTATACAATGGTTTTACAATTCCACAATTATCTACCAGCCCTATGGACAACGAAATCTCAACTATTGTTTATATTCAATAAATTTAATGACAATTTCAATAAATACCAACAGATCCACTGTGCAAGATAAAAAAGAACTGGCAGCTAGCTAGTCATACAATAAACAAGTATGTAACCATTTGCTACAAAACAAGCTCCACTAGCTAGCTAGAACCACAAAACTAATTAATGTTTATTGATAAAATCTAAAGGAAATTATCACCAAACAAATTGTGCCCACGCATCGGGTTCTTCATCAATTTCTTCTTGCATGCAAGTCTTCTTGTTTCTTGAGGTCCATATTCTTTAGTTAATGTGGATTCACTTGTAGCATTAGGGATCAACATTGCCAACTAATGAACTGCAAATAAAGATATGTCATCATATAAGTGTCCCATTCTTTCTAAATAAATATACATCTTAGCAGGACACTGTAGTATATCAAATGATCATCTAATTGATAAAAAGAAAACAAAAGCTAGAGCAAGTGACTATCACAAGAATTGCATATATACCTTCGGTTCGAGGTTTAAGTAAGGAAACCTCATACTGTTTATGAAAGGGGTAATATATGTATCAATTCCTAGTGAATGGTCGGAGTCATTTGTTAGATGCTAAAATAGGCAAAAGGTAAAAGTTATTGCGAATAGGAAAAGATTAATCCACATGAACTCACAAATATAGATAAGATAAAAAGTCAAATTTTGTATTCAAGTATCCGAATCACTAATAATACCATAATAAAAAGTCAAATTTTGTATTGAAGAACCTTTGTAGGGTGATTCAAGTCCTCACTTGAAGGCATGTAACTTGTTATCTAACAAAGAAAACAAGAGCAAGCTTTTAACAGAAAAAAAAAACATAATTAAAAAGGAACAACAGGCTTTTTGCTTCAGCGCCATCCTTTGCATATATCCAGTCTATATGAATCTACTATTGGTGAATGCAATTAAACAATCTACGCAATCGGTAAAAGTAGTGGTTTCAGTCTCAGTTATGTATGGAAAGTAGTCGCAAATAATCTTCTCAAATATTTCAAAGGCCAAGAGTACGTACAATATGTGTGTGGTCATCATAAGCTGCCGTAGTGAAGACCTGCATGAAAAGAATCATTTACTCGCACGTATTAACAATATGCAAAAAGAAAAAGTTTATGAAATAATTAACCACTGCAGGAAGACAACTATTTATAAAGAGAAAAGGTTGAGCATATTCCAGTACCATGAACATGCTCTTCCATCCATATTTGACATTATTGACACGAGATAAAACCATTTATCAGACACATCTGATGATTAATTCTTGTATCTCAAGTTCTCAACTGCACTACTTTTAAGCTAGCATAACAATGACAAAAGGTTTCATAAACTCATTCTGAAAATTATAATTAGCCAGCTCTTCTCGCTCCAAGAATTTCATTGACAACTGGCATAGAGAATCCATAGCGAAAATTGCAATTGTAATAAACAGGTTTTCAGCACAGCCAATTGCTATTGTGATTCTTTAAGTACCAGAACCTAAGCCCTATACACACAAAAGCCAAACTTGAAACCTGCACAAACGAATAAATTACAAGAACTACAAATCGTTTCTATACCCAACAATTTACCAACTGTCCCAAATACAAGAGTTCATAACTAACATATCCGACCCTAAATATTCAATGGATTTAAACCAGTATATCCCTGGAACCAATGGAACTCAAGGAAAAAAATTTGAAACCCTAATATTACATTGGTTTCAAGCTCTTAACACAAATAATAAGTAGTTGGTACTCACCATAAATTTAGAAACATACAGTGGGAATTTAGAGGACGCCAAAGACTGATGCTTAACCATTGAAGAACAAAGGCTTTTTGTGTCTCCCTGGAGATTTGGTCACGAGCGGCGCAGATCAAGAGAGATGAGAAAGATATCTGTGTGAGAGAGAGAGAGAGAGAGAAGAGAACGGAGTGATTCGCCGATTTTCAGTCGAACGGTTAAGATCCAGAGGGACAGAAAGAAGAGAAAGAACACGTTTATACTTTATAGACAAAAGAACCAGTTTTGTTGCGACCAGTAGAACCATTTCTAATGCAAAGCCCAAAATTTGATTCATGTGAAGAGAGCGAATGAGTTCTGCAGGCAACCACGCACAACTCAGGTTTGGCTGTTCGTGTTTTGTGAAAGAGAACGAGAGAGTTTAGGGCACTTTTGTTCTTTAGTTTTTTTTTTTTTTTTTTGAGTCTGGAGACATTTTCAGAAATAAGAAAGAAAAACAAAAGATTAAAGGGGGAAACCAAAAAAGAAAGAGGAAGGAACAAAATTAAAGGGGAGGGAAAACTTTCGTGATATCCCGCCTAGGAATTTTTTTTAATAAAATAGCACCTACACAAGGATTTCACATTCCACCGTTGTACAAGTCAAAACAACAGACTTCCACCAAAGGAACCAACACTTTTGAATAGTTGTAGACAACTGTTTTGACTAAACCATTGTAAAAGAAAACACCACAACGGTTTTTATTAAACCGTTATCTAGTTAGCGTTGTCTATTTACAATTTTGTACTAGTGTATATACACACTTCATGTTCGTCCACTTCAAGTTTATAAATTAATATCTTATCTAAATCCGATTCCAACAGAGAATACAGAAAATAATTGGCTAAGAATCTCCCCAAAAATTATAGAAAAGAAGGCTTTAACGTACTATCAATGAAAAGAACCAAAATTATAGATCATAATCCCATGCATGCACCAAAGGCGAGCATATATAACCACTTTCTTTGTCTAATAGTCTTGCCTTTGATAATTTTTTCTGCACTCATTTTGTTCACACAAGTTGTGTAACACAACCACTAATCTCGACACAGAAGTAGAGAAGTGGCCAGGAGATCGAGCTAAGACAACAGAAGAACAAAAGTTCATCACTCCAGCAAAAGAAATTAACAAAAATAAGAAAAAAAGTTGGTTTGATTTACTAGGCTAGCTAGCTAGTTTGTTTTTCCAGTAACACACTGTTTTACTAGTTGCTTCAATCCCTTCTTCTTGTGACGAGTCCTCTTCTCCTCGACGACCTCGACCCGATCATCCTCCCTCTTCCTCTCAGCAGCATCCAATTCATATTCCAAATGCACACACAGCTTCAGTACGCGGTCCTCCACATGATCCAGCCTCTCAATCAGCGTCCCCTTCGCTTCCTTCTCCATCATCACGTTCTCAATCGGACGGCAGTGCTTCTCTAGGCTTTTCGGAGAGACCGCAGAAGACGACGACACCTGTCCGTACTCGCTAGTTAGGGTTCCACTCGACGGTGTGGATGCGCTTGAGCTCTTGGCCGAATGTGAGGATCGATGGATGGTATTGCAGCCCTTGATTTCCTCCAACTGCCTCAGCATAATGTCCAGGCGGTCCAGCCTCGACAGAATCGGTTCCTCAGTAGTCGCCGTTGTCCTTGTCATTGTTGTTGCCACCATCATCACTCTTTTCCCGCGAAACAAACACTCGTTTCTTTTTCTTTTTCGCTCGTCAAACTAATTAAGGTTCCTCTTGGTTATAAAGGAATCGACCAACTGCCACGCGTCTGAATTTGGGAAGGTGTTACGGACTAGGGTTTGGGACACGCGGCGAGCTAAGGTGCGGAGAGTGGGCTGTGAAAGAGATAATGATTCTGTTTAGGGTACACGTGGTGCATGCATGCAAAGGACTAGGATGGACCACGTGTGTCGTCACGTGATGCTCCGTCGTCGTCAGCTCAGCCGTTGTCAGAGAGTTGGATCATGGTCCTCGGATGGATGACGATGATGTAGGGAGATTATCCTCTGCGTTTCCTTTGAAATCTTGACACGTTGCGCGCATTACAGGTGGCACCTGTAGCCTGTTCCCGAACCGTATTAAGAAAAGCAGCATTGATCGATCTTTTAATTGAAGACTGGAAAATTTACCGCCTTAATCCTGGGTTATTTTTCCACCCACTTTTCTGTTTTTTCTTAACTGTTTCCGGCAAAGGTTTGTGGCAAAAATAACTAAAAGAGAAATAGTAATTGCTGAAAGGTAAGAAGCAAATTAAATATGTCCCACACCACAAAATAGCAACGTAATTAACTTCATATGGAACTTAGGGTGTCCAATATATATATACATATATTTGCCAAAAAAAAATATATATACATATATAGTTTGTGGTATGCGAATTTCTATAGAGCATTAGAGCGTGGTTCGACAAAATATTGTATAGAGTTTAATAACATACATAAAATAAGATATAAACACAATCCCCTTTAGACCTTGGATGATGCTCTCATCCTCTCTCTTATTCATAAGCCGTCAGCAAGAGTTTCTCTTAGATTTTGGCCTGAAGCAATCTGAGATTGGGTTTAATTTCTAAACTTTGGATCTAAACTGTTGATGCTGTTCTTCTCTTCTTGAGGAGCCTAGGCTCTTGTTTTCTTATATTTTTGGTGCCTCCTATTCCGGGTTGATCTTGGAGTTTCAAGTGCTTTTATATACGGTTGTTTCCGGTGGTTGCTGGTTCCCTTTTGCAAGGTGATATATGGTTCTGCATATAGCTGGGGCGCTTCTAGTTGGTTTGGATGCAAGATTTGGGATCTAGGTCAGTTCTGGATCCGGGTCTGGGCTCTAGATCAATTTTTTGTCAGGATAAGGCCTTGGGATATGAGTGATGTCTTATGAGTTCATATTGTTTACTATATATCCAGAGGTCGCTTGTACGTAGTCAATTTTTGTCGCCGCACGCGTCTGATCGACTGAGTTATTATTTGGTGGAGAGACAAGCTTGGTTATGAGAGTGCTCGTTCTATATCGTCAATATTTATGTTATTATGTACGTCTAGACTGCTGAGTTATCTGTGTCACCATTGTATTAACTCCTATTATGCATCTCTATTTTATTATTATTATTTACAGAAAAATTATCTATACAGTTAACGGAATAAGACTGTGAGTCAAGTCAAGATTGGCTGGAGAAAAAGGGACTCGACGGCTCGACGCTAACCGAAACCTAATTTACCAGAGTAACATTTAATGCTAACAAGTAACAGTGCCTCCATTGCTTCAATCGAAGACATAAAGCGTGGCAAACTGTGCTTGCCCTAAACCTAAAACAGGAGGGAGCCGGCTCAAATTAAAAATTTACTTTAGTAAAAATTACCAATAAGTGCAATTCCACAATAATAGTCTTTCCCCAGTCAATAACAAAAGCACTAGGAAAAACAAGGACAAAACAAATTAAACAGTCCTTGACAATAGTAAATAGGAGAGGTAGATAGAATTAAAACTGATCGGCAAACGCATACTCTAGCTATCGTACGAATCGAACAACTACTTCACAACATTTTGATCCTTTGGGGAACTTCAATAATTGTTCCAAAACCTTTTCTAGTTTCTCCATGTTCATCTTCAAGCTCAAAGATGGTGAAATAATGATCTTCTTCAGAGCAAGCGCATATTTTAAAAAAACCTTCGCAGCGTTTAGCAACCAATTACCTCCACCGACTTCGTGAATTTCAATGATTTTTAGGTACGACGGAAGCTTAAGACAAAGAGGTATTGTGCCCATATCATCGAAATCTGTGTCTTGAGAATATTTATGCTGATTGTTTAGGCCAAATAAAACAAAATATCAGACATCGATCTTAATTAATTGGTTAGCAACATGAATTGCTGGATGGCAATATATAGAATAAGCAATATTACCTCATTAAGCATAAGAACTTCAAGAAAGGGACAGAATTGGAGCATTTGCAGCAGTTTGTTAAAATTGGACCTTGAATTTGTAATATCGATTCTCAGACGGGTTAGGTTCCTGAACATGGGCATAGAACACCAGAGTTCTTCACCCTTTAGACCCTATAGAAAAAGGTAAAACATTAAGTCTACAAATGAAGCTAAGATTCCTTTTCCATGCTCATGAGCAGGCCGGTTATGGAACAAAGGGGACGTGTATTTATATTCACTACAAAAAAATCTAGCTAGTATATTGGAGCATCTAACTTTAGTAAGCAAGAAAGAAGGAAAAAGTGAACAAGATTTAAATGGTCAGGGGTGAAAACATATTGATGGGAAAAGATGATCGAGAAGCAAAATATGTCAACAAAATAACAACCAACTCAATACAGGACTCTAAGAACGAACCTCAAGAGTATAATCTAAGAGAGATAGATCTTTTGCATTAGAGAGACATCCAAGTAACCCATATATTCGACGATACCCTTTTCTCGAATTATATGAAAAAGAAGCCACAATACGCGCCGAATCAAGTGACGTTGAACTAGATACACAATGCTCAAGCCCGAATCCACCATAATAATCATAATGTTTCAGATTAGCTCCAAGAACCATGAACTTATTAGCAAACCCAATACCTTCGTATATAGTAAACCTCAAGAGCTTGGGTGCACAAACACGAATAACCTTGTCTTCGAGATTATACCAGCGGCAATGAATTAAAGTTAACTCTTCAAGCACTGAGCAAGTAGAAAATAATTGATGGGTTGAATGATCGTCCGGGAATCCAACATTTTTGAGAGTCAAGGTTTTGAGACTAGGAAAACATATTGGAGAGGCGGGAAGATTGAATTTGAGCAAACAAAACCTATCCAATTTTAGCTTCACGAGTGACTTGGAAGAAAACAAGCAATTAGGCAACACAAATGCCTTATACGACATGCGATTGGGATCAGCTAGAGAAAGCTCTTGAACATTACGCATCACTACAGCAGTGATCCAAGAAGTGATCAGAGAGGCATCATCTCTGACACAACATTTGAGATGAAAGCTTTTTATGGATTTGCGAAGGAAAATTGCCCTCCTCACAATAATCAAAAACTGACTTCTATTAGGAAAGAAAGTTTCATCGAAGTCCAGGTTGGGAGTGTGTTTCCATAGATATTCCCACTGCTTTGATAACATGCTAGTTCTAACTGCATCTCTAGTTTGGAGAAAGGATAAGATGTGCTCAAGAATCTCAACTGGCAAATCACTCAAGCTTATAACAAGCTTCGGTCTCTTCTCTTCAAGACTCATCTTTCTCTTGTTTTCTTTAATTTGGCAAGGACTCATCTTTCTTTGTTCCACAATATGTCTTCACCTGACAAAATTTATACATTATCTAAAAGAATAAATATGCTGCTGAAAATATTTTACCATCTTTATGAAACCCTAAAAAAAAATCTGAAAAACAAATGGAGCTAGCATATACAGAATTACCCATATTGATGAAAACAAAACAAAAAAGAAACCCTAAAAGAGCTACAAAATCAGAAAAACAAATTGTGCCAAACAAACAGAAAAAAATTATAGGTTAATAAATCGCAAGATAATGAGATTTTCTTGACTTACTGTGCATCAATTAACTAAAGTGAATCGACATCGAGGAATAAGAACGCACAATCATATTAGGGCAGGAGAACCGACGTTAAGTATGCAATTTTAATTTGCCGGCGACTTAACTATGACCCCGTCTGAGAAAAAACGATGTTATTTGTATGGGCTATGTATTGGGAAAAGAAAAAATGTTCTGATGATGTAGCTCTTTATCACCTTTCGACGTCTTTTCAACAGCTTGGATTCAAGTTCAAACACATCCAAGCATGACTTTATATTTTACATGGGTTCAAACCCTAGGAGTCTTTTTTTGGTTAGGGATTCTCTCCCCGGGAAGGATCCCCCAACCCTCCCTGAGGGTATGCCGAGCTGTTGTTGGCCACTGATACTTGACAGATGCATGAACCTAAAGGCCCCTCAAACCTGCCCAACCTGGGTTTTGAACCCCTGATCTCCTGTTACTAGCATGCAGGAACAGTTCTCCCCTAACTTGGATGGTACAAGTTTGCCAACTCAACCACACCAAGTGGTTAAACCGTAGCACTTTATTTTATTTTTTAGTGGATTAAATATTATTAATAAACAAGTGAACATCCCAGGCTACATTAATGAATTAAAACTTTCAATATCTTGGTAACCATAAGTGTTTTTTCTGACAATATTAAGTAAACAAATAAATTATTTATTCCTAGCTAGGAACTTTAGAAGGATGAACCAAATTGCGTCTGCCCAACATTGCTTTGCTCCTGCAAGAGACTTAAGCTGTCTTCAACTTCATCATTAATCTGCTGAACTTGAGCTTGTTGTCCAATATCAAAGTTAATGACAATGTCAGCGCGTGTCTTAGCTAATTCACATTCTGCTTCATGTATTTGTTCATGTAATCGGGAAATGACCCCAACACAGCCATACACAGGATCTTCTACTCTGCATTCGGCCTCATAATACAAAGCGTCTGCAGCTTGAACTCGAAGATGAGGCGGGAGTTGCTGATCATTAATCATTAAAAAAATGAATAATCAAAAGTTAGAGGTACTATCATCATTCCAAACTAGCTTTTTTTTTTTTCTTTTTTTTTTTTTAATTTTTTTTTACTAATATTAGACAAAACTCGGGACTTCAAGATAAGACACCTACTATTGTTCCAAATGGTTATTGATCGATCATTGTCCTAAATCATATATTTGCTTTTGGATCTTCTCCTTGTTTAGGCTATTCTTGACCAATTAGGTATTTTAAAATCAATTAGAAATCACTGAATGGTTAATATGTATATGTTACCTGGAGCATTCGTCCAACATTGCTGGCACCATAGATTCTATGAACAGAAGCAAATCTTTGAGGATTATTTGGTGGAAAATATGGAGAGAATATGCAATCTGAGGGGCATCTCCTTCTCAAATATCTGCAAGCAGCACAACGACCAGAAATCATAGCTCGAAGATCTAGAGGAGGATCACTCAAAATCTCACGTACCCAAAGAAGATTTCCTCAATCTCAATCTTTTGAAGAAGAAATCTTAGAAAGATTGTGTAGATTGTTTCTAAATTCTTCAAGATTACAAGTATATGTATTGAGGACTATGTGTTAGCTCTTGGAAAGATTTTAATTCCAACGGCTACTTTTTTTCAAATGGAAGATTTTAAGGAAATTTTCTTATCATAGAAATAGTAGTCGTATAATTAGGGTTATTTTGTTCTTCAATTTAATTTTTTTGCATATATATCATAAGTCTTCCATTCAGAATCTTGATATGAAAGGCTATGTACGTGTTAGCTCTTATTCCAACGGCTACTATTGAAGAGTTTTTATAAATTTTCTTAGCATGGTAGTTTGTGGGAATGGCAATAATTGTCATTGGAGTTAAGGAAGCCCTACAAATTGTAGTTTACGTGATAACTATTTTAATTTTATTTAGGGTCTTGTTCAATGTTTACTATTTAGGCTAAGCTACCAAGAACTAAACCCTATATATCAACGCTCAAGAAATCTTGCACCTAAATATAAACAACAATTTTGAAGGTTTTTTATTTGGAAACCAACAGAACTCTGTTGATATGATTCAACAGCAAGTCGTATAAGTTCTTAAAGTAAGTTTAAGTGGTGAGAGTAGATGAGAAATTATGTTAAGATGAGGCTCGGTTAAGGTTTGATCCCTTCCGAGCGAGACTGCAGAATATGGAGCTGTTGCTGCTCAGTGCTCACTACCATTACTACTACCACTGAGTAAATAACAGTAACAAAGTCAGAGCCTTTATTAAATAGTACTAATGCTGATGCCTGATGGCACAGAACCTAGCACTGTAAAGAGTTTTATAAGCTATGGAAAATGTTGAGAAGCGGCAAATCTGGAAGCAAATATTGCAGGGCACATAACTCAAGTATACCACAAAGTTGCTTGAGAAATTTAAACTGTAATATATTAAATACTGTTCCAGTGATGGTCTTCACATTTTCCAAATAAGTACAACAAACAATATTTTTCTCACCTCCTATCAATATCATCTACAAAGAGTGTAAGCTTCAAATGGACAAACCAGTTGACAGAAAGAAATATCGGAACAAAATATAAAACAGTTTAGTCACTCCCCCTCTCGATCTTGAGCTTTAGTTGGGCGAACAAAATGAATATGAATTTTCAGACAGTACTGTCGTCTTTCTGTCTAGCAGTTGATTCCACACACCTCAACATCTGGACCAGTGACTCTTGTGGTAAATGGATCAACCCTCACCCACAACAAAGAGAAAATTGAAGCCAGGAGAATTGACCACACAACGACAATGGTGGGTGTACGGTTCTGGCGTCCCATAAGACCTTTGAGGAAGGGATACAAATGGACGATCACCCAAAAGGCAAAGAAGAGCTTACCAAAGAGGGGACCCCATGACTGGTAACCACTGTTGACAGCATAGGATATACCGGCAACCACCCCCACCAAGTTTATGATGAGTAGAGTTGTTGGCGGGATGAGAAGGGTTGTCCATTTAAACATGTAGAGTTCAGTAAAGTCCCCATCTTCATCTGACGCTTTGGAGGTGACAGTGAAGTTGGTGTCAATACCTGCAAGTACTTTGAGCAGACCCTGGACAACAGCAAAAAGATGGGCTGAAACACCACCAATAACCCAAAACTGTTCATTTCTCCACCACTCGTCAATTCCAACACCACTCCATCTCATCTCTAGAATACCAGTTGCAAAGATGGAAAGAAAGAGGGAGATGAACCATATACTTGCAATGTTGCTAATCTGCAACCAAAATGAGTAGATGAATTCAGTAAATTCTTACAACAACCTTGTAAGGGTTCCTATTAAATATTTCTAAGGTACATCAATACACAGAACCTATCCTATCTACTCTTAAAACAAGCAGTTATATTGCAACAGCGAAAGATAGTGGAAAGATAAATTTGTAATATGACAAACCTGTGGAATGATGAATTTGTTGGTAAGAAGACAGACAGCCGGCAATGTACAGTACGCAAGAAGAGGTATAGCAGTGATTGGGTAAATGGTAGTGTTCACATATGCAAATCTCTCCAGCCATTTTAGCCTACCACTATAACCATACCAGATAGGACAATGCCGACTAAGAAGAATTTCCACAGAACCCAAAGCCCATCGAAGAACTTGGTTCAGCCGATCTGAAAGATTAATGGGAGCAGACCCTTTAAAGGCTGGGCGCTTGGGCATGCAGTAAATAGACCTCCACCCACGGGCATGCATCTTGAATCCTGTAAGAATATCTTCTGTGACAGAACCATAGATCCATCCAATCTGCAGGAGACAAATTATATTTCTCTTAGAATGAACAAGAATGAGAACAAGGATATAGGAAATTAAGGAAAAGAATTATTAACTGAAATTTTCACCAAACACCGTTCAGAATACAGCAGATAAAACATGAGAATACAAAAGCAACTGAAGATATCAGTAATAACTGTCTATGATGCCTTTTTAACAAACAAAAGCTCCTCAAGAATTAGAACCAATTACCGCTCCTGAAAAATTCTTTAGAAAGTAAAAACAGAAAACCACGAAAACATAAATAAAAAGAATCAGAAGTGTTATAGAAATTTATTATGTGATTTTTTTCTCTCAAACACATAAATATAGGTGGATACTCAAAAGTATTATATGATTATAATTTTCCAACATGTGGAGTGGAATTAATCTCTACTGTCAGATGCTTGTTTCACCTATGAAACACAAAGTTAAACTAAGGTAGTTTAATATTTTACAAAATCACGTTTTTTCTCTCAGCTAGCATGTTTATATAAAAAATTCAAGACAAATGGATTTCATTATTTCAAAGGTGATATAGTGTAACTACATTTGCTATATTTCCTCCTTGCAATGGAAATAGAAGGATATAAACAAGGTAACAAAAGCATTGAAGAAGAACAGCATACCTCTTGTCCCCAGTCACTTTTGTCTTCGTACCCACAGCTGATAACATGAATAGCTTCTTTAAGAAGAGTTTCGGGTGTCGCAGATTGAGGAACGCCACCATTCTCCATGAGTGTTGAGGCAACAAAAACAGCAGACTGACCAAACCTTTTCTCCAGGCTCATTTGTGACATCAATAATGACTTCTCGTCATCAAATCCAGTACCTGATTTTGAAAATGGGTATATGAAAGTTGAGTGCCAACTAATAAAATTAATAATGTGTGCGCACGCATGATATGAGAGAGAGAGAGAGAGGTATGACTTCTCGTCATCAAACATTTTGCATTGGTGCATGATTTCTAGCGGGCATGATATGTAAGTTGCACCTATGACTACCCGAATATATATACAGATCAAATTGTGTACAAGCTAATACAGAGGAGATGACCAAAGAATACAAGCGTACAATTATACATTGATATGACAATATGATACCCTATAATGAGAGATATAAGATGTTACCCTTATCTGTTATATAGAGTTTCACAGATAACTCGGTAAACTTTAAATTAAAACTGTCTAACACAAGGTGAAAAGCTCAAAAAGAAACAATACCCTGGCATTAACTGTCAGCTTTTCTATATGTATTCTGCTATCCAATAGACCCTTTACACAATCCAAACAATGCGACTCATGCATCTAATAATGATCCGAAACAGAAATTAAAACATTACCTTCCATCCCCTCTTCAATGTCCTCTAGACTGAAAATCGGCACAGTAGGATCTACATGCTTGCTTGATTTCTTCTTGTCTGAGCCCTTTTTACTTGAATTTGAACCCTTCTTTCGTGATCCACCACAAAGTGAAGATAGAAACCCAGCTTTCTTATGCTTAGGCTTGAGAGGAGGTTCATAACCATACAAGGCTGTTCTATTAAAGACACATCCAGTACCCACATAAACTGGGCCTTGGATACCATCTAAACCTCTCAAGTTAATCTGCAATCCAGAACGAAGGAAATGTGTGAACATACCTATCTAACTAATAATCATTAATATCGTAGAGAAACAAACTAAATTATTTTAGAAGTAATCTCTTTTATGTGATCACATGAGGTGGAGAACTTACATCAAAGAAAACAGTATTACGGTTGGCATAACGATCATTTCTATCAATACCATCAAACCTCTGTGGAAACTGAACATAGCACACGTTTTTTCCCAGGTTAGGATCCATTAGAAAGCACATTGCTTCCCTCAAGGCCTTACTATTGTTAATGTAGTGATCACAATCAAGATTCAACAAGAAAGGTCCATTTGTGAGGACTGCTGATACTCGAACCTGCATTAAAGTTGAATTTATCACCAGATGGAGAATAACCTAAACATGAAGAGAGAAACTAATTTTACTTTTTGAAATAAAAAATGAAAACTACTCACAAGTGCATTCATAGCACCAGCCTTCTTGTGATGTTGGAAACCTGGACGCTTTTCACGAGAAACATAGACTAAACGTGGCAGTTCATTGCCCTCAGCATCAAGCCCTCCACTTTGGCCCAAGAAAACCTGCAAGTGACAAAATAAATACAATCTTAGAAAAAAGTGAAGCTAAAAGCAAGGGAGGAATGTTAATGAAACTAGCCAAGTGCAGCATAATGATCTTCAATTTGAAGATGTAGCAACCTGGATCATTCCTGGATGGTCTCTAGTATTATTTCCAGGCCACGGAGTACCATCTTGCATGATCCATCCTTCTTCAGGTACTTTTGTCGCCTTTGCAACAAGCCCATTAACACGAACTTTAAATTCTTCATATTCTCTCTGAAACAAAAAAGGAAAGAGTATCAATAAGGAGCACTTTTGTTGAAGGGATGGGGTCAACAGGGCAGCTGTTTAAATTGTATGCTAAGAACCTACCTTCATCGCTCTGCGGTCCTTGACAAATGATGGTTGAACTTTATCCTTTAAGTAATCAATCTTCTGTGAAAAGTACCATTCAGGAGCCCTAGGCTCTATGGCATACTTCTTGCAGAAAGGGACCCACTTCCTTGCAAATTCTGAAGTTTCAGATAGAGCTTCAAATGTCAACATTGCAGCTCCATCATCAGAAACATAGCAAGAAACCTTGTCAACTGGGTAGTCAACTGCAAGAATAGATAGCACAGTATTTGCTGTCACCATTGGAGGCTCCTTCAATGGATCCACGGTACTGACAAAGATATCAACAGCAGCTAGCTGTGATGGTTCTCCTTCTCGGTCATATCTGTAACTCAAATGGAGTAGGGATTAAACTCCAAATACAAGGACAACTTCAAAGTTGAAATGATACTGCTACTTGAGATCTGAAGCTGAATTCAATCATATAGTTATAACTGGTCGGAGAAATGAACTAAAATATTTTCCTACCTCAGAGAAAGTCTGTCAAGATATGTTTCACGATTTACAGGGAGCCACTTAGGAAACTGATCAAGTATCCAAGATATTGCGAACCAAATCTCACATATGACTGATATTAACCACAGAACATAGGCATTGCGCACAGGATTTGTTAGTCGATAGTGCAAGAAAATACAGAGAATAACCAGCCGCAGAACAATGACCATCCTGTAAGGATTTATCCTAGATGATGGAATGGAGACCTTTCTAGAGAGAGGTTGCCTTGCCTCATCATTTCTGCAAAACAAAACAAGCATAGAAATGAAAATCAGCTCTTCTACACTGGAATAAGAAACAAGTCCAGAAACATGTTAATTAAATTTCAGATAGAGCAACGAAGTGTTGTGCTACAGATCACTATGTTTACAACTACTGCAATTTTGAAGGCTGTAACAGAAAAACTTATATAAGCAAAACAAGAAGCAAATTTCAAGGTTTTAGCCTCATGAAAACTATCAACCCAGATAGTTGATGTGCGACCAGCCTCTCGGCAAATTATTAGATTTTAAATTGTACCATAGCAGCAAAAGTTATGTAATCAAGACATGAAGCAAAGATCAGATGTATCTTTCTTGGCCAGAAGAAACTCTCAACAAGACCAGAGACAAAAACAGGCTCAGTTTTAACCCACACAGAAAGAGATCACTTTTACTTCAATAAAGAACACTCACAACAAAGAGTCGTCCACAATCACATCGGTGCTGGCATCAATATCTCCGCCCCCTCTTTCTGAGGTAGCTTGACCAGTGCTCATCGGAATAGTATTCTTCTCCTGCTTCATCTTCCAGCCATCCACTCTCTCTTTCCATGCTACATTACCTATCCCAGGGGAACCAAACTCTCTTACAGGATCCACAACCCTTAAATTAGCTGCAAAAAGAGTATAATCAATACCCTCGAATCTATAAGGCAGGAACACATAAACAACATAAAAGATGTCACATAAGAGATGAAGAGAGGATTACGTGATTGATTAACATCTGATGCATAAGGAAGAGGATGGACACGCTTTCCACCAATAGAAGCTCCCGGAGATGCCATGGAAAGGCGCCCTGGTGAGGCAGCAGACAGTTCCCCAGAAACCTAAAAATTGGCAATTTCGAAAACAGATTTCAGTACTAATTACGTGTTAAAAATGAAAAATAGCTTTGTCGAATGTATTGATTTACCTCTGTTCCATTCATGAGCAGAGGAATGTGATTGTGAGAAACCTCTTTATCAAAGTTTGGACCCCCAATATCCTCTCCTCGCCCATATGTCATATGCCAGCTCAACATGCGCTCTGCAATCTTTTGTTTCTCATTTTGATTTTCTGAAGGATAGTTGAAATCACTAGCACCATCATCAACATCACCATCTTCTTCTCTATCACCAAGAATTGCAGGACTTCCTGAAATTAACCGCGGAAAAATAACAAATTAATAAGTCACAACATCACAATTAAGAAACTATCACTGCCTTGCAATATAGCAATACTTCAAGAAGATGTAATCAAAAGATGTTCATTCCCATTAGTTAGATAAAGAAAACTCTAAAAAGAAGTCGAGCTAAGCATATATATGGAAAACTGCGTGCAAATGGTAGTGGAGAGGCACAAATATCGATTAAAACATTTATAAGCAACTCAAATTCTAGAGAATCAACAATCAGTATTAACTTAAAACAGAATAATTTGGGAAAACAGACAACTTCACTAAAAATTTCTTCATCTATGGCCAAAAAAAGCAATTAAACTTGTCAGTAATGCAACTAACCTTTGTGCCTCTTGTATCTGGTTTTGCATTGAGGGCAAGACTGATTTCCATCCTTCCTCTCGTACTCATAGCATGGCCTGCAAACAGGAAAAGAGCAGACGTCGCAGGCAATGAATGGTTCACCAGCAGCAGTCTTCCCAACATTATCCCCACAGATCTGGCAGACCTGACCCCCCAGGTTCTTCATGGGCTTTGCCTAAGTATTTATTCATTAAAATTAATCAGTGTTTATGAACTGCAATGCTAATGACAGATTGACAGCTGATAGAGACAGTGATTGTCAGCAACCAAAAATTAAGTACAATATCAATCTGACAGAAAACTGTGAGTGTTAATTTCATTTCTCCCAATTTTACATGAAATAAACACAGGGAAACTTGCAAAACCAATAACATAAGTATGATGCTGACCTCAGTTTCTCCTTCTGACTCCATTTCCGACCTTATCTATGCTCAGATGTGAACAATGATCAAAATGGTAGGTTAGTCTCAGCAAGATCTATGCATTTCGAAATCCCCAGATCTTGGTTAAGCACCTGGAAAATGAAGGTAAAAATCAGATTTTACCACTCAACAAGCATTCTCAACACCATGGATCACTCGACTATAGTGAAAATCGCTGTGAAAATGGAGGACAACAAAGGGGAGTGAAATTCTTATACTTTGGAGAACCCAAGCAAGACTCGATAGTTTATTCAAACTCGGCCAATAAAAATTAACAATACCGCATTTTCCTTGTTTCTCTCGAGAATCAAATAGTGTGCGATTAGTGAAATCCAGAACAGAACAAACAGCATAAAACATAAAGCCGAAGGATAGAGATGAAACAAAAACAGACCAACGAAATATACCTTATCTCATCTAAAAATCGGATCTTTACTGACCAGTTCCTCAAATCCAGAAAACCCAATTGAGCCCTCTTGAAACTAAGCCCAAAATTGATCCAATTCTCCTCCAGATCTCAAACAGACACAAACCCAGAAAAGGATTCAACTGCTTGGAGATCGAAGATCAAAGAGGACCCAAAAAGAGAGAGAGTGATCTTATTGATCGACTGAAGCAGACAAAACCACAATGCCAATCCCTCTCTCTCTCTCTCAAGTGTCTAAGTCTCTCTGTATAGCTGTAAATGTATATATAATAATGATGGAGAGGAATGGCTTAATAGAGACGAAAGAGACAGAGGAACTACTACAAAGCTCTTAGACTCTCCCACTCTCAAAAGTCCCACCGACAGTCTTATGTATTGTTAGAGACAGAGATGCATGTGTTGTAGAAGAAGAAAACACATCATCTACTTCAATAATTTGCTTCTCTGATTACCTCAAAAAATTGGAAAATTATGAAAAAGCAAAAGATATATGGATATTTAAAGCAAATTATAATTGCCAAATAAGTAAAAAAGGAAACTTGGCGGTAACTAGTTGTACCTTTGCAACTTGTTATGGACTATGGAATGTTCACCGCCACTGGTTTACTGCTCGATTGCGAAGATGCTTGTACTAGAAGTTTGACCATGATTAACAATCGGATCCTGCCACGTCATCAGGGCAGGCTGCTAGACTGCTAGTGTTAATCTCATTTGTGTTGACTTGCCAGAAATATACAAGTTTTCATAAAATATCTTGGATCATTTTATAGTCATCGAAAAAAATCTTTCCTCATTTCTTTTGGGGTAAAATCTTCAAATGGTACCCAAATTATCACGAAATGCATTTTTTGGTACTCATAAATGCTTAAGGTGTCTGGTGGTACCCAAATTATATTTCTGTAGGCCTCATTAGTATCTTCATCCAATTTTCTGTTAAAAAAAAGAGTCATCAAGGGTTAGACCAAAAACACAAAAAATGAATGATTTTATCAAAGTGCCCAAACTTTGTGTTTTTGGTCTAACACTTGATGACTTTAAAAAAAAACGAAAAATTGGACGGAGGTACTAATGAGGCTAACAAAAACATAGTTTGGGTACCACCAGACTCCCTAAGCATTTGTGGATATCAAAAAGTGCATTTTGTAATAGTTTTGGTACCATTTGAGGGTTTTACTATTTCTTTTGTTCCCACGTTAAACATTGAGAATAGACCCCCTATTTAGCTTCTCGTAAGTGAAGTCGACTTCAATATGTATCATTTGTGTTAGCCCGAAGCTTCTTGGCCTCCAAACACGATTTTGAGACACTCAAGATCAATCTAAACACTAACCATCGACACCATAAATTTAAGGCATAATTGTCAAAACACTTCCTGAACTTGGCTATAATTGTCAGTTTGCACCATGAATTTGCAATTGTGAAAATTGACCTCTTAAACTTGACAAAAATGGTCAATTTACACCCTCTCCATCAATTCTAACATTTTATATCCAAATGTTGATCATGTGCTACTCATGAGAGGGGCAATATGGTCATTTTGGTCACTATATTTTTTAAATTGTTTGTTTTCAAACAAATATATATTCTATGCCAAAAAAATACAAACATATATTCAAAAAAAAAATTATTTTCTTTCAAAGCTTTTATTTATTCCTATTATATTTAGAATAATATTCTTAACTTTTCATAAATTATTTTTTATATAAAAAAACTTGTCATAAATTATTATTTATTAATTTTTTTGTATGAATTATTTCTTCTTACATGAGAGATCATTTTTATTAATTTTTTGTATGAATTTTTTATTAATAATATATATTCATTTTTTTAGACCTGAAATGACTATATTGCCTTTCACATGAGTGACACATGACCAACATTTTGGATGGAAAATGTTAGAATTGATGAAAGAGGTGTAAACTGACAATTTTTGCTAAGTTCAGGTGGTCAATTTTCACAGTTGCAAGTTCATAGTGCAAACTGACAATTATAAACAAGTTTAGGAGATATTTTGACAATTAAACCTAAATTTAACGCTAAATTTGTCAACTCACGTCAATAACCATTCCAATCTACTTAGATTTCAAAGTAGCGATGAATTTTTAATTTTTTAGTTGGACACAAACCCTAAGAATTTACAACAAGCTTAATACAGGCGCTTCAAAAAGCCATCGTACAAGGCTATTATGTTGAACTTATCAACGTGTTTTTTTTATTAATTTTTTTTTATGAATAATGTGCATAACCATTTCTCCCACTTTATACATTTCTCATTTATCGATATTTGCTAATGATTTCGACTTGCATTTTTCGTAGCAATGTTCATGACTTTATCATCTTAGCAATAAGGATAAAGCATATTCTTTATTGTCTAACCCGCGAGTAAAATCCTTTGCCAATTTGCTTATATAGAGTTTGCCCTGAAACAATATTACTTATTTATTTATCTATCTATATATATATAGAGTGTTGTTATTAACACACCCACCTCAAGAAAGAAAGAGAGATAGAGATAATGAGTGTGTTATTAACAACACCCTATATATAATGTCCAAACTTAGAATATTGGTAAACATTCAAAAATTCAATATTTACCCTTCCAACACTATGTTAGATAATATATAAATTTAAATCACCAAATTGCCCACTTATTTTATATTATAATTTTTTATTTTTTTAATATTTATTCTCTTATTTTATTTTCTAACATTATTTATTATTTAATTTAAAAAATAGTATAATAAAACGGAAAGATAAATAATAAGAAAAAATTAAAATAGACAGAAAAAATTTCTTGCACGCACCTAAGGCTAGTATACAGAAATCATAATTGTTAGCATTCACGTGGTCATGGACTCATGATTGTTACGCAACCGCTCCCTTTCATTTTCCTTTAGTTAGTGATTCAGCTGGTTGATTATATAAATTATTTGATGATAGTCCACATCAATTATATCAAATCATCAAATGCATCCAGATGCCAGTGGTTCAAATGTTGTTTTTCTTTTTTTGGACAATTAGTGGTTAAAATGTTGGCCAAATTAGGAGGACAACCGACAAATAAAAACAGGTATTCTTATATGAGAGTATGAGTCTATGAGAGAGCTTAAACCAAAACAAAATATCAAATGCTTGAGTTTTTTTTCTTTTTAAAAGGAGAAAGAACGGCAATTTATTTATACTAAGCCGGAAAAAACTCTTACTTTTTTTTTTGATTACAAGGATGCCCAAAGGACCCCAACAAAAGAAACAAACTAGCTAGGGGAAGAACTACTTAACCCTACAGATCTAATACTACCAACTTGAGCAATCTCATCAAGCACAGCAGGCACAATATGAGCAGGAGGGTGTCTAAAGAAAAAACTCTTACTTTGTTATACTACTATTTACTTATTATTGAGATTATAGGAAAAAGAAATAGTTACTTTTATAAATCTATTTTGAATGCGCGAAAATAGTTATCAGTGGGCAGACTTAAACTAATTATTGAAATTGTAGGAAAAAAAAATGCTTACTCAGTGAATACAGCATGGTTAAAAAAAAAAACTTGCTCAGAAAAAAAACTCGGTGAATACTTAAACGATCAAAAGTGAAACTATGGGGACTAAAGTGCAAAGTTGTCTAAAGTCTAAACCATGGGGACCGAAAGTAGCCTATAATTTAGGCTAATGGAAAAGGGGGTATTTGATAATTGATATCGGCGATCCATTTGTGTTAAAGCTTCTTCACTTGGAGTTGGATTTCCTCGAGTCAATTAGGGTTCTCTGAAGAGAAAACCATGGCATCGTTTGGGTCGTTAAAATCTGCAATCTTCGATAGAGAAGAGCGAAAACAGTACCATTCTCCCTCTTTAACTTTCTTTCTAACCCATATTCCTGAAATTGCTCTCTTAAATTCACTCTCTTTGGGGATTCAGGCAGTACCAGGATCACATTCGCGGCCTCAACGCTTACGAACGCCACAAAAAGTTTGTCAAAGATTACGGTGCGATTTTTCAATCCATGCATCTTTTATTTACATAGGGATCATATTCTTCTAGTAGTTTTTGATTTTTAATTGGCATTGTGCTATTGGCATACTCAAGAATCAAGTGAGCTTCGTTTAAGACAAAGTCTATGAAGAAATGGCAACTGGAATTTGATTCATTCCTAGTCTAACTGATTTAAAGCAGTGGAAATGCAAATTATGTAACTTTAGAGAAAGGATATAAAAGGAAGCATACACAAATAGTGAGCGATTTATTTGTTGAATTCCTGATGTCCTACAGCAAATGGATGATGAACAGTCCCCTTCACTTAGGAAGGAGGGTGGCTACAGTTGTCCATACATGTATATAGATATATACACACACAAATTCATTAGTTTCTTTGTTTGAATAAAAGCCCATGGAAGCTTTGTAATCTACTAGATCCCTGGGAAAGTGGATACAACTATTAGTCATATTCTTCTTTGTTAGATTTTGGATTTATCTGCGGAAAGGCATGGTGCCATTTGAGTGTTTATACTTCTATCGTGTGAGCAAAATCAATGGGATGAGTATATTTTTGCCTTTTAAGCTTCTCAGTTTATCAATGCAAATATCTTTTCTCTCTGAATCCGTACTGCCATTTCTGGAACTTGTAAAAAAGAATGCTTTTGTCAATTTGCTCATGTTTTGGTCAACTGAACATCTTGTTTCTGGTTCAAGATTATGTCTTTTATTTTTATTTTTTATTATTTGTCACTGTTAGTTCAAAACAAAAGTTAGCATTATCACATGGCTGAATGTCCTGTTAGGTGTTTCTCTGAAATTAGCTTTGTCAATATGAATGATAGTAGTTATCAATAATGCTACATTTTCTTCTTGCAGTTTAGCAACTCTTAATGAATTTTTATTTTTAAATTTTATGTTGTAGTTAACTTTTATGGTAGAGAAGAATCTTCACATGTGAAGTTGCCTGTCAAAACTGATCAAGACACCCTAAGAGAAGGGTATCGGTATGTAAGTTGTATTCCCTTGTTATTTCCTGTGGAAGTCGCACTTGCTTGGTAGTATTAAGGCTTGTCAATTCATGTTCACATTTAAAGTGATTAACATTTACTATGTTTCATGTATGAAGTCTATTATTTGTGAATGGTTTGGTTTTGGATATGGAGGTCTCTCCTTCAGATACAAAAGAGGGGGGCTTTTCTGTTCCGACAAAAGATGAAAAACATATTTCGGAAAAGCTTTAATCTCAAATTTCTGTAAAAAAGATAAGTAAATAGCTTACGCTGGAAGAAGTTTTCCGTTTTAATGAGATTTTGTACATTTAGAAGAGCAGTATAACCCTTGTAAAGTTCTGTACCTTTGAATACCCAATTGTCAAACAACTTCTTGGTGCTAGCAATTTTGTTTTAGCTGTATTGATAGAAGCAATTCTCCAAAACATAAAAGAAAAAGAGTCCAACTTCGTCACAGGCTCACAGCTACACCATAGGGTACACACAATAACATTTGATTCTATCTTGCAATTTAATATGCAATGCTGCTAAAACCTGTCCCCATTTTGGAAAAAGCTTTCAATTTTATCAATTAGTTATTTTGCTTGACCATGTGCGTTCGTCTTTTTAAATTGTGGTGTGCTACATAATACCTGTTCCAATCAGAGTCTTCCCATGTCATGCATTTGTTAGGTCCAGACCTACCTTTATTTAGCTCTGATTTTTCTTTTTTGGGAATTTTTGTTAATAAAGTATCTCTTTCCTATTGTGAGATTCTTATTTGGTTTTGTTAATAAAGGTTCATAAGATCTGAGGAAGATGATATGGACACATCTTGGGAGCAGAGGCTGGTAAAGCGATACTATGACAAGCTTTTTAAAGAGTATCCTTTGCAAACTAGTGCAGTGGTGCTATTTTCGTGTAATTGTTATGAGTATTAACTTGTTTAGCCGAGTGATGCTTTGTTACTTTGGGTATAGTTGATAGAAGTTTGACAGCAACCTCGTTTAAAGTCTGGTTTTACTATACTGACGGAATGCTTGAGCTATTTGGTTTTTACTCATTGCCTTATGTGATGTCTATTTAATTTTATGTTGGATTTTCACAAATTTTTACCTAGAATATGGCAGTTTCCCTACCTGCCTAAAATTATTTTGTTTCTTCCACATTATATGTGGAAATCAGATGAGTGCCAACATAAATTGCTTCATTGATTGTTGCCTTAATTTCATTGAAGATATTGCATAGCTGACATGTCACATTACAAGAGTGGTAAGGTAAGTAGTCCACATTGGTTTCCAACATAGTCGGACATCTTTTACATACTTCTTAGTTCTCACTTTGATGGATATAACATCTAGCTCCTTATTAATTGGATCCTCATAAGGTGTTTAAAGAGAAACACCTTAAATTATTGTTTATCCACTCTTTGGTCCCTTTCTTCTGTAAGACTGTTATACCAGGCCACATTATGCTATAAATAATTGCTTTCTGATTTCTGATTCTCCTGTAGATTGGTCTAAGGTGGAGGACAGAAAAGGAAGTTGTATCTGGTAAAGGTAATGTTATTGTCTGCATTAACTGCAAAGGCACCGCTATCATTTTTTGAACCTGTTTTTAAAGAACTCAAAAGAAAAATTATAATAATTGAAAAAGAAACCACTATCAGTGTGCAAACTAGGATGCAAAATCATGTGATTGAGATAGGCAATTCTTTTGTAATAAGCTACAAAATTTAACTTCTTAAATTATCCAGCACGAAATCTTTTTTTTCGTTTCGGTGGCTGCCACAATGTTGCCCATGATGGGCATCTGAACGCCATTTCTTTGCATGAGAGTAACTTAGTGAGACTTACATTTGTTGCTAGTGTCTTTAAAAATCAGTTTTCTTCTGGGAAAAGCTGTTATTTTGAGTTTCTAAAGTTCTTTTCTTAGATCAAGTGGTCGAAATGTCACTGTAATAATGTTGTGGAGAATTTAACCTCAATTTGTTTCAGATGTCAACTTCCCTAGATCCTTCACTCTTCCCCCATCTGCTTCCACTCCTTATTCATTCGTCACTCTCAAGCAGCAATCAGAAAAAGAGGACCTGCCACTTTCCAGAGAAAAAAAAAATTCCATATGCAAACTTAAAACTCCCTAGCCCACCCCATTTGACTTATTTTTGTGTTACAAACTTACAATATTTTATGCTCTATCATTTTGTTCTGGTTGGTTGTCTCTTAATTGGCAATGGAGCTAGAGTATAGAGTTGACTTGCTACTGTTTTCCGACAGGGCAGTTCATATGTGGTAGCAAACATTGCGATGTAAAAGATGGCTTGGCAAGCTACGAGGCAAGTGTTCTTATTTATTACTCAGGACTAATAACTTATTTAGTCATAACTAAAAGATGGCTTAGGCGATCGCTGATGTTTGTGTTTATGTAGGAGTATGTATGCTTTTGCTTTCTGTTGAGATTTTGTATATAAATGTAGCAGTCCATGTGAATAACAGTCTGTAGAGGGTATTCTTCTTGATATTTCTTTATGATAAAGATAGACAAGAAAACAAAGGAGTCGGTTTGTCTTGGGCTAACCTGTCAATAGGTGTTGGTACGATACTACGATGAACTACCTTACGTCATTAAGATTAAAAAAATTTCTTCCCCTGTCCTCGACGTCTGCTAAATGGTAGAACATTTTTTTTTGGTATTTATGTATTTAAGCTTCTGGATTAGAACTGCAAGATATTATATTTCTTTCATCTTTTAACTATGGTTATGCTCAAAAAATTTGCGTCTTAATATTTTTGGGTATCATTTTATAGGTGAACTTCTCTTATTTTGAAGCTGGCGAAAACAAACAAGCTCTTGTCAAATTGGTAACTTGTGAGAGGTTAGTTAGTGTTTGCTTTATTGTTTTAGGTTCATTTATACTTCATTATGCAAATTTTCTTTGCCTAATATTAATCACTGGCAACATTGGACTTTATTTGTCTGAGTAATTGTTGTGTCTGCTGTTAATTCCTTATACTGGTGACCTGTCTCAGAGATGTCACTCTTTCTGATTCTTGATCACTTGACATGAATGATTGGCTCTGATTGTGTTCCTTTTGATGTTTGGATTAAACGGTCCCTAACAGATGTTCGGAAAAGCTTCATTACAAAAGACAGAAAGAGAAGGAACTCATGGAAAAAGGAAAGGAAGAGAACAGAAGAAAGAGGTTTGAACTTGATTTTTGTCCTTTTCCCACCTTCAATCTTTTGATTTTCTTCTTCTTTAATATGGGTAATCTAATTTTTCTTTGAGAAATGGAAAAGCTAACCCTGAGTCTACTTGCAGGAACCGGTCGAGGGATGATGGTGATACTGATGATGAGGGGAGCAAGGAGAGGAGAAAAGGTTTGATGTTATATCATTTATGTCATGTCACCAAGTACTTTACAAGTATGATTTTTTTTTTCTTTAGGTTTTGATTTCTTTTTCTTTTTGAAAACGTGTTTATAATGTATCTTTATTGGTCTTTGTTTCTTCATTGTGGGTCAAGCAGAATTGCAATTTTTTCTTTTGGTTTTAGAAAGCTGAATTACATTTTGAATATATATGTTGAGAATTACATTTGAGATGGAAACGAGGCTGACACATCATTATATATGTCCTTTGGTACTCTTAATGGTTCTGATTAGCTTACACTGGAGAAATTCTCTGCAGGAAAAAAGGCTTCAATTTCCACGAGTGAACACAGAGTCGATGATGATGATGATGATGATGATAACTTTGACGAGTTTCTTGAGGGAATGTTTCCTTGATACCAGCCAATTAAGGGCTCTCATGTTTGTGGTTGACAACTGTCTCCCCAAATTGCCAAAACCATTAAACATAGAGGAAGATGGAAGGTTCTGAGTTGTAAAATTGTGCCAAGCTTGTGTGTATATTACTATCAGTGACAGAAGGCATAGTCAAACTCATAACCGAAGGCAGGTTGAAGATTATCCTATTTCACATTGATTGCATGCACTTCAGTATGAAGGGGATATGAAGGTGATTTTTTGAACTTCCATTTCGTGAGGCGGAGACACTTTCCAACTAGAAGAGACAAAAACAGTAGAATAGCTATGTTAGGTTGGTTTGTAGTTTGATTGGGTCCAAGTTAGGTTTGTAATGATAAGCAAAGATGTGGTCTGTATCAAGCAATGCAATGTATTCTCTATTCTCTTACTCGGCTGAAAATGTTATAGTTTATGCAAGTTTTTGGCAGAAGATCAGGTGACAATGAGATTGTTTCCGGAGCACTTCGTTCTTTCCTAGAACGTCAAAATGTCAAATGCTACAATGTCAAAATTCAACATTTCTTCAATCTGATCATCTCTCTTTTACAAGTTAACCGAATTAGTCAAAAGGTAAGGAGTGGTTTCTATTTTACATCTTTACTATTTGGCATCGTTTAGTTCATGGAAAAGAAAGTTTGGTTCATGGAAAAGAAAGAAAAAGAAATCAATTCTTGCTCTTTTCACAGGCATGATAAATTGAAATTTTCACTAATTTTCCTTTCAAGTGTTAGACAACACTAAGGAAATGAATTAATAAATAATAATATATAAAACAAAATTAATTTTTATAATTTCATAAATAGTTATTTTATTCATAAAAATAATATAATTAATGATAAATTAGTGTAATAAATGCAGAAAAGTAAGTAGAGAAAATATGGAATGAACCAATTTTCTCTATTTCCCATTCTTTCAGGAAAGTATTTTCTTTCATTCTGCATTCAAACACAAAAAATGATTGAGTTACTTTTTCCAAAGCCTTAATTCTGCAAATCAAACAAGGCCTTATAGTTTGTTTTGAGATTGATGTTCATCTCGTGGACACACACAACTTAAAATTTTGTGCTACTTTGCTCATGGGAAAGGGAACATACAATTTGTGTATCGTAAAATAGTTTTTGGTATGAAGCAAAATCTTGGAGGGTGAAAAAGAAGAAGAAAAAGGTTTTTGTTTTGGATAGGGAAGAATCATTAAAACATTACTTTAAAGAAATCCATAGTTTGTACTTTGTAGCACGGGCACCCCCCCCACAAACTAGCTTTACTTTCTCGTGGATGAAATAGATGATCATCCCCATCATACTTGAAGCTTTAATTTGTCGTATGTATATATTGTGCTAAAGTGGAAACTCAAAGGTGCCTAGTGCTGTCTGCTTTGGAACCAACCCAAAGCTAGGCTTCAGAAAATAAATTCATATTGTATGGTCCAACTCCAACAGCTCCATTCTGCTGCCAAGTGTTGCCACCTCCACCCTCCGAACCACTTACACGTGGATGGAAGCCGACGCACCCAGTCCAATGCAAATATGCAATACTGGATCTGTGGGCCCACCACCGACGCTAGTATGCTGACACGTTGTGGCATCCAGTTCACGCTGCCTAAAAGCTTTCGAGATTGGAAAGAATTTTTTAATTATTAATCTGTTCCGAATGGAAAATATAATATCATAAGTCTTTACCTGCCTTGACCACTGTTGGGCACTCCCGGCAAAAAGAAAATAAGAAATTAAGGAATAGAAAAAAAGAAAAAGAAAAAGGAAAATAAGACCATGTTGGAGAGCAATGGGAAAATATCGTATGAGAAACAATTATAAACAGAGTCTTAGACACATTTGTTCACTTAATTTTTAATTTTTTTTTTCTTTACTTGGTGTATTATTGCAATTGGAACTGCTTATTCTTTCTCACTCCCTTAGAACACTCATAAATTTTCCAAATCGAGCCGGGAGGACGACGATCCAATCGTAAAAGAAGTGTGTTAAGGACCCGATGCATTGGCAACTGCTTTTATTATTTTTATGAAATTTTAGTTAGATCAGAGATTATTTCGTTATTTAAATTGTACAAACATATAACCAATTTGCTATGAAAACGTTAACGCAATTTTAAAATTAGGTAGAAAAAGAATGATTTTCATCACATATTAATTTATTACAAAATAAAACGTGGAAAGATTTCAGGTTTAGTCTCCAAGTCTTCCTCTTTGTTAATGAAACCTGCCGATTCTTTATTAATTAAAGGAAGAAATATAAAATCTTGAAAATAAATACTATTATATTTAAATTTCTCTATCAGCGTCACCCTCCACTGTCTCTCTTAAGGTTGCACAGAGAGAAGAGAGAGAGACGGAGAGGGACGGAGAGAGAGAATGAGACTAAACTCGGCGACTTCGTATCCCTGAAACCAGAGCTTCCTTTTAGGGTTTCAATCTGTTACTTCAAACACCACTGTAAGATTTTCGCCTCTCCAAATTCTCTTATATCTGTTCCAATTCTCTTCCGCTCATGTTTCAAATGAATGTTTCTGCATGCTTGAATTTTCTGTTTTTGATAGAGAAAGCTTCTTCTATCTCTGTTTGCTTATTGAGAAAACCGGAAATTGAAAAGAAAGGCAAAGAAATTTTCGGGTTTTGGGTTTGTAAAAATGAAAATGGCGGTCAGAATTTCCATCTTTCTGGGTGTTCTTTTGGTTTGATTTGGTATGCAGTATATGTATACCAAATTTTTTCGAAAGGATGGGTTGCATGTAGAAATATTTGGTACCCAGATGGAAACGATTTTGAAAAATTAGCCTGCTGTAGTGGATTGGAAGATTGAATTTTACATGTTTTGAAATTATGAAGTTTAAATTTTTGTTCACAGCCTTCTCTTCTTTCAGTAACGGAGGGGAGGCTTAAGTTTATATTCCATTTGAAGCTGTGAATTTTCATGATGTTTGATTGAGTATGCAAACTGCATGTTGAACATCAAAGTAAGTTCGTTGCAGTTGTAATTATGTGATCCAATGATTTTTATGTAGTATTTATTAATTTAGTCTATTTTGAGGTTGGTTTTGGATTCTTTCTATTGGATCACTCTCAGAAGGTGGCAGCGAAATGAACTGTTTGTGTTGTTTAGATAGTTGGACGGCTGGTGCGGATGTGTTTTTGTTTTTTCATGTGGACCTGCAGAATACATTTGAGTGGGATTATTCCTTAGATGCTTTTTACGATTCCGATCAGATTTCTTGTTTTCGTGGAAACAAATACCTACTTTGAAGATTGTGAGACAGATAGGATGTAGTATTTGTTCCCTTGGGTATGTAGAATAACCCCGTGTGTTGTAGTGGGGGTTGTCTTTACTGAGAATTTCCCATATCATTAACATCATCATAATGTGGCTACACAGGAACATGTTAACTGGAAATGTTGGCTCATCAGAAAATTGTAAACAACATAGATGTCCCAATTAACTTGAGTAACATAACAAATTTAGTATGTGATGCTACCGAGAGCAGCTGTGGTTTAAGTGGTTGCTTTTTGTTTCAATCCTCTTCTTCCTTTGTTGTATGCTGAAACCGACGTTAATATTCTTCCAGGAAAAAGTGGTGAATGATGCCAGCCAAATCTAAAGATGAAGATCCACAGTTGAAACCAGGAGCCCAGACTGTGTTGCAATCAACTATTCAACCCTGGTGGCGTGGAGCGGGAAATAGATCGTCGTTTGGTGAAAGTGCTTCAGCATTGTCTTTGCCGGAACATGGTAACGGTGCTGTGATGAATAGTGCTATGCAGTCACAAGCTAATGCTGGGCTGGATGGTGGAGCTAACTTCAACAAAGATGTGCGGACTACAGTAGGATCACAGTCTGGTAGTTACTCTTTGAATTATCATTTCCTCTGGGAAATTTTAAGTTTTATATTACAAGCAAAGTTGGAAATGTTATATACTAGTTGTTATAAGAAATTCACTAGTAAGTTATTACTCTAGGAAACCGTGTCATTGTTCTCTAATCTTGTCTTCCTTGTGAGAGTGCAGAACAAAATGCATCATCAATTTTAACGTGCTGATCGATATCTTTTAATATGAAAATAAGGGAAAAGATGAAGTTTATTTTATTTTGCTATGATTGATATAATGCTTATGATCTGAATTGAATAGAACTTAATACAATTAAGATTAACATCAGTTGAAGGAGAAAAAAGAACAAAAGATTTAGGCGTTACTCAAACACCTTTTGTTGGTTATTACAGTATTTTTCACTACTGATTCTTTTGCTCATGGGCTAATTTCTATATGGTAAATGAACTAGTTATTGAAAGGTGGGATCCCTTGTTCTCTCTCTCTCTCTCTCTCTCTCTCTCTCTCTCTCTCTCTCTGATGTCGGTGAGAGGGGGAGGTCGAAAAGAGAGAAGCAGAAGGTGAGAGCTCTTTCCTTTGTGATTGCGTTAAATCTGGTGAAATTTATATAGTTTCACCTTCATTTTACTTTAATCCTTTATTTGGTTTGATTTCCAGCAAAGGTACCTGATATCAAGCAAATTCTTTTGTAAAATTCCGTAGAAACATTCTTGTCACCTTGCTTAGAAATCTCTAAATACCTAGTCCTGCCCTTTTAATTGTGACTCTGTGATGTGGTGATGAATTTGAATACCCTGCATCAGAGTTCCCAAAAAAATAAAACATATTTTACTTATTCTTCTGGTGTCAGGACTTCATCTTTTTTTCTTTTTAGTGGCTCGATCACTCTAATTGTTTTCTGCCAGGAAATGGGTAAACTAACGACCCCCTCCCACCAACTTGGTTTCTAGGGCCACCATGTTGAAGAAATGGGAGTTAAACAATTGAATCTACAATATCCTGCTGTCTAAGATACTGAGCTTTATAATAAATTTTGTCATAGGTTGCCAAAATGTTTACACGTCAAATCCAATGATTTAATTGCTTAAGGATATTAGAACTGTAAATGGAAATTTTGTTATAGGTTGTCAAAAGGTTCACACGTCAAATCCAATGATTTAATTACTTAAGGATATTAGAACTATATATGGAATATGTCTAGTCCATATCTTCCCTACAACATGTCCAGCATTATATCTTCTTTTATATGACCACGCTTCACTCAATCACCCATATAGATATATGAGTTAATGCAACTTTCCTTCTGTTCAGATGGGAATAGTGGACGTGAAAACCAACAAATGAAAAGCACTTCGTCCGCAGTGGTTGCTAAAATGGGTGAACATCTTGATCCGAATTCACAAATGGAACTTGTTGGTCACTCAATTGTAAGAACTCTCTCTCTGTCTCTGTCTCTCTCTGTCTCTCTGTCTCTCTCTCCTTCTCCTTTCTTACTTTATTCACACACACCCACTCAAGCACACACAAAGACATGACATGCATGGGAAACAAGCATGGACATGTGAGCAACATGAAATTTGCATCCATACTCTACAGGCACGCAAATATGTCATGGGAAAATGTTTGATGTTCAATTTATGGTTCTGGGATTTTGCCTTGCTTGTATTGGGTTATGCGAAGAAGGTTTACAAGTTTCTATTAAATTATGCAGGTTTTGACATCATATCCATATTCAGATCCACAATACGGTGGGATATTGACTCATTATGGGCCACAAGCTATGGTATGCAAACTGCAGTAGTATATTGCATCAGAATATATTTATCTAAAGCAGCAGGAAGGCTTCAATGAACTACACCCAGTTGAACTGAAGCTTCCTTTCTTCCAACCAATTGGGGCCCTCCCTTTCTGGCCGCACTCTCTAGGAATCACTTTCTAGGTATCATACTCTTGAGAAAAAAAGGGAAAGAATAATATTCATTAACTGAATGAAAGGGGATAGAATACCAAAATAATTTATAATAGTAAACTAATTAACTTAGGAAACTAGATCTTACCCTTAAAGTAAAGTAGGAAAACCTCTTAATTACAATATGCTTATATTCTTCAATACTTCTTAGAGGATGGCTAATATCATGACCAGGGGAAAAGTATCAATCACCACACTTACATGCTGACCTCAAGTAAAACTGCTAGGCTGGATTTAGCATCAACAAGTAAGCAACACTTAATAATCAATTAGGAGGCTCCTAAGAAACACTGGAGCAAACTAGCAACCAAATATGACCAAAATAGCTGCTTCTATAAGGCTTTTATTGAACACTTGCTACCAAACTGAAACATGCATTTTGTTAGGACCATGTAGAAAACAGAACAAAATAATAATTAGATTCAAATGCTGCTAGGAGAGGATGAGCAACGAGGACCCCCCGCTACTGTTCACCTTAAGTGATGGATAATAGTGTGACCAAATCAACCATAGAGAAATTATGTAAAACAGACTGCAAAAGAAAACAACACGACAAACATATTGCTGGGCGACTTGCAGTCTGACGAAAGAACATTTATTCTTTCAGAAAACAGGAGATGATATATGTTAACCTATATTAGATTTAAATCCAGTACAACTCTAATTTCAGTAAACAAAAATTAAATGTAACTGAATTACGGACTAGGTCATGCGTCTAAACAAATTAGGAAACCGTATTCGGGGACTGATTTGGAATTACAATATACTATTTTTTGGTGAAATTTACAATATACATTTTATTGTCCAGCTAATGCCTTTATGAATTTGCATGTACTCATAATCTTTTCTTGCAACCCAGTATTGGTGTGCCAAATTAGTGAGATTTATGTTTGACGGGCAATGTCGCCCTAAAACAACAGACATGTACTGGTAATGATGAATTTAATGCTGAGAAAAGTACTCATGTTTGATGGACACTTCAGGAGTGAGATTTATGTTTGATGGACACTTTTTAGTTTCTGGTGTACAGTAGGCATGTTTTTCCTTTTTGTACTGTACTGGTAGTCATAAGTTTAATGCTGAGAAAAGTTATCACTTATTATCTGATGTTTTTGACTTGACGCCAGGTGCCCCCTCACTTCTATGGCTTGCATCATGGTAGAATGCCCTTGCCCCTTGAAATGGAAGAGGAGCCTGTTTATGTAAATGCCAAGCAGTACCATGGTATTTTGAGACGAAGACAGTCACGTGCTAAAGCCGAGCTTGAAAGGAAACTTATAAAAGTTAGGAAGGTAAGTTAATGATTTTGGTCTCTTCATCCTCTGTATTGAAGTAGCATGCGTACACATATGCATACATGCATACTGGTTTGTGATTATGGAGAAAAACAGGGATTAAGTAGAACAGAATTGACTGGCCGGTGGAGTCATGGATGTAAACTTTAACAAAAATCTTTAGGAGTAGGCAGTAGCTTTATTGGTGCTGGTTACCCCTTTGCTGTTAATGTTATTATGGCTTTGACAAGGTCTATATTCCTCCACATGCTTCCCTTTTTCTACAGTTCTTCCATTCACACAGTATATATACATATATAAATGAAAACGTAAATTTCCAAGGGGTGTTATGCCTTTTGGATTTAGCTAATTAAATGCTAGTTGTAAGCACTGTAAGGGCTTGTGCTATATATGATTTTGTTTTCTATTCGGCAGCCATATCTTCACGAGTCTCGTCACCAGCATGCGTTGAGGAGGGCAAGGGGTTGTGGAGGCCGTTTCCTTAATACGAAGAAGCAAGATGATAGTGATGCAAATTCCTCATCAGAAAAAACCACTAATTTGGATGCAAACTTTTCAACCAAATCTGGCTTTGAGTGCTTTCCCAATGATAGCAATGGCAATTTTGATTCCTCCAATGTCCAGCAAGAAGGATCAGGTTCATGGTTCAGGACTCTCAATAACCACACAATCTCTAACGGTAATGGCAATGGCCATGGCCCGTCATCGGCGTACCATACCAGGTTAGGTGACAGCACGGAAGGTGTTTTCCTTGGTCAACAGAGGGAAACAATGCAGTTGAATGGATCCTCGCGTGGGGCAATCCACAGTAAATGAGATTCCTCTACGAGGTTGTGGTACCCTCTTGGCAATAGTTATCACTTCATATAACAAACCATATGATTAGATAAAGTATTTATTGGTGTTATCTCTTTCTCTTATAGAGGCTTATATCTTGCAGGTGTTGCTGAAGGTGTATACTACTACACTGTCTAGCACCCCTGTGCAATGTATCAGGCAATTCATTCTTGGCTTTGGTTACTTTTTAATTATTGAGATGATACAACAGGAGATAGGTGATGGATTGCATGGTGTCTTCACTCTTGCATCACTTCCACTCACCCCCTGTTGTAGAAGCAGTAAAGAAAGTAGCTGTTCGGAACTTACTGTAGAAAATAGTTGTGCGTATGTAAGTTTGATTCTCCTATTTTGCAAGTGTGTTAAAACTTTCTGTTTGAGTCAGGATAGCTTGTTGTATCTACTTAAATAGAGTTTCTCTACACTCCCTCCTGTATTTGTTTTGGAGTTTATTGTATCCATGTGGTGTGGTTCTGTTTTGACTGTTACTCCTGCTACTTCCCATTGTGGAAGGGGAGTTTGTTTTAGAATGGTATCTTGGAAGTTTTTGTGAGACATCCTAAATGTTAGTTTATTTCAGCTAGCACAAATGCAGAGCAAACATCATCTAAGCTTGAATTTAAGGTCAAAATTTTCATGAACCTTTGTTTGGTCCTGAAGGTTTGGATAAATTTGCTAGGTGTGTAGTCTGGTACATGGTACAGTATGATATTATAGTAGCTAGTGCACTTAAGAACAAGTAATCTATTTGACATGTTGTAGAGTGTAGTTAACTGTTGTTTCTTATAATGTAATAAAAAGATAGCAAACTACCTATGAGGTTATTTCCACAACAATTTTTCCCCAAAACTCAATATACTTTTCTCTCTTGCGTATGTTACTTTTGTGTGGTAACAAGCCATACCAGATTCTTTTGTTATGCCCAATACCATTCGATCTAGTGACATAAGTTTTTATTTTGTAGTGGGAGGGTCCTTTGTTATGTCTAATACCATACATACAGAAAATTATTCTCTAATGACTGAGGTTAAAACTATTCACCTTAAAAAGTAAGGACATATGTAGCGGAGAAGTAATATACATACATATATATAACAAATCATTTAGATTAGATCATTTAATTAGTTTACATACACACCTCATCTTACTTACTTTGGTATTCTAAGGGAGTCGAATCCCTAGAAAAAATCTCTCCCAAGACAACCAACCACCTTGGATAGGGGGAGATCGAACTTGAGACCTCATGCACCGTTATTGAAAGCGATATCATTAGACCAATCAAATCTTGGTAATTTCCCATTTTATAGTAACTTTTTAGAAAGAGAAGCAATTCTATTTCGCCGCGAGTAATACTTGTTTTGGAAGAAGGCCTTGTTTTTTTAAGAAACAGAAGAAGCCACTGTAACCCTAATTTGTGGTTCCTCTCTCTTTTCTACAGCCGCTGCAGCTCAACTCCAACGACTGCTCTTCCACAGTGACCCATCCCGCGTCAATTTAGCTTCACTTCAGTCTTCACCTCAAGGTAACTTGTTAAATTTCCCCCTTTCTTTTTCGTTTAATTCTTCTCACTGCACTTTAGATACGGTAATCGCATGTTTCAAATTTCCTTTGCTCCTTCGATTCGTGCTCTGGCAATGGTTCTTCTCAAGTCGAGGTCTTTATCAATTCAACGGGCCAAAACAGATCAAATTTCCGTTCATCTCATAAGGATTTTGATTCTCTTCGATTTCAGATCATGCATTTTTCATATTTTTGATGATAAATTTTGTCAGATGGATTGGAAAGGGCAAAAGCTAGCGGAGGAGCTGATGCAGATACTGCTGTTGGTATTCGCGGTGGTGGGTTTCGTAACTGGTTACGTGACTGGATCGTTCCAGATGATGGTTCTGGTGTTTGCCGGTGGTGTGGTTCTCACCACATTGGTCACTGTCCCCAATTGGCCATTCTTCAATCGCAACCCCCTCAAGTGGTTGGACCCGATTGAAGCCGAAAAGCATCCCAAGCCGCAGCCACCGCCCCTGAATTCGAAAAAGAAATTCTCTAAGAAGTAACAAGTAGGTCACTTTCACTATCACATCAGCGGTTTAGCATTTGACATTTGTGAGGACCTAGTTATATAACTGTGCTAAAATTTGAATTCGATGTTGAGAGTGTACTCGGTCTTTAAATTGAATTGGATATTACAGTATACTCAGCTTACATTGATGTTGATTAGGTATTATTTTTGTCATCCTATACATTATGCATATCCCAATGATGAAAAATTTAGTAATCTGAGAAACATGCATGAAATTAGAATTAAAAGATTGGTGCTCCCTTGTGCAAAGCTTATTGCCATAAATTTGTTGGGGTTGAGGAACCATTCTTAATTGCTTTCATGCTGTCCGGGTGGAAATCAGGCTTTCCTGAGGGATTTCATTCTTTATTCATCATTTTCCCCTTTTGATTTTCATTTTCCATACAGTTTCTTAGAATATTTTCAAGGATTTTTTTTTTGGCACTAAATTTTCTTGTGGGTATGCAATGGTTGAATCAAACTATTTGTCTTGCTTGTTGAATGCATTGTGTGTGAGTTTTTCGGTTTTGAGGGCGAACATTTGGCTTGGTGAGAGATATTTTGTTTTCTCCGTTCACCGATTCATTTTTTTTTTTTTACTTTTTTTTTTTTGAAAAAGAAAGTGAATTTGGTGGTTTTTTTCTTCTTTCTTTTTCTGTAAATTGTTATCTTTTGGTCACATTTGAAGCAATGAGTCTGCAATCAGGGGTAGCTTTCATTCTCTGCTATCTACATAGATTGGAGAGCAGATTATGCTTTTGTTAGATGTTCCTGTGTGTTAAATGGGATGGTTTCATATGTCACAGGGAAAGAGTTGATTCTAGTAATCGGGAATTGCGCTACCAGCTAGGGCATCTCCTGATCAAACTATAGACAATCCATCCTAAGGTCTGCAATTTAAGCTACCTTATCGCATACACGACTTGCAGCTAAGACTCCCTTAAGAGCACTTCCCGCTTTTCAAAATTGAGTTAGGGTCACTGTCATCTGAATCCACTGTCCTAATGTCTCCTAACTTTATTGGGATCTAAAACCATTTGAGAGCTTCAGATAGCAAGTTGTTCTGTTATGAGTTATTGAGAAGATTGGACCAAAAAGAAACAACCAAAAATACATAATATGCGTTCAGTTCCATAATAGTGAAATCATGTGATTTTCCTTTCTTCTCCGGTGTTGGCATTGTAGCGTTAATCAAATCAGTATTTCCAGACATGTTGAGCATGACCCAATAATTAAATTGCGGAATTGTACCAGAGAGCTGAATTTTAGATGGTAACAACGCTACCAATTGATCAGTTAAAAATGAGGGTATATGACTTGAGAATTTGTTGTTAGATGGATCCATAATTTCAATCCAGTGAGCCGGAGCCTGGAAAGATGATTCGGAATTGGTCCTTGACAAAGGTTGCTGCTGAGATTTAAAGCAATTTGCAAAGATGTTGGCATCCTTGGAACTGCGGAGATCGTTGCCTTGTAAGTTCATGTTAATAAAGTACTGCAAGTTTGAAACTGCAGTTAATATTGAACCATTAAGAGCATTCCAGCTGATAGTCAGAACGGACAATCTCTCTAGTCGACTAATTTCAGTCGAGATTTCCCTAGTTAAGCTATTTGAAGACGGAATAAAAAATTCCGACTTGGGGAGCTCTTTAATTCTATCAGGAGTAGACCCAGAAAGGTAATTTGTGCTAAGATTAATACGAGTCAAATTCTGGTAGCCCACAATTTCAACAGGCATTACACCTTGAAATCTATTCCCAGAAAGCACAAGCTCCTCCAAAACCATGCATTTCCCAAGATGAGTAGGAACATACCCACGAAAACAGGTGAAGCTCAGGTTCAGGCTTTTCAGCCAAACCAATCCATGTAGCTTTAAGGTAATGCTTCCACTCAAGCTATTATAAGAAAGGTCCAAGAACTCCAACCTAGCAAACCCAACAAAGTTAGGCAAGGAACCAGTCAACTTGTTAGAACTAAAATGGGTAAAATCCTCATTTGGTACCCAAACTATCACGAAATACAATTTTTGGTACCCACAAATGCTTAGGGAGTCTGGTGGTACCCAAACTATGTCTCCGTTAGCCTTATTAGTACCTCCGTCCAATTTTCCGTTACAAAAAAAAAAAAATTCATCAAGTCAAGCCAAAAACACAAAGAGTGAATGATTTTACCAAAGTGCCCATGACAAAAAAAAGTAAAATATTTTTGGTCTAACTTGATTTATTTTTTTATTTTTTTTTGTAACGGAAAATTGGACGGAGGTACCATTTGGGGCTAACGGAGTGATAGTTTGGGTACCATTAGACTCCCTAAGCATTTGTGGGTACCAAAAAGTGTATTTCGTGATAGTTTGGGTACCAAATGAGGATTTTACCCAACTAAAATTGAGTATCTTCAGAGCATCTATGTTTTTCCACAACTTGTGATTAACCAGATGGGATTGTACTCAGGAGGTTGTGTCACACATCGAGAATCTGCAAAGACTCAATTTGGCAAACTTTTGGCAGAAACTTTGCTATAATAAGGAAGTTTTTTTTTTCAATTTTGCACAATTGGTGAGAAAATAATATCATGTGATTTTGTATTCCGATTTGGGAAAATCGTAAAAAAAACCGGGTCGAGATTTTTGCATTCCGTTAGTTTGAGATGTGTTTAAAAGTCGTGATTTGAGGGTGGGAAGATTTTTGTGAGAATAAAATCATGCGATTTTGGCCAAAAATTGTGTGCACACAGTATTGGGTGATTTTCTTAAAAAATTGTATCTTTAAAATTCTTGAAGCCGGTTTGCGCGAGTGTCAACAAGTATTTTAGGGTCTCAAATTCTCAATTAACCCCAACGCGAGACCTGACAAGCACCATAAGAGTTTTTTCTTTTTTTATTTAGTCAAATTAAAATTAAAAAATAAATTAGGAACTTTTGTATCGACGAACTGTTTGTTGTTATAAGTTTTTCAAAATAAATATTTTTTAATTGAAATTTGTACAAATGCACCATGTCAACACCGTTTTTTCTTGAAAATTTCATGTGCCATAATCTCACAATTTGTAAAGCTTGATTTTTTGAAGGTGTTCGGTGTTCCAATTGATGGATATAGAGAATCTCGACCATTTTTTAACGAATTTTCTTGTGTTCTGAATTTGGAAAATCGTAAAAAAAAAATCGGGTTAAGAATTTTGCGTTCCGTCAGTTTGAGATGTGTTTAAAGTCATCATTTGAGGGTGGGAAGATTTTTATGAGAAAATAATATTATTCGATTTTGGCCAAAAACTGTGTGCTATAATCCATAGTTTTTGGTGATTTTCTAAAAAAATTACATCTTTGAAGTTCTCAAGGCGGTTTTGCGCGAGTGTCCAAAAGTATTTTAGAGTCTCAATGAAGCACACTGCGAGAACTGACAAGCATCGGAAGAGCTTTTTCTTTTTTTATTTAGTCAAATTAAAATTAAATTTTGTTTGAAACACTTGTAGCGATGAACAGTTCGTCGCTAAAAGATTGTTTAAGATAACATTTTTTAATTGGAATTTGAACAAATAAACCTTATCAACACCATTTTTTCTTGCAATTTTCATGTGTCATAATCTCACCATTAGTGAAACTTAATTTTTAGAAGGTGTTTCAATTGACAGATATAGAAAATCTCGACTTTTTTTTTTTTTTAACAAATTTTCTTGAATTTGGACTTTGGAAAATAGTAAAAAAAAATTCGGTCGAGATTTTTACGATTCGTCCGTTTGAGAAGTGTTTAAAAATAATGATTTGTGAGTGAGAAGATTTTTGTGGGAAAATAAGATTATGCGATTTTGGCCAGAAATCGTGTGCTATATAGTCAACAGTTTTAAGTGATTTTCTTAAAAAAATTGCATCTTTGAAATTATCGAGACCGGTTTGCGGGAGTGTCCAAAAGTATTTTAGAATCTCAATAAAACCCAACGCGAGACCAGACAACCACCAGCAAAACTTTTTTTTTATTTTTATTTCGTCAAATTAAAATTAAAAAAAAATTATTGACACTTGTAGCGACGAACTATTCGTCGCTACTGGTAGCTTAAAATAAATTTTTTTTAATTGTATTTTGAACAAATAAAACTTGTCAACACCATTTTTATTTGAAATTTTCTTGTGCCATAATCTCACTATTGATAAAACTTGATTTTTAGAAGGTGTTCCAATTGATGGATTTAAAAAATCTTGACTTTTTTTTTAGCGAATTTTCTTGTACCCGGAATTTGGAAATTCGAAAAAAAAAAAATCGGATCTAGATTTTTGCGTTTTGTCATTTAGAGAAGTGTTTACAAATCATAATTTGAGGTTGAGAAGTTTTTTGTGAGAAAATAAAGTCATGCGATTTTGGCCAAAAACCGTGTGCTATAGTCCACAGTTTTGGGTCATTTTCTTTAAAACTTGTCTCTATGAAATTTTCGAGGCCGGTTTGCGCGAGTATCTAAAAGTATTTGAGAGTCTCAAAGAAACCCGACGTGAGACCTTAGAAGCACCGGAAGAGGTTTTTCTTTTTTATTTCGTCAAATTAAAAAAAAAAACTAGGAACACTTGTAGAGGTTGTTCAAAATAAACATTTTTAAAATTGGAATTTGAACAAATAAAGCTTGTCAACACCATTTTTTCTTGAAATTTTCATGTGCCATAATCTCACCGTTGGTGAAACTTGATTTTTAGAAGGTGTTCCAATTGACAGATATAGAAAATATCGACCATTTTTTTAACAAATTTTCTTGAATTCGGATTTTGAAAAATAGTAAAAAAAAATTGGATCGACATTTTTGCGTTCCGTCAGTTTGAGAAGTGTTTAAAAATAATGATTTGAGGGTGGGAAGATTTTTGTGGGAAAATAAGATCATGCGATTTTGGCCAGAAATTGTGTGCTATAGTCCACAGTTTTGAGTGATTTTCTTAAAAAAATTGCATCTTTGCAATTCTCGAGACCGGTTTGCGGGAGTCTCCAAAAGTATTTTAGATTCTCAATAAAACCCAACGCGAGACCAGACAACCACCAGCAAAACCTTTTCTTTTTTATTTCCTTAAATTAAAATTAAAAAAAATTTAGTGACACTTGTAGCGACGAACTATTCGTCGCTACCGGTGGCTTAAAATAATTTTTTTTAATTGTATTCTGAACAAATAAAACTTGTCAACACCATTTTTACTTGAAATTTTCTTGTGCCATAATCTCACTATCGGTAAAACTTGATTTTTAGAAGGTGTTCCAATTGATGGATTTAAAAAATCTCGACCTTTTTTTTTAGCGAATTTTCTTGTATCCGTACTTTGGAAATTCGAAAATCGGATCCACATTTTTGCGTTCTGTCAGTTTGAGAAGTGTTTACAAATCATAATTTGAGGTTGCGAAGTTTTTTGTGAGAAAATAAGGTCATGCGATTTTGGCCAAAAACCGTGTGCTATAGTCCACAGTTTTGGGTCATTTTCTTAAAAACTTGTCTCTATGAAATTTTCGAGGCCGGTTTGCGCGAGTATCTAAAAGTATTTGAGAGTCTCAAAGAAACCCGGCGTGAGACCTTAGAAAGACCGGAAGAGGTTTTTCTTTTTTATTTCGTCAAATTAAAAAAAAAACTAGGAACACTTGTAGAGGTTGTTCAAAATAAACATTTTTAAAATTGGAATTTGAACAAATAAAGCTTGTCAACACCATTTTTTCTTGAAATTTTCATGTGCCATAATCTCACCGTTTGTGAAACTCGATTTTTAGAAGGTGTTCCAATTGACGGATATAGAAAATCTTGACCATTTTTTTTAACAAATTTTCTTGAATTCGGATTTTGAAAAATAGTAAAAAAAAATTGGGTCGAGATTTTTGCGTTCCGTCAGTTTGAGAAGTGTTTAAAAATAATGATTTGAGGGTAAGAAGATTTTTGTGGGAAAATAAGATTATGCGATTTTGGCCAGAAATCGTGTGTATAGTCTACAGTTTTGAGTGATTTTCTTAAAAAAATTGCATCTTTGAAATTCTCGAGATCAGTTTGCGGGAGTGTCCAAAAGTATTTTAGAATCTCAATAAAACCCAACGCGAGACCAGACAACCACCAGCATAACTTTTTCTTTTTTTATTTTGTTAAATTAAAAGTAAAAAAAATTTAGTGACACTTGTAGCGACGAACTGTTCGTCGCTACTGGTTGCTTAAAATAATTTTTTAAATTGGATTTTGAACAAATAAAACTTGGCAACACCATTTTTACTTGAAATTTTCTTGTGCCATAATTTCATTATTTATAAAACTTGATTTTTGGAAGGTGTTCCAATTGACAGATTTTAAAAATCTCGACCTTTTTTTTAGCGAATTTTCTTGTATTCGAACTTTGGAAATTCGTAAAAAAAAATCTTATCCAAATTTTTGCATTCTGTCAGTTTGAGAAGTGTTTACAAATCATAATTTGACATTGAGAAGATTTTTGTGAGCAAATAAGATCATGCAATTTTGGCGAAAAACCGTGTGCTGTAGTCCGCTGTTATGGGTCATTTTCTTAAAAACTTATCTCTTTGAAATTTTCAAGGCCGGTTTGCGCGAGTATCTAAATGTATTTGAGAGTCACAAAGAAACCCGACGTGAGACCTGAGGAGCACCGGAAGAGGTTTTTCTTTTTTATTTCGTCAAATTAAAAAAAAAACTAGGAACACTTGTAAAGGTTGTTCAAAATAAACATTTTTAATATTGGAATTTGAACAAATAAACCTCGTCAACACCATTTTTTCTTGAAATTTTCATGTGCCATAATCTCACCATTGGTGAAATTTGATTTTTAGAAGGTGTTCTAATTGACGGATATAGAAAATCTCGATTTTTTTTTTTAACAAATATTCTTGAATTCGGACTTTGGAAAATAGTTAAAAAAATTGGGTCGAGATTTTTGCGTTCCGTCAGTTTGAGAAGTGTTTAAAAATAATGATTTGAGGGTGGGAAGATTTTTATGGGAAAATAAGAGCATGCGATTTTTGCCAGAAATCGTTTGCTGTCCATAATTTTGAGTGATTTTCTTAAAAAAATTGCATGTTTGAAATTCTCGAGACCAGTTTGGAGGAGTGTCTAAAAGTATTTTAGAGTCTCAATAAAACCTAACGCGAGACCAAACAAGCATCAGCTGAACTTTTCTTTTTTTATTTCGTTAAGTTAAAAATAAAAAAAATTTAGGAACACTGGTACTCTGGTAGCGACGAACGGTTCGTCACTACGGGTTGCTTAAAATAATTTTTTTAATTGGATTTTGAACAAATAAAACTTGTCAACACAATTTTTACTTGAAATTTTCTTGTGCCATAATCTCACTATTGGTAAAGCTTGATTTTTAGAAGGTGTTCCAATTGATGGATTTAAAAAATCTCGACCTTTTTTTTTAAAACTAATTTTCTTGTATTCAGACTTTGGAAATTCGTAAAAAAAAAATCGGATCCAGATTTTTGGTTCTGTCAGTTTGAGAAGTGTTTACAAATCATAATTTGAGGTTGAGAAGATTTTTGTGAGAAAATAAGGTTATGCGATTTTGGCCAAAACCGTGTGTTATAGTCCACAGTTTTGGGTCATTTTCTTAAAAAATTGTCTCTTTGAAATTTTCGAGGCCGGTTTGCGCGAGTACCTAAAAGTATTTGAGTCTCAAAAGAAACCCGACTTGAGACCTGAGAAGCACCGGAAAAGGTTTTCTCTTTTATTTCGTCAAATAAAAAAAAAAATCTAGGAACACTTGTAGAGGCTGTTCAAAATAAACATTTTTAAAATTAGAATTTGAACAAATAAAGGTTGTCAACACCATTTTTTCTTGAAATTTTCCTGTGCCATAATCTCACCATTGGTAAAACTTGATTTTTAGAATATGTTCCAATTGACGAAACTAGAAAATCTTTATTTTTTTTTTAACAAATTTCTTGTATTCCAACTTTGGAAAATCATAAAAAAAATCGGGTCGAGATTTTTGCCTTCCGTCAGTTTGAGAAGTGTTTAAAAAACATGATTTGAGGGTGAAAAGATTTTGGTGAGAAAATAAGATAAAGTGATTTTGACAAAAAAACTGTGTATAGTCTACAATTTTGGGTGATTTTCTTAAAAAATTGTATCTTTGAAATTCTCGAAGCCGGTTTGTGCGAGTGTCTAAAAGTATTTTAGAGTCTCAATGAAGCCCAACGCGAGACCTGACAAGCACTAGAAGAGATTTGTCTTTTTTATTTCGTCAAATTAAAAATTAAAAAAAAAATTAGAAACAGTTTGTCGCTGCAGGTTGTTCAAAATAAACTTATTTTTAATTGGAATTTGAACAAATAAACCTTGTCAACACCATTTTTTCTTGCACAGCATTAGTAAAACTTGATTTTTAGAAGGTGTTTTAATTGATAGAACTAGAGAATCTCGACTTTTTTTTCCTTATGAATTTTTTCTTGTATTTTGTCTTTGGAAAATCGTAAAAAAAATTGGGTGGAGATTTTTGCGTTCCGTCAGTTTGAGAAGTGCTTAAAAATCATGATTTGAGGGTGGGAAGATTTTGGTGAGTAAATAAGATCATGCGATTTGGCCAAAAAATCGTGTGCTATAGTCAGTAGTTTTGAGTGATTTCTTAAAAAAAAAAATTATATCTTTGAAATTCTCGAAGCTGGTTTGCGTGAGTGTTCAAAAGTATTTTAGAGGCTCAATGAAACCCAACGCGAGACCTGTCAAATACCGAAGAAGTTTTTTTTTTGGCCATTTCTTTTAAGTGGGAGAGGGGTCCCTTTTATAAGTATGAGATACCCATTCCATACATATTCCCCTTGTGGGATGGTAGTACACATTTCCTAGCCTAAAGTTTAATTTTGTTCCTAATCAATTTTATGTTCTCTTTACCTTATCTGCATGCAAGTATATTCAAGCCCCTAAAATACTTTGGGACACCTGTGCAAACCGGTATTGAGAATTTACTTATGGCAAAATCCATAGCAGACTAGTAGCTTTTACTTATGGCAAAATCAAGATGAGTTAGAGAATTAACTGGACAAAAATTAATTGCAGGCAGTGAAAAGGTGGACAAAAATTAACTTGATGATAGAATAGATCCAGAAAGATTATTTGTGCTTAGATCAACATGAGTCAAATTCTTGTAGCCCACAATTTCATAGCGTTGCTTCCTGATTTCAGACAAGTTAATTTGTGAAAGTAGATAAACATCATGAATATTGCACTAGGGTACCCAATATGATAACAAACAGTATAGAATTTGAAGACAAGGTGACATAGAACAGGGAAAGCCAACAGGAGTAATGTAAGACTTTCGGTCTACCAACCCTAATCTGTTATTGTATTCCCATCAAATTACTACGGTAATTACATGTTTCATTTTTGTACGTTTATGCAATGGTTGAATTGATCTATTTGCCTGGCTTATTGCATGTATCAATGTGTGAGTTCCTGGGTTTTGTTGAGCAACCTTTGGCCTGGTGGGATTTTCTCCCTGTAATCCTGTCAGCTTTTTTGTTCTTTATATGGTTCAAATTATAAGAAATATATGCAGTGAACTGCACATTTAACTTCAGAGGAGGTGAATCTCAGATATGATGTTGCAGGTTCAATGAAATCATGCTTCTCTAGAAGAGAAATGTGCCTTTGTTTGGTACGTGGTCATATGTAGGGAAGAATCGAACCTAATAATCGGTAGTTCTGATACAATGCAGAATGTATGTAAATAAGAGAACTTGGTTGTTCAAGGATTAACGCATGTAGATGTGCATTCTTTATTTGCTATATAATTCTTGAAATAAAACTGAGTTTTGAATATAATGGATTGGATGAAATTCAAAGAAGCATTACCTTGTACTATTTTTTGGGCATACGCTAGTGGTACTAAATAAGAGTATACTCCTTTGATTTCTAACAAATAACAAGTGCTGTTGGATGAAATTTAAAGTTCAAATTCCTACTTATAAGATCGAAAAAAACAAAACAGAAAGAAACAGAAAAAGAAAAAACAATAAGACAACCAGCTCAACTCCACAATGGTGAAAACATTTGATTTTCCTTTCTTTACGATTTCCAGTTTTGGGGTGGTATTGTTAATCAAACCAGGATTTCCACTCGTGTTGACCACAACCCAAGTCTTGAAGTGCGGAATAACTCCAGAGAGCTGATTATTAGATAGTAACAACTGTGTCAATGCTACCAATTGATCGGTTAAAAATGAGGGTATCTGACCTGAGAATTTGTTGTTAGATAGATCCAAAATTTCCAATCCGGTGAGCGTGGAAAAATGATTCGGAATTGGTCCTTGAAAAAGGTTGCTGCTAAGATTTAACGCAATCTGCAAAGATGTTGGCATCCTCGGAATGTCACCAGTTAAGTGATTTTGACCAAGTTGGAGTTCCAACAGAGAACTCATGGAGGCAATAGTGTTGGGGATGGAACCGCTGAGATTGTTGCCTTGTAAGTTCATGTTAATAAGGTTCGTCAAGTTTGCAACTGCAGCTGGTATTGAACCATTCAGAGCATTCCAGCTGATATTCAGAACGGACAAGCTCTCTATTCCAGTAATTTCAGTAGGAATTTCTCCAGAAAGACTGTTAAATTGAAGTTTCAAAACTTGAAGATTACCGAGGTTTCCTAACTCCACCGGCAAAGCCCCAGTCAGTCTATTGTGAGCCAAATTCAACAGCGCCAAATTCCGGCAAGAACCCAATTCAGGAGGTATGGATCCGGTCAGCTCATTGTTTTCCATCTCCAAATATGTCAAGTTTTGGAGTGTTGCAGAAGGTATCATCATCCCATTAAGTGCATTGCTTCCCAATCTCAACCTGACCAGTCTCGGAGACAGAGCTGGCGGTATTAATCCCTGTAACATGTTATAAGACAAATCCACAGTCTGCAAATTCAAATTCAATGGAGACAAAAGGTCCGATGGAATCGACCCACTTAAGAAATTATAACTTAGGTCCAAATTATTTAGATGCTTTGTAATTCCACCAGGAACAGGACCCCCGAAACGGTTAGATTTTGCTGCAAATAGTGTGAGGCTTGTGATATTGGCAAGGCTTTCTGGGATTTTGCCAGTTAAGATATTGGAAGAGAGAATCAGAACCTCCAACTTGGAGAGCTCTCCAATTCGGTCAGGAACTGAACCAGAAAGTTGATTTGAGCTCAAATCAATCAGAGTCAAATTGCGATAGGCCACAATTTCATCTGGCATTATCCCTTGAAAATTATTCGCAGAAAGCTCAAGCTCCTCCAACACCATGCATTTCCCAAGATGAGTAGGAACAGACCCACTAAAACCGTTGAAGCTGAGGTTCAAGCTTTTCAGCCCAACCAATCCATGTAGCTCTAAGCCAATGCTCCCGCTCAAGTTATTATGAGAAAGGTCCATCGACTCCAACCCAGCAAAACCAACAAAGTTAGGCAAGGAACCAATCAACTCGTTAGAACTGAAATTGAGTAGCTTCAGACCATCTATGTTTCCACAACCTGTGATAAACCCAGATGGGATTCTACGCAGGAGGTTGTGTGACACATCGAGAATCTGCAAGGACTCAATTTGGCAAACAATAGGCAGAAAATCTGAGGAAGACAGAGACAAATTAGATAGAGAAATTTGGATTACAGATAAATGATCGGTTTGGAGATTGCACTCGACTCCTTGCCATAAACATGGGTTTGGTTCATTGTTGATATCCCATGAAGTAGTGTTTAGACTCTTGGAGAGATCGATCATAGTGGTTATTTGGTGTGAGGATAGTTCAGACAACACCATAGGAATAGGATAATAAATCAAGAAGAAGAGATAGAAGAAAAGAAAGCTGGTGTGCCCGTACTTGGTCATTTCAGCTTGCACTTCCTCCTTTTCTACTAAAAGATATGAAAGCATGTGAGAGAGAAATACATGTATATTTTGTTGGAATGTGTGTATAATGATTTACTTTGAATAGGTTTAGTTGTGAAAATCTCATAAAACATGTATCATGATTTACTTTGACTAGGATTAGTTGTATTAAATCTAGGTTTTCTTTATCTAGGTTTTGTTGTGGGAAATCTAGTTTTAGTTATTATATATTTGTCATTCTTTATAAAGATTATACATCAATGAAAATCATTCTCTTTCATTGCTCAATTTGACATGGTATCAGAGCAATCGATCCATTGGACGTTGTCTCTTTGATTACTTGTTCTTGAAGTTCTCATCCCAACAATTGGGATTGTTTTTCCTTGTTAAAATTGCTATTGCTTGATCATTTCCAGCAGTCCTTTAGTGTTTGATTCTTTGCTATTGTTGCAAGTTTCTTTCATCTTTCATTATACTTCTTTGGTGTGGCTGTTGTTGTTGCTGCAACCTTGTTGTTATAAGGTTGTTTGATTGTGAACATATTGTTCATATCACCTTGTTCCTATAGCTCATTTCCAGGAAGGTTATCTTTGTTCCGCAGTGCCCAGACGACCGGACGCCAAATCACCGTCCGGACTCCTGGGAGTTGCCATCTCATTTCCAGAAAGGTTATCATTGTTCCGCAGCGCCCAGACGACCGGACGCCAGTATCCGTCCGGACGGATTGGTCGAGACAGCACAAAATTCATTTCCAGTTTGAAGGCCAAACAGGTTCTGTTTTTGTACTTTCCTGAGCAGAACAACAAAATCTAAAGGCTAATTTCTCTGTCTGTAGCCGTTGGATCAAGCTATAATTTTGTGACCTTGTAAATCTGGGTGTCTAGTACCTCCAGTTAAAATTTCATCCTGATCCGTCCGTTGAAAGTTCAGTTATCCAGCCAACATCATCCGGGCCCCATTCTGATCTTGAACTCCGCTGCAAGTATCCATTATCCAGTCGACATCAGGTGATCAAAAATTTATTTTTTGGTCTGTGTTGTTCTTGGTTTTTCTGGTATTTGATATCATTCAAGACTATATATTCCGCTGCAATTTATCATATTTTCCAAATGGCTTCATTGGGTACATTTTGTGGTGCCAAGCTAAATGGAACAAATTATTGTATATGGAAGGATATGATGACAGCCCACTTGTGTGAATTTGACAAGATGGGATATGTCAACGGATCTATTTATACACCTGCAGAAGATTCGGATGATTTTCCCAAGTGGGAAACCATCAATGGAGCTGTTATGTCTGTCCTCTACAATGCTATGACAGAAGATGTAGTTCAATTGATCATTGGTTGTGACACTGCTTCTGAAATTTGGGCTACCTTACGAAATTTGTATCTCTATGAACCTGATTTGGCTCGGAGGAAGGTTGTGTGCCTAAAGGTCCAGAAGTATTCCATCAAGGACAAGTGCTCTCACTGCAACTATCCTGGTCACACCAAGGACAAGTGCTACAAGTTGATTGGCTACCCTTCCGGTTATTTTGACAAGCCAAAAACCTCTGCTCATCACCACACTGCTGCTGCTGGTCGGGGTAAGATCGGTATGGCTTTACATATTTCTAGCTTTATTGGTGAAGATACATGGATTATTGATTCTGGTGCATCTGATCATATGACTTATGATAAGACTTACTTTCATCAATTATCTGCCCCCATTGTGTCCGGTGTCACTAATGCTAATGGTGAAACTTTCCCGGTCTTAGGAACTGGTTCAATTCGTGTTACTCCATCCCTTGAGTTACACAATGTTTTATATGTCCCTGCATTATCACATCACCTCATATCTGTATCAAAACTAAATTTTCAATCCAAATGCTCTGTCACTTTTTTTCCCATGTATACTCTTTCTCAGGATCTTCTCACCAAAGAAATCATCGGTCGGGGGTACCACAAGGGGGGGTTGTTTCGTCTTGATCAGATGTATGCAGGGGAGAATCCAGGAAAGCGAGCCCATGCCACTTTGACTTTGAGTGCTACTCGAGAGAGTGAGATTTGGTTATGGCATCGTCGTTTAGGGCATCCATCCTTTCATGAAATGAAGAAATCAATGCCGTCCATGTTTATTGGTATGAATATCTCTGATTTTCGTTGTGAAACTTGTGTTTTGGCGAAAAGTCATCGTGTGAGTTATCCTCCCAGCACTTCTAAATCTGTCATTCCGTTTGAATTAATTCATTCTGATGTGTGGGGACCATCCCAAGTTCCCACACTTGATGGTATGCGTTATTTTGTGCTTTTCATTGATGACTGTACACGACTCTCTTGGGTTGTGTTAGTCAATTCTAAGTCCGCTGTGTTTGATGCATTTCAAGCTTTTCGTACTCTCATTCACACACAATTTAATGGAGTAATTCGCATCCTTCGGTCTGATAATGGGGGGGAATATATCAATCATGTTTTTCAAGAGTTTTTCCAAACACATGGGATTGTACACCAAACCACTTGTCCTCAAACCCCTGAACAAAATGGAGTGGCGGAACGTAAGAACCGCCATCTCCTTGACATGGCACGTTCCATTCTATTCAGTGCTCATATGCCTAAATATCTTTGGGGAGAGGCTGTCAAGACGGCTGCTCATCTCATCAATCGTCTTCCCTCTAGTGTCCTCAATGGTCGTATTCCTTATGAAGTCCTCTCTTCTCATGTTTCTATTCCCTCATTTCAAAACTTACCTGCTCGGGTATTTGGTTGTGTTGCTTTTGTTCACATTCCTAAAAATCAACGTACAAAATTAGATGCTCGTGCTCTTAAGTGTGTATTGGTTGGTTATGGAGTTCATCAGAAAGGGTACAAGTGTTATCATCCTCCTACTCGCAAATTTTTTGTGACTATGGATGTTACATTTTATGAAGACACCTGCTACTTTGTCCCCGATGACAACACTCCTCTTCAGGGGGAGAAAGGTTTCTTTGAAGAGATGGTTGTCAATGGTGAAGAGATGGGCGAAGAGATGGGTGACAATGGTGATCAATTCACAATTGAAGTTGGTGAAAATGCAAGAAAGGAAGAAGAACTCTCAGGCGTCTGGACGGCACCAATCCATCCGGACGGATTTGTCGTGGACCTCCCAGGAATTGTCGAGGAACTCCCAGGAATTGTCACAGAACACCCAGGCGTCCGGACGACACCAATTCGTCCGGACGGATTTGTCGGGGAACTCCCAGGAATTGTCACGGAACTCCCTAGCGTCCGGACGCCATTAATCCGTCCGGACGTATTGATCGATTCAGAAGGGTCAGAAACTGATATTCCTGAAACTGCTGAAGGTGGAAATGAAGCTGAAGCTCCTCTCCCCCCTCCATATGCAGCTCTACCCCCCGACCATGGTTTCCAAGGTGCTGAGGATTCTCTTGAGGTAATTCCTGTGTCTGAATCCACCCAATATATACTACCTAATCGATTAACTCGAGGACAGCCTGCTAAAAAGTATGAACCCACTGTTCATGCTAAAGCTAAGTACCCAGTTGCAGATTTTATGTCAACTCATAGGCTTTCTAAGTCATATGAATCATTTGTGAATCAAATATCTGCTGTATCTGTGCCTAATAAAGTGCAGGATGCTCTATGTGATCCGAAGTGGTCGAAAGCCATGGAGGAAGAGATGGAGGCGTTACAGAAAAACGACACATGGGAACTTGTACCTCCTCCATATGGTAAAAAGACGGTTGGTTGCCGATGGATTTTTACAGTAAAACACAATGCAGATGGTTCAGTGAACAGGTACAAGGCCCGGCTGGTAGCTAGAGGATTTACTCAGACATATGGCATTGACTATGATGAGACCTTTGCTCCTGTAGCCAAGATGAACACCATCAGAGTCCTACTGTCCCTGGCAGCTAACCTGGATTGGCCTCTTAAACAATTTGATGTTAAGAATGCCTTTCTTCATGGTAATCTCTCTGAAGAAGTCTATATGGATCTTCCACCAGGATATGGAACCAATACATCAACCAGGTTAGTGTGCAAATTAAAGAAGTCCTTGTACGGCTTGAAGCAGTCACCACGTGCCTGGTTCGGAAGGTTTACACAGTCCATGCGCCAGTTTGGATACAAGCAGAGTAATTCTGATCATACACTGTTCTTCAAGCATCGAAATGGGAAAGTTACAGTGTTGATAATATATGTGGATGACATGGTGATTACTGGAGATGACTTAGAAGAAACCAATAGACTGCAACAACAATTGGCTTCAGAATTTGAGATGAAGGACCTTGGCAATCTTAAATATTTTCTGGGAATTGAGGTGGCCAGGGGGAGAGATGGTATATTCTTATGTCAAAGAAAATATGTGCTAGATTTGTTGACAGAAACTGGCATGCTAGATTGCAAACCCATCAGCACTCCAATTGAGCAAAATCATCACTTGGCTGAGTATCCAGATCAGACACCAACTAATCAGTCCAGATATCAAAGGTTAGTAGGACGCCTGATTTATTTGTCACACACTAGACCAGATGTTGCATATGCAGTTAGTGTTGTGAGTCAATTTATGCATAACCCAAGTGAATGTCATATGGATGCTGTACTGCGGATTTTGAGGTATTTAAAGTCTGCACCGGGAAAAGGAGTAATGTTCTCAAAGCATAATCATCTTGAAGTAAGTGGTTACACAGATGCGGATTGGGCTGGCTGTGTTAATGATAGGAAATCTACTTCTGGCTACTTCACCTTTGTTGGTGGAAATCTTGTTACTTGGAGGAGCAAGAAGCAGAAGGTAGTAGCTCGTTCTAGTGCAGAGGCAGAATACAGAGGTATGGCCCATGGAGTTTGTGAATTGTTGTGGCTGCGAAAATTACTACGTGACTTGGGATTCAAACCCAAACATGCAATGAAACTTTTTTGTGATAATAAAGCAGCTATCGACATATCTCATAACCCAGTGCAACATGATCGCACAAAGCATGTGGAGGTTGATCGACACTTCATTAAAGAGAAGTTGGAGGCAAAGTTGATTACTTTTCCATTTGTTCCAACTGAAGAGCAGCTGGCAGATATATTGACTAAGGCAGTTTCAAGTAAAGCATTTCATGACGCATTAGGCAAGTTGGACATTCGTGATATGTATGCTCCAACTTGAGGGGGAGTGTTGGAATGTGTGTATAATGATTTACTTTGAATAGGTTTAGTTGTGAAAATCTCATAAAACATGTATCATGATTTACTTTGACTAGGATTAGTTGTATTAAATCTAGGTTTTCTTTATCTAGGTTTTGTTGTGGGAAATCTAGTTTTAGTTATTATATATTTGTCATTCTTTATAAAGATTATACATCAATGAAAATCATTCTCTTTCATTGCTCAATTTGACATATTTGTGTATATGATGATCTAGGTTAGTGTAGTAGGAGTACATTAGGAGGCACAAGAATGAAGAAGTTAAATAGCAATATTGAAAAAGAAGAAGAAAGGTTTAGAGTATCATAGGGTTTTAAGAGAAGAAAATGTTGGGCGTGTTGGAAGGGGAGTTGACTGACTCTTCTGGTCTTTTCACCCTAGTATTTAAGCCTAAAACAAGAGTCGTCTGAGACTCTGAGCGAGGAGGTTGGCTGGTGTTTCCTTTCTTTTTCTTAGTAAGAATGGAGCCCATGATATGCTATGGTTGACTAGAAGAAGAACAAGCTCTTTCAGAAACGCGTATATATGTTGAACAAAAAGAAAGGACATGAAGTGTGCCATTTTCCCAATTGGTCTAGATGTGAGAAAAAATTGGTTCCCTCGAAATTCCAGGGAAGAACACTTCCATGTCCTATTTTGTTTTTTGTGTTTTTTAGTATGATTCGCTTTTAAGTCGTCACTAGCATCCATGATCCATAGCAGACTAGTCGTAGCTTTTACTTGTGGCAAAACCAAGATGAGTTAGAGAATCTAAGTATTGGCTGCAGGCAGTGATAGAGAGGCAACTGACAAGTAAGAACTAGAAGCGGTTAATGTTGAAGGGATGCAAACGCTGGACAAAAAACATCTTTGAGATTTATAAATGGATTTATAAGCTACCAATGAAAAAATTAAGATAATAAATCCGACAATTTAAGAAGGAAAAAATAAAAAGTTGATGCATTATGCATGTAACCAATCCTGGATGTTCATTCTCCAAAGTAGATTATAATACAGGCCGATTACTTTAATCGAAAAGGTGTATATAATTACACTAAAAGTGTGTAAATACATTATTGGTGGTGGAGAGACGAGTGAGTAGCTATCTACACAACAGATTCAATTTACACAGTCCTGCCTTCGGAGGATACAGGTTGTTTCAACTATTTGAACAATTAGAGCCTTGCTTGTTCTTGCAATTGCTCCTGTTCGAGTAACCATAATGCAGATCAGAAGCATTACAATAAATGAATAAAGGGATAGAAACGTAGACGGAAGAAATATAAATGCAAGAATAGGGTTAGAAAGCAGATTAAAAAGAAAACTATATCAAATAATAATTGAACAGCATCCTATGAACTTTGAGGCGGCACTGACCTCTGTCACAAAGAAGGCATGGAACCCATATGGAACTCTATGGGGCAACTCAACAACTGCAACGGGATCAGTGGACATTGTTTTTGCATCTAGTACATGTATTGCTGATTTTCTGCATGGTCAAAATTCAAGTTCAGATTGCATTCTGGACTTAAGAAGATTGAACTATACAAGTGATAATATTAAGATTAAAGGTATATATTCTTCCCCAGATTAACTGTCAATTACAAATGGAAATGAGCAGTAGCATATGGAATTTAAAAATCAATCCTTCACGAGAGAGCACTATCTTGGTATAACTAAGCAAACTAAGGTGAAACTACAGTGAGGCAGGTCCTTCTTTTCTTTTTTGGTGGGGCAATCCAGATAATAGAATAGGATGACAAGAAAAATTGTCTAATCAAAGGTTTATTAGTATAGCACACAGAAAGTTCATTCACACAAACAATTAAATGCTTATTCAACACAATATTTGTATATCTATATATCTTTTATTGCAAGACTAGCATTGTCATTGACTTCAGGTATAATAAGTTTGCAGCATAGCTGAAACACATAATAGCCAGCTTTTAGCTAAATTCAGGACAGACAAATACATTTTAGAAAAAGATATATCATGATAGCCTACTGATGATTAGCACATAGATAAGATTGAAATGGAAATTATAACTTAGTAAATAGGGTGAAAGATGCAAGTAGTACCCAGTATTCTCATCATGTACAAAGAATATTAAGTAGCCATCATCTTCTTCTGAAGTAATGCCAGGAACACGAGGGACAAAAATTGCCTCAGAACCAAATCTACCAGGTCCCAGGTCATAAAGGCCTTGGACATTTCCTCCAACCTCAATTTTCGTTTTTCCAACCTCTGGGGAAGCATGAAGATCAAACTTGACTATCCCAGTCACCTTCGCAATGCTATCCAGAGTGGTTCCATACACATAGCGTTGCTTCCTGATTTCAGACAAGTTGATTAATGAAAGTAGATGAACGTCATGAATATTGCACTAGGATACCCAATATATAACAAACAGTATCAAATTTGAAGGCAAGGTGACACAGAACAGGGAAGCCAACAGGAGTAATGAAAATTATAGACTTCCAGTCTAACAACTTTTTTTTTCCAGTCTAAGAACTTTAATCTGTTATTGTATTCCGAACATCAAAAAGACTAAGACTAAGCTCTTAAGTAGGCTATTTACACAGGCAATCTGATAATAAATTTTACAAGCACAAATAAGATTCCTCAAAAATATTAAGAAATAATAATCATTAATACTTGAATAAAACCAAATAAAATAAACCTCTCCACCTATGATGGACATAATTACATAACCCACCACTAAGATACCCATCACCAAGAACTTAATAACAGCTGATAAAGCAATATATAGAAACGTAAATGGCCTTTCAGCATCTAGATTTCTTCCCCTATAAAAATTCAACATCTCTGCACATTCATGTGTACTTGCACTTTTTTTAATCCATAAATCTCCCTACAAGGACAGGAGATACATACCTGCCAGTGTAGCTCTCATTCACCCTGGGAAAATCTACAGCCGATTCTGATAATTTTTTCTGTGATGCTAGACCACTTTTTAAGTTGAATCTCATCTCATACCTGGAAATATCTAAGAACAGTCAGACGCACCATCATATGCAAAGGTATTCACATTAACAATATAGGTGAAGTCTCTTACAGCTCATTTTTGAAATTTTCCAGCTTTTTCTTGACAGGCCCATTGACCATATCCAAATCTGGATTTTGAAGGCGGCAAGTGATCAAAACAACTTCGTCCTCTTCCTCCCAAGCATTGGCTATTGAAAATAAGTCACAGAAAAGGTATCAGCAGGTATACAACAGCAAACTTCAGGCATAGCGACCCACAAAAAGTTATATACATGTTCTGTAAGCCAATAATTATCAGCATACCCAGTTATACTTTGGAATAAAAATCCACAATGATCAGCTGGTTATATTTTTTGGAACTAACAGAAAAGGCGAGCCAGATCATTTCATTTAAACACCTTGATCAGACAGACAACGAATCTATATATCTCTAGGAAATTTAAAAGTTAGGGGAACCCTAATTGCCTGATGTATTGCTGTCTAACCTGTCTTCAATCGTGATAATTCTGATAGTTTCTAGGAATGTGCACTAGAGTCAAATCTCATATGAGTTCTATGACATACAAAAACAACCAAAACTCAGACTTACAGATCCTCTGCATACCTGTCTTCTACCAAAACATTGTAGTCAAGGATACGCCATAAATTACGGCTTCAAGGAAAATGTTAAAAAGGACAAGTTGCCAAAAATAACAAAAATAATGGTTTACAGAGTTATTAAAAAGCTCTTCTTTAGTAGATGGAATAATTAAAAACATAAAGCTGTATCCTAAATCCTAATCAATATTTGATGTGAGACAGTGATGCAGACCAACTTGAACTTAACCAAAGGGGGGACCAAAATAACTTCAGAAACCCTTGATAAGTTCAGAAGGTCTGCAATTCCAGCTATACAAGTGAGAGAGAGAGAAAAGGAGTTGAGGAGAATCCGGGAACTAGAAATACTGATTAGGAAAGGTAAACTAAAACGCAAAAAGTTGAAAACACTTTTGAGCGTCCAGCATTGCCACACGAGAGTTAAAATTGATAGGTAGAGAGCTTCTTGAGGCTTGACTACACAAAAGAACGGTAGGAAAAAAAATGAAATTCAACTCCAAGCAGTAACAATATAGTGCTCAATGTCAATCCCAAATAAACAAGTTCAATATTCCTGAAAAAAAAGAAATCAAGAATTGATTGTTTATAACATTTTAGTATAAAATGAGCTTGTTTCTCATATATCTACATTCCCAGAAATGCCTCAAAAGTGGGATAGAGAGTATGAATTGCAGAACTTAACGATGCTGGTTGAGTACCAGATTCACCAATTAAACTTTATTGGCATGCAGTTACTTTGTAGTTATTTGAAAAGTTAGTTGACAAGCAATATATAGTTCACAGAGACTGTCTCTTGCATTATCTTATATTGGAAAGAAAATATGCACACCATTATGGAAAATGAAGCAATTTGGAAGCTCAAACCATCTGATTAGCAACTCATCCTTTGCATAACGAGGAAGGACACCAAAGCGAGCATTTTTTGTCTCATCAAATGAGAATATCAGCTTGCCTTCCTTCACCATTTCCTGGAAAAATGAAATACAATAATATGTTTGAATTTCAATAGTGTGATTGCTTGATGCTCAACAATGATTGTCAGGTCATTTATTCTTCCAAAAAGGTTAAGTTGATAGGAAATGGGGATATCAAATGTATGTCATGCTAAAACAACACATTAAACACTCTCACGTGTAAGCCACCCACAGACCATTAACCAGTTGCACGCTAATATGTATGAAACCAAAGAAATTCCAACACTTGAGGGTCCTAGAATTACCATGTTAAAAAGGAGATTCTAAATCTTAAAAGTACTAGGAAATGAGCCCAACAATGTATATGAAGTTAAATAATAACAAGAGTTTAACATTTAATGATTTATACGTTAAACTTGTTAAAAGGGTCTCTCTCTCTCTCTCTCTCTCTCTCTCTCTCTCTCTCTCTCTCTCCCTCTCTCTATTGATGCTTAATCATTTGCATAATGGATGTTCCAGAACAAGTTTTCAATATTAACACTAATTGAATCTTCCATACCTTTGGTCTGAAATACAAGGGGAGATCCATGAAAATTGCATAGTTCTCAGTAATGGCAAAATCATGCATCATGACAGGAGCTGCTACTGTAATGGGTATAGGATCATTCATGAAACCATCCTTTGAAATAACTCTGTATGTGACATATGGTGGATTATGCGAATAGCCAAATGTAAACATCTCGCCTGCATTAGGTACTCCATAAGTTACACAGGAAAATTTCCTTATAGAGGCAGACTAAATATCTTTGATGAGAATGTGCTTACCAGTGAAATGGTCAACCTTTGGATGAGCAGTGAAGGAATGCTTCAATCTCTTGTCATAATCCAACAAGCCAACTGTTTGCAGATCTCCATCTTCCAGAACTTTGAGAACATCTACATAATGCAACCCACAGAATTCAGTTCCATGGTAAAAACAAGTCAAAGTATCACTACGTTTGAGTCCCTTAAATATATAGGAGCAAAACAAATTTCCATTTAATCTTTTATTTTTTTCTTAACCATGAAATAAGCAGTGGTGCACTCCAAGAAACCTGAAAAACGTATTCCCCCTAATAATGGGAAATATACAGACATATCATAACTAAATTTTTCATCCTTGTAAGATGCTAAGATCTTTTGTAAATGAAAAGCAGAAGCAAGAAAACAGATGAGTTAGGCTTACAAGGTTTATCTCCCTCTGAAAGAGCTAGAAGTTTCCCATGGTGATATATGAGAGCTGTGTTACCTGGAAGAGGGCTTAACATTTAGTTTCACACATTCCTTCCTTCAACAAGATAAAAAGGAGAGGAAAGTATACCAAGATTTCGAAGGGTACGTTTTTATGGAGCACCAAAATTTCATAAATACTTCAAAATAAAAAAGATAAACATGTCCAACACTCTCTTTATGTACAAGTTTCAACCAAGGTGTAGTAATGCAGAAAATAACTGTTAAAGTACTTAAAACTTTCAAAACCAGACATGTCCATGCATGGTGAAGTAAAAGCCACAAGTGCAACATAGGCATTAGAGCCAATGAATTTTGGCAGTCCACACACTAAGTATAAAGCAGCAGGATAATGCGGCATACTTTTTTTTTGGAATTGTACTGAAAAGAAATTGTAGGATATACTACTACAGGCAGTCCTTTTGTTTTGAAGAAATTGCTTACAATACTAGACAATCATACCTGTCCCATTTCCATATGAAATATCTAATACTTTCAGTTTAGCTCTCAGCTGCTGCATGTTAACCATGAGTAAACCAAAAAGCCCCTTAAGGTCTCCGATCTGAAAATGATAGATTGACGAACATAAGAATTGGATCTCCAACTAAACATCCATGAATCTTATACTACAATTCCAACAGCTCAAGTAGTTTTACTGGTTCACCTTCATAAATTTGGCACCTCCAAAGTATTCTTCTTGCTTAAGACGCGATGTCTTTACATAGCGGGAGACATATGTTGCTTTCCCATCTTTGATGCGCATACCATGAATCATACTGCAAAAATGTTATAAAAATCATCTTCTTCCATCCTTTAGAATAGTTGGGCATGAACTTATACTGTCTTATGCTGAATCCTAATAACATTAGCATGCTCCCAATAAGCGCAAAATTTGATTCAGTCTCATTACTTATGTAGCAACAAAAGCAAGCTAATTTAGCATACAAACTAGATTCAATAAGGAAGCAGGGAGGAATCACTCACCCATCTCCATCAAACCTACACAGAGAGCAACAAAGAGCATAAGTTAATGTCTGAAATTTCAATCTAGAAAAATCTAAAATGGACCCAAAAATAGCCAGAAAGATTGAGAGACAAAATACCAATGGTATCCAGCAACGGGGGCAAACTTGGGGTTTGGGCCAACTCTAACAAACTCTCCATTCAAGCAATCCTGTTAGGCATACAGGTCAATACGTCATTGCCAAACCCAGAAAACGACACCGTAGAGCTGCAAAAAATTGAGCTCAGAAAGAGACTTACAGGAAGATGGCCGATGACGTTGAGGTCCTTGGTGGGAGGCGTTTCGTCAATAACCGGAGCGAAGTTTCCGGCGAGATAGTGGTGCGGCTGAGAAGTGTCGTACATCAACTTCACTATCAGCTTCTCTACCAAGTCCACCACTTTGGAGGCCAGGCCCTTGCTGGGCTTGGGATTCGGCACCACTACGACGTCGTTGCTCTTGCTCTGATGCTGCTTCAGGTCATCGTGAAGTTGTTTCTCAGCGACCTCCGCCATTACAAGTGCGGTTTCTGTGGCCAAGCAAATGACACCCTTCTTCCTCTTGCTGTTGTGTGTGGAGTGTCCAGCAGTGGGTGGCTTTATCTTGGGGAGTGATATGCGCACTTGTCTTATTACTAACTCCACTCCGCTCTTTATTTTATGATTTTCATATATGCTTTTATTATGTGAAGTCTCCAATATACCCTTACTAATACCCAGCTTCATCAAATTTGACACCTGGGACCGAGATAGAGTACGTCGGAGGTATGTACGTACGTTACTTCAGTTTCGCTGCTGGAAATTTCAGGGCGCCGGTAGATTTGGCTTTTAGTCAGATCGAGGACTTTGGCGATCCACGTACTGAACATATATGCAATGTGGCTAGCCGAAATCGGGGAGGAAATAACGAATGGTGATCAGAAAATTAATGCTATATATACTAAGAAAAGAAATCATGAGGGAGGGCATAATGGGAAATCTTGCATGGGAAACTCAGAAAGTTGGCCTGATAGTGCAGACCAGTTAGTGCCGAATGTTGTTATTCTTAACAACCCAATTGAAAGTTGAAACATCCTAGTGGAGAGTGATTGCCTTGAGGTAATCCAATCCATTGATAACTCTACTCCTCATGATTGGAGGATCAACAATTTCCTTCTCACTTTCCACAAACTGAAGCCCAAATTCAACACAATCAACTGGAATTGGGTGAATCGTGAAGCTAACCGATCGGCTGATGCCGCGGCCAAGCTAGCTAAAGTGAGGTTGAGCTCTTCGGAATGGGCCAACAGGCCTCCAACCTCCATTACTGCTGTGCTTAGAAGTGACGGACTCCCCGGTCCGCTTCTGGTGTTTTGTTTCTTCTTTCTTTGTTTGGTTCTTTAGGATGCTTCTGCTCTTTCTCTTTAGTTGTCTTGTTGTTGCGTTCTCTTTTTTTTATCTTTTTCTTGCTGGGCCCCTGGGGCTCCCCATTTGTAATTTCTCCCTTTGGAGTTTGCTCTTTCAATAATGAATCCTTTTCCCGACCAAAAAAAAAATTGAAAGTTGAAACCCAACAGTTCCATCTCTCTCGATCTCCCAAAGTTTTAACTTTTTTCAACAAATAAACATATTAATTTTGCATTGTCATGAACATTAATTATTACATGCATCAAAACTTAAGAGAGAACGTACTAGATATCGATCATCTTCGAATTCCTTCATACTAGCTGTCTAGCTAAAACAAGAAAATTAAGTAGCAGTACGTCCCACAGTTTTTTTTTATCTTTCCCTGAAATTCATCTTGCTTACCATTTTCTCTACCTCTCTCTCCTCGTTCATATCCCAATCCAGTTCTCTTGAGCTGACAGAGCTGCAAAAACAGGCTAGAAATGAGAGAGAGAGAGTAAAACACGCACGCACGCCGGAAAAGAAAAACCACCGATATGATCTGAAGTGGGAGTGGAGTGTTAAAACTTTTCTCAAAAGATTGAAGAATCTCCGGTGATACTAGCTACGGAACTGCCCGTCTCTGAGACTGATCGAGGACAGAGAAAAATATGAACAAGAGAATTGATTTTGTAGAGGATAGTTGGCCAAGGGTATATTGGAGATTCAAGTTTTCACGATACAAATGATACAAAAAAAAAACAAAAGAGAAGTGCGGCTAATAAAAAGAGGAGTGCCCTTTATCTTTCTTTGTTGATTGGGGGGTTTTGTTGGTAATGGCAGTGCCACGTTTTTATTTGGAAATTCATAAAAAAACTAGATAAATTGTTTCTATCAAAACTTCGAAGATGCTGCCGTTACAAAACAACAACGTACGGTCCACAGAAGCTCACCATTTTCCGTTTCTTTTTATTTTCTATTTTAATTTTTGTGAAATAATAAAATACTTTGATTGACCAAAACAAGAAGAAGAAAAAATTAATATACTAGTTTGCATTCGCTTCAGTGGCCTATGCTGATATTGCATATATAATGTCAATTTGTGTAGAGGAAGATACCATGACTGCAGCATTGAGCGTTTGTCTTGCACTTTGTCACACCAGTTAGGTGGAATCATCGTACCAGAAAAAAAAAAAGAAGCAAAGGTGGAATCATGTCCACGTCGCGTCGGAGAAGATTTGAAATTTGGAGGCCGGGCTAAAAAAATTAAAAATAAAAATTCACATGCGTTCCAATAACGTTAGTACGTTACAAACTACCGTGCAACACCCATCAATGGCGTCCTATGACATTGGTGTCAATATCACTTTGTGCGATCACCGGTGCCATCGTTGTACCATATGTGAAGCATGAACGGCAACGTAGTTTTCATCCATTCACGAAGCATGTGACATTGTGTCGTAGTGCAGATGGCAACGCCTCAAACAACCAACCTCATCGTCCGACGTGGTGGAGGCTAGTGTCTCGTTGTCCCGTTCTTCGGTTGGTACGTGCGATTTGGTATGCTTCCCCTAGTCCATCTTGGCTAGCTCATGCCACTATTTTGCCATCTATATGATCTTTGCCGTTGCATTAACCCAAAGCCAAGAGTTTTGAAACTATTTTGAATGATCTTTCTGAATTTCCGGTTCCTCTAAATCAATCGATCAGCACCCGTTGCTCGTGGCAACACAACCTATGTAAAAATCAATGATCGAAGAACTTTCTTAGAACTTCATAAGCAAGTACAAGTTTGTAAAACTTCTAATCTTTTGGGGCGCATAAGAAGCTGGAGGGTATATATATATGGTTAATTTCATGCGTCCATCTTTTATTGTTGGCCAATATTAAGTCTAAAATGCATAGTGACTTAGTGAGAGACTAGCTTGTTATATATCTCAAAAGAGATATACATCGGCCTCACATGCAAGATAGTCTATGCTCACAATAGGTTACAATGTGTGCTAAGGTAGGTCGAAACAAAATCGAGCCTAATTAAAGCATAGGTTAGTAAATTAAAAAGGTAAAAAGCTAGTAATTAATTAAAACAAACCAGCTGATTGGTTCATCCTATAATATATCAATAAGGTTGTGGTGTTAGAGCTTGTAAGACTCGAAGCTAATATATTAATTGGTTCATCCTTTTTAACGTACCCAGGTTTAAACAAACCTGATCGATTTGCATCAAAGTCATAAAACTCGTGACTAATAATTAAGCAGCATAAAGAATGAAACTTGTGTTCATATCTATCGTAAAAAAACTAAAACTTTGTTGCTGCTCTTTTCTTGAAGCTGCTATCTTTGACTACGCCTCCTTCCTAGCTTGCTCAACTTCGATCTGTTCGATGATATAGTTGACCGGGGTAGTTAATTAGGCTCCATTCTATCTTAATTTGCTCCAATATCCACTACAAAATTCAAAGCACAAAAGATGAATGTCAAAGCGCAAATGAATTTAATAGAAAACTTCAAGCCATCGTGTGAACGTACAAGGAAAAAGAAACTCGAGCAGAATTCCCATTTTTGATATCGATCCCTAGCCAGAGTGTAATTAAGTTGCAAACTTCAAGATCTTTATGTTAATTTATATGTTATTCAAGAAATGAAAGATAATTACGAATCAAACTCTTGTCGTAAGTGTGTCGAGATGATCGAGTATTTCCTTATCATGGAAGTTAACTAATATGACTGCCCATCCCTCGTTCTACTTGTTCCCAAACACACCACGGCAAAGTCTTAATTAGCTGATGGAATGCAGTTGAATTACTCGTAATTCATATTCACCCGGCCCCCAAAACTAAGCACACGCAAATGCGATTCACCTAATTGTGTGCTAATTACCTTTTCCAAGTCTAATTAATTAGTCTTCACCACACAAACAAACACATAAGTCACATCTCTCTCTGCATGCATCATGCTTATGCTAGCTAGCTAGCTTAGTAGCTTATATATATATATATATATATATATGGTACGTATATATAATCATATTCACAATTAAGGATGACTTGGATTCCTTATATTAATGTTTGTTAGTGTTGATCATGAATTCATGATGGTGGATTTGTTATCTAGGGCGACTTGTACGTCAAGGGAAGATTTAATTACCTATAGGCTATAGCCAAATATCCAATGTGCCTTAATTCTAGTGTTGGAATTTAATTGGAAACATAACATAGAGAAGAATTTTAGTCACTTTCTAATGCTCCTAATGCTCTTTCCCCTCTAATATTCAATCATATTCCACTATTTTATGACGCCAGCAGCAACGATATGTTTTTTTTTTTTGCCGAGAGGGAATGGAAAATTACAAAGAATCTCAAGGGCAGTCTACGTACACCCAAACAATCTAAATGAAAGGCCTGAAAAGTAGAACTGGAAAGAGAATGCTCAAATTTGGGAACACAAAGTTTAGAACTTGAGCCTTTATAGCCTCTCTTCTTCCAAACGATGGAACTCATCGAAGGGAAGATAGACAGACGTGCACGGTATTAAACAGCGACAAGCATGGCCTGTGGCCCACTACTGCACCGATATTGTCCCAACTTAACCACCAATTAGGTGTTGGGTTTTATCACAAAAGGCCTCGGTGCAATTGGGAGTAAGCCACCCACTTATAAGTTATATTTTATTTTGTCACTCTTCTGATGTGTGATCTCCACTCTCCAACACGCCCCCTCACGTGCAACCTAACTGATTTAGGTATGCACGTGCAACCAATCAAGAAACCAATTCCCACATCGGGAACTGGGACAAATTTATATACCGGGATGATTCCGGTTAAATCAACGACAAATTTATATACCGGGATGATTCCGGCTAATTCAACGACCCACTCGGGTCCAATGACAATGGAGACATGATTGGAGATGGACCCGCTCTGATACCATATTAAACAGCGACAAGCATGGCCTGTGGCCCACTACTGCACCGATATTGTCCCAACTTAACCACCAATTAGGTGTTGCGTTTTATCACAAAAGGCCTCGGTGCAATTGGGAGTAAGCCACCCACTTATAAGTTATATTTTATTTTGTCACTCTTCTGATGTGGGATCTCCACTCTCCAACACACGGGTGCAAGGGACTCGACGATATGATGCCGACGAAGGTCCCAAAAACGTCAGGGATAGAAACCTAGAAGATGGCTGCCTAGGTCTAGTAAAATAATAGAAACTGATTTCTTACAAAAAATTACCAATGTTTGATCATTAAACTAAAAAGAAAATATTTCCCCAAAGGCGACTTGGAGCTTTGGTTACTCGGAGGTTTAGCGTTATCAAAGACGACTTTACTTAGAATATTTCGGTATCTAAAACAGTAACTCAATTTTGACCGACCCACAATAGAATTGACACCCTCTGTTTATATAAAAAAAAAAAAAGTAGAAAATGTGTCCCGGCCCAACGAAGGAAACTAGTTTCTGAACCCCGCGCGTACGGAAGTGCCTAGACTTCCTCCCACGCCTACTATATCGATCATCATTAAGTTGAAGATTAGTGCACAACATGGGAAATGGGGTTTACAACTTTTTCAAAGACCCGCCAATCATGTTAATTAATTTGGCACTCAAATTTTAAATTAGGTTTCCAAAGTCTACCATTATATTTATATTAGCATCCATCAATATCATTCATAAGTTTATTTATTTTTGATCAAATATCATTCATAATTAGTTGAATTTCAACCGGAGTTTCAAAACAACCATATATACGTGGGGAATTGGGAAATACCAAATTATACCTAACAAAACTATGAACTGTTAAATATAGACATTCATAGTACATCTATGATTAGATATCCATTTCTATTAGCTGTAGCAACAATAGTGGGTAGTTTAATTCCATTAGTTCCATAACATACTCCAATGAATTTTTCTAATTTCAACCTAGTAACTGAACAAAGAAAATTCTTATAAAAATAACGTACGTGCCAAAAGTTTACATGCATGCAATGGCCATTTGGTATTTTCTGAAGCAAAAAATTATTTTGTATCATCCGATACGTACACTAGGGCAACGATGTACGTACAGTTCCACTTAAATGCATGTTATCTCGTATTAAAATATAACATGTGAAGATAAAGATTTAAAGTTCATGGTTCATATTTCAGTGTTTAAAATTTTAATTAAACATGTTGCAATATTTCAGTAGAATGATATACCATGTTAGCTAGCCATGTATTAGAAAAATTTTCCTTATGGCATGGTACGTTTTTATTTGAAGTTTAGAGACCTCCAAAACCATTCAAGGATGGAGAACAATTAAGCTGAGAGACATACATAGAATAGAGGAGAAATTTCTCTGTAGGATGCTAGATAATTAGTGAGCTTGAGATCATTGTGATCCTTGTGATTAATCTAAATTAAATAGAGAAATTTGTCAAATACGAAATCTGGTTATTAACTTTTTTGTTTCTTCATTTTTTAGTTATAATTCCACAGATGTGTTGCTTGTGTGTTGGTAAACAAGCACAATAGCATTAACAACACCTAACTAACTTGATCTCAAGATATTAGTTTTGGTCCTATTTTTTATATTTTTGTAGTCGTTCTTCAGCTTAGTGATTCTTCCGTCGACTCAATCTCCTGGAATTAACATTTCCATACCTCCCTGACTCATCATCATCATCATCACGAATTTGAACAAACATTCTCTCACTCATTGTTTCTTTCACCCTTCTCTCTCTATAGAATACAAGCAACCTTTGACTACTTTCTCCTATAAATAGCTGAAGCCCTTCATTCACAACCCATCAGTTGTGTTTTTCTGTCTGAAAAGTGAAAGTTAAGATGCATTCTTCATCTCAAAGCCGTTTTCTGCCACTACTCCTCCTCATAATCTTAGGTTCATCTTTTTCCTTCTCTTTTGGCTATAACCCAAAAAACCCACCTGTACTTGATCATCATCATCATCATCATCATCATCAAGAAACCTATAATGGTCATAATCTTTTGAGACCCTACCCTAAAATATTAAGGACAAGCAGGAGGGAGCTTATTACAGCCAGTGCTTCAGCCAAGGTTGTTTATAATGTGCATGATTTTGGAGCTAAAGCAAATGGAGGAGATGATACCATGGTTTGTCCATCTCTTTCTCTTGAAAGAAAATATTCTCTTTAATCTATTATGAGTAATGTTATAAGTACTTTCTGTAAATAAAAATTAAGGCGTCATTAATTGTTTTCACTTCTTTTAACTTACGTTTTTCATTTCAAATATTGGATATTAATTTGATGAGGGTTTATTTTAGTTAGTAGCATTGTGGTTGTTAACATATGGTTGGTGTTCTTGTAGGCATTTAGGAAGGCTTGGACGAAGGCATGCTATAATTCCAAAGGAAGAAGTGTTGATCTCGTGGTCCCTAAGAACAGAAACTATCACCTCAAACCAATTACCTTCTCTGGTCCTTGCAATTCTTATGTCACCTTCAAGGTCCGTGTACACATGACTTTATAAAATGATTATCAGGTAAAGAGGTCCTTATTTTATAAGGTACATAACTTTGATTTTAGCTGTCAGATTCGTTTAAATGATATGATCTGACGCTAAAATCAAAACTCCGCATTTTATAAAGTAAGGACATCCTTAATGGAAAAATCATGTATATATATATATATATATATATATATATATATATATATATATATATGCCTAACATTAGTTAATACATACTAGTAGGTTGATTTCTGCAGTGTTTGGGTGATAACTTTAGGGTACGTACCCAAAATCGAGGGTTAAAATTTTAATTTAAATGGAGACATAAGCCTCCACAAACCCTACTAGTCCAGGTACAATGGTATTTTCACAAGCTTTTGAGTGGTCGATTATTTGATTCCAAGAGAATATCTTGTCTCAAAAGGTCGGACAGGCCAATAAAAAGAATATATTTATCTTTATCTTGTGTCATTTTTTTATTGGTCGGTCGGACAAATTCAATGGTCCAACCGCCGACTCAAAATTTTCTCTTATTCAAATTTATGTTAGTCCGCACTGTATATTTATGTTCCAAAAAAACTTGTGCGTATATTGACTATATTGTTGACCACATCTTTTGTATACATTACTAGATCTATGGAACGATCAAAGCGTCACCCTTTCAATCTGATTACAAAAAGGACCCAAGGCATTGGATTGTGTTCGAGAATTTGCAGAACTTTAGAGTTGAAGGTGGTGGCACTGGCATCATCAATGGCAATGGAAGGAAATGGTGGGAGAACTCTTGCAAAGTTAACGAGTCCCTTGTAAGTCATTTTCTCAATAATGAATCAACTTTTGTTTTGATTATTTACTAAAATATTGACCAACTATTTACTGTTTTCTTTTGTGGAACCTTCCATTATGTCACAGCCTTGCACGACCGCACCAAATGTAAGTTTATGTGCCTCAGTCAAATTCATTTCCAATTCCTGATCATTACCCAACACTGAGTCTGGTTTAATTTTTTTTTTCTTGTTGAATTTTAGGCTGTGACTTTTTATGAGTGCAACAATTTGGAGGTAGCAAATTTGAGGTTCCTAAATGCACAAAAAATGCATCTGACGTTTCAGAAATGTGTTCATGTAAAAGCTTTGAATCTGATAATAACAGCACCAGGGAATAGTCCCAACACCGATGGAATCCATGTCACTGGAACGCAAGATATTCTCATAAACAGCTGCCGCATTAGAACAGGTAATACCTGAATCCGACCCTAACTTTATTCGATTAAGTCGATTCATGACAATTTGATAACATAATATATCGAACTAAATTTATTTATTTTTTTTTGTACAAATTATTGAAGGTGACGACTGTATTTCAATAGTAAGCGGGTCACGAAATGTTCAAGCCAAGGATATAACCTGCGGACCAGGTCATGGAATCAGGTATTACATTAGATATGAGGATATGAAACCTAGAGGCCTTCTGTTGTGAGTACCTTATAATAAGGACTCATTAAAGACTTTCAAACTCAACTGTTGAGTCCTTAATGAGTCTTCATTATAAAATATTCATTGAAGATTATCCAATGATATCTATATTTATGATAACGTTTGGTATTTTTCTATTTTTAATAATTTCCGTACTGAATTTTTTATGATGTTGTACATGCAGTATTGGAAGCTTAGGAGCTAGAAATTCAGAAGCTCAAGTTTCAGATGTGGTAGTGAGTGGAGTCAAGCTTATAGGCACCACTAATGGACTAAGAATAAAGACTTGGCAGGGAGGTTCTGGATATGCAAAAAACATAAGATTTGAAAATGTTCTAATGCAGAATGTGACCAATCCCATAATCATAGACCAACATTACTGTGATCAGGAAAAACCATGCCAAGATCAGGTAATGCTCTCTTGTCAGATATTTCGTATCTTCTCGTTACTCGCTAGTATATTTAGTCCATGTCGAAAATCTGATAACATAATATACAGGCTTCAGCTGTGAAAATAAGCGGAGTGGTATACCAAAATGTGAAAGGCACAAGTGCTTCCAAAGTGGCAGTGAATTTCGATTGCAGCGATCGCTTCGGATGTCAAGAGATTTTGATGCAAGAAGTCAACATAGTCCCTCTAAACGATGAAGGAATTGCCGAGGCTTCATGTCAGAATGTTGGATTACGCCATAGAGGGATAGTTTCACCAAAATGCTCTTCACAGTAGAATCCATTTATTAATGTATACTTTGTTTATTCATATTGGGATTGATCTGTAATTAAATACTTTGTTTGTCTACACTTATAATTGAAGATTATCAATACTGACTTGTTAGTCACTAGATGTTAAAAGCAATTGAGGGTTTCACAGTAAAGCTTCGTCATAGACATTTGGTTTTCCAATGAGTAATAATGTACCACCATTCTTGATTGATCAGACTATGTTTTAGGAATTGGTTGGTGTTTAATTAATAGCTGCTGTCATGTTCACCTTCCAGTTTTGTAGTTTTACTGGACTTTCAGAAGTATAATAACGGTGGACAAGTCACCACACAAGGTTGCCAATAATTAGAGTTTAGGGTTGCCTATCAGGCTATGATTAGATGGGTAGAACCGTAGAAGACAAGTCACAACACAAGCTTTCCAATGCTTGAATCCGTTTCGGGTCTAAATCTCATTGTATTCATATGCAAGACAAGAGGATCAAGATCTAATGAGATAATAGGATCATTATTAGAAGTCAGAACACAGAACACAGAATTTGAACCAACAAGCAAGAAACACCCTTTTATAGAAGAAAAACAGATGGGATTAAAATTTCGTACCACATTTGAAGATGAAATAATGTTCACAATAGTTCATTGAATCTGTCAATTCCTGCCCTGTAAAAGCCAAAGCTTGAGATGAGGTTGCATGGGCTAAAAAGCACTATATTCCTGAAATTAGAATCTACCCAATACAAGTATATTTTTGTTACCATTATCAGACATTATAAATACAAGTAAACTAAATAAACTACATTTAGACTTCAGGAACTCATACAGACAAGTCATTAGAAGCATTTGCGATGAACAACTGAAGGTCCAGTTTCATCATAGTCTGCTTTTGTAACATGCTGATTTTGTGGAAACACAACTTTGGCAAGTATGGCACCTCCCACCCATGCTGAATAATTTGTCAAATTCTCTGGCATGTATTCTGGGGCCTGTATCGAACCAACACCAAGAAAGGATTAGAACAATCTGACAATGCCATTAAAAAAATCAAAATACATTTGCTTAATCTTATAGATATAATCTTATGCCAGGTGACTATATTAAGAAAGAAGGAATTATCAATGATAGTAATACTCAAACTTTGGTTAGCTGGACCTCAGCCAAATGCAATTTCATTTTACAAATCCGGTTGCATATTCAGGTGAAGCACCAGCAATATTAACATACACCAAATTGACCAACAACGTTACAATTTTAGTACATTCATAATAATCAATTAATATCATATATTACCAAATTTCTATATCCAGTAGAAGTCCTGAACTCGTCAAAAACCACTTCCAAACCAATGAACAAATAATTCTTTTTAAAACAAAGTTTGACCATACATTCTATTGAATTTAACAGAGGCAAGGAAAAATAAAAATTGTTACTGCAAGAGTGCAAACTTTGGTAACGGAAGATAGGGAGCAACAAACTTCAAACTGCCAGCATGCAATTAAGCTCCCCTTTTTACCTAGCATAATAACTAAATAACTAACAGGCTTAGAAGACTACCAGGAAGATTTTATGATACAATGATTTAGCATAATCACTTATTAATCAGTAGTGATAAAGAAATGCCAAAAAACAGCAAATCAGTGAACTGTGCAATAGGGAAACAATTGGGGAAACCAAATCTAGATAGTATATGGACCTCAAATTTGACATGCAACAACTAATTCCATAAAATTTTACTAAGAATCTGCACTATTCAGACAGGCAGATCACTCATCTTATAAACAAATAGGTGAGATGTCAAGAAGATGACACTATGTGGAGAAAGTTGACAATCTCAGCTAATCATTTATTAGATTTTTTTCTGGACGGATTTGAACTTTAAACCAACCCTACCTCGAGCTAAAACCTTATTGCGGATTTTCATGATTAAATAAGAGTGAACTATATTTTTCACTATCAAGTGTTTTCCACATTCCACTTGTTTGAAGGGGTGAAATAGGACAAATAACTTATACTTAGAGGATGCCAAGTGTAATAAGCCCATAAAATAAATTACCTTAATTAAAGCAGGGCGGACAGCAGATGAGCATAGACCAGCTTCTTTCTGAAACCTTTCTTCAAACCCTAAAGTAAGAAGCAATCCAACTACCAATCAGCAACAATAGAGTAAAAATTTCTATATCTTCTGGAGAAAAAATTTCAGATGTAAATTTGATATTGCTCTCATAACAGTGGTGTTTGTGAAATATTTCCAAAGAATCATATAAAAGGAATTTTAAACCCAGAGATCCCGGAACTTTGCGAATCCATTTATTACAATCATTAGCTCATAAGAATAATCAAAAGCAACCAAAGAAAGGCCTTCCACAGATTTATTTATATAGAAGTCCAATGCTTGCCAACAAGAGCACGTTCTAGGCAAAGAAAAAAGATAGAAGGCAAAGATACTGATCGCTGCATATGAAATGCACAAATCTCAGTAAATATAAAACTCACCAGTCATAGACGCAGTGCCACCACATAGTACCGTATTTTCCAACAGTTGCCGGTGATTGTCGGACGATACTGTTGAAATACAACGAACAAGCTGCTCAACAATTCCATGCGCCTCTAAACCCAATATAGCTGGTTGGAATAAAGCCTCGCCAACAGTATACCTTTCTCTTCCAATTGTAATGACCTAAAACAATAACTAGTATTACATTCAGACAATAAGAAGATTGTCAAAGAGCACTGAGTCCAATGAAAAGGGGGGAAAGAGGATTATTTTTGAAGAGACATATATGGTTACGCTTAGAACACAATAATCATGTGCCGACTTAAACTTTTTGGGGATTAATTAGAATCAACACATGCCTTGAGATGGGATCACTCCCATCTTCTGTTTAAAGAAAATTGACACATAAATGAGAGAATAGACACAAAAGAGTGTTTATTCGGCTCGAAAGAGAGAATTGACACAAAAAACTGTTTAAACTTTAAATCACTCACTAGAACCTTTTAGAATTCAACATGTAGGATTAGAGAAGATTTCAGTGTGCGGATAATTTTGCATCAACACTCTTTGTACAAGTAAAGAATCATGAGCATATACTACATAATATGGTGTAATCAATAACATTTCTTCAAGCCAACCATTATGCCTACTTTTGTCTTCTTCTTTTTTCCCATCAATCTATCCACATAATGTTACATTAAGTTAACCAGACCTGTCCATCAGGAAGGGTGTGTTGTTCCGTCTGGCATGATCTTTTAATCTTTTCATAAGCAAGTTCATCATCAGCACAACATGAATATTGCTCTTTTATTTTCTCAACATCAGACATCTTGAGATTCACCAGAGGATTGGATTTCCCAAGCTCTTCAGCAAGTAACTTTGTCAAATCAATACCTCCAATTTCAAACCTTCTTGAGGCAATGTGCTGAACAGCCCCTTCAATTACTGGCGCAATATCTGTTAAAATTGGCCAAAATTACAAGAGGCACAGTAAAAATGAATCAAATGCCCTAAAACCTAAACCCTAAATGCCAATAACAGATCATGCATGTTTAACTACTCGACAGGTTTAGTTCAGCCACTAGCACATCTTTATGACTGTTATTATCATATGGTTGCCTAATGAACTGAATTACTGTGGTCGATGGTTAGCTTGGCATAGCAACAAAATATCATATATCATAAATATACTTTGTTGTACTATTACAAGATTCATAAACAGGAATTATAAAACATTTAAGTGAAAATAAACTGACTGATTGTATGCTAGAGAGGATAAATTAAACTTTGATTACATACTATTGACTTTAGATTACACAAAACTTGGCCTATAGTAAAGAAGATATGAATAGCTTAAATATCAGAATGTATCAATCAACCAGATTCCCTTAACTATTGATTTCATAAACCTAAAAGAAACTTGTAAAGGTTCCATCTGCAAGGTATACATACCTATCTTCCCATGGCCAATATCAACAGTGCATCCCGAGATACGTCCTACAGCATAAAGAGACAACACTGCTTGCTCTGATGCATAGAAGCCCGATATGTTAAATGTTTCAAACATCAGCTGTACCAACTGTTCTCTGACTGCCTGGGAAAAAAATATTATTTTTTGCTTAAATGAAATATGTTATCTACAATTCGATATATTTGTACGCTTTTCTTTAAAAAAAAAAATCAATTTAGGGTCATCAAACACTTAACAGGGGTTCAACACCATGCAAATCACTGTGCATGAACACCACATAGACACGACAAACAGTGACATGATGTCAGAAAGGCAACTCTTACCACTATGAAGTGCCATCGAACTGATTAAGAAAATGAAGAACAATGGTAATCAAGAAATTGAAACTTTTCGAATTTAGAGTTTGCAGACTGTTTAAGTAAAAATCAATGCTTTCCAAAATTAAATAACATCACAATAATCAAGCAACAATAAAAGTCAAACTACCAAGATCTTCAGCATCGATCAAATTCTTTGCCCATATAATGTACAATGTAATGAATATTCATTACAAGAAATATAAACAGATTAGCTAACCTTGGGCGTACAAAGTGGATCAGTAAATAATATCTGCCCTTCATTGCCCATTTCCCATCCGAGGCCAGTGTATAGAATATGATGCAACAGATCTTCCATGGCATCCCAATCTTTAATAAGACCTCGCACAACTGGATCAACAATTATTTCTTCAAATGATGAACTATCATTCGTTGATCCATCATCAGGCATGCGTTTCATTTGGTTTGGAATTATCTGAAATTATGGACAGAAAAATAAAAGTTAAAAGGAAAAAGAAAATGGACCACAGGGAATATCTTTGGCTACTTCTGGTTAGTGAAATTTCATTGTTATTCTGTTCAATACGGCCCAAAATAACATTGACTAAAAGTGATTCTCTGATTCCTTTCAGATATGCACTATTGGATTGAAACAGTTGTATAACACCAAAACCATTTGACACATTAAGAGATGATTAATCAGTATCTCAGACTAAGAGATGATTAATGAAAACTCGGAGGAACTTTCAGGCCCAAATTATCTTGAAATTAAACACACTAAATCACATGGCAATTGAATACTAAGATAATAAGTAACAACCATACAAATAAACTGAAAAACATTAGAAATAAAAAATAAATAAATCTTTCTCATTGCTCTGGTTATTAAGCCAAGCTATGACAAAATTGGTCCCGCTTACAAAAGAATAAGCCAACCTGGGAGGTCATGAAGGTCCAGTGAGAGTCCAACAAGTATCAACCCGACCAGGTTATAACAACTTGACACCTACCTAGCTATAATGCTGATCTGAGCATCGTTGGCCTGGGTACCATTCTGAGCTCAGCATGCCGACTTGAAGCATGCCAAACTGACATCCAAGGATAGCAACTACCAGAGTAGCCGACCTTAATGGTCTTTGTAGAGAATAGAGATATACACTCTCTTGTAGTCTTGTACTATGTAATAGTGGAGCACCATAAGTGGACCTAGTCAAATCTAAATTGACTTTGGTGAAAAAAAAAATGTAAATCATTGTGTCTCATGTGTGATTCTGATTCATCATCCCTCTGTTATGCTAAACCAAAATTAGGCATAAACAATGGTCCTATAAAGTTGTAATCAAAAGAAAAGCATTCTGCATAGTTTAATATATAACCACAACAACAATCGTTTCTTTATATAGTTTCTAACGACTAAAAGGATCACGCAAATACAATGCATGTGCAGCTCGATAAGAGTTAAAGTAGGAAGGTGGAAGGATGGATATATGAGATAAGGGAGATTGTTGGAAGAAGGAAGAGGAGAGTACAAGTAAGAACGAAATGGAAGTGGGACAATGTACAATGGCCATGCTACCTTTTGTTCTTAAATGATTGAAAAGGTATATTTACCATTTCCTTTTTGACCAGAAAACACATTGTTCTTCCAAATATAGTGTTGATATACACAAACCAATCTTAAGAACTCAAACCATGAGGGTCTAAAATAATCCCTCAAAACAATCATATTACACAACTGACATGAAGTTTCTTTTCCTCCTAAAATTAAGGACAGAATCATATTTTTCGACCTTTAGAATTGACAACCAACAAGAGGATAACAATGCCACAGGGGTGGAATCATAAAAGAAACCCTCATAAATTGAGTCATTATTCTGCTTGGGCCCAGAAACCATTTCCTTTGCCCCAAAACAACTGGTGGAGTTATCCTATTTAAAGCTCACAGTTTTAAGAAATCAAACCAAACCGTAGCTGACCCTATTGAGGTAAATTTGTTTACATTTCCCCCAAACCATCTAGCAAGAGACAGTATACCCAATTTCTCAGCAACCGAGAACATGAAAAGGCCCTATCTTTCACATGAGACAATAATACAAGAACTATAGCTCCCCAAATTTTAGACTTTTCCACTCCCCAAAACCCAAAAGAAAAAATTCGGAGCAACCAAACAGAGAATAGGAAGCGAGAAGAAGATGTTTGAATATTACCATGGAAGGAGCTTGATCGGGAACGGCGGGTCCCGCTTTGAGGAGCTTGGAGCCAGCATCGACCACCGCGGCCTCCATTTGGTCTTCACCCACAAAACCCTAACCCTAGGTTTTAGTTTCTGCAAATGTTCAACTGACAAAGGGTTAGCTGAGCTAGGGACACTGAAGTCTACAAGCGGGCTGTGTATTTTCAAATTCCACGAGGATGGGGTAGAGTCTGGTCTCTCTCTAGATAATCGATGGAAAAGAAGGATTTTGTTCTGTGTTTCTCTTTCTGATCTGATGGAATGGTAGCTATATCAATTGCCACCTCTTGATCTTGACACGTGTCTAATGAGAAACATAATAGCCACACGATTCTGAGGACGGCCTATTTTTATTTTTGTTTTAGGCAAACAGCCCAAACAAAAAATTATAAGCTAAGTTTTGAGCCTTTGACCACCTCAGATTGCTTCTATAGTACTTTTAGTAGTGCTTCCAAAGTAGTTTTGATGGAAGCACATAGAATTTTTTCTGTAGTAAGATCTCGTTTGGTTCGTGGATTTAAGAAATTTTATTTATTTATTTTCTATGTTTGGTAAGCACAAGAATATGAACAAATTTCCTTGAAGAAAGGAAACGGTAGGAGAAAATGAATCTCATGTACTCCCAAGGGATTCATTTTCCTTCCTTCTTTCCCTACATTAATTACTCATTTTCATGTATTGAATACAAATTCTCTGAAGACTTTTCCAATTCCCAGCATTACCAAACACATGAATGAAAACTTCATGGGAATCTCATGGGAATTTTAATTTTCTATGTCCATGGGAAAGATCAATGAATTAATTTCATTTCTGTAAACCAAATGAGGCCTAAGAGATTTTGTTGTCCGAAATTGGCATGCTTGAAAAACTGACTTTCAGCGTTTGACGTGGTGACTAGAGTTCAAAAGCCCAATAAAAGCAGCTCAGGCATCCCGCCGGTTAAGAATGGCTTCAATTTCTCTATTTACTCAATTTCAAAAGTTGAAAAAGGAAAATAGGAACACAATTTTGCTGACAATATAGGCATTGGAAAAAGTCACCCATAAATTTATTGATTTAGTTCATTTCTTTTTTATTGCAAGTAATAGAAAATTATTACATCTGTTGCTAGTCAAAAATCACGTAGTTGGTTTCGATGCATTTACCTAGGTGCGCTTAGCATTCGGTCCAAGAGGATGAGAAAATTTCCAAAACCGTGTGATATGGTGAGAGATTTCTCCTTCGAAATTGGCATGTTTGAAAACCGACTTTAGGCGCCCAACATGGTGACAGAAGTTCGTTTATATAGAGAAACTGGCCTCAATTCTATTTCCTCAGTTTAAAGATTTAACGAAAAAAAGAAAAAAGAAAAAAAATAGCGGCAAGGATTGAATACGGTTGGCCTTGTTACAAACTTTACACCTATAGATTTTTTTTTTTGGTTACATATAGATTTTTTTTTGGTATAACAAAGTGTCAAGATTCTTTATTAAAAAAAAAATTTAAAAATAAAAAAGTGTCAAGATTCTTCCAGATAAAGACAAGAAAAATCCATGAAGTGACATGCCACCAGCCTACCAAGTACAGACGTATCAAAGATTCAGAACTGAGCATTCAAGTATTCACTCCTCAATTGCAGCCAATTTTCTCGGAATTGGTTTATACGAGTACTAAAGGAGAAAAAAACACACAAAAGTACACAACCAATTCTTGTCTAGCCCAGATTTATGTACAGACTAACACAGTTTTAAAGAGAGACGCTATCAAATGAGACTTGCTGCAAAAGTCTCATGGCTATTGGATGTATCGCACTGCAGATTCGCACCCCACGTGCTCAAAGGTTCTGCTACACTATAGAAATCCATATCCACAGAAAAATTACCATCAGGAGCAGGACCAACCGGCTCCCCATCTTCCACCAAAATCAAACTAGACTCCTCGCCAACCGGGGGGACATCATCACTTTCCCTCACGCAGGGAGCTTCAGTCATTGATTCCGGCGATTCAGACAAAAGAGCCGCAAGAGAACAAGTGGCATTGCAACCCTCACGAGAAGTAAATTTCACATCCAACACTGGAATTTCGAAATCCACCACAGAAGAAGAACGTGAGAATTCAAGGATATTCTTCAAAACATCTTTGTCAGAATTCTCTTTTGTCACTTCCTTTGTATGAGCATCATCCTGGGTTTTATTAAATCCATCATCAGTCTCATTTTGAGGCATCCCGTTTGGAATATCGGTTTTATCAGGGTTGGCAATGTTGCTTATCTCAGAGCTGACTACTCCATTCTCAATCTCTTCTGTTATCTGACAAAAATCTGATAGAGCCATGCCATGATTAGCCGGATCCACTGCATTCTCGCAGCTCTTACCATCAGGTTTGTCTTCTTCTCTGCCCTCATAATGCTGGTGCCGCACATGTATTCCGTCTCGTTTAACAGAGTGCTCATCATTAGATCTTATCACATTTCCCTCACTATATGAAGAAATTCTGGATGAATCAGCAAGTGAATCTTTCACATTTTGTGTCCCATCAGATTCATCAAAGCATATGGACGTGTTTGTCCCTATTTCTTCTCTGCCCTCATAATGCTGGTGCCGCACATGAATTCCGTCTGGTTTAACAGAGTGCTCATCATTAGATCTTATCACATTTCCCTCACTATATGAAGAAATTCTGGATGAATCAGCAAGTGAATCTTTCACATTTTGTGTCCCATCAGATTCATCAAAGCATATGGACGTGTCTATCCCTATTTCTTCAACTGCTGAAGCTTTTGTGTCAGGGCTACCATCTTCTTCATTTAAGAACTCAGGAGCTTTAACTGAAAGAGTTTGAGCATACTTCTGTGGCTGGGTAGAAGTCAGAGTCATGAACCCAGCTAGTGCAGATGCTAGGGCATCATCAATTGTCAAAGCAGGCCTTGGTCTATTCTCTGAAGGATTTATCACTACGCCTGACAACTGATCTTCTTCCTCCTCATCATCACTTGAAAATTCAGGAGCAGTTACTACTAGACGTGGGACCAACTTAGAATTTACTGAATCAGACATATAATAAGGTGTGGTAGGGAGTGCCGGGAGTGCCTCAGATTGAGCGTCCTTGTTACCTAATATAACTGCCTCACAACTGGGACAATCATTTCCACTGTTGTAGAAAGAGTTGGAATCAGACTCAATGCATGAGAAAGAAGGAGCGCAGAATCTTGAGCAAGTTGATAATCCAGAATTCTGTGATTGTTTGCTGAGTATTTCAAGTTGCTGCTCAACCCTCTCAAGCCTTGCCTCGATGCTGCTTATGGGCTTTACCATTTTTTCTTCAAACCCCAATAGTAGATCCTCTATTCTGCCCATTCGAGAAAAAAGCAGGTCCACAGATCTTTCAACATGACGATATGCGGTATCAGATTTGCTTTCTGTAACAGGAACCTGTGGAGGGATCTGTGAATGGGTGCTACCAACAGTATCCCTATTCACATCCTGAAACTTTACTTCTTGATGATCAGGTATACTGGGTTTAGCATCTGTCTCGATCTTAGTTGCAACACTGGTAGAATCAGATGATTTTGACCCAATCATTCGGGAGTCTTGTGTTTGGTTAACACTCCTTGTTTTAGATAATTGCAAAAGGGTAGGCATAAACATGGCCATGAGAGAACTTCCAGCTGAGTTTTCTGCTGTACTCGCTTGGTTTTCCAAATCCGCTGAATCAGCAGGATCAGCGAACACATAAATCTCATCAACATAAAGACAATCTTTCCTCTCAAGCGATAGTAGACGAAGTGTTACGGATATACAAGGACTTACATCACTCATCTGTGCTGTAGCTTCATAGAAAGCCTGAAAATTTTAACATTGATCAGCAAACATAATAATCAATATAGATCAGTGATCTCATAAATACTCACCCATAACCCACTTATTATATAAAAACTTCTCCCCATCTTCCCCTGGCCCTCCTCTCTCTGTAAACAAAATGCAAAGGGACACTACAAGTGACGGGAGACAGCCAAAGATATATTTTAACATTGGCAAAGTGAAATAGCAATTGGCTGGAGAATTCCAATAAGCTGATATGACACTTCGGTAGTTTGGACTCATTTATCAAATTAGTATCCTCTCAACCGCAATAAAACAGTGTAGAGTCTAGATTGCTTCTTCAAAAATTACAAATCTGTTTCGTAGTTTTTCTTGTAAAGGGAGGATGGACCAAGACCTAAAAGAATGAGAATCACTATATAAAAAACAAATTCATGAGATGGAAGAAAAAGCGCGGGGGAGCAGCATACCTGTTCAGAACCAGACTTCAATGGCAAGGAGCTGATTCTTTTATCAGGCACATGATTATCTGGGACTTTCACTTCAACCCAGTCATCTTCACTGGTGCTCAGGTTATTGCTATTTCTTAGGTTTTCTTCATATACGTCCTTAAGAGACCCATTTGAATTTGCCGAACGAACTTCTTCATTATCAGCTGTGTGAAGCACTTCTTCATCTCTGGCAGCAATTCCACAGCGAACAGTACATAGATATTCGTTGTCACTCGGCAAATCAGGTGCATAGTATATCTCATAGACTCGGGCAGTACTCCGAACATATATCTGCTGGACCTCATGTTTTTGTGTGAAATTAACTGCAGTGCAAGAAGTTGTTGGTCATTTGTAAGGAGAATATGAAAGTATTGATTCTCTTCTACTTTGAACATTACACTTTTCTCCACAGGGACATTGATGCATTTGGTATAATGAGAATGTCGAGAAGTTCTTAAATGCAAAACACTCTGACAAAAACAAAGACAGAAACCCCAAAAACCAGCCAAAACGGAAATAAAGTCTGTGGCTTATGAGTTATGAGTTATGAATGCAAAGAAACACATATTTGCCAAAAAGTAAAATAATCTATTGCGTCTCTTTTTTTTGTCTTGTTATCCGCAGAACAATCATCTATTGTCAACAAAACAACATTGCTGAGGGTGTTATGATTAAAATGCTGGTAGCATGTGCTAAGTCATGAACTCTTTCCATCAGAGGACAACCATATTAACAAAATAAGTCCAAGTTCAGAGCTACTTGAAAAGTCAAAAGACAAATCTAAGCAATTTCCATAGTATTGATTCTCTTCTACTTTAAAAGTGCATGATTACATGAAAAGTGTTTATATAATCCTTTTCCTTTTTTTCATAACTAAACATGAACATGTCATGGTTATCAAGTGGTGACATTTAACATCCTTTTTCAAGAATCAACTAGGTTTTTCTTCGTTGACAGAATCAACTAATTTTTGAATAAGATTGAGTTATATTGTTTTCAAAATTGCTACAAGTACATATTTGAACGGCCTCTTAACAAATAAGTTAAGCAAACAATTAAGTCATATGGGATTGCCATTCACACCCCCCTGCAATATCTTAGGCACTAACAGACATTGTTCATACTCTTAAGAAATTAAAACTTCTCTTGCAATAAGTCCCATCAGATATTCTTAGTTGAACTTCTCTTTGACACTACTCCACATAGTCTAAGTTATCTCCTCCTCATTTGAAATCCATTTTAACAACAATTACCATTAACAACTTCCAGAAAATATTAGTCCTCCTAAAGAAAAATTGAACATCTATGTATAATGCCTCAATGAGACTCTTTTTTGGATCACCTTCTAAGACCTTCAGTCAAGGATATGTGCATCTTAGCAGTATACATGTGATCTAATGGTTGAAACTAGGTCCTTTATAGACTATGTTGTCAAACTAATAATCACCATCTTTGGTGGTCCTTATATCCTTATTAGTACTTCATAGCTTCAAAAACCCTACCCTGCAAAGGGACCTTAATTTCACAATATTCTTTTCCTTCATTTCCTCGCGTTGCCCTCAAAAGAATTTGAACACAAGATGGAAAATAAATTATCATATAATACTAATAAATGAATTGATTTAACAAAAACATTTTCCGGTATCAATTTCAGGTATGAGCTAAATTGAAATTCAGGTACCAATTTCAACAAGACTTGAGCGCAGTATTTCAACAAAGCAACTAAAAAGATCAAAATTCAATCAATTTTGCTGGGAAAAATGTAAGGTTTTCGGAGAAGAAGTAAATTTCTGAAACATACTGGTGATCTCGCAAGGTCCAGAATCTGGTGACGGAGGGTGAAGAATAAGGGAGGAATCGGCGGTGGAATTTAGAGTGTCGCCGTTGATCGGGGACAAAGAGGACTCGAAATTGACGTGATTTGCGAGAGAGCCACCGGCGATGGACCAATTTGATGCAGAGCTCCATGAAGAAGAGGTGTTATTGTGGTCGTCTTGTTCTGGTGTTTCCATGGTGGTGGTGTTTGATCCTTTGCGTTTCAGAGAGCTGCTAATGAGAAGTAGACAACGAGTGCTAGTGAGAGGGGTAAAGTCGGTAATGTAAATATGGCTGTTGCGCGGAATACTGTAGCAAAGTTTAATGAAACTTTCTGACAAGACCCTTATACCCTCACACTTTTAACATAATGACAACCAAAGTCCTCCTCCTCCTCTTAGCTCGACTGATTTTTCTTCTCTCTCTCGGTAGCTGCTCAATCAGTGACCTAGAGTAGCTGCTTCCTTCTTCAGCTCTCTGTCAAGCAATCGGCTGCTTATTTATAAAAGGCCTCTAGAGTCTCCGCCGAGTCAAATCCAATTGAATCGGGAATTTCAAGTTAGGGTTGGAAAGTTTGAAAATTTAATCTGGTAATTCCCTAATTCTTTTACCTAATTTGAGGTCCGATTGTAGCTGGATCTGAATGCTTTCGTCTCTTTGTATTATGAAATTGGGGGTTTCTGGTGAAGCTGTGAAATTGGTATTGGTTTTGCTTTGTATGATCGTTGATATAGCTACCTCAGTGTTGCAGTATCTTCCAAATTTTTCTTTTGGGAAAAAAGAAAAATACAATGATTGCTTCATTTCAAAATAGTAATTTCAAATTTTATTATAAGCATGGTGGATTGGTGGCAGACTGGCAGTTGTTGATGCTCCATTGTTATCTTGTAGTTGGTAGAAAATAACAAGTCCTACCATGTGTTATTCTCCTAACTCTGAATTTTTTAGTATGCAACTGCTAAAAGTACTTGCATAGTTGATTCACTGATGATTCAAGATCTTGTAATTTGACTTATGTGTGTGCATTATATGAACCGTAAGAATTCACTTTTCAATTCAGAAGGCTAGTAGCTGAGATTTGGTATTACAGGAAACTTGTTTTACTTTTGTATATGCAATCAACAGCAATTGCACATTTAGTAAATTTAAAGTTCTTCAAATCATTAATGTTTATGCATCCTAGTTGAATGAAATTGTTTATGTATCAGAGTACTAGGACATTACTCTGCTACTCTTCCTAGATTTTAATTTTCTCACCTCTTTGCCAAATCCAAGCTTTATTCTCTATTAATCTGTCTCTCTCTCTCCTTAATTTGCTCCTCTCGTCTCTCCCCCTCTCAGAAACGTTATTTTTTTTGGGTGAATTCATGAATTATTAACTGGGTCTTTCAATTTTGTGGTCTGATGCCTTCCTAAACATAGATGTTTTTCTTTTGGAATTTTTCTATAACTTCGTGAGTTTTTTTGTGGGTTTTTCATGCGTCTTTTCTCAATTTCTTTTGTGGGTTTTCTCCCTTTTCCTTGATTTATTCTTCCTTGTTTTTCTTCTACAGATTTCTGTTGTTTGTTTTATGATTATCCACATAACTTCCCAGGTATAACTAATCTGCTTGATTCTGGTTTTCTTCTTGTATAGTGGATCTGGGTGACTTTATTTTTTTGGGTTATTCTTCTGGTTTTGATTAATTACGCTGCTTGATTCTTGTTTTCTTCGTGTATGGTTGATCTGGGTGACTTTTTTTTTGGGTTATTCTTCTGGTTTTGATTAATTATGTTGCTTGATTGTTGATACGTTATTGGGTTGGGGAAGCTTCTGGTTATTAATTGATATGCTATATTAATATTTGGGTTTACCGTTTACTTGATTAATTGAGGAAGCTTCTGCTTGATTCTGGACGTTTTATCTGGATTCATCTTTGGGTTTTTAGGTGGGAATCATCTGAGTCCTACCTTTCACCAAACATGGTACAAAAACTAGTGTTATTTAAGGTGAGCTAAGCTAGTCTAGGGCTCTAGGCTTATATTAAAAATTAAGCCCAGCTAGGAGAGTACTGGGTAACAAACGTACCCCAAGTCAATAACCCTAGTCCTCTCAGTCCTCTCTATCTCAGTATCTCAGTATCTCAGTATCTCACCCATCTCGGCCTCCGCCTCTCGCCCTCTCTGACCTCTCGAACACACAGTACAAAAACCCAGCAAGTAGTTGCCATCTGAAATCTGAATCGATCAAGTGATCCTGCATCTGAATCGATCAACCATCTCGATCAAAACCCAATAACTCATATTGGCCTGAACCCCCAATTTTACATGGTGAGTGCATCAAACCCAGTTCATTACTTTGATTATTGATTACTGAGCTATTTATTATTGATTATTGATTAATGTTATGATTGTTGAATTTTTGTCTAAGCTCAGTCGATTGAATCTTTGTACAACTTATTGATTATGAATGCTGCCTTATTTTATGTTTATATGCTGCTGAATATCTATACAAATCCAAACCTGACATTGATTCCTTGGTTAATTATCTATGCAGAGACCTTACTACAGAGTACAGCATGCAGTGCCAAGCCTCCCCCAGTTCCTAAGGTAACGGCTTTCTTGAGTGATATTCATGTCAATTCATTATTGAAATTTGTAAGGCATCATCCTTTGTTGTTTATCTATTGAGACTAGGGATCTTGTTATCATTATTCTGTATGTATTAAGTTCATGTTTTGAGCACTATAAAGATGTTCTTTTGAAATTTGTTTTTACACCACAGTGGGCTCATTTTTGACCGACAATGGTATAGATTTCATATCCTAATAAGGCTGATGTGGAGATCCATTGAATCTTTGTACAACATATTGAACTTTATTTTATTATCATTAACAAATTTGTGTGAATGTGAACAGAGCTCCTGTTGATGCCAAATTTTTGTGAAATTAGCCCAGACTTGATTGAAAACGCCAAGATTCATTCGATAAACAATTTTACATGGTGAGTGCATCAAATCCGAAACCCCAAATTTCAAATTCATTCATAACCAGTTCATTTTTTTTTTTTTGAAACTAGGGTGTCCCAGTCATTGACCAGACTATTCCCTAGGCCCCCCCGCCTGACCCCACAACATTTGGGGAGCTGGAAACTCTAGCATTTTTGCTAGGTGGGTACCATGGGAGAGAGTCGAACCCCAGACCTCTTGGGAGCAAACCAAGGGCCTGACCGCTAGACTACAACTCTTTGGTCATAACCAGTTCATTACTTTGAATCTTATTATGATTATTGATTAATGTTAGAATTATTGATTCACTCTGCAGGCTATAAGCTTCTTTCATTGAACAGCTTAAACCCTAACACCTCAAAGCCACCATTTCTGTTGAACCCTGAATCATGTCACTCCTCCGTAAAATCCCCCACAAACCCCTAAATTCCAAATCAATCCTCACCGTCGCCACCCGTTTTTTCACCACCCAAATTCCTCCCGTTAATTCTTTTCCCAATGAGCCCACGGCCGCCTACTACGACCTCCTCGTCAATGCCGCAGGCGAATCTAGAGACTTCGGCAATCTCCACTACCTCCTCAACAAGCGCGTGAAGGACCACTGCTTCAACACCGCCAACACCTTCAAGTTCATCACCAAAGCCGAGCCTTCCCTCTCCGTATTGGGCGATCTCTCTCACACCCTGGCCCGTCTCGACAAAGGGTTCACGCGCAAGAGCGCGTACGATTCGCTCATCGCACGCCTCTGTAAGCTGGAGCGGGTCGAGGAGGCGCTGCACGTGGTGGATTTGATGGCGCGTGAGAGTTACGGCCTGAACGCGTGTAGCTTTCACCCTATACTCAATGTGCTTACTAGGAAGGCGAGGATGGACGAGGCATGGCGCGTGGTGGAACTGATGAGGAAATCCGGGGCTCCGCCGGACCTGACGGCGTATAATTATCTTCTCATGGCGTACTGCTTCTCCAGTGATTTGGCTCCGATGGTTGGAATTCTGAGTAGCATGGAAGAAGAAGGAATGAAGGCGGACACACGTACATACGACACGCTGGTGCTGGGCGCGTGCAAGGCGGGGAAGGTGGAGGGGGCTCTGGTGCTGCTGAGGAGGATGGTGGATGATGGAGTGCCGTTGCTGCTTTCAACACACGCGTACATTATCGATTCGCTGCTGAGTCGGGGATTTTACGCGCAAGCCTTGAAGTTTGTGAGGGGTTTTAGTGGGAAGGACACTTGGTTGGACATGCAGGGTTTTGGGAGTTTAGCTAACAAGCTTATTAAGCTCAAGAGGTTTGGTGAGGCGAAGCAGGTCTTGGACGAAATGCGTGAAAGGGGTTTAGTTATGGGTGATAAATTGAAGAATTATTACGAATCAAAGATTATAAATCAGAAATAAAATTTTATAGGTTTATTGGTAGGTTTATGGTGTAAGATAGTGTTGTGTGGAGCATATTCATATGAAATATGAGTTGCGAGTTTTTCTTTTCATTTTGTTAATTGCTTTGAGTTGAATACTTTGATTGGCATTTCGTTAGGCACTATCAGATTGGTTTAAAAGTGCATGATTATTAGTAATTTTCAAATTTATCCAATTTCAAACATAACTATTAGTATTGTTTTAAAAGACAAACCTAAGCAATTTCAATCGTATTGATTCTCTTCTACTTTAAAAGTGCATGATTACACGCAAAGTGTTTCTAACAAATTAGTTAAGCAAACAATTAAGTCATATGGGATCGCCATTCACACCACCCTGCAACATCTTAGGCACAAACAGACATTGTTCATACTTTAAAGAAATTAAAACTTCTCCTTCAATAAGTCCCATCAGATATTCTTAGTTGAACTTCTCTTTGACACTACACCGCCAACTCTGAGTTATCTCCTCCTCATTTGAAGTCCATTTTAGAATCAACTACCATTTAACAACTTCCAGAAAATCTTGGTCCTCTTAAAGAAAAATTGAACATATATGTATAATGTCTCTAATGAGACTCTTTATTGGATCATCTTCTAAGCCCTTCAGTAAAGGATATGAGCATCTTAGTAGTATACATGTGATCTAATGGTTGAAACTAGGTCCTTAATCCTTAGAGACTATGTTGTCAAACTATTAATCACTATCTTTGGCGGTCCTTATATCCTTACTAGTACTTCATAGCTTCAAAAACCCTACCCTGCAAAGGGACCTTAATTTCACAATATTCTTTTCCTTCATTTCCTCGCGTTGCCCTCAAAAGAATCTGAACACAAGCTGGAAGATAAATTATCATATAATACTAATAAATGAATTGATTTAACAACAGCAATTTCCGGTATCAATTTCAACGGGACTCGAGCACAGACTAAGGGATCAAAATTCAATCAATTTTGCTGGGAAAAATGTAAGGTTATCGGAGAAGAAGTAAATTTCTGAAACGTACTGGTGATCTCGCAAGGTCCAGAATCTGGTGACGGAGGGTGAAGAATAAGGGTCCACAACAACAACTCGTAATCACACTAGCACTTACCATTTACTAACCATACTGTCTTACACCTTATGCAATATTTGATCAAGATAACATTACATTCTCACAGTACCTAAAAGTACAAGGAAACAATGGCGGATCCACGATCCGAAAATGGAGTTGACTAAATTTAACTGTTCAAAAGTTTTGGCAAAAGCCATTATTTTTTTTTTTAGGTTTGGAACCCAGTGGGAGGCTCATCCTCACGCCTTTATTATTATTATTATTAAAAAAAAAAGACATACAAGGGGGGGACATTAAACCAAAACCCCGTGAATTAAAGATTACAAACATAAAACTATTGTAAAACAACAAATGGTGACCTATAATTATATATATATTTACATTATTAGAATTATATATGCACGTACATTTTAAGAAAATATTATAGCCAACAAGAAAATAAAAAAATAAAAAAAGGTTAACCTAAATGGCAGTATTCCAGACTTGAAATTAATTCATCTTCTCTCCTGAAGAATTAGCCTACCAAAGTCCCATTATCAAAAGAGCAAATACTGCAAACAATGCAAATTTGTGAAGTTAAATGACTATCAACCACACAAAGTATAACAATTGAAGAGACCCAAAAGTTGTTCGGTGTGGGTTTGAGAATATGATTATAGTTGCTATATATCTTTTCCATTTCACAGTTGCTTTTACAAGTAGTGTTGAAAATTTCTTATTGATTTGGATTAGCAATTAGCATATATAAGTTGTTCAATGTGTTTTCCGTCATATAATAAGTAATACAAATGAAGCCCTGTTGTGAATGATTACGAAATCAAGCCCCGTTCAATATATCCGGATAACATCATAAAATCAAAATCATAGTTTCAGACTTGAAGAATTAGCCTCCCAAAGTCTCACTTCCAATTTGAAATTTATTCATCTTCTCTCTTATGAAATCAATAGTCTACATAAACATAGATTAAGGAATTGAAATCAAAATTATATATATACTTACATGGCTCGGATTGAGGAATTGAATGATGTTGAGGGGAGGATGGTGAGTTAGATAGGAAATGATTTATTTAGAATTTTTAGTTGTGGTTAGAGAAATTAAGCTTTTTGATGATTGTGAAGAGCAAATTAAAGAGCCTCTCCAGATAGAAGAGGAAACCACTGACATCTGAAGTCAATTACAACTATGGATCGGAGTCAATGCTTACCCGGCCATTTAATTAAACTATGTGAGGGAGCTTGTAATCCAAATCATGAATGAACAATAAAACTTTGAAATTATATATTTGTCAAATCTAAGCATATATATTAATCCAATCACATGCAGGGGCTCTTATATATGAATGTAAAGTGAAAGCAAGGAATTTGATATATATACCACTTTGTTATGGAGTTGTGGCACGATTGCAATGCATAAGAGTCTTAAATGCGGACAAAATCTTTCCTCCAGCTCCTAAATTGTCTTCTGAAAAGATTGATAATGTGCACCGATTAAATGAACATATATAATTAAAAGTAAAAAAAGGAAAAAGCAAACATATATAAATAATGCAGAAAACGAATAAGTCGAAAGAAGTTAGAATACGCACCACGCTCTGAATCTTCTTTAATCGGCGGCCAAATGTAGAAGTTTGGGATGTGAGCAATTTTAGGCCAGTCCTCACCTGTTTCTTTCTTGCATCTTTTCCCTAATAAGGTGGAGCAATCGTAAAGTCCCAATGAGTTTAAAGAGGTGAGGCGACGCATCCCTTCTGGCAGTGATGTCAAATTCTCGCAACCTCGAACTGTGAGGTCTCGAAGTGATGCGAGGTTTCCTATCCCTTCTGGCAGTGATGTCAAATTAGGCAAACGCCAGATCTGAAATGTCTCCAGTGATTTGAGGTTGCCAATCGATTCTGGAAATGATGTGAAATTATTGCAAAAGGCAATCTGAAAGAAGTGAAGTGATTCAAGGTTGCCGATTCCTTGTGGCAGTGATGTCAATTTATCGCAGGATTCAATAGTAAGGCTTTGAAGTGATGTGAGCTTGCCTATCCCTTCCGGAAGTGATGTCAACTTGGAGCAATAGCTAATTTCAAGTGTTACAAGTGAGGAGCGCTCGCCAATCGCTTCCGGCAATGATGCCAAGTTAGGACAATTTGATAAATTGAATTGCTGTAAAGAGATGAGGCCACCCAATATCCCTTGTGGCAGTGATGCCAAATTAGGGGAATCTCGAATTGAAAGCAATTCAAGTGATGTGAGCTTGCCAATCCCTTCTGAGACACCACCTTCTATATCCTTATCAAATGTCTTAATTTGTAGAGATTTTAATTTGGAGAGAGGGGAAAAGGAGGAGGAGGAGGAGACAAAGCAGGGGAGGAGGAGGAGGAAGAGGGAAGAACAAGTAGAATGGTCAGCAGCAGATGTAGACATATGATTATCATCTTCATTCTTCATCTTCATCATCATTGTCTCTTCAAATGGCTTCAAGCTGGTATTGTTCAATATCAGCTCTTTATCAAGAGAGGGATACAGTGGCATGCAAGTCAGGCAAGGACAATGCCAGATTTGCAATGTAGAAAGACAAGGAAATGAAGGCAACGACCTCCTCGATCCTGCTGCCCTCCACCATCCTTTCAGATTAGGGCAATCTGCAAGGATTAGTTTCTCTAGGGAGGGAAAGAATGGTACTGCTGACGTGGTCGTGGATGAAGAAGCATCACTGGCGCCCCAGCCCTCGTCTGATATGTACTCCAAATCAGACAACCATCGAAGTTCAACAAGCTTAAGGCAAGGTAAATGATCCAACGGTGGAAGATATTGGCATCTTTTGAGACTATACAATTTGAGATTAACAATATTTATGAGGGAAGAAAGCCAACTTGCAAACCTCACACCGCCATAGTTATATACGACCAACTCTTTCAAATTTGAATGAGGTTGCAGCGCTTCCAATAATGACATTTCTTCATCATCAGTTTCATCCATATTAACCTCACCTTCATAAATCCATTGTAAAGTCAATGAAGCCAGATGTCGTTTCTCATTCATGATATTTGCAACATTTGACTCCGAAACATCTTTCCCGTGCCCCAAATTTGCAATTTCCAACCGTCCCCTTAATTCGTTCAGCTTCTTCAGTTCACCAAGCCCTGCACTGCACCTCGACATGGACATGTCTTTGTCTTTTCTGCCCAAAACAAACTTATCTAATGTGCGAAGACACATCAATTCACCCAACCCACACGGCATATGAGTCAATCTATCATAACCTCTCAACATGAGATGCCTCAAGTTGATCATGTTTTTCAAGTCTCTGGGCAGTTCCTTGAGAAATTGACAACCTGAGAGGTCCAGTGTCTGCAAATTTTGAAGTTTGACTACCCAATTTGGGAGTCTCATCATGAGATTATCACCAAGATTGAGATATCTTAACTGTTTCATTTTACTAAGACACTTTGGTACTCTGCTCAATCCCAATCCATTCAGACTCAACATACGTAATGACTTAAAATTTGAACAAATCCTATTACAAAACGGTTCACTTAACCCCTTCTCATAATATGAATCATGGTGCCATAGAAAGAGAAAGCTTCGGATCTTATTTGCCTTAAGCAGGGAGGATGGTATTTTCCATGTTGACAAATACACATGGAAATTCAAAGACACATGTCGATATTTTTCATTAAAATTCTCCGTATTTTGATCTATTATGGTGCTTACTGTCCCTGACACTGAAATTGCAAGTTCATTCATGAGATCATGCATTTTACAACTTCTTATCATACCAAATTCATCTTTTGTTTCTTCTTGGAAAAAAGATCTCCAAAGCAATTCCTTAAAATATCCATAAGCAACATCTTCTAGACACTCATTTTGATCCGAAGACTTGATGAACCCTTGGGCCATCCAGAGTTTAACTAAACTCTCTACAGAAATCTTATAATCAGGTGGGAACAAGCTACAGTAAGCAAAACACTGTTTCAAGTGTGATGGGAGAACATCATAACTTAGCTTCAATGTTGGCAAAATTTCATTTTCTTCTAGACTTATTTTTGAAAGTTTGTTATTCTTGAAAGCCAACCAATCATTTTCGTCATCTTTACCGTACAACATTGGCCCTACCGTCCTTAAAGCAAGCGGGACGCCACCGCATTTTCTAGCAATCTCCTCGGCAATTTCCTTAATTTTAACATTTTCTGGCTCTTTTTCTTCTTTAAAAGCCATTTTCTTAAACAAAGACCAAGACTGCTTTTCATCCAAACCGCTTAGGATATATGGATTAGCAGTGTCGGACACCTCTGCAACTATTTTACTACGAGTGGTTATTAGTATTCTACTACCTTTAGCACCACCCATCAACAACTCTTTCAAGCCCAGCCACTTTTGGCGATTCTGGTTCCACACATCATCCAAGACAAGGAGGTATTTCTTTCCATCAATTTTCTCCCTGAGGGTTTTCTGTAATTGATCAATACTAAGGTTTTTAGAAGTTTCATTAGTGGCAGATTCAATGATTTTCTTCAACTCAAATACATTAGAGACACATATCCACATTTTCAGGTCGAAATGTTTTTGGACCACCTCATCATTGAAGACGAGTTGGGCAAGGGCAGTTTTTCCCAATCCTCCTAACCCCACTATGGAAATGGTTGATACATTCTCTTTGGAGATAGGATCCAACAAGAGTTGTATAACTTCCCTTTTATCTTCATCCCTCCCTATAATATTTTCCATACGGACAAATGAGCTAGTTTCCCTCTCTCTGGTTATAAGTTGCGTCTCTTCAAACCGCTCTTCTAAGTGAAAGTTGGTCCTTAGAGACGCAATCACATTAAGTCTCTCCTTAATTTGTTTAATCTTATGACCTATCTTTAGCCGAAAAGCAAGCTGGTTTGAGCTCGAGAAGAAGATGCATACCTGGTTTGAGATTTTATTATTTCCAGGCACCATTTGCCTCCGCCGAGCTTCGCAATAAATCGCATCCAGCACGTCATCAGCATCATAAACGACATCTTCTAGGCTTTGGAGCCACAGTTTGACTTCGTGATTGGCTTGCTTTTGCTCGGCATCAAGAAGAACAGCTTGGAGTCGGGTAACGATCTCCTGGAGCATCTGGAGCTCGTCTTTGACACCCCAAATCAATCCAATCTCTTGGAAAGCACGGGAGCCCAGCCTTCCAATGATTCCTTCTGCAATGTTGAAGAGAACTCCTTCTGCCATTGCTTTGATTCAGAATAAAAACAGAGGTGAATTAAATTACAGGCTTCAAGTGTTTGAAATATGGTGTTGTAAAAATGGATCCTCATAGTGAGTCTTCCTTATATGGCCTTATGGAGCATCTTTCAAGTAAAAACTAATCAATTAAGGTATATGATTCTAGCTAGCTTGTTCACGATGACAAATCTTAGAAAACAAAACGAGAACAAAGAAAACATTAATGTTCTTTGCTTCCTTTGTTCTAGTATTTGATCCCATAAGAAAATCAAACCTCGACTTCGGAAGCAAGAAATACTCATCGATCTTCTTTGTAAAAATAAGAAGCAAGATTGGCAGAAAACTAAACAAGAAGAATAGAACATCAACTTGCTTTGTTCCAAGTTAGGGTACCACTATTGTAGCCTCAGCTTTCTTAGATTCTGAATAAGAAAAGAAAACCTCCGACTTGAGAAGCAACGTATCTAAGATGTCTCTAGCTATAACTACAATGAGATTACCCTTCATCTCAAGGAAAGCATTGGGAAAAGGAATATCAATTTATATAACTGGTGAATCCTGAGCTTCGCCCTCTCTTTTTTAGACAAATCAGAACAGTAAATATCCTTGCTTTATTTGTACTTCAATGTGATCCCCTATCTGCAATAGATAGCAGAATTACTCTTTATGCTAACAATGTGGGTTTCTACTTTTACGAATAAATGTATGCAATCCACAAAAATAAAGGAAGAGAGAGCTCTCAAGGACTCCATGTGAATCCTATCCCTAATAGCATTACATGTAGAAACAAGTATCCACAACGAAATTAGAAGTCTAGAAAAAAGAAATTTTACGACAATTGCTGCTGCATAAACGATTTGAGTGGGAGTTTTATTAAGCTGTTTAAAAATAACATTGTTTCTTCCATACAAAATTTGGTAACAAAGAATCAAGACATTAGCAAAATTAGTCTGAGAATTAAGGTCTTTATAGATTCTAAGAGAATCAAGCCAGTTAATAAAAGAATTATTCCAATTAAGAGGAGAGGAAGATCTTGAGAAAGTTTCCCATATTTGTTGCAAATCTTCCATTCTTGTTGCGGAAGCTTTGTTTTTCAGAGATGGTTTAAACACTGTCATTTTCAAAAACTTGATTAACGTTGTTCTTGCTAGAGGGTGATTTCAAGCTTCTAATTAATAATATTTTGGATTATTCTTCAATTCCTTGGCACATTATAACTTTTGTTAAAGTCATAAATCACCTTGTAGTAACCATTAAAACTATTTCTTATAAAAAACCCATTAAAATTATTTCGTTTAACCATGTGCTAATTTTGTTGTTGATGCCTTAACAAATTTGCATTGTGAGAATGTGAGATCATACATTGCCTCTATCTACTGGTCTCTTTTTTATTTTGATCAGTTGGAGGCCGGTTTCTCTTGAGTCTTGACATTTTGTGTTATAGACTTGGTTCTTGTTGCTGCATAGCATGAGCTCAGAGCTCCTATGAAAAATAAAAATATGTTGTCATGGAAATTCAACAATGCTACAGCACTTTGGTGATTATAAATCCAAAAACTAATAAAATGACTAACTGGCTTCCATAGCATAGTGGTAGTGCGTTCGCTTCGTAAGCGAAAGGTCGCGAGTTCGATCCTCGCTGGGAGCTAGTTCAATCTATTTCTATTTTTTTTATTTCCTCTTTCTCTGTTTTGTGCTGAACCCTAATCCTAAACACAAGGCAAAACTGTTATTGAACTAGAAGTCCAATCGCTTTGATTACCAGGCAGCCAAAACCGTAATATGATTATCCAACAAATAGGTCTTTGTGGACATAAAATATTATGATCAAGGACATTTTGGATTCCAGCATTTGTTTGTTTTTGTGAGGAATGCTTTACTTGTCACACATCTCATTATGTTGCAGTGTCCAAAATTTCATGAGCTTTTCTTGCGATAGTCGTTTTGGATTGCACTTGTTAACCAGTTGAGTTCTTTTTATGGTCAATATGTTTACCTTCAAACTGAAAAAAGAAGAAAAAAGAAATGCACAAATGGTTCTGCTTCTGCTGGAAGGACGACTCATCCTTTGATTAAGGTACTATTCCCATCAGCACCTCCGGTAGTTTAGATAATATTCTATTTGGACAGGAGGATTCAAAACGAGGAATTTGAATCTCAAATGTTTGTTACTTCAAGTTCCTTAAAAATCAAATTTATATTTTGGTTTTCATCTATAATTATTCTCAGTGCCTCGTATTAGCTTCTTTGTTGTTGGAGCTAGTAAGCAAGGTTAGGTCTCTAATTTGACAAAAATAAAGACTAACAAATGGGCCAGGGAAGAAACGTACAGAAGGCAAAAACTTGCAAACGTTGAGAAGGGTAAGATATACCTGATGCTTAAATTGACATCTCACAGAAGCTGCAGAACAATGCTTAAATTTACCCCAGGAGAAGTTTAGTACGTAGAACAGCAAAAGTGCAACACATTTAACTCAAATATTTAAATCAGGAAAAAAAAAAAACAGAAAGGAAGAAGAAGAAGAAGAACTTGCGAATTAGATTATGTTTTTACTTTATAACAGCATCACTGCTGTGTTTCTTTCTTTCCTAAACAAACCAAAAGAAGAGCCTATCTTTCATTTTGTCAAGAAACTGGAAATAGGCATTTCTCCAAGATGTCTTCATTGCGAAACTGCCAAAGACAGGTCTATGCTATTTACTAGCAAAAACAGGTCAGGGTTATACTCGTATGATCTTCCCTTCTCATTTAAATGCATATACTGATTGGTTGGTATATCTAGAAAGTAGGAAAAGTACTTGACCCCGAGGGTACCTGCAGATTTCATGGCGTCAAGATTGTCGAGGCATTTAGGGATAGGACCTGATATATTGTTATGAGAAAGGTCTAGAACTCGAAGGAGATGGAGTTGACATAGCTGTGGAGGAAGGTTTCCAGAGAACATGTTGTTTCCTAGGAGTAAATTTTGCATGGAAGTCAGATTTCCAATCCATTTTGATATTGTCCCAGATAATCTGTTCTCTCCTCCTTAATGCAAGGCTCTACACCGGAGTTGGATGCGGCTTCAAGTAAAGCATAATAAGATTGAGTTAACAAAATAAGGAAAAGAGGCAAGACAAGTTGAAAGGATGCTTTCTTGCTGCTAGTGCTAGCCATTAATTTGTATGTGTCTCTCAAGCTCAGAACCCAGAGTTGGGTTGGCTTTGGTTGATACAATGTACGCTATTTATAAGAAATGAGTGAAGAGTTCTCTTCAAAGGTTTAGGTTAGTTCCATTAAATTTAGTGTCTAGTCTACATCAGTGATTTAAACTCTTGCATAGCAATCTATTGTTGACAATATCCAAAAGCGGGGAGGGATTCATGTCAAAGGGTTCTGATTCTTACTTTCTCAGACTTCGATCAACGCGTACTAGTCTCTTAGTACATTTTGTCTGTTTGCCCATTGTGGAAGAAGGAATAAGCAAAAGTTTCCTTATAAACTCTCCAATTAGACTCACTGTGTACTCTTTCAAACTGTCAATGGCCGGCTGTGTATACCAAGAACAACCATATTTAATTTTTCTCTACGAAGCACATGTTGGAATGAAGTGTATATAATCATTCGACTTCCAGCCATATCTATCTAGTCATATGTACCATTCCTGCAACATATTCCACGTCTGACCTTCTCTCTCTTTTGTTTATGTACTCTGCAATTTTCAATCTGCAGTTGCATTTGACCTCTCCTTGCGTGGCCGGCCTATTTGCTTGTCAACATACATGAACGGACTTTTGATATTTTGCACACGTCTATAATCTGATTATAATTAAGTGGCTAAACGATTTCTAATATGGTTGAAATTTTTGCAGGAATCGAAGATTGACCTTGATCTTGAAAATGAATGAATGTGATCACTAGACCTCATTGTACAATGGAGAAGGTAGAGGAAATTGCTAGCATTTCTCATTTTTTATTGGGAGTTCACTTGCTGTTAACACCAGTTAAGTGAAGCGACGGGTGTCCAAAATTAACTAGGGGAAATAGGCGGAGAGAGGATTTGAACTTTGTAATAGTTCCTAAACGGACGGTTGGGTTTGTAGCATACAAGGGAAAAGGTCGCGTGTCGGTGCCAAGCTTCTTTATTTTGAACAAGGTATTGCATTTCCATAAGGATTAGGGTTGTTGATATTGAGAAATGAGAAGTGAGCAGTTGAACATATACCTGCTACGAACACAGTGATGCTTAGAACAGCAGCGACAGAGCAACAAATGAGGACATCCAATTCTGAGGATTGAGTATTTTGAGCTCTTAATAACAATAGCTTCAAACCATTCAAGGGAAGAAAAAAAAAATGAAAAATGAGACAGAACCACCAATAAAAGTGGTATGGTGGTAGGGCTAAAACTAGCTCTCAATTAAATCCTTGCAAATAAGAATATTGTCACGTAGTAGTATGGATAAGCAAGGGTCTCCCGCATAGGATTGATTCTAATTACTAAACTATAACGACTAAACAATAAAGTAAAGATTGGGGGGGTTTGTGGTTTTGATTAATCTAAAGAAACAGAAAATAAAACAAAGAGAGTTTGTGAATAATTTAGGAGAAAACAATAGAGAACAATGTAACCAGGGACATGCTATTCACCACAAGACAATGTTTCATTTATGATAAGCCAATCTATCCTTCTTAGCAATCGAATGTCGTTACTCAAGTTAAGCCAATGGTGTGTCGAACTTAACCTATTAATCTCTCATACTTGGTATGTTAGATGCATGGTGTTTACAACCTAACTTAGCTTCCAATGAGCAGCCTAGGATGGTATTTCCAAGAGGTTTAACAAATCAAAAGTCATTAAGCAAGAAGAGATTGTGAGTAACGCTAGGCAACTTCGATACTAGAGTTGTTCTAATTACCTAGATATTGATTCATATGAACAAGTCAATAATTCATGCGCTACTCTAGAACATGTTATGATAAAGATGATCATGCACATATTCATAGCAATAAAACCCTAGCATGCTCACTAAGTATGCATCCAAAGCAAACAAACATAGGATTTATCAATGAAAAACCAATGAATCAACAAACACACAATTGTCTAAGAAGTCTTGATTAAACCAAAATCATAAAATCCACATGTCTAGGGCTAGGAACAACCCCTAGTTACTAGAGAAATTAGCCACACATAGTCATGGTGGCAATCACAAAGTTGATAAGAAAAATACTAAGAAACCAAAGAGAAGAATAGAATAACGGCGATCTTCACGGCTCTCCGTTTACTTTGGATGTCAAGATGTCTAGATATCTTTTCCGGCTGATTAAGAGATCCTTAAATACCCCAGATTAGGGTTTAAAACGTCCATGGGCCAATAGGAGTCGAAGCCCATGAGGAAAATCACAAATCCTAAATGAATTAGGTTTCCAGATTCGCGCGCAGATTGACCTTCGCTCACTTAATCAGCCATAACTTCTTCTAGAAAACTCCGAATCACAAACCATCAAGAGTTCCTGAAAATAGACATCCGGGGCTTTCCGTCCATATATTGTACATCTTCTAATTCATTCTGAGCTGCTCCCAGTTCTCTGTCGAAGTGGACTGATCTGCACAGGCAGATTCACCAGTGTAGCTTTTAATCTCCTTGTTTTGGTTCTTTTCATCCTCAATGCTCCAAGAGTCCTATAAAACATAAAACGACATAACTAACTCGAATAAAGATGGAATGTGAGAGAATTAATATAGAATTAAGCACAATGGAGCACACAAATATGCTTCCATCATATGGCATTGGTATTACATAGAACTCTGGAAAATCAAGTGAGAAGTGATAAAATTCAAAGGCTCAGAAAGTCCCATTTTAAAATGATAACAAAAACATACCATACTCACTCATTACAGAGTACAACAATTGAGAGGTTCTTCTTGGTATAGATCAATAGATGTAGACAAATTGTTAGTCACCCTCTAAAATGTTTTCAAAATGGACTAAAACTGCCTTACAAAACTATAACTATGACTATGCACCAACATATTTGAGTATACATTGTTACTTGGGATCAATCGGTTACATTCCAAAAATATAAAGAATATGCTTCAACTTGACACTACAGACTGCCACTAGAGTACAAATTAAGATTTGATAGACTAAGCATATTGTAGTTCTTGTTCCCTTGATTCGTATGGTGGAGGCAACAAACTAAGTATGTTTGCAAAAGGATCTTTACTACCAGATGGTGGCGCTCCAACAGGTGCATCCAAGACAGAACAATCATCTATTGTCAACAAAACAGCATTGCAGAGGGTGTTATGATTAAAATGCTGGTATCAGGGTAGTGATGAATTCTTTCCATCAGACGACAACCATATTAACAAAATAAGTCCGGCCATTTTTTTCATAACTAAACATGAACATGTCATGGTTATCAAGTGGTGACATTTAGCGTCCTTTTTCAAGAATCAACTACCTTTTTCTTGGTTAACAGAATCAAGTAATTTTGAATAAGATTGAGTTGTGTTATTTTCAAAATTGCTACAAGCACATATTTGAATGACTTCTTAACAAATTAGTTAAGCAAACAATTAGGTCATATGGGATTGTCATTCACACCACCCTGTAATATCTTAGGCACTAACAGACATTGTTCATACTTTAAAGAAATTAAAACTTCTCTTTCAATAAGTCCCATCAGATATTCTTAGTTGAACTTCTCTTTGACACTACTCCGCATAATCTGAGTTATCCTCCTCATTTGAAGTCCATTTCAGCATCAATTACCATTAACAACTTCCCGAAAATCTTAGTCCTCCTAAAGAAAAATTGAACATCTATGTATAATGCCTCAATGAGACTCTTTTTTGGATCACCTTCTAATACCTTCAGTAAAGGATATGTGCATCTTAGTAGTATACATGTGATCTAATGGTTGAAACTAGATCCTTAATCCTTCAAGACTATGTTGTCAAACTATTAATCACCATCTTTGGTGGTCCTTATATCCTTAACAGTACTTCATAGCTTCAAAAACCCTACCCTACAAAGGGACCTTAATTTCACAATATTCATTTCCTTCATTTCCTCGCCCTCAAAAGAATTTGAACACAAGCTGGAAAATAAATTATCATATAATACTAATAAATGAATTGATTTAACATTTCCGGTATCAATTTAAAGTATGAGCTAAATTGAAATTCAGGTATCAATTTCAACAAGACTCGAGCACAGTATTTCAACAAAGCAACTAAAGGATCAAAATTCAATCAATTTTGCTGGGAAAATGTAAGGTTTTCGGAGAAGAAGGAAATTTCTGAAACATACCGGTGTATGGAGGGTTAACTCAATTACTCAATCAATTCAAATAAGGGTTAATCCCATATAGCAATCAGTTCGGCAAAAAAAAAAAAAATTAGAGCTATGAGAATAAAAAACAATGATTGCACAATTCAATAATTCATACCCAGTACCCACTTCACCTATAAGAATTTATATAATTCATACCCAGTACCCACTTCACCTATAATAATTCATATAATTCATACCCAGCACCCACTTCACTTGAAAGAGGAAGGAGTTGCCGAGGCTTGAAGAAATTTGAAGCTTGCAGCCATGAAGATCGGCGTAGGGTTGTCTACTGTCGGGTTCCTTCAGCTCTGGAGATCGGCGATTTGAGAGAGGAAGCCAGGAAGGAGCCAAGGAGGAAAGGGAAAAAGTCGGGTTTAGTGAAGGAAGTCAGGATCTGAAGTCTGAAGGAGAGGAACTGAGTCAACTGAGGAAGTGAGGAAGTCGAGTTTTTTTTTTCTAGGTTTAACTAATATTAAAACGACGCCGTTTTACGTAGTTCGGTTTTTCGATTCGATTCGGTTTCTGATTACTGAAACCGAAACCGAACAGTAGCGGTTCGATTCGGTTTTTCAAGTTTGATTTGGTTTTTTTTTCGATTCGATTTTTTCTGTTTCGGCTCGGTTTTCGGCCCGGTTTTTTTCGGTTTTCGGTTTCACGAACCCACCCCTACTAATGAGAAGTAGACAACGAGTGCGAGGGGTAAAGTCGGTAATCTAAATATTGTTATTGTTATTATTATTATTATTATTTTCTTCTGGTATAAAGTCATAACTGAATCACAACCAACCCATGTGGTTGAGTTGGCACGGATGCAAGATTGGGAACCCCCCAACCTGAGTTCGATCCCCAACTTGGCACACAAGGGTACATACTTGAAATATAGTTGTGTGAAGTTTGGCCAGCTGGTTTGAGGGGCCCTCTATGAGTGGGCTCGTGCACTAGCGACTGAGAGATTAGTCTGGCATTAAGGCTTGGCCCCGCAATACCCCGGTAATGTGTGAGCGGGATGGGCTGCTGGGATACTTGTCGGAGGCTTCGGCCCAAATTGCATGTGTTCTTAGGTGGGTGCTGGTTCCTGACCGGCCCACCTCCCATGGATCAAAAAAAAAAAGAGTCATAACTGAATCACATTCGCAATGACACATGTGTCGTTGTATTGGCAGATTTCATTTAATCAGAGGATTTTTTTTTTAACTTTTCTTATTTTATGTCCAACAATATTAGAATCAATGGTTCATTCAGCTAGGACAATTATGGGAACAAATTTGCTGCCCACCCACTGTTGGGGTGGGCATTACCCACCCAGTGTAAAAATGTCGCGTGTACTTTTCTAAACCTTGGTTAGTTTTTTTTTCTTCTTCAATTTGCAGCTCTCTCTCTCTCTCTCTCTCTCTCTCTCTCTCTCTCTCTCTCTCTCTCTCTCTCTCTCTCTCTCTCTCTCTCTCTCGTTCTTCATGACTTCAAAATCTGGGTTCCAAATTTAGGAAGAGGCAGAAACCAAAAGGCCTTGCCTTTGTTCGGGGAGTGGAGGTCCCAGAGGATTGGGAACGGTTGTGCTTCGGATGGGTGGCAGCAATGGGGGTTGATTCGGGAGTTGTTGATGGTGGTTGTGGGGGATGCGTTTCCGGTCTCGGGTTCGACCGAATGGGGTGGTCGACTGGTCGTCCCGATATTCGCCGTCGTTTGCTGTGGCTTGGGGGAAGAGATAGAGAGGGGGGAGATGAGAGAGATACTGGGCAAAGAAGAGAGAGAGAGGGACTGGAGGAGAGAAGAGAGAGAGACTAAAAAATTGTTTCTATTAACTATATTTAGGAAATGGGGCACGTGTCAAATTTTTAGAAGGTAGGCATTGCCCACCCCAAGTTAGGGTGGGCGGCAAATTTGCTCCCGACAATTATATACTCTAATGATTCATCTGGGTCCGATCAATCTTCAAACATGGATAAAACATTTGTATATATCGGCTTCAAAGTAGAGATTTCTATCAGCCTCTCCTCTGGATTATGGCGTGGGTCTTTGTTAACATTAGTAAAGAGAATCTCTATAAGTAGAGAGATTACCTTCTTTTCTGGACAGATCATCTTGTAAGTTTTAACTGGTATAGTATGCAAATTGCTAGTGAAACACTTACCATATATTTATTATGTAGCTAGTTGCCCGATAACTATTACTCACACCAGCATGAAGTTGAAAAAACACCAACTCGTAATCACACCAACACTTACCATTTATTGACCCTACAGTAGTACAGTCTTACATCTTATGCAATATTTGATCAAGATAACCTTACATTCTCACAGTTCCTGAAAGTACAGGGAAGCAGTGGCCATGATCCGAAAATGGAGTGGACTAAATTTATCTGTTCAAAATTTTTGCCAAAAGCCATATATTTTTTTTGAGGTTTGGAACCCAGTGGGAGGCTCATCCTCACGCCTTTATTATTATTATTATTATTTAAAGAAAAAACATACAACGAGGGGGGACATAAAACCAAAACCCCGTGCATTAAAGATTACAAACATAAAACTATTGTAAAACAACAAGTGGGTGACCCTTAATTATATATATTTACATTATTAGACTTATATATGCACATACATTTTAAGAAAATATTATAGCCAACAAGAAAATAAAAAATAAAAAAAGGTTAACCTGAATGGCGGTATTCCAGACTAGAAATTAATTCATCTTCTCTCTTGAAGAATTAGCCTACCAAAGTTCCATTACCAAAAGAGGAAATACTGCAAACAATGCAAATTTGTGAAGTTAAATGACTATCAAGTATCAACCACACAAAGTATAACAAAGAGACCCAAAAGTTGTTCGGTGTGGGTTTGAGAATATGATTATAGTTGCTATATATCTTTTCCATTTCACTGTTGCTTTTATAAGTACTGTTGAAAATTTCTTATTGATTTGGATTAGCAATTAACATAAGTTGTTCAATGTGTTTTCAGTCATATAATAAGTAAAACAAATCAAGCCCCGTTGTGAATCATTATGAAATCAAGCCCTAGCCTGTTCAATATATCCGGATAACATTATAAAATCATAAGATCAAAATCATAGTTTTAGACTTGAAAATTAGCCTCTCAAAGTCTCACTCCCAATTTGAAATTAATTCATCTTCACTCTTATGAAATCAATAGTCTGCATAAACATAGATTAAGGAATTGAAATCAAAATTATATATATACTTACATGGCTCAGATTGAGAAATTGAATGATCTTGAGGGGAGGATGGTGAGTTAGATGGGAATTGATTTATTTAGAATTTTTACTTGTGGTAGAGAATTAAGCTTCTTCTTTTTTTTTGGTTACAAGAGAATTAAGCTTTTTTATGATTGTGAAGACTGAAGAGCAAGTTAAAGGGCCTTATTACTTGGTAAAAAAAATAAAAAAAATTAAAGGGCCTTTACCAGATAGAGGAAACCACAACAGTCAAAGAAGGCCGAAGCAAGTTTGGTGGAGAACCAAAAATACCAAAAAGTGCCCTTTTTTTTTTTATATTAGGGATTCTCTCCTCAGGAATGATCCCCCCCAACCCCCCCGGAGGGTAAGCCGAGGAGACTAATCTCCCTTCGCGAAACGGGCTGCCGCTGGCCACTGGTGCTTGACAGGTGCACGAACCCAAAGGCCCTTCAAACCTGCCCAAGCTGGGTTTCGAACCTCTGACCTCCTATTACCAGGATGCAGGAATAGTTCTCCCCCAACTTGGATGGTACAAGTTTGCCAACTTGACCACACCAAGTGGTTAAAAGGGTGAAAATTGATTTAAAAATAAAAAAAGAAAAAGAAAAAGTTTGCAAGATTACACTGAAATCTGAAGTCAATTACAAATATGGATTGGAGTCATTGCTAGCCAATTAATGCTTATCCGGCCATTTAATAAAACTATGTGAGCTAGCTTGTAATCCAAATCATCAGTGAACAATAAAACTTTGAATTATATATTTGTTCAATCTAAGCATATTAATCCAATATATCACGGGTTATTAACTTTCTTATATATGAATCTAAAGTGAAAGCAAGGAATTTGGCTGCTATATATACCACTTACTTTGTTATGGAGTTGTTCCACGATTGCAACATTGCATAAGAATCTTAAATGCCAACAAAATCATTCCTCCACCAAAGACTGATAACCAAAATACCAAATGAACATATATATATATATATATATATATATATAATATTAAAAATAAAAAAGGAAAAAGCAAACATAGATAATGAAGAAAACGAACAAGTCAAAAGAAGTTAGAATACGCACCAGGGTCAATTAGTAAGTTTGGGATGTGAGCAATTTTAGGCCAGTCCTCACCTCTTTCTTTCTTGCATCTTTTCCCTAATAACGTGGAGCAACCTACAAGTCTCAATGTGTTTAAAGAGGTGAGGCGACGCATCCCTTCTGGCAGTGATGTCAAATTCTCGCAGAACCAAACTGTGAGCTCTCGAAGTGATGCAAGGTTTCCTATCCCTTCTGGCAGTGATGTCAAATTATGCAAACGCAGGATCTCAAATGTATCAAGTGATTTGAGATTGCCAATCCCTTCTGGAAATGATGTGAAATTTTTGCAACTGGAAATATAAAAGAAGTGAAGTGATTCAAGGTTGCCTATCCCTTCCGGAAGTGATGTCAAATTATCGCAGTCGCAAATAACAAGCCTTTGAAGTGATGTGAGGTTGCCTATCCCTTGTGGCAGTGATGTCAAATTATGCAACCTGATCTCAAATTGCTCAAGTGATTTGAGATTTCCAATCGATTCTGGAAAAGATGTGAAATTATTGCAATTGACAATCTCAAACGAGTGAAGTAATTCAAGGTTGCCAATTCCTTCTGGCAGTGATGTCAACTTATAGCAGTCGCGAATAGTAAGCCTTTGAATTGATGAGAGCTTGCCTATCCCTTCCGGAAGTGATGTCAAGTTGGAGCAATTGATAATTGAAAGTGTTATAAGTGAGGAGCGCTCGCCAATCGCTTCCGGCAATGATGCCAAGTTAGGACAGTTTTCAAGATACAAATTCTGTAGAGAGATGAGGCCAACCAATATCCCTTGTGGCAGTGATGCCAAATTAGGGGAATTTCCAATTGAAAGCGATTCAAGTGATATGAGCTTGCCAATCCCTTCTGAGACGACACCTTCTATATCCTTATCAGATGTCCCAATTTGTAGAGATTTTAATTTGGAGAGAGGGGAAAAGGAGGAGGAGGAGGAGACATTAATTTGGGATGCTCCTCTGAAGCTGAAGCAGGGGAGGAGGAGGAAGAGGGAAGAACAAGTAGAATGCTCAGCAGCAGATGTAGACATATGATTATCATCTTCATTCTTCATCTTCATCATCATTGTCTCTTCAAATGGCTTCAAGCTGGTATTCCACAATATCAGTCTGTCATCAAGAGAGGGATACAGTGGCATGGAAGTCAGGCAAGGACAATCAGTGATTTGCAATGTAGAAAGACAAGGAAAAAAAGGTAATGACTGATGTTGATCCCTCCTTGATGATGTTAATGATGAACCAATTCCTTTCAGATTAGGGCAATCTTTAAGGGTTAGTTTCTCTAGGGAGGGAAAGAATGGTACTGCTGGCCAAGTCGAAGCATCACTGGCACTGTTGACGCCCCGTCCCTTGTGTGATATGTACTCCAAACTGTGTAACCTTTCAAGTTCAAGAAATTTTAGGCAACCTAAATCATCCAACGGTGGAAGATATTGGCATCTTTGGAGACCACACAACCTGAGATTAACAATATTTATGAGGGAAGAAAGCCAACTTGCAAACCTCACCCCGCCATAATTAGATACGGCCAATTCTTTCAAATTTGAATGTGGTTGCAGTGCTTCCAATGACATTTCATCATCCATATCTTCATAAATCCAGCTTAATTTCAATGAAGCCAGATGTCGTTTCTCATTCATGATATTTGCAACATTTGACTCCGAAACATCTTTCCCGTGCCTCAAATTTTCAATTTCCAACCGTCCCCTTAATTCGTTCAACTTCTTCACTTCACCAAGCCCTGCACTGCACCTCGACATGGAGCTGTCTTTGTCTTTGCTGCTCAAAACAAACCTATCTAATGTGCGAAGACACATCAATTCACCCAACCCACACGGCATATGAGTCAATTCATAACAGCCTCTCAACATGAGATGCCTCAAGTTGATCATGTTTTTCAAGTCTCTGGGCAGTTCCCTAAGATTCCAACAATATGACAGGTCCAGTGTCTGCAAATTCTCAAGTTTGAGTACCCAATTTGGGAGTCTGGTCATTTCATTACCACTAAGATTGAGATATCTCAAGTGTTTCATTTTACTAAGACACTTTGGTACCCTACTCAATCCCAAATGACTCAGACTCAACATACGCAATGACTTAAAATTTGAACAAATCGTATTACAAAACGGCTCACTTAACCCCTCCTTATAATTCCAGTACCCAGGGTAAAGAAAGAAAAAGCTTCGGATCTTATTTGCCTTAAGCAAGGAGGATGGTATTTTCCATGTTGACAATTCTACACGAAAATTCAAAGACACATGTCGATATTTTTCATCAAAATTCTCCCTATTTAGATCTATTTTGGTGCTTACTGCCCCTGACACTGAAATTGCAAGTTCATTCATGAGATCGTGCATTTTACAACTTATTATCATACCAAAATCATCTTTTGTTTCTTCCTGGAAAAAAGATCTCCAAAGCAATTCCTTAAAATATCCATAACCAACATCTTCCAGACACTCATTTTCATCTGAAGACTTGATGAACCCTTGGGCCATCCAGAGTTTAACTAATTCCTCCACAGAAATCTCATAATCAGGTGGGAACAAGCTACAGTAAGCAAAACAATGTTTCAAATGTGATGGGAGAACATCATAACTTAGCTTCAGTGTTGGCAAAATTTCATTTTCTTCTAGACTTATTTTTGAAAGTTTGTTATTCTTGAAAGCCAACCAATCAGTTTCTTCATGTTTACCGTACAGCATTGGCCCTACCGTCCTTATAACAAGCGGAACTCCGCCGCATTTTCTAGCAATCTCCTCCGCAATTTTCTTAATTGCTACATTCTCTGGCTCTTTTTCTTCTTTAAAAGCCATATTCCTAAACAAAGACCAAGACTGCTTTTCATCCAAACCCTTTAAGGAATATGGCTTAGCAGTGTCGGACACCTCTGCAACTATTTGACTCCGAGTAGTTATTAGTATTCTACTACCTTTTGCACCACCCATCAACAACTCTTTCAAGCCAAGCCACTTTTGGCGATTCTGGTTCCACACATCATCCAAGACAAGGAGGTATTTCTTTCTATCAATTTTCTCCCTAAGGGTTTTCTGCAATTGATCAATGCTAAGGTTTTTAGAAGTTTCATTAGTGGCAGATTCAATGATTTTCTTCAACTCAAATACATTAGAGACACATATCCACATTTTCAGCTCGAAATGTTTCTGGACCACCTCATCATTGAAGACGAGTTGGGCAAGTGCAGTTTTTCCCAATCCTCCTAACCCCACTATGGAAATGGTTGATACATTCTCTTCAGAGTTTGTATCCAACAAGAGTTGCATAACTGCCCTTTTATCCTCATCCCTCCCTATAATTTTTTCCTTAGGGACAAATGAGTAGGTTTCCCTCTCTCTAGTAATAAGTTGTGACTCTTCAAACTGCACTTGTAAGAGAAAGTTCCTTAGAGTCGCAATCTCATTAAGTCTCTCCTTAATTTGTTTAATCTTATGACCTATCTTATGCCGAAAAGCAAGCTGGTTTGAGCTCGAGAAGAAGATGCATACCTGGTTTGAGATTTTATTATTTCCAGGCACCATTTGCCTCCACTGAGCTTCGCAAGAAAACGCATCCAGCACGTCATCAGCATCATAAACAACTTCTTCTAGGCTTTGGAGCCACACTTTGATTTGGTTATTGGCTTTCTTTTGCTCGGCATCAAGAAGAACAGCTTTGAGTTGGGTAACGATCTGCTGGAGCATCTGGAGCTCATCTTTGACACCCCAAATCAATCCAATCTCTTGGAAAGCATGAGATCCCAGCCTTTCAATGATTCCTTCTGCAATGTTGAAGAGAACTCCTTCTGCCATTGCTTTGATTCAGAATAAAATCAGAGGTGAATTAAATTACAGGCTTCAAGTGTTTGAAATATGGTGTTGTAAAAATGGATCCTCATAGTGAGTCTTCCTTATATGTCCTTATGGGGCATCTTTCAAGTAAAGACTAATCAATTATGGTATATGATTCTAGCTAGCTTGGTCACGATGACAAATCTTAGAAAACAAAACAAGAACGAAGAAAGCATTAATGTTCTTTGCTTCCTTTGTTCCAGTATTTGATCCAATAAGAAAATCTAACCTTGCTCTAGAAACAAGAAGCAAGATTGGCAGAAAACTAAACAAGAAGAATGGAACATTAATCCGCTTTCTTTGTTCCACTATTGTAGACTATCCTCAGCTTTCTTAGATTCGGAATAAGAAAAGAATGTGATTACCCTTCATCTCAAGGAAAGCATTGGGAAAAGGAATATCAATTTATATAACTAGTGAATCCTGAGATTCCCTCTCTCTTTTTTAGACAAATCGGAACAGTAAATATCCTTGCTTTATCTGTACTTCAATGTGATCCCCTATTTGGAATAGATAGCAGAATTACTCTTTATGCTAACAATGTGGGTTTCTACTTTTACGAATAAATGTATGCAATCCACAAAAATAAAGGTTGAGAGAGCTCTCAAGGACTCCTTGTGAATAGTTCTTGTTGCTGTTATACGGAATATGTGTAGCTCTAATGGGAATTCAACAATGCAACTGTACCTCTCTTATTAAAAAGTCAAAAACTAATTCAACATTTTGGATTCCAGCATTTGTTTGTTTTTGTGAGGAATGCTTTACTTGTCAGATATCTCATTATGTTGCAGTGTCCAAAATCTCATGAGCTTTTCTTGAGATTGTCGTTTTGGATTGCACTTGTTAACCAGTTGAGTTCTTTTTATTGTCAATATGTTTAGTCAAGCTGAAAGAAGAAGAAAAAAGAAATGCACAAAAGGTTCTGCTTCTGCTGGAAGGACGACTCATCCTTTGAATAAGGTACTATTCCCATCAGCACCTCCAGTAGTTTAGATAGGAGGATACAAAACGAGGAATTTGGACAGGAGGATTCAAAACGAGGAATTTGAATTATAAATGAGGGACTCAAATGTTTGTTACTTCAAGTCCCTAATTTTCCTTGAAAATCAAATTTATATTTTGGTTTTCTCCTATAATTATTCTCAGTGCCTTGTATTAGTTTCTTTGTTGTTGGAGTCCAAGTAAGGTTAGGTCTTTTAATGTGACCAAAATAAAGAAAAACAAACGGGCCGGGGAAGAAACGTACAGAAGACAAAAACTTGCAAACGTTGAGAAGGGTAAGATATATATAGCTAGTGACTAGTGTTGTTAGCCTCATAATTGCCTTTTGATGAACAAAGTATATTGGTTAAGTTCATGGACATATACCTGATGCTTAGATTGACATCTCACAGAAGCTACAGAACAATGCTTAAATTTACCCCAGGAGAAGTTTAGTAGTACAGCAAAAGTGCAACATTACATTTAACTCAAATATTTAAATCAGTAGATAGATAAGCACAACTTATAGAGCTTTATCAACAGATCTTAGCTATGGGCACACAAACTGGGGTGTAGGCTTTCCTACCTAGCTTAATTAAACTAGACTCATTGCCAATAACTTCAGTTTTATTAGATCATCACCTTCACTGCAATGGCCACTAAACACACAACAAAATCTAGAATGATCATTTTTGTTATATAACCACCTACATCCACTACACTTGCAGATAGCATGAATAACAGCATATTTCCAAAATAAACACATATAACAGCATATAACCACAACTAAACTTTATAACAGCATATTTCCAAAATAAAAAGAAGAGCCTAGCTATCTTTCATTTTGTCAAGAAACTGGAAACAGGCATTTCTCCAAGATATCTTCATCGCCAAACTGCCAAAGACAGCCCAAAATCCCAGGATGAATCCCAACGCTGTGCTTGCATAGAGCCCTAATTTTCCATCCTCACCATCTTCATCTTCAACTGCATCTTCTTTGACTCGTGGATCCTGATCATCATTATTGGATGCTGAGCATTTGGTTGGCAACGGAGATCCACAAAGTCCTGAGTTTCCTTCAAAGGAAGTTGGATCATTGAAGGTTTGGAATTGGTTGGTTGATAGAATTGGCCCAGACAAGTTGTTATATGACAAGTTCAATTTGCTCAAGAAAGTCATAGAGGTCATTCCAATAGGAATTGGACCCAAAAGATGGTCAACTGACAAGTCAAGATTTTCTAACCTTTGCAAACTTGCAATACTATCTGGTATCCTTCCTGTCAGTTGGTTTCGAGATAAATTTAAGGCTACCAAGTATAACAGTTTTGTTATCTCCTCTGGTATTTCTCCGGACAAGTTATTGCTTGACAGGTCTATGCTATTTACTAGCAAAAACAGATCAGGGTTATACTTATATGATCTTCCCTTCACATTTAAATTCATATACTGATTGGTTGGTATATCTAGAAAGTAGGAAAAGTACTTGACCCCGAGGGTACCTGCAGATTGCATGGCGTCAAGATTATCGAGGCATTTAGGGATAGGACCTGATATATTGTTATGAGAAAGGTCTAGAACTCGAAGGAAACGGAGTTGACATAGCTGTGGAGGAAGGTTTCCAGAGAACATGTTGGCTCCTAGGAGTAAATATTGCATGGAAGTTAGATTTCCAATCCATTGTGGTGTTGTCCCAGATAATCTGTTCTCTCCAAGATCAAGTGTGTACATTGTTTCACAACCTTGCAAGGATGGATTGAGCTACCCGGAAAAATTACTACTACTTAATCTCAACCAGTAAAATTCAGGTAGTTTTGTGCACATCCAGCTAGGAATAGTACCAGATAGACTGTTATTGGACAGATCTATGAGCCACAAATTCTGCAACCTCTTCCACTGCTCTGGAATATTTCCAGTCAAGTAATTGTTGGATAGAAGTATAGAACAACAGACCGCAAGTTTTTTATTCTACTAATGGAAGGTGGAATGCTACCATTAAGATAGTTTCCGGATAGATTTAGGATCTCCAATTCCGGCATCTTCCAGCCGATGTTTATAGGCATTTGTCCAGAAAACTTGTTGTTCATCAAAAATAGAGTTTGTACATTTGGACAAAGCGGAAGTGAACCTTCCAAGTGGTTGGAACTCAAATTGATAATGCTTGTCAGATTTATCAAGTGAGGAAGTGAAGGTCCTAGAGGGGGGGTGAATAGGACTTTTACAACTTTTTCGTGTCAAATCGTTCTCAGGGATAGCAATACTTGTGGCTATCCTGAATCACAATTTTACGATTATGTAAAGTAAAGTTGCAGTAAAGATAAAAAACACAAAGACGTTTTTTACTCGCAGAAACCCTGCAACCAGGGAGAAAAACTGCGTGCCCCTAACTCTTGAAGGGCAAAACTTTCCACTATGTAATTCAACACTTCTTACAAGTTTGTAGCAACCTAGGATAGTTAGCCGCGCTTCTATCCTTCCTAGACTCTTCCTAGTCTACGACATGTTCTACCTCACTTGTCTCTAAGTGCTTACACATGAAAGTTTCCAGAAGTTCCAACCTCCGAACTTAGCTACTTCTCAACTAATTCTTCGTGGACACTTCTCGGGTTGTTGCACTACCAATCACGCGTCATGGTATGCAAATGTGATATGAGTTTTATGAAAAGAGTTTTTGTTCAAGCTCTAAGATTTACAATCAACAAGGAAGACTTAGAGCACACAATGAACAATGCAAGATAAAAGAAACTTTGTTCAAGCTCTAAGATTTACAATCACTAGGAAGACTTAGAGCACAAAATGAACAATACAAGATACAAATGAAACTTTGTTCAAGCTCTAAGATTTACAATCACTAGGAAGACTTAGAGCACAAAATGAACAACTCAACTCAAGAAAATGTGCTATGACAATTTTCACAATTAAAACAACCAAAGAAACAAGGTGCACCTTGCTTCATATTTATAGGCAAGGTGAGGCTCATAAGGGAGCAAGCACAAAGCCCTTATGGTCAGAAAGCTTTTTGAAAAGCTAAGCAACAAGTTGACAATTTATGAAACCAAGAAAAAGGAAAAAGTAAAACTTTCCCACAAAAGTTAACTTTTCAAGTAAGAGGGAAAAGGTTTTGCAAAACCTATCCAAAAGATTTCTGATCACTTGTGCACAGCAGAACAGCTTTTCCCTAGGCACTAAACATAACCCTAGCAAAAGCATAGGTTAATGTATCATGAACCAACCAAGCATGTGAGCCCTAGAGAACTAGGTTACGGGCTGGAAAGGTATACCACCATCCCAACTGTAATTTGGGCGCCAAATATACAGCAGCATAGCTAGCTGTTTAACATTTTGAAAAGCAAAATATCTTGGAAAGATAAATCCTACCTAGGTAAGATAAAGCTCAGCTTTCAAGATTATTTTTGTCACAAGACATAATTATTCTGGGAACTCAGGATAGGAAGCAACTCTGCTATCCTCTGTGAAAAACAATGAAATGCATATGCATGTTTTTACCTGAATACCATGACATCATGTTGGGCCTTCACTTGAACTTGGGTCTTCAGACTTCATTTCCACGGGCCTGACTACTTAGTCAAATGATGTGTTTTGTTCAAAAGAGGATTGCCAACATATTTATACTTACAGAAAGCTTTCCTCTTAACTGGTTGTTGGGGAGATATAACCGATAAATCTGTGGCAAGAATGTCCACAGCCAGTCTGGTATTGTATCTGAAATCCCATCATTTGGTGGTATTAATATTATATCTGATATCTGCTTCTGAGTTCTGAGCCATGAAGAAAACGATGGTCCCAATTGGCAGTCAGTGATTGCAATGGACTGTAAACTAAAGAGAGGAATCCAGTCATGTGAAACATCGAAAACAAAAGATTTATTATTAGAAGACACTGAAAATTCCACCAAATTAGTGAGATTGTGAAGATGAATTTCAGATATGACACCTTCCCATTGATTACTCCAGAGGTTCAGTGTATATAGTTAAGTTGTCCAATACTCTGTGGGATGGTGCCAGTCATCATGTTGAGGGAAAGATGTGAGAGATTCAAAACAGACGTTGGAAATGATCCCGAAAATGAATTATAGTTGAGAAAAAGATTTTCCAAGTATTTCAAGGATCCCAAAGAACCAGGCAAATTCCCACTTAGTTTATTCCCACGCAAGGCTAGAATTTTTAAACTACTATTAGAGCATGTCCAATGAGGTTTATTTAGCCTAGTCTAACCTAATATATAGACCATACAAACCAAAAGTCAGCTCCAACAACACCATTATAGACTTGGCTAAACACAGGCTGACTTTTGAAAAAAGTTAAACTGAACATGGTCAAAAGCTAGGCTAAACTTTCAATCAACGGTCATGATTGAATAGCGATAAGGATCAAATGCTGATTAACAAATTAAACTTTAGATTTAGACATTATGGGTAGAAATACAAAAGTGATGAAAAGTCTAAATTGATGAATAATGTCACTTTTGGAGCTTAAATTTTAGTTTAGACTTTAGTTTTTAGAGTTTATGGATGCACATGCTTTTACAGCATCCGGACAAAGCATCAAGAAATTCCTTTATTTCCCCAATTATAAAAGGGGAGTGAAATTTACACCCCCCTATTTGTAATCCACACCCCCACTCAGTTATTTTAATCTTATTTATATCAAACTCTTGTGAACTTCCCAATATACCCCTTTGACGTCAGAATTTTTTTTTCATACCTCCCTTTCAGCAGAACAAACCCAAATTCAAAAAACTCATCAATTTCGCATGAGGTGAGATTCGAACTCTCACCCCATACTTGCAAGCTTGCACCTCAACCACCACAGCACAAGTTGCTCTCATTATTATACATACAAAACATAATACTTATAGGTTCCTAGTGGCAAAACAAACCCACTTATTTATTTACTTGAAACATTACTTTATATTTTTTTCCTTACTTTATTTAAACATTACTTTATATTTTCTTCCTTACTTTATTTACTTTATTTTTTCTTTCTTATTTTATATTTAAAAAATTCGTATTTATTTAATTTAAAAAAAAATCTTCTTAAGTGAAAACTTAGAAACAATTTCTCATACCCAAATAAAAATAAATGTTTTTATTTTGCGGTAATTATTTTTTAAAATTAAATAAAAATTTACAAATAAAAATAAATGTTTAAATTTAAAATAAAAATAAATAAATCACTAAATAAAGTAAGAAAGTAAATAAATAAGTGGGTCTGGTTTGCCACTAGCAACCTATAAGTATTATGTTTTGTATATATAATAATGAGAGCAACTTGTGCTTTGGTGGTTGAGGTGCAAGCTTGCAAGTATGGGGTGAGAGGTTCGAATCTCACCTCATGCGAAATTGATGAGTTTTTTGAATTTAGGTTTGTTCTGCTGAAAGGGGTATGAAAAAAAAATTCTGACGTCAAGGGGTATATTGGGAAGTTCACAAGAGTTTGAGATAAATAATATTAAAATAACTGAGTGGGGGTGTGGATTACAAATAGGAGGGTGTAAATTTCACTCCCCTTATAAAATTGCCTGATATATCTAAAGTGTGCAAGTTGAAAAGATTTCCCATTGCAATTCCCGGAATAGAACCGGTAAATTGACAACCAGAGAGTTGTATTGTCACAAGGGTGCTGATATTGAAGAGCCATGGAGGTAATGAAGAGTTGATCAAATGGTTGGATGAGATGTCAAAGACCGAAAGCGATGTAAAATTTACATGTTGAAGTGATTGAGGGAGGTGATCAAGTTCGCAGTAATACAAGTGCAACTCTAACAGTGAAGGAAGGATATTAACATCATGCAGCCAATTAGTGGTTGCCTTGCTAAGGTTTACGCCTCCGGCCTCCCAAACTGAGGTATTGCAAGGAAGAGAGACCAGGGAGCCAATTCAAATTGGAAACCCAAGGACTCTTGAACAAAGAATGCGAAGTGATATCAAGATGGAGCAAGTTTGACAGGTTCCCAAAATGAGGAGGGACCATTCCCCCAAAGGATGAGAGGGAGAGGTAAAGGTACCTCAATTTCTTGAGTGAACCTATGAAACGTGGGATGGGGATTCCTTGGAAACTGTTGCCACTCAGGTCCAAGTAGTTCAAGTATGTTAATTTAAGCAAAGAAGGATCTAACTCACCGCCTAAGCATGAAGTTGCCGATTTACCACTTTCTTGACCACAGAGACTGCTAAGGTCAAGCTTGATCACATTGCCTGTTTGGTTGTTGCAGCCTACGCGCATCCACTTGCAGCAGTCTTCCTCATAATCCCAAGAAGAAAGCAGAGATACAGGACCTCTAAGACCTTGTTTGAATTTAAGAAGGGCCTGCCTCTCCTCCTTAATGCAAGGCTCCACACCGGAGTTGGATGCGGCTTCAAGTAAAGCATAATAAGATTGAGTTAACAAAATAAGGAAAAGAGGTAAGACAAGTTGAAAGGATGCTTTCTTGCTGCTAGTGCTAGCCATTAATTTGCTGCTAATGCAATTTTCAATCTGCAGTTGCATTTGACCTCTCCTTACGTGGCCGGCCTATTTGCTTGTCAACATATATGAACGGACTTTTGTTATTTTGCACACGTCTGTAATCCGATTATAATTAAGTGGCTAAACGATTTCTAATATGGTTGAAATTTTTGCAAAAATTGAAGATTGACCTTGATCTTGAAAATGAATGAATGTGATCACGAGACCTCATTGTACAATGGAGAAGGTAGAAAAGAGGAAATTGCTAGCATTTCTCATTTTTTATTGGGAGTTAACTTGCTGTTAACACCAGTTAATTCTAAAAATGAGACAGAACCACCAATAAAAGTGGTATGGCATTGGTATTATATAGAACTCTGAAAAATCAAGTGAGAAGTGATAAAATTCAAAGGCTCAGAAAATCCCATTTTAGAATGATAACAAAAACATACCATACTCACTCATTACAGAGTACAACAATTGAGAGGTTCTTCTTGGTATAGATCAATAGATGTAGACAAATTGTTTGTCACCGTCTAAAATGTTTTCAAAATGGACTAAAACTGCCTTACAAAATTATAACTATGACATGCACCAACATATTTGAGTATACATTGTTGCATGGGATCAATAGGTTACATTCCAAAAATATAAAGAATATGCTTCAACTTGACACTACAGAGTGGCACTGGAGTACAAATTAAGATTTGATGGACTAAGCATATTGTAGTTCTTGTTCCATTGATTCGTATGGTGGAGGCAACAAACTTTGTATGTTTGCAAAAGGATCTTTACTACCAGATGGTGGCGCTCCAACAGGCGCATCCAAGACATAGTCGGGAATTGCTACAAGTGTTTCCTCAAAAAATGATTTCATAGTCTGCAAGGTTTAACACCCATTAGAAATAGACCAAGTCCTTGGATGATCAGGGATGCTGATGACGTGACAATGCAAATAGCTAGGGGGGCCAGAAGAAAAGGTTGGCTGTTTATCTTAGCAGATCTTATGTTATTCAATATATATATATATATATATAATATCATATAACAATATTCCTCCTGGTTTTAGAGTATATAATGTAAAAGAAACCATGGATTTTTACTCAAAATGCAACATAAAGACGTACAATATTGTGTTTATGGGAAGTCACAGTGTCCTCCATCAACTCTATTAAAACCTCAGTAATAAATACTTATCAAATCTCAATTCCGATAATATAGGCTAACATATTTTTAAATTCATTATTTTCTGTTTCATTAATTCACATGAACTTTCTAAGCATTTCAAGCTGATAAACATGATGTTAAATGAATTTGGGAGAGAAAAGTGAAAGAAAATTATATTAAATGAATATTGGGTTTTCCTAGGTGACTATAAATTTCAAGATCCTCTGTTTGAGAAACCTTTCTGAATTAAGACAATACGAACCCTAAATACGGAACTAAATTGGTGCATGGTAATAATAAGAATTATAATAATAATACCTTGCAATGCAGGAAAGCAGCATCAGCTTTGCGTTTCCAAAGGCTATTCCCAGGTTGAGCATAGAAAAGGCTAAGCAAAGGCTGCAGCAAAACAAAAACAAGGTAAAGTAATCGCATATGATAGGAGAAAATTTGGGTCTATGAACACTAGCTTAAGATATTGTATACTTGGCATTTCACACATGTCCATACTGCATAAATATTTGGTGCTATTTTCACAGTAATTGCTTTGCATCCTTGAACAAAACCACAATCACAACCCCAGTGGTACACCCATATAAGGTAACAACTAGCATTCGACAGGCAGTTAGATTGAGTCATAATAGTACCAATAGCGATAAATTGCCCAGAAAGTGGCTCTTATCATAGCCACAAACCAAATCCATACATGTAGAAAAAGCAACATCTGTCAGAATACATATAACCCCCTTCCCTTATAACAGACCCAATGTAATGCAGCCTTTAGAGATGAGGGTGATATTTTGATGTGAGACACATGGCAAGACCAAAGAAACCCATGTAACTGAATCCAAATGACAACATGAGGATGACAGTTCAATAGTTCATAGTACATATGGAAAAATAAATGGGAAACCAGAATTGAACTAAACTAGCTAGTACTAACCTTTGCCACATCTCGAACATTTGGCTTTTGTCCATATTTTCCCAAAACAGCCTCTCCATAAACTTCATACTTCTTGAGTATCTAAACATGAAAAAAAAAAAAAAAAAGTGAGCTGTAGGATAAAATTTCAACACAAAATTGAACAGCCAACCATTTTGCAGCAGAGTTTGCAACTGAACCTCACGCCGTGTTACACCGCTGCTTGGTGCACCATAAATAGCAGTATCAACATGTCCCAAAGTATTCCAAGGGCTGTTGAAAATTCACAACGATTGTCAGTCCAATTTTTGTTTTGCACTGCACTACAATTAAATGGAATTTTGCAACTCATTAAGTTTTGGGGAAATTCAATATGGTGTAATTATTATAGCCCAGTTGTTAGTTAGTCTTCGTTTCCCAGTATTTTTGCGATTCACACAGAAGACACACATTTGGTTTAAGGGTTGTGGAGAAGTACATATGAGGCAAGATCTTATGAGCTTGCAAGTTTGAAAGAAAGAAATAAATAAAAAAGTAAATTACAAAAAGTTTTGTCATTTGGATAGGACTCTCAGAGCAGGAGAGCTCAAGAAAAGAGGTTTCATTCTCCCCAACTGCAGACACTCCATGCTCAAATTTCATAGAAATAAGAAAAACATGATTTCATCCTTTCAAGTTATACAATATACATAATCTACTAAATCCCTTGTTTGCATGCATGAAGTTCATTAGGTTCTAATATGTTGTTCATGGATAGAAAACAGAAACACTTTTTTAGATATCATCGAAGGGCTACTATACATGCGGACCCAAACATAGAAATGAAACAAAAACAGATCACAATACCAGAGAGTATAAGGCCAAGACTTCAACCAAACATAACCAATATTAACAAACAATAAGCGTACTTAAAAGAGAAAACAATCCAAATCATGGATATCACCTACTTATTAAATGCAGCACGACCAACCATTACACCATGAGCTCCTGCCTTCCTAGCTGCATTGACCTAAAATTTGAAAGAAAAGAAAAGGGCATGAGAAAAGAGTGAATGGAATCCATATAAAGATTCTTTTCACTAAAAAAGAAAAATAAACAGAATCAAATTGCCTGCAATTTGTTATATCACTACCAATATATACTCCCGAATGATGTTAGAAACCAGGATAATCATAACATATATAACGACAGTAAGCATCAAGATAGTAACTTTAATTTAGCAGATGCTGTATTGACTAATAACAAGTAGAGAAAAAGGTTCAGAAAATGCAAGTTTTGAATAACCTTTCTCAACAATAAGGAAATGTAAGCACAGAGACAACAGTCTAAGTTCCCACTGACGTTATTTAGTATTGAACTTATGGGAAATCCTTAAAGAAAAGAACAATATAAAATAACAGTTAATTTGACATGGTTTACCTCATCAATAGTGTTTATGCCCCCATTTATTGTAAATCTTAAGTCCGGAAAGTCACGCAAGAGGCCATAGAAGTACTCGTATCTGCAAATAAAGTAAATGCAGAGTGTGACAGATGTTTATTTATCTTAGCATTCTTAAGATAGCTGTAGTTTCTTTTGGTCATGTTAGGACAGCGTTATAAAGTTCAGCATACCAGGAACATTATAATAATGACCACACATCAGTTGATTCACATGTAATTCACAATACATGTATGCACACAACACATACTTAAGAGGTGGAATACTTCGATTTTCAGCTGGGCTGATTCCATTCAGTAGGGCCTTCCGAGAATGTACAATGAAGTGCCTAGTTGGTGATTGAGAAGAAACTTTGTAAATAAAATCACCTGAAAAGGAGATGAGGTTGGAACAATAAAGTGAGGATGCAACTCCAGCAACAAAAGTAAACATTGGTACGTCCTTTTACATTCAGAAAATAAACAGTGGTGCAAATTAGCTGGTAGTACAAAGGTTTTGGCTTGACAGCAGGAGGTGTTAGATTTACACAGTTATAAGTGCTAAGGCTTAACCAATAGATAAATTTTCTATGTTTATCAACAATAAGCATATAAAACAATTAAGTGCGCAAAGAGTGTAGGCAACAAAACATTGCAACATGTGGTTCCTGTTAACTTTTACCACAAAGCTACAATTTCTTTACTTCTATTATTTAGTAAGAGATCACAAATAACTAAGTCTGACCAAATAAATAGTTGAACACTGTTTTCCATAAGGAGAGGCTTCTCATTTGGTTGATTTTTAGTCAAGATGATCCTTGCATGGAATCTCACAAATGGACGGCTCCAATCAAAAGGGATCCTTCTTTAGAAGTTGTTCCTCTATACGTGTGCGTGTGTGTATTACATATATTGCTAGTTTCAGTTTATTATTCACGGGATGATCCAAACTTCCAATGTATTTTTTTTCCACGAACTATTTATATAAATAAAGAGAGAAAGTCATGATTGATTTTCTGACAATATAGACAAAATTCAGCAAAAAAGGACCTTACAGAGCTCATTATATGAATCGTGATCATCAACACCAATTCGACACTTAACACTGACGGGGACATCAGTGTTCGCAGCAATCACTGACATAGCCTCAGCAACAAACTTTCCTTGTAAAGACCAAAAGTCTTTATCAGAGCACATTACAAAGAAAACACTAGGATGTTTTTCTTGCAATTAACAATATAATCAGCAACTTTATCAAACCTTTGGATCCAGCATAAGACGAGCACCAAAGCACCCATGTCCAGCTACTCTTGGACTGGGACATCCACAACTGATTAAACATAGAGAGTCAGTGAAGTCATATTTGTAAGAAATAAAGCAAATGATTAGTAAACAAAAAGATAGAATTTATCAAGGGTACTCACTTAAAATTGATCTCATCATATTTGTAAGAATTAGCAAGTTGAGTAGCTTTTGCCAGGTTTTCCAAATTATTCCCGCCAATTTGTAGAACAATAGGATGTTGTTCCGGAGGAAAGTACAAGAATCTGTCCTGAACAATTAGAAAAAAATACCATGCGGTCAGTTGTCTCTGTCCCAACCAATCAGATATAACTTACTGCAAAAGTTCAAGGAAAACGGGAACACAACTTTAATCTGCTTTCTAGTCTGTAACCTTCAGACAATAATACATTTACTAAAATGAAGAAGATGGAAATAAAAGAAGGAAACCCAAAAAAAAAAACTGAACCTCCTTTTGTGGCTCTGTGCTATCCCTATGTAAACAATGAGAGACGAAAGCACTAAACTTGAAAAGGAAATAATACGAACCCAACTAGACAAGGTTCAATCAAAGCAGCATATATAGCATACAGGTGATATATAAGTATCCTAATTAGCAGCACAATGACATCTACAAAGAAAGAGTTGATTTCCAATGTTCTTTCACCAACCATGCAAGCTATTGAATGCCAATCCTTAAGAAATACCTAGAGAAAATCTCTTAACAATTTACAAGGGTTATTTTACCCTGCTCAACTCCAATTTGGAATATAGATCACAAAGTTTCTCCAGTTTACCCATTTTGAAAACTTCGAATGACAGCAATCAAAATGTTTTCAAAATACTAATTAACTTTAGATGTGTTACGCTCACACCAGTTGAGAGTACTCTTTCTGAGCCTTCTGTCCTACTATCTCTCTATTTTTTCCCTATTCCAGGGATGGTAGTCAAGCAGTTAGAACAGCTTCAAGGAGGTTTCATTTTGCATAGAGGAAAGACTAGCTTCAAATTTCGGCTGCTTGAGTGGGAACAGGTCAGTAGGGGGGGGGTTGCCTTTAAATTAAGGCCTGCTGAGAAAGTCATTAAAGAGAGGTCGTTAATTGAAGCCAAATATGGCATCTCATATCAATGCTCAAAAATGAAACCCGCTTCCTGGACCGAGGCTCGAAACCGGGGCGTCCTGCCGAACCCTACAATCTTTAGGAAAAAAGAAACTCTAGCAAATAGCTAGCTAGGTAACTTGAGGGGGTTTGATCCCCAGATCACATGGGAGCAAACTATGGGCCTGACCAATCCTGCTAATTCTAAAGCCTCTGTAGATGTGGCAACGGCTAAAGTCTTAAGAAAGGATACGATACTTTTCTAAATCGTAATTATATAGAACTCAATGCAACAGCCTCCTTTTGTATATGGTGTTGTAGAAGGCAGACATGAGACAGTAGGTGTTTAGGGAACACAGGAGTCCCAGTATGGGTACTGAGACATGCCACAAGGAGATAATTCTTTGAGTCTTCTATGGAGTTTCGAAAGAGCATTTTATTTCAAACAAATAAGAAAAACAAACAGCCTTTTACCATAATTATCTTACTTAATCTCTAGTTTTATTCTTTTGTATTTCTTTCTGAATAAAACTGGCACAGCTATACAAAAAATGGATCTTAAAGTTCTCATCTGAGGCTCCCAAATGTAATACAGGTAGTGCTTTTCTCCTCAGAAAACAAAAAAGTAAAATATGCACAAATAAATACGCCTACTAGCCCTATCCCAAGTTGAAGGTGAACAGAAAACCCAGATAGAATTGCCACATTGTATTGCAATAATTTGAAAGAGGAGAAAGATAATTTTATGGTTTACCAGATTGTCCTTCTGATAGACAATGGTTTCAGCAGCAAGCATCTCAGTGTAGAGCCATGCATGTTTGGATATGAGCCGAGCCAGAGTCCTGTAGTGAACATCAGTCCATTCCATCATAGGAGCCACACTGAAAACACATCAATCAAGTTGGTAACAAATACACAGAGAGCGAGCAAAAACCAATTGAAACGTAGAGAAAGACGATACGAACCTGAACCAAGGAGGAAGATAGTGAGCATGCGTGTAGTTGCGAGTGGAGACCATGACGGGTGTGCGCCGCCGATGGGTTTGAGTGAAATTGGATGCGGCGGTTGAAGAAGAAGAAGAAGAGCCCTGAAATATATTGAATGAGAATTTGCGACGGCTTTGAAGGAAAATAGAATGAATAGGAGCAACTGAGGTTGGTGAGGAATAGGTATATGAAGTTGCAAGCTTCATTATTTGTTTTTGCTGTAAATTTTAATCAGAATCGGAAAAAGAATTAGATACTCACCGTCACAGCCTCCTGGTGGTGTCCATTAACTCGGATAGGGCATTCCTGGTGTAGACGACAGAGGGCCGGAGAGAGCGAAAGGTTGGTTGGTATCTATTAGCGCGGAAAGCCCAGTCTGGCGTGGACTGTTGAAAAGGGAGTGATAATAGGCCCAATGGAGCGGCCCAATGTTATTATTTAAGCATGAGTAGTGCTAGAGATTTTATTTTATTTTACAATAATGCTAGAGATTCTAAATTTGTGCCCAATTACAAAAATTGCACTGATTTTTAAATGAAAAAAAGTTAGGTGTAGGGTTGTGGATTGAAGTTGTAGGTGACAATTTTGATTAAAGATTGTCGAAACACGTGAAATTATTTAGTGAACCGTAACAAAAAATATGTGGTAATTCGGTGAATATTCACCCATTATGTATTTTTGTTCTGAACATCAAAGTTTGATGGGGGTCAACAAAATAATGAATGTTATTCGGACATTTCTCATTGAGAATTTTTCAGTAATTTTGTAAGTTGTCACTAAATTATCTATTTTCCGGCGATGATAAAGGGGTGGAGGGTGGCAGAGCAGTGGGAGTGAATTTGGAATGGGTGTATAAAGTAAGAGTAAAAAGGGCAAGAAAAATAAATAAATATAAGGGTACTTAGCATATTTGAGGGTGTATAAAGAGTTGCTCCTTGTTGAAAAATACAAGAGTATCATCAACAGAGACTAGATATATGTGGTGGATATATAACGGCTAATAACAGCTTTTGTAGCAAACTCTTATCAATTGCTAGTTCCATTCCATGGCGAGCTTCAGCTTCAACACCACCAGAATCAGAACCCCGACGCTTCAATCTCACAAACCCATCTCCAACTTCATCTCTCGCACTAAACCCATCTGTACTTTCTCCACCAACCCTTCAAAGAACCGACCAAGACTCCACTATTTTCGATCAAATTCCGTGTCCGAAAGCTCGGTCTCAACACAAGAAGTCGACGAAGTTGGTGAAGTAGAAGATGACCCGACTGCTGAACTGAGCTATCTGGACCCGGAAACCGACCCGGAGAGCATTACGGAGTGGGAACTGGACTTTTGCTCCAGGCCCATTTTGGATATCAGGGGGAAGAAGGTGTGGGAGCTAGTAGTTTGTGATGAATCTCTTTCTATACAGCATACAAAGTACTTCCCTAACAATGTCATCAACAGCATTACTTTGAAAGAAGCTATAGTATCCATTAGCGATGAATTAGGTGTACCTCTACCCGAGAAAATTCGATACTTCAGGTAATTTTATCGTTACCAAAAGGTGATCATGTAGGTGTTTCTGTCATTGTGTATTTGTGTGTGTGTGAATCAAAACATGATGATATTTATAGATTGTACACATTTGGAACCATGTATGATATGTTGGTTTTTGTTCAATGGATTATAGGTCACAGATGCAGACAATTATAACAAAAGCGTGTAACGAGCTTGGTATAAAACCTATTCCCAGTAAACGGGTGAGTATGCTTATTTTTGAAAAAGCATGAAGCTTCTATTAGCATTTATCCAGCTATGTCTTTTAAACATTTGGGGTTGATTGTCTGTGGAAAACTTCAACATTGTCTTTGGTTTATTGACATTGATTTCAGTTTCCCTTTAGTGAACAGAACACAAGGATTCTTTTCAATGAACCCAAGTAGTTGAGATTTAGGATTTTGTAATGACATGAAGCACAGAATACTAACAAAGATTTGTTTTCTTTCCTTTTTCTGAGCCAATGTTACCACTAACGAGACACTACAAATTACAACAAACCGTATTTACTATCTATCATTCATTTTATGGAGATATTATAACAATAATGCAGAAATTACATGTGTTTTTTGAAACACTGGACATTATTATAGTGATGAAACTTGCTTTGAGTGTTTGGTAGAACTGCTTTGCTTTGTCGACTTAATTGTCTCGAAACTTTGCTTTTCCTCAGTGTTTGTCACTGCTTTTATGGTTGGAAGAACGCTACGAGACTGTATACACACGCCATCCTGGTTTCCAGAAAGGATCTAAGCCTCTTCTTGCATTAGATAACCCTTTTCCTATGGAACTTCCAGAAAATCTTTTTGGGGAGAAATGGGCCTTTGTCCAATTGCCCTTTACAGGTAAAGGGATTTGCCTTTGTCCCATTCTCTCCTGCCTTATACATCCAATATTTCTTTTAACATTTCTTGTTCCCTTACTAATTCTAATCATGTTTTCAGCTGTTCAGAAGGAAATCTCGTCCTTAGACTCAAACCTCGTGTTTGGGGCAAGTCTAGATTTGGATTTGTTGGGGATTGAAATTGATGATGAGACATTGATTCCAGGATTGGCTGTTGCATCTTCACGTGCTAAACCACTCGCAGGTGCATATCTCTGAAATATCAACTTCTAGTCTTTATATCATGACTATTATATCTTGCTTCTTATGATTGTTCACTTCATACAAAGAAGTATACACACAGAAAGGGGCATTTGCATATAGACCAAATTGTTCTACCTGAGTGGTATTGAGAAACTTGGGTCCTTATGGAACACTGTGATGAAAATATCTAAGCACTTGTCCAATTTCTAAGCGAGTGATCGATATATGCCTTTTGTATGTGAATGGCATTTACTGTCAGTTCATATTCTGAAATCGGTTTATAAATGACAGTCAGGACTCAAATCAATAGTTTATGTATTGTTGGATTAAACAAGCCAAGAGTAACCCATCAAAAGAGCTGGGTTCTTCTTTTCGATGAGGCACACATAACTGCATGAAAAGGGTTGTTAGAATGGTTAAAGACCAAACTACAAATCACTTGCATAGTTACCTCCTCTTTCAAAGACCGTAATATAGAACATTACACCCTTTTTATTTAAGATTATGCTTGGAAATTGGCATCACAAGTGATAAAGATTTTGGAGTGTCCATGTTTCCTTGAATCTGATATATCATCCCTATTGGTTCTTATACAATTTCATAACATCTTTTTGTAGCTTGGATGAATGGATTGGAAGTTTGTTCAATTGAAGTGGATTTCACACGGGCTTGCTTGATTCTTTCTGTTGGAATTTCTGGCCGATATATTTACGCTACTTATAAGAAAAGTACGGCGACAACAAATGAAGCCGAAGCTTGGGAAGAAGCAAAGAAGGCTTGTGGAGGATTACATTTCCTTGCCATCCAGGGTGACTTGGAATCGGATGACTGTGTTGGATTTTGGCTTCTACTCGACTTGCCACCTCCACCTGTATAATTTTTTACTTCAAAGAAATTACTCTTACACTTCAGTTCCTCAATTATCTTGCTTCTACTTCCAATAATTAAGTTCTTAAGAGTTAAGACCTGATATGATATACCATAACGCAAGGAAAACACATTCTTGGCATGGCAGACCTGATATGATATTTCATAGGTAATGCGAGGAATCCACATACTTCACAGGTAATGAGAGGATTAAATAATTGAGAGGATAATAAACGGTACTGTATCAGTTGACCATATAAAGCTAAATCGTATTTACAGTGAAAGCATCAAGAGAACACGAATACTACTTAATTCTCAAGAGAACGTGAATACTACTTAACCCGCCAACCTGTTAAAAAGAAATTAAAAATCTTTGACATTCCAGCAGAAATTGAAGATTTAAAAACAACCGTAGCAGACTTCTCATTTTCCTTCTGAGCAGCATCCAGTTGTAGAATAGAATGCATAAACTCGGTTAGCATTTCATTACCATCCTCACCACTTTTGAGCGTTTTGAAACATGCAGCAAAGTGGTCTCTGATTAACTGTGACTTGATTTCTAAATATGCCTAATGCGCATTTGGCAGATAAAAAAGATATAAGATACCAAAATGGGGTGCACCTAAAGTATCCTGATGTTTGATATATAATCATAACCTGGATAAATAATATGAACTTAGGCGACCTTGACTTTGGAACAAAATCAATGTTATTTATTTCTACAGATCAGAGATGGTAATGCATCAAGCCTGATATAAAAACAGCACCCGATAATTTCAGGCGTATCCGTTCCTGTCCTATTACAGAAAATTCTTTAATGTTGAGTCTAGAGTATTGAAATACAGGTGGAGAATGAGAGAACCGTGGAGAGAGAGAAAGCCTGCCGTGTAGCTAATCCAAGTTGGATGGAATCAACTCTTCAAGGAATACTAAAGAGCACCCAACCAACAACTCCCTCTCTCCTCTGTGAAGGCTGAAGAATGACCAAAAATACAAGCCACGGCAAATGCTACAACATGAATGTGGAGAACTACCTACCCAAAATGGGGAAGGAAGCCTCCAAATGAAAACAAAACCACTAAAAGATGGTACATCCCCCTCATGTTCTTGACCTCTTCTGCTTTTGGGATACAAAGCGAACCCCTTGCTTTCCAAGTTCCAGAGATTTCACTTTGCCATCATCTAGAGTAACAGATAACAGTGATGTGCCTTCAATAACGTCGCTAACCACTCCCTTATGCCTGAATACAAGAAAAGGGGCAAAAGAAATCAACATAATGAATGCACCGAAGTTCTCCCACCAAATCAACTTACTTGGCAAGAAAGGGGCATTAGACAGATTACAAAAAAAAAAAAGGAATTTATCAAAACAAAATACACCAAAATTATAACATCAAAGAAACATCACATATTCATCTAAGAGATTGATTTAACAGTATTTGAACGGCATTCATCATTTTCTCTTCACATGACATTTACAACATGAGCCATTAAACCTTCTCTCCTTTGTAGAAATTAGCGCCCTCCCAGTGGTGGTTACATTACATAGTCAATAATAAACTATTGCCCTTGTATAATGAGATAAAAGGTAACACATGAAAGATAGCTGAAATGCATATGCATGGAGAAAACTTGGAAATGTACAATTTGTCTCTTGAGCTGTGAAGCAGATGTCTGGTTGTATTTTTTCAAATTCTAGAGGTCAGATGCAGAAAATTAAGAAGTTCACAGCTCAGGATGCAGGCATTCATGTTTCAATTCTTATTTTGTTGTACTTTGTTTAGGGTTTGGTTTCTTTGACAATGTACGTTGGGGAAATGACTACGCATCATCCTCCCAAACTTTGAATGACTAAATCCTACTATGAATAATATAAGTGATGCGCCAAACCGTAGGAAAAACAAAAAACACTCACCATGAATTGTCAGATAGCTGCTGCACTTCAACTCGCTTTCCAACTGCATCTTTACCCAACTTTTTCAATATCCAATTAGCATCCATGATCTCATCCATTAAATTATCTTCAACCGACAGTGCCCTGTCATCATTTTCACTAAATGATGTTTTCTCCATAAATGGTGATGGTCTCTTTCTTTTTGACCGTTGGCCCTTAACAGAGCTTTTTTCTTCATCATGCTGAGAAGAACTCTGGCTTTCGAGATTAGGTTTCTTAAGCTTAAACTTCAACAAAGGCTTATGATCTTTGGAAGAAGAATGTGAAACTGGTGTCTGACCAGAATCATCATTCCTTTGAGTAGATACAGCAGACCTGCTTTCTGAGTGCTTCCTTGAATATACCTTGTTATTTCTCATATTGGGGATTTCAACTGCAGGCTCACTTGCAGTCATGCCTCCTTCAATGCTTTTTCCGGACGAAACGTGCGTCTGCTCAGGAGGAATGCCTTCAAATCCCTCAACCCTATCACCTTTTGCAAGTTTGGGGTTATAGTCTGGAGCTCCTGACCTAACCTTTCCCAACTTTATAATATTCCCTTCTCTTCCAGCAACCTTTGAACCTACCACATGGCAAGAATTATCAATTCTATCTGCAAATTGTAGACCAGCATGAAGGTTCCGATTACATAAAATAATGAAAATCAACCAAGATACTAATGAATGAAAGTATGAAACAGATAAGAAACAAACTTAATGTATATTAATGGGATTTCACTTTTCATACCTTTAGCATCGCCAAAATTAGCAGAACCATCATGTCTATTTTCTACCGTAATACTTGTTGTCCTCTGGCTCACATCTTCACCACCTGCTCATGAATAGGAACACAAATCATAAAGAGAGATAGAGACAGTAGTATCTGATATTTGTTCCCTAAACCGTATATAGATACATACCGTTGGAGGTCACCGAAGCATGTTCTCTTTGATAGGTTGAAGCATCAGAACTTGGAGATTTAGTTATATTTATCTTTTTTGCACCAAAATTTATCACCAACTTCTTCTCTTTCACAGGCTTAGACTTTCCAGCATGCTTCCCAGTGTCCTCTCCACTATCCAGACCATGAGACTTACCCTTTAAACGAACTTTGGAAGTCCTATCTCCACCATTCAACATCACCTCATCAACAAACTTGTGCTTCAATACACTTGGCTCATTGACAGAGCAAATCTCTTCAGTATGGCTCACACTTCCAGCAAGCGGTGAAGAATAAAAGTCTGGTTCTGCATTTTTGTACGACTGCATCTCATCATTCTTGTCCAACCCAAGATATTGGGGATCATGTCCTCGAACACTCTGATTTGCTTCGGTGTTACTGATTGAGATTTCCTGGTATTCCTTCTTCTTAGCAGAAATTCTGATTAACGATTTCCTTCCACTGTCCTTGGTCTTTTTTGGTGACTTATCAACTAATCCTTTGAGAGATAATTTTAAGGGACGCCCATATTCATTCTTTAGTATTTGAGGTCCATTATCTTCATCATCAGAATAGGCTGATATAGATAATATTTCTTCATGAGCTGGCAACCCTGCAGCAGCCCTTAAGCTAGTAATTAAATCTCGTTCAGCTTCGTCTTTTCTCTTCCAAAGCTCTTTCGCAGCATCCTCGTGATTCTTGACCTGCCAGAAGAGATTCAAAATGAAGAAATAGTCAAATAGAAGAGCATGTTTTTTTCTGATAGATAACTCAAGAGTTGGGGGGAGGGAAGGGGGGTAGCCAGAGAGTTAGTATCTAATTTTAACAAACCTGGTGGCACTCTCCACGACATGTGGCACATTTGTACTGAAGATTTCCATCTAACTGAAACTGTTGATATTTTTCATCACTGAAAAAACAAATAAGACATTTAGGAAACAAGTAATATCATATTAAAAGAGGAAATAATTCATATTAATGTCGAATCTAATTTTGCATTCTTAAAATTAATCACTATGTGGATGGAAGGGAGGCTTGAGAGGAAACCATTCACTAACATGCATGCAAGATAATAGAATTTATTTTGCCTGCTAGCCAGACCCAAGGCTACTGAAATACGTTCGAGTAAGAAAAGAGAGTGAACAGAATTACATGTTATTCCGTTACTGTTTGCTAAATGAATAATCATATCTCCTGTTAAAATTGGATAATCTTCCTTTTTTAAATAAAAAATTTTCTTCAGAACCAGCAAAATCAAAGAAGGATAATGAGCAGAGTAATTTTTAGTCTACACAATAACCAACCTGATTCCATCACAATGGCAATGCACCCAACGCTGGCAAATATCACAGCAAACCATTGGTGTTGATTCTGAATCTCTATAAACCTACAGAATGGACAACCGATATTGTCAAGTGTTCGTCTCCCTACTTTTGTGTGCCTGTGTCTGAGGCCTATATACAGTGTGTATCATTGCATAGAAAGAAGACAGATAACAGAAGTGAATGACATGTTTGAAAAATAAGATCTACCGTTAAAATTAATTTATACATGAATAAACTGTAGCTACTAACAATAATCAACTGATCAATCAAATGTAATGAAAATTGTAAAAGTCAATAAAACAAAATCATCTCAGAAAAACAGTCTAGAAAAATAATTAATACCTTCAAGCAAACAGGGCAATAATTCCCCTTCACAAATAATCGTCCACATGCATCACAGCAAGTGTATCCCAAAAACCACCTGTCAATTGAACCAGCAAACGATGAATCTATGACTTCACACTAAGTTAGCTAACTAGGTCATAAAATAAGAAATTTAGGAAAAAAAAATCTATTGAAAGGAGGAAAATAAAATAAACAACTTGGACTTCCGAGAGAAGGAGAGGCCCATCAGGGATTAAAAATTGTATAACAAGCATCTTACAAAAACAAAATTCACTGCGAAACATGTTCTTAATTTGGATGGATTTCACTGACATATATAAACTACGCCAAATGCCAAACACTATAATACGTAAATGAAGACTCGCAACCCAACATATATGCTTAAAAGGGTGTGCGAGATGGTATCTCACACCAATAGGCATGGTGCGGGAAGGCCAGAATCTCACAAAACGCAGAACACAGAAAACTATGATACTACAAAGTTTCCTAAATCAGAAAATCAAAATAACAATCATCTTAACATCTCTGTTAGCATAGAATAAAATTAATAGTACAAAATTGTAACAATAAATACCTTACACTTAAACCATTTCCTGGCACATTTGACCCACAGCTGTGACACTGTGTATGTTTTGGGCACACATACACTCCAGCAGTAACATTCTGCAACATGCATCAACAAACATAAGCATAATTTCAACCCAATATAGAAAATCATGAATAAGTAGTGCATCCCACCTTGTGTGAAGGATGTTGGCAATAACAGTGGTAAGCACCATCACACCTTTTGCAGAACATAAGTTTGTTTGGATCTCCTGTTCTTCGGCATACCTGGAGAAATGATGCAATAGGTCCTACTTGGTTAAAAAAGTGACTCTTTGGAAACCCAATACCAGGAACATTGGCCCATACCAAAAAATATGGTGTTGTTGGTCTAAAATGAAATGTCCATGACAGTATAAGAGTCGGTAGATAAAATTATATATATACGTCCAGCGATAAATGACCAACAATAAGTGATAATATTGCAAGAAAAAGGGGGGTCGGGGTGATGGAGGATTTGGAATTTCAAGCATGAATAGAAAATAAATGTAACAACAAGATTGGACAAGTATTGCAAATCACTCATTACCTCACAAATTCGGCACGAGGGGCATGCCCATGAACTCCAGTGAAACAGATCTGCAAAGAACTTCCAGTATATTAATATGTGAGATCTGTAGCCTATTACAAAAGTTTAGGAACCAGTAGTACCTCTGTGTTGAGCCCAGGTTTTCAAGCAGTTCCTGTGGTACTTTTTGCCACAGGTTTTGCATGGAAGCATCCTTCTTGCTCTCTCACTTCCTTCATTTTCACCACAAAAGCATATCCGACACATAACATTGGACTGACCCTGCTCTTCTCCCACAACTCCTCTGGAGGTGTCCTGATAACAGGAAAAAAAGAAATAAAATAAAAAATTGGTATTTTCCAACCTAACAAATGCAGATGAGTTTAGACATACATATTTGGGGGGAGGGGGTGGCAGAAGATCTATAAAGAATCAAGCAGGGAACTTTTTCATCTAAAACACAATACTACATAAAAAGGCTATAAAAAATAGCACAACTATCTCGTAAGGATCAAGTCATAATGGAAAAAAGGTGCCCCAACAAAATCAAATACAATAGATACTGTAGGAAAGCTATTCCATTCGGGTAACAGAAAAACTTGCTGGGTTTCATATTGTCTTTAAAAAGTTAAGGGGGGTTTCAGGACTAACCCAAAGAGAGAGAGAGAGCAATTCAACAGATTATGATGCTCCATTCCTTATTAGAGCATATGTACTGGAGTCTTTAATAAGCAGCACATCTTTTGTGTGTGTGTGTTTAGCTGGGAGGTTCTATAATCGAGGAAGGAACACATATCAGCATTCTAGTTGAAGTTATATCATGAGAAGATAAACCCTACTTTGGGTCCTTATGTAGAGAAGCTAAAAGTGCTGCAACCACTTAGACTCACCCTTTACGAAACATTTTGCCCTATGAAAAATTTTTGCTTTCTCTCTCTTATATTTTTTTCCCAGTCAGTCCTATTGTTTTCCAAACATTCATGACCTCTATAAGACGACCACAAAAATCCGCCTGAAAGCCTCCTTACAAATATTCATATCTCAACAAACTTAAAGCAGGAAAATTTTTTAAAAAAAATATACAGATAAATGCATTGCCTAGCAGATACAAACATGTATAACATGCAATAATAAATGCACCCTATTACTTACGGAAATTCCCAATTAGCATCTCAATCCATAAGCCATTTTAAGTAGCAGAAACAGCCAACCACTAATCAGTCACTTTCCCAGAATCATATATCATACAACCTCAAATTTCTTTTACAATTAACTATACAAAAACTCGAAATTCGCATAACATGAATTCATCTACAAAAAAATTAATTACACCAAGTGCACTTCAAAATAATAATTCTAATAAGCAAATGCATGGCACATAAAATTCATTTTTGTGGGTATGGTATAAGCAGTAAATTTCAGAAACCTCACCGACAAATCACCAGACTCAAAGCGGCGAGCAAAGTCCTCAGCCGCAACCATATCTGCCGCAGCCTTGCGCTGGAGAGCTGCGCGCTTGGCCTGCGCGGTGGCCGCAGCCGCCGACTCATCATCGACCGGCACCACCGCATCTCCAACCACCGACGGCGGAATTGGCTGAGGAGGCGGCGGAGGCGGCGGCGCGACTCTCGGAACGACGACCTGGACGGTTTTGCCGTCGTGCCGAGCCTTAATTCCCGACGGATCCTTGAGAAACTCCTGGACTTTGAGCACCTCTTCGAGGAAGCATCCCTTGGCATTCGCGGTGGCAAGGGATCGAGGAAACCCTAGCGGACAGAAGCAGATTCGGCGGCTTCAAAAGAAAACCAAACAAACAGAGACATAACATAAGAGAGAAGAAGAAGAAGAAGGAGCTTTAAGTGAGCGAGCGAGAGAGGGAAACACAAAAAGAGAGAGAGGTTTTAGAGAGAAGGGTGTACCATGTAATTGGGCAAGCGACGTGAAATGCCATATTGCGATAGAAGATTTAGATTTCAAAAATTTGTGTGTTTAGGGATCGCCCTCCTAAAATTTTTACTTCCGAAAAATAAAAATAAAAAAATTATATAAAACATAAAATCAAATTAGAGGTGTGGGGTGACTGTGTGAGTAATACGATGACGAAGATTCGGTTAAGCGGAAGCAAAAGGGAGGAAGAGGAGAGAGATGGGGGTCTGTGAGCCGTGAGCGTTTGTGCCTTTGTGCGTTTTATTTTTTAATTTTGGCCTGCTTGTGTCGTTTCAGCTCGATTAATAGCAATTGGGGTCCTTTGGTCAATACACATATAACAATTGGTCAAATTACAAATTTAGTTTTTAGTTTTTACAATATGTTTCTTCACTTTAGTCCTTGACCTTTATATATTGCTAAACAAAGATACAGTTTTTGTTCATCAAACAAAAAAACAAAGATACATTTTTGATAGACTACTAGAAAATGCCCATACTCTATGGGTGTGAAAGGTGTGTAGTTTGATTTTTATTTTCTTTTGTTAGAGGTAGTTTGTTAATTACTCGGTGTGTGAATAGGAAGTTAGAGGTAATTTGATTTTTATTTTCTTTTTAGAGGTAGTTATTTATTTGTGTTTTGACTCATTTATTCCTAACAATTAAAATGATATAAAAGTTAAGAAATTCAGTTATAATTGACAACATGTGTTCTCTAATCTCTATTGTCCAAAACAAAAGGACAACATGAGTTTTCTTAATAATAGTATAGATAGAGGAACAAATAAATTTTAGCCGCAAAAGTTGTATTTAGTGGCTAAAATCATAACGAGTTTTTTTTTTTGGACAGTTAAAATCATAACAAGTTGAATAGTATTAAATTTAGAGAGTTGTATCTAATGGCTAAAACTATAACAAGTTAAAAAGTTAAAGTAGATGACTAAACTTATTTTTTAAGCTCTTATAAACTTAAAAATGGTGGTCCAAAGTAAACTTAATCGTGAAATCTAATCATTATTTTTGGGAGAAAAATAAATATATATTCAACGACCGTGCTAATGCCAAAATTTAATCATTATCGTTGAGATTTATTCATCCTAAATAGTCATGTCCCTTAGATGATCCAGATACATCTTGTTAATTAATGATTGCAATTAATAACAAATAATGGCTTTCTACAAGCTAGACTTCTTACACGCGTCATGCGCGTGCAAAATGTTCGTATCTTTATTTCTAATTTATCAAAAGTTGGTTGATTTTATAAAATGAATGTTCAAATATAAAATGAGATAAAAATATAAAAAATACTAATTAATAAATAAATTTAAAAAGTTGGCAAGGGGTCTCCACATTATTAATTTATTTTTTGATTCTATATTATACTGTTTCTATATTTTATATTTTAGATGATACAAGTATAAAGGGGCATTTTATTCTCAAACAAAAAAAAGTGTGGAGGGGCATTTATTGGGTTTTTAAAAATTTAACTAAACTCATGTTTTGGCTTTATATATGTAGATAGATTAATTTGATAGAATGTATATATATATGTATGTTGTGCGCATGTGTGTATTGCTATTCGGATCATTTTTGGTGGGATACAATTTTGCTGCCCACCTAAATTCTAAGAGCATTTCCAACAACTTCTTATCTCTAAAAAATCTCTAATATAGAAACTCAAAAGTTAAAATCTTTATAATTTTTTCTATCATATCTCTAACAACTTTCTTATCATATTCTTTATAATTTATTATCTACAATTAAATATGGTAATATTTTTTATTTGATAATATAATCAAATAGTTTATGATGCAAATGAATATAATTTTAAGAGAGAGAATAACATTAAAAATTCAAATGAGAGAGCTCTCTCTTCTCCAAACCCTAGCCATCATGGCTTGGGCATTTATTGACGCTTTTTTCTCGTCGCAATCAGCGTAGCTTGCTCCGCCAGACATCAATATCCTAGCGGCCTCTTTCATCTGTCCAGGTTTTTCACTTCAGTTTTCATTGTTATCATGAGGGGTGTTGGTCTTTCTTTGATCTTGGTCGTCCGGGGTGTTTGGATTAATTTTGGTTCTCGGGTTTATCCTTCACTTCGAGTGCCAAGTGCAAAGGGATTATCCTCCATTTGTTATGAAATATGGTTTAGGTTTGTATGGGATCCAGGTGGTAAGCTTGGAGATTTGGGGTTCTTTGTTTTTCGAAGACCCTACCTTGTGGCTAGCTCAATAATTACGAAGATTGAGTGTGTTTGGAGGCAGAAACTTTGGGCTGCAGATAGGTGATTCGTATGCAAAATGCATACAAATTAGGCCTCTAATCACTTTAGTAATGCTAATTCGAAGGCCGTTTAGCGTCTCTAACCCTTGAATTGCACCATTGTAGGGCAAACGAGCATCGGATGGATATCGGGAGCAAAGAGGCGCAATTTGGGAGATTTTGTGGATTTCCGGCTAAAGGACGAAAAGTCAACCCGAGGACCAAAAGTCAACTCGTGGTCAACCCCGACTTAGGAGCGTCAACGAGTCAACATGAAGTCCCGGAAGTGAGTTGCACAAGAATTCCGGAGGTTTGGTCAAAAGTCAACATTTGGTCAACTCCGAAGGTCACGGTCAAAGTCAAGGCAAAGTCAACCGTGTGACTCATCCACATGAGCATTCAAATTCAGCAAAGGACCACACTAGAAATGGTGAGGTCACCCAATGATTACTCCCTCTCTTTATTCCCTTTGGCAATTACCCCCTTACCCTTCATTTATTATGGCCAACCCTTGGATTAAACCCTAACACATCTTAGCCCTCCATTCTTCCCCTCCTTTGCCTATTTATAGTTTAGTTGTTGCCTCATTTAGGTTGATCCTCATTCAGCCCCAAATCACCCATCACTTTCACCTTCCCTTTTCTCTTTTCTTTCTCTCCATTTTACTTTTGCCGCTGCACACCAGTCGACCGGTCGACACATTGCCGTCGAACGGTCGACAGTCGACGTTTCCGCCACCTCCGCTTCTTCCACCGCTTCTTCCTCTACTCTGGGCAGCTGGGGATCCTCATTAGACATCAAGGACGTCATCTAGATCAAGGGAGAAGAAGGAGACACATTTGATTGAGACTTTCTAAACCCTTTTCTCTCTTGTATTCATGTTTATTGCTTACTCTTGTGAGATGATGATGTATACCTTGATGGATAGTGAGTAGTACTCTTGTTGGGGACTAGGGTTGTGTGCCCTAGTCCAATGTGACTCTATGATGTTTTGATTAATGAATAAATGCCTTTGTTGATTCATGAATATGTGTATTGTCTATTTTAATATGTGTTGGATGTGTATTTGAAGGATTGATCACTCTTTGGTATGCATTTAACCCATCTTGTATGAGAATGGTTTGGCTTGATCACTTTACTCTTCTCTAGGCAATTGGCAATATGTGTGATGAGCATGTTTCACTATGTTTGATCCTTAATTCATGTGCTTTACGCCTCCTTTCTTTCTACCCTCCCGCGGAGAGTCCCTAGGACCCTAATAAGGCTTAGGAATACCTTAGAAGGAATCCATTCCACATCGATAACATCGGTGGAGTGGTGGGTTATGCATGTGTTGCTTGTTTGAGTCCCTAAGCTTCGACACTTTACGCCTCTTAAGCACTTTAGGGGATTCGGTATTAGGTAACATAGAGGGATCCCCTAAGACACCTAGAGAGTTCGAATGGCCCTAGTAAGGCATTTGAATACCTTAGGTAAGCACGGTCCTAGAACCATAGCATGGCTAGGATACGGGGCTTGATTCATGGATACATTGGCATGTTTAGGCATTAGAGCATCATTGGTTGCATTTGGACTTGGGTTAACCCGAAACCCCAACACCTTTATATTTTGTGCACACACTTTACATTTCCTTGCATTCCATTACTTGCTTGTTAATTTGATCGTTTTGGGGCATTCCACCATACCTTTTACACAAACCGAACACCACACTCACACTTCGCACATTGTTTATACACACATTCACTCACTCCATTCCACTTCTAGTCACTCCATATAGCTAAAGCACTCGCATACACGCTACCAAGAGTTGGGGAGCCGTCAATCCTCCGTGGAACGACAACCCCGGATCTCAAAACTACCTACCACTCTTTTGCATTAGTCAAAATGGCGCCGCTGCCGGGGATTGAGGTTAAATCCTTGATTTCTTGGTAGTTAGTCGGGTCTTTAGCATTCTTTTTGTTTAACTCATTTTGTTTATAAGTGTGTATGTTGTTTCACATGTGCTATTCACTCTTGAGTGAGACACATTAGGGGAGTGACGGGCCTTATATCCTAGCGATATATGTAAGACATGAGCACCCCTAATGCTATCACTTGCTAGTTGAAGTTTCTAATAAGCGTGCACATTTCATTTCTTGCTTTAAGTTGTTCTAAGATTGTCTATATTGAATTCTTGTGTTTGTTTGCGTACTAGTTGCATGTCAATACTTGTTTAGTTGTCATTTGGGTTCCCTTGCATCTCTAGGAACCTTGTTTGCTTAGGTTTATAAAAAGAGAAAATCCAAAAAAAATTGTTTCAGGGGATTTGGTCGAACGGTCGAGCCCTTGGTCGAACGTTCGACGTTAGCTCCCTGGACCAAGTTCGAACGGTCGACGTCATTGTCGAACGTTCGCCGCTAACTCCCTGGACCAAGTTCGAACGGTCGACAACAACCGTCGAACGGTCGACTGGGAACGTTCTGATTTCCTTTGTTTTGTTCTCTCACTCTTGTTTTTATTGCTTGTTTAACCACTCACATACTCACCCTTGTATTTCTTGCCGTAATTGTGATACTTAACCACTGCTCATTGTGTTGTGAAGGTGCATGAACCACGAGTCAACCTCTCACTCACCGATTCAACTTAGAAGTGGAAGAGTTTTAAGTGAGAATACAAGAGGACGGCCAAGAAGAAGGAGACGTACTCCACGGATTGTGTGTGAGAGTGCACCTCCTACACTTGAGAGCCAGAAAGAACCTGTAGAAGATCATATTCCACCACCAACAATGGAGGAACCACACCACCATGATCAACATGATGAGGAGCCACACAACAACCACAACAACAATCCACCTCCCGTGAGGCGCATGAGGGAATACACTCTCCCTCATGTGGTGGATCACCCATCATGCATTGTCCTTCCACCGTGCAACACTCATTACGAGATAAAGCCCTCCACGTTGAGCATCATGCCCACTTTCCATGCCTTAAAAGATGAGAGCCCTTATGACCATCTTATGGAATTCGAACAAGCATGCACAACGGTTCAACTTCATGGACTACCGGAGGATGGTTTGAAGCTTCGCTTGTTCCCCTTCACCTTGAAGGATGGGGCAAGGAAATGGTTACTCAAGATTCAGCCAAGGTCCATACACTCATGGTTCGAGTTGCAAGAAGCCTTTCTATCCAAGTTCTTTCCACCAAGCAAGGCAGCCAAGGTTCGGGATTCCATTGTCAACTTCAAGCACCAATCGGGTGATGCTTTCTATGAAACATGGGAGAGATTCAAGGACTTAATGATGAGTTGTCCACACCATGGCTTGGAGCAATGGTTTCTTGTGGATGTATTCTACCGAGGATTATCTTCTAATCAAAGACAAAGGGTGGATACTTTCCGTGGAAGCACCATAGCAGGCATGTCTCCCGAGGAGGCATGGGACACTTTTGAGGATCTAGCCACTAACTCCGAACTTTGGGATGATTTTGGGCCTAGGAAATTTCCTCCCACACAACCGGCATCTCAAACACCAAAGGCATACAATGTCTCAAGTGAGCCAATGAGTGATGATTTGTTGAGCACTCAATTTGATAGGTTGGAAGCGGCTTTCAACAAGAAGATGGACATGCTCCTACAAGCACAATTGAAGGCTACACCATCTCAAGTCAATAGTGTGGTATCTTCACCTCCTTGCTTTTATTGTGGTTCTCATGGTCATGAAACGGAGGAGTGTTCTTATATGGTGGACAAGGAGAAGGAAGAGAGGCAACATGTGAACCAAGTGGGCTCATACCCACAAGGTTCTTATCAAGCACCTCCTAAGCCGTACAACAACTATGCATCCCGGAATGATCAAGGAAGGACTCAAGGGTACCAACCAAAGTCTTATGGGAGCAATGCTCAAGGTTACCAAGAGAGATCTCAAGGTTACAACACTTACCAAGGAGGAGAGAAGTCTCATGGGAGTGGTGCTTATGGAGGACACAAGAGCTCAACTTATGGAGCACCTCCCGGGTTTTCTAACCAAGGAGGAAACACTTACAATCAAGGTGTCTCATCCTCTTTTGCTGCCCCAAGTACATCTCAAGCACAAGATTCAACGGACCAAACTTTGAAGGATATGCTTGCCACCCTTGTCCAAAGCCAAGCGAAGTGTGATCAAGCAATTTTGGCACTTCAACAAGGGTATCAAAATATGCAAAAAGGCATGTCAAATATTGAATTTCAAATGGGCCAAATGGCTAAGGAGATTGGTGAAAGACCAAAGGGTGCATTACCTTCGAAGGTGGAGCCGAACTTAAAGTTCAAGTCAAAGGAGGAGTGCAATGCTATCTCCACTTCTTATTCCGGTATATCTCATGCTACTTACACCCCTACTCCCCCAACTTCTAATTACTATATCCCTTCCCCATCCATTCCCATTCATGAGGCCTTTGATCATATGCATTGCATGGAGGATGGGGCCAAGGAGGAAGAAAATGTACTCCTTGGCAATTATGGATTGGATGAGGAGGTGACTTGTAGGGAGGAAGGAGTGGTGCTTGGGAAGGGACTTGGGCACTTGTCTTTTGAGAATGATATTACCTCTTATGATGGAGTGAAGATACAAGAAGGAGCATTGTGTGAGGAGACTCCTAGGCATGAGAGTGCCATGGTTTCCAACCTTGGTGGTGAGGCCATGATGGCTATGGATCCACCAAGAACCATGAGCACCTCTAGGGAGCTCCTTGATGATGATGTGCTTGCTGCCCATGAAGTGAAGAAGATCACCCCCAATGAGAGGAAGAACAAGAAGGCTACCTTGATGAATGAGCTACATGAAGTGTTCCAAAAGGTGGAAATTAACATCCCATTGCTAGAGCTCATTTGCCAAGTGCCGGTCTATGCAAAGTTTCTCAAAGACTTGTGTACCAAGAAGAAGAGGCTTGAGGAGCATACGGTTTATAAGATTGAGGGGCATGTGAGCTCAATGATACAACACAACATGCCACCCAAGAGGATGGATCCCGGAAGCTTCACTATCGGATGCCAAATTGGTGAAACCCACCTTGATGGAGCACTCATGGACTTAGGGGCGAGTGTCAATGTGATGCCTCTATCTCTCTATAAGAGGTTGAGCATTGGTGCTTTGCATCCTACCCCTATTGCACTTACCTTTGCGGATGGAAGCAAACGAAGACCGGCGGGTGTTGTGGAAGATGTGCTAGTAAGAGTTGACAAGTTTATTCTTCCCGCCGACTTTGTTGTGCTTGACATGGGTGAAGACCCCAATGGAGACAATGGGTTCCCCCTTATCTTTGGACGCCCTTTCATGGCTACGGCGGGTGTGAAGATTAATGTTCTAAAGGGCACCATAAGCTTCAAAGTGTTGGGTGAGAAAGTGAAGTTTGAGATGTTCAAGCCCACTCATCCACCGGAGGTAGTTGAGGAGGTGTTCTCTATCAACTTGGTGAAGGGAAATAGTGCTAAAAGTGAAAGGATCTTTGGTCCTTTGAATCCACCGAAGCCGACACCTTGTGCTCAAGACCACCACTCACCGATTCGGGGATATGACAATCCTTCTTCCATTGAGCATATGAAGCCACCACCTTGGTCTCATGAAGGCATTCTTGGGAAGGATCCATTTCTTGAGGGTGCTACAAAGAAGACTCCGCCCATGAGTGCAATGCAAAGGGCGACAATTAAGGCCATAAGAGAAATGGTTGGTGAGGTTAAAAAGAAGAAGTATGCATGGCCACCATCTCCGACATCAATTTTCAATGGCATCAAGGGTTGCTTTGTGGGAAGCCATGGCGATGGGGAGATAAGCAATGCAATGAGTGGGAAGAAGCTTTGCTTTGAGCCACCATAAGTTCACCAAGAAGGAACCAAGACCGGCTTTGAGGTCTCTAAACCGAAGCGCTTGTGGGGAGGCAACCCCATATGGTAGTATCTAGTAATGAATAAAAAGAGGCAAATGATGGTTGAGAGGTGCTTGGCCAAAAATTTTGGAGGAAACAACCGGACCTAGCCACATAGACGCTTGGAGCTTACGTTTGGAAGTCAAGGCCTTGTGCCTTGAGGTTGGTGTCTAATGGCGTTTTCTTCGGAGCAAGGGAGTCGACTATGAGGGAGTTTTTCTATTCTCATTCTTAATGTGCTTTCTTGTGGTTGTTTTGCATGAGTGTCATTCTTATTTGACGCACTTACGGACTATTTTTGCATTGGGACAATGAAAATTCCAAGTGTGGGGGGGGATTATTGTTGCAAATCACATAAATCTGTTCTGTTTTTCCCGTGTTCCCAGTCGAACGGTCGACCCGTGTGTCGAACGGTCGACCATCGGTCCCTGGATGTTCGTCGAACGGTCGACGCTTTATCGTCGAACGGTCGATGATCGATGTCGTTTTTAAAAGGGGCCGGCTGCTTTGTTCTTCCTCATTCCCTCATTCCCCCCTTTTCGAAAAAAACCCTAGAAACAGCCCCTCCACCCCTCTCCGCCCCCTTTTCACCATTTTTGGCCAAATTTCACTCAAATTCTTCAATTTTGGAGTCAAAACGTGAAGATTTCAAGGTTTTCTCTTATTTTCTTGGTGTTTTCAGAGGATTTGTTTGGGTTTCTTCAAGAGGTTCGAATTTGACACTTTTCTCTACAATTTTTCAATTTGATGAATTCCTAGCATGTTTGTGTTGGATTGTTGTGATTTCTAACTAGCTAGGATGTGGGTATTGTGATTATTACACTTATTTTCATCATTATGCTTATTTTTGTTGAATTTCCAATTGTGGTGATTTTGTGTTCTTGAGGAATTTTGCCCACATTGGATAGAATTGATGCTTGATGAAATTTGGGCTAAATGTTGTGTTATTTGAATGATGTTAGCTGCCATATAGATGGATTTTGTCGATTTTGTCATGCCATGAACTTTTGGTTGATTATTGTGATTGTTGGTTATGATGAAATTGCATCTTGTTTGGAATTGTGTAAAGCTAATTTGTTCAATAGCCTAGTTGTCATGTTAATAGCCATTTCGATAAGTTGTTGATGATTGTATTCCAATGCCATGAATTGTTGAGTTGTCAACAATCGCAATTTAGTTCGATATTTTGCTTATGCATTGTGATTGCGTTTTGTTGGAAGAGAATTGTGAATGGGCATGATGATGATTTGATTATGATAATGCACCTTGTGTTTTCGATCATTGATTTGTGTTGATACTGTTGATATGCTTATGTAGGTGCTATCTTTCCTTTCATCATGACCCGAGTTGGAAAGCGTGCAAGTGAAGGGACATCTTCGGCCGCCCCATCCAAGAGGGGAAAATCGCCAAGTGAGGAGGGTCCTATGCGGGGTTTTATCCCGGAGCGTAACCTCTCCTTCATTGAAACCGGCCGCATTCCTAGCCTTACCCAACTTAGGGAGTACCTCACCTCACATGACCTCCGCGGGCTCGGAAACTTAAACACCAAATACAAGGAGGAGGTAGTGAGAGAGTTTTACCGAAACTTCCCTAGGTCCACTGCTAGTACCGCCACTGAAGTGAGTGTGAGACTGAGGGGAAAACTAGTGAGGGTATCTATAGATGTCATTGAGGAGGTCCTTGGCTTGCCACATGTCACAGAAGAGGAAGAAGATGCATATTTTGAAGAGATTGTGGGCATGACAGTTGGGGATATAGCCGAGGCTACCTATGTGGATCCCACCTCTCTTGCCTCCCAAAGGGTACAACGCATCCTAAGTGGAGCGTTTCAGCATATTTACCGAGTGTACTGGACTTTGGTGAGGAATAACATCCTCCCAACGTCTCAACACTCGGAGGTGCCGGAGGAAAGTTGTAGGTTGATGACCATGATGGTGAGTGATGAGATGCCAATCCCTTTTGCTAGGCTCATATTTAGTGCCATTGTCTCTTGTGGCACTTGTGCTAGAAATGTTAAGTTGGTGTTCCCTTGCTTGATCACCAAATTGTGTGCTAGGTCTAGAGTGCCTAGGATGGATGAGGAGCCTTGGATAGACGGCACGGCTACTTTAGATGAGAGATCTGTTGGGAGAAGCACCTCCCATGTTAGTGTTGTTAGTCATGCTGCACGTTCTTCCTCCTCCTCACAAGGAGCGGCATCTTCTCACCCTACAGCATCGCATACCGCCGCACCCCTCCCATTCGACCACTCACAGGTTGACCCGCACACCTTGGCCATGTTTCAGCACTTTCAGGGACATGTGGATGGGCGGCTCAACACTATGGACACCCGGCTTGAGGAGATTTACGGCCTTGTTAGGCAGATGGCACGTTCGGGTTTTGCTCCCGGAGGTGGTGCTAGTGGTAGCGGTTTTGGAGGAGATGCTCATGATGGTGGGCCTGGCGCTAGCGGTGGTGGCTACTAGATGATGGTTTGGATGATGTTTCTATATTTCTATTTTAACCTTTGATCATTTGTGGCATAAACCATTTTTCCCCTTTGGGATCCTTTTTAGCACATTTGACTTGGTTAAGGTTTGCTTCTAATGACTATTATCTTTATCGGTTGTTTAATGTTTAATGATTTCCTTGAACTAATATTGTGAGATTGATGCATGTTGGAAATCTACTTTGCTTTAATGGTCGTTGGTTTCATTTTGTGTTTCGCATGGTGGATTGAAAGGCCTAGCACTTCACCTTATCACCGGATTAAAGGGAAGAGCGATCTTATAAATGAGGAGCACACGTTCAACGAAGGGGGTTTTCTTAACTCTATTTTTCCGTATGCTATATCTTGTATGTGTGCATTCGCCCGACTTTACTCTCTCACTCTCACCACATGATTTTCATTTTCAAAACACCTCACAACATTGAGGACAATGTTGGTTCTAAGTGTGGGGGTGAGGTTGGGTCAAACTAAAATGATTTCACATTTTCAAACCACCAAAATTTTCAAATTTTCTCAAAGTTTTCACGAACGGTCGACCCCTTTGGTCGAACGGTCGACACTCGTCCAGGGAGTAACCGTCGAACGGTCGATGGTTTCCGTCGACCGGTCGACCGGTGCAAGAATTTAAATGTTTGAATTTTGAAACTTTGAAGGTTTTGTGTGTGTTTTGATTGTCCTTTTCAATCCCAATGATAATTGTGAGCCTACTAAGTTGTGAATTAGGAGGATAAAGAGCATGTGCTTAGAAATCATTGAGTTGCCTTGTGGTTAATATGAGTAATTGATGGTTGCTTGACTCTATACGCACATTTGCCATGTTGATTGGTCACTTGCAATTGGAAAAGCATATCTTGACATGTATTGCCATGCATACCTAGAAATTGTGAGGATTTGAGCCCATTAAAATTCGCATGTATGCATCTTTCATACATTTACTTGTTCTTCATGAGTGTACATTGCATAAGTCTTGAACCTAGAACTTGCTCAAAGACCTTTTGAAACGTTTTGTTGATCCACATTGAGTTAGAAATGATTAAGGCACTAGATAAGCACCATGGCCAAATTGACCACCATCCATGTGAACTTGAACTTTAGGATTAGCCCACTTGAACTATATACATCATTAGCTTTTTCTTTGTTTAACCACATCACTTTCACCCATTCCACCACTCAAACATCATCTTACCCTTGTTTCGTTGTGTTTGCAAGACGATGATAATGACTTCTTATGTCTTTTATGCTTAGGAATTTGTTAATAGTTTGCTAAAAGGCAAGTGTGGGGGTGCAATTTTATTATTGTTGTAGTTGTTTCAAAGAAAGAAAGAAAGAAAATCAAAAACAAAAAGAAGGAAGAAAATTCCTCAAGAAAAGAAAAATAGAAAAGGAGAAAGAAGAAAAATCCAAAAATAGAGTTGTTACTTGTATTGCTTTTACTTTCAATAAAAGGTTAGAGGAAGAATAAGGAAGTTGTTTCGGTTGTAGCTTTGATATGAGTTTCAAGGTCGTTGATTTGTCTTGCAATCATGTGGAACATTTGACATATCCATCCCTTCATTTCATTTAACCATCCACCATTTGGCCCCATTACACCATTTAAAGTCCTTTTGATTTAACAATTTGTGGTTCAATTTGTGGAGACTTGGTTGATGAGCAAGCATATGGGAACATTTTTTGTGCATTTGTTTTGAGAGTAAACACTTAACCCTAAACACAAGAGCGGAAATATTTAGTGAATCATGTGAGTTTAGCGGATAGTCTTGTCAAGCATATGCTAATTTGATTGCTCTTGATTGATTATTCCATGGCTAGCACACACTTCACCAAGCATGCATTAGATACACATATTAAACACTTGGCAAATCATGAGGTTTGAGTATTTGCTTAATAGAATCTTGATTTGTGGCTTAGCGGTCTCTATTTGAGGAGATGGTTGTTAAGGCAAAATTTAATGTGATATGGATTGTTGATTCTTTATTTGCTTGAGGACAAGCAAAGCTTAAGTGTGGGGGTGTGATTCGTATGCAAAATGCATACAAATTAGGCCTCTAATCACTTTAGTAATGCTAATTCGAAGGCCGTTTAGCGTCTCTAACCCTTGAATTGCACCATTGTAGGGCAAACGAGCATCGGATGGATATCGGGAGCAAAGAGGCGCAATTTGGGAGATTTTGTGGATTTCCGGCTAAAGGACGAAAAGTCAACCCGAGGACCAAAAGTCAACTCGTGGTCAACCCCGACTTAGGAGCGTCAACGAGTCAACATGAAGTCCCGGAAGTGAGTTGCACAAGAATTCCGGAGGTTTGGTCAAAAGTCAACATTTGGTCAACTCCGAAGGTCACGGTCAAAGTCAAGGCAAAGTCAACCGTGTGACTCATCCACATGAGCATTCAAATTCAGCAAAGGACCACACTAGAAATGGTGAGGTCACCCAATGATTACTCCCTCTCTTTATTCCCTTTGGCAATTACCCCCTTACCCTTCATTTATTATGGCCAACCCTTGGATTAAACCCTAACACATCTTAGCCCTCCATTCTTCCCCTCCTTTGCCTATTTATAGTTTAGTTGTTGCCTCATTTAGGTTGATCCTCATTCAGCCCCAAATCACCCATCACTTTCACCTTCCCTTTTCTCTTTTCTTTCTCTCCATTTTACTTTTGCCGCTGCACACCAGTCGACCGGTCGACACATTGCCGTCGAACGGTCGACAGTCGACGTTTCCGCCACCTCCGCTTCTTCCACCGCTTCTTCCTCTACTCTGGGCAGCTGGGGATCCTCATTAGACATCAAGGACGTCATCTAGATCAAGGGAGAAGAAGGAGACACATTTGATTGAGACTTTCTAAACCCTTTTCTCTCTTGTATTCATGTTTATTGCTTACTCTTGTGAGATGATGATGTATACCTTGATGGATAGTGAGTAGTACTCTTGTTGGGGACTAGGGTTGTGTGCCCTAGTCCAATGTGACTCTATGATGTTTTGATTAATGAATAAATGCCTTTGTTGATTCATGAATATGTGTATTGTCTATTTTAATATGTGTTGGATGTGTATTTGAAGGATTGATCACTCTTTGGTATGCATTTAACCCATCTTGTATGAGAATGGTTTGGCTTGATCACTTTACTCTTCTCTAGGCAATTGGCAATATGTGTGATGAGCATGTTTCACTATGTTTGATCCTTAATTCATGTGCTTTACGCCTCCTTTCTTTCTACCCTCCCGCGGAGAGTCCCTAGGACCCTAATAAGGCTTAGGAATACCTTAGAAGGAATCCATTCCACATCGATAACATCGGTGGAGTGGTGGGTTATGCATGTGTTGCTTGTTTGAGTCCCTAAGCTTCGACACTTTACGCCTCTTAAGCACTTTAGGGGATTCGGTATTAGGTAACATAGAGGGATCCCCTAAGACACCTAGAGAGTTCGAATGGCCCTAGTAAGGCATTTGAATACCTTAGGTAAGCACGGTCCTAGAACCATAGCATGGCTAGGATACGGGGCTTGATTCATGGATACATTGGCATGTTTAGGCATTAGAGCATCATTGGTTGCATTTGGACTTGGGTTAACCCGAAACCCCAACACCTTTATATTTTGTGCACACACTTTACATTTCCTTGCATTCCATTACTTGCTTGTTAATTTGATCGTTTTGGGGCATTCCACCATACCTTTTACACAAACCGAACACCACACTCACACTTCGCACATTGTTTATACACACATTCACTCACTCCATTCCACTTCTAGTCACTCCATATAGCTAAAGCACTCGCATACACGCTACCAAGAGTTGGGGAGCCGTCAATCCTCCGTGGAACGACAACCCCGGATCTCAAAACTACCTACCACTCTTTTGCATTAGTCAATAGGTCTGATCTTCGCCTAGTATTTCTTTTATTTTTCATTCCCTGCAAATTGGTGGAGTTCATTTTCTATTGTTTCAATGAGTTTCAGTTGGATTATTGTCTTGTGAGCACCACAATTGAGTGCATTGTCGAGCAGCACAGCCCATTTTTATGGGACGAGGATAGTCTACATCAGTTTGTAGTAGTATTATTTTTCTATTTTCAAGAAGTGAGCTTTAACTATGTAAATGAATAACCAGTTAGACAACTTATGGTTTGTTTTGCCTTAGGTTTTCATATTAACCTTGCTAGGTTAATTATAGCTCCTGCTACTATTCAGGATGCCCTTATCAACCATTGTAATCCTGATTATATCTAATATATGCTTCTTTCCTTCAAAAGAAACATTAAAAATTCAAAAAAGATGTTTTCTTATAATTTTTTAATATGCTGTAAATATAGAGATTTTTTTCTCTCTCCTCACTTTCTCAAAATAGGAATAGGTATAAAAAATATATTGAAGCAAAAAAAATGTTTATTTTTTCTTAAACTAGAGAAAAAAATAAGATTATAGGGAAGATGTTAGAGATGTTGTACGTATGACATCTAAATTTTTTTTTGGTTACATGGGGCCTAAAAGGCTAAAGCAAATTGAAATTCCGGTAACCCGGATTGTCCCAATAACGGTAGTCGTCTTAAACACTAATCGGAGAGTATACACAACTTTGAAAAATTAAAACTTAACTCTCCTACTAACAACAATTGTTCAATCAATACAATTACTTATGCAATATACACAATTGATTGAAACAATCCTAAAACCCAAAGAGTGCGTCAAAGTAGCACTCCACGGTCTAGTGTTCACTATATGATGCAATTAACATGCACAACAATTATAATCACAATTCTATTAAGTAGTGAACAATAATATGAAGCAATACAAATATGCTTCACAATAAACAACCTAGGTTCTAACTATTGCACAAGTAATACACAATTGATTACAAATATATATGCAACAAGCACAATCAATTGTACAACCTAGAATCCCAAAGTGTGCATCAAACTAGCACACCACGGACTATATCTATATATGATCAAGCATGCAACATTCTAAGCAATTAAGCACAATATAGATAATAACAACCACACAATCAACATACAATATGGTCACCCGGAACCTCTACCTCTAGAGGAAAACCGGAGGGGAGCCGTACCCCACGCTCTTGTGTAACACTATGAAAACGCCAAACGGCAACACGTACAAGGGGGAACTCCGTCCCAAACTCTACACTATCAACCCTATGACTAGTGGCAGCTCTAACCTTGTGTAGCCCCGAATGCTCTTCAAGTGATCCCACCTCAAGCTTCTCCGATTGATCGAACTTCACCGCGTGAATCCTCCAACCGCAAGACACCGACTATGCAAGTGTGTGTGTTTGTGTATGAATGAATTCAATTCAATTAACACAAGCAATTCAACAAGGAACAATTGCTTGCATTAACCAAACCGAATTGACAAAGCCTTGAATATGATTCAAGGGTTTGTTTAACTAATCACAAGGATCATTAGCTAAACAAACAAACAACAAAGAAGATTGAATATAGATTCAATCATTCAATTCAGCAATTCAACATGGAACAATTGCTAGAATCGAATAGAATCTCCTAAATCCTAAACATAGGCTAAACTAGCATATAAATGCAAATCAAAGTGTTTAGCAATGGATTATAGATGGAGATTAAGGTGAGAAACCTACAACATGGAACTAGGATCACTCACAATACCAAAGAACTTTCTCAAAGTGTATTTTCGACTATGGGGAAAGAGTTGGCCGAAATGAAACAAAGGGATTCTATTTATAGAAAACAACCCAGCAGTATTTGCGATCGATCGCACGACATTATGCGATCGATCGCACAGTGTAAAATGAAGAGACAGAACCGTCTGGAAGTGAAAACCCTTGTTTGCGATCGATCGCATAACATGTTGCGATCGATCGCACGAAAAGTTGCAACGGAAATATTGCGCACTAAATTTGAATTGCAACGGTCAAGACTGCTGACGTTGTGCGATCGATCGTATGAACAGTGACGATCGATCGCAAGGCATAAAACAGCCTTAAACATAAAGGAATGCTAATCAAAATAAATCTATAAGAAGATCTAGCAAACCTAACATCATAAACTTAAATGTATGGAAGATAAGCACTCGAAACTTGTGATACAAGACACAAGTGTGGCAATCAAGCATCCTATACTTATGTGATTCACATCATAAGAGAAAGGAAAACAACCTAGATAAACCTAGGACAACAAGGAAGACATAATATGAATGAAATGCATGTGCATATGCATGAGTCATACCTTGAGATGCTTGAACGAAACTTTCACGAACCATCTCGAGGAAGAACAACCTAAGCCACGACACTTAATCCCTAAACCATCTAGCATTGAATACAAAAACAAATGCTAATACAAGGGAAGAGGTTTTGACAAATAGGAAATAGCCAATAGCAAATATTTTGCCCTTACACAAATGGGCATCTAATTTAATGTCATCATTGTCATGTGTTCTTACTATGGTTAACTCAATAGAGAGAAAAATTGTTTTGGAATAAAAAATTATGTTCTCTTCCAATTTTAACCACCAACATCTTCACTTGACTCTTCGTAAAGTTGTAAAGCATAAAATTTTGTGTGTTTTAAGATTCATAAAATTTAAGCGTATATAACAGATAGGGTAACAAGCTCATATGGTAAATAGAGTCTAACACTAGCATTGCCCCACAAATTAACTTAGATAGCAATTAATACATTCAATGCGATGCTAAAATTCAGTTATTAGATATTTGTCAGTTATTATTCCAAGCATTATCACTTGAATTTTATGAAACATTCCATTTTGTGAACCAAATGGGACCCTTAGGAGAATTCACCCTCATCTACACCTAGGGATGGAAATGATGTGCATTGGTTCAAATATCCTTGGGTACCCGACCTAAACCGGTCGCGATACAAAATAAAAAGAGTGGTTGGTCCGAATTCAGGCATTTTAATTTTGTAAACCTCACTTAGGTTTAGGTACCGGTGGGAATAGCAAATGGTACCCTAACTTGACAGCCTCCCCCCCCCCCCCCGGCGAAGTATTTAATTTATTTTAAATTCATATTATTGTTTAAGGAAAACGTAAATAACAGAGAATATGATGTATTTCATTAATGAATAAGTGTCTCTATATATAGAGGAGTACAAGATACAATCTGTATTGATGTAGGAAATCTATTCTAAATACAATCCATACTCTAGAAGGAATTATCTTCCATAAACCTACTCTAGAGAGTCCTAGTTTGACAAGGCACACAATAATAATATCATGAAACAATTATATATTTGTATCACAATTCCTTTTTATATATGTCAAATAAAACAAGTTCTTAGCCCTTTTTTATTTGGATTACTGTCTAGTATTTTTTATTTTATTTTTTGTAACAAAGGCGGAGCGGAGATTTTATCTTGTGGAGCTATTATAGAGACTAGCTCCTTGACATGGGTTATGTGTATATGCCAATTGACTTTTTTAAAATAATTTTTATAGATAAAATCTCTAATGTATTGTATTTTTTATTTAATTTCACATTGTTAGAAAAAATTTTATTAGTATTTCGCTGATAGATTTTTACAATTAAGAGTTTAGAAGTGATGTAAAAAAAATGTTTATAAAGTCTCACTTTTTCATGGGACATATGTGCCCTATGGATTCATTGTCCAAAAAAAAAAATGTGCCCTATGGAGAGAGAAAGTTTTATTCATTTATATTGTTAAATTACTTTATTTTCCTTACTTTATTCATGTTTGTCTTCTTTCAATACTTATCAAATGACATTTTTGAGTTTCCAAATGTTTACCAATAAGTTGTGTTTTCCCTTTATATATAGATTAATTTTCGTTCATATGTATTAGTATTTTGATTGGATGGGTTCATATCTCTGTACCCAAATAGTGACGGTTCAGATATCCGTTATCCGAATGGTGGGTTCGGGGGATATTCATACTCGAACGAATGGGTATTACGTTCAGATTCGGGTAGGGTTTAGGGATGGATATATATGGCATACTCGGAGCCGATCTTAACCGTAGCCTAACTTTGCAGCGCGCTTATTGATTTTATTTTTATTTTTTTTATGTTTCTTAAAATTTCAAGAAGAATACACCAAAACTTTATGCTGGACTTCAATTTGGTGGCTATAGTACGTGAGCTAGTATTAGCTTGACTATTTGATTCTACTCCAAACTCCTGATGAAATATATTAGGAATGAAATTTTCAGATATACACAATATGTCGTCTCCCATTTGAATAATGTCATCTTCTAGATAGAAATGAGCTTCCCTTCATAATCAAACTTCCATTGTTGGATTACAATTTACAATACTCTACAATTTCTAACCTGTTTAATTTCACCTTTAAGTTAAAACTGGCTAATCCTGCCATCTGTCTTTCACAAATCTCCTAACTTTCTATAAACTATGATTTTCACAAAACGTACGTCTGATTCCTTGCTACAATTGGTATCTACAATTAATTCTAAGCTAACTTTCTAGGTTTAATATTTACATGACAGAAAAGTCATCATCAAGTCCATCTAGTTCTCCTTTTACACTGTTTTGTTGGATGATCAAAACTGAGGTTTCGATTGAAAAATCAGAACCTGAAAGAACATCACCAATTGGACCCAACTCTGGACATTGCTGCCAGTCATTCATCCCAAATGTCAAAACTGTATTCACCCTTTCCCCTCGTCCCACTATAATGAGTGAGTACAACCCATCCAATGCCCTCAAGGTAGTATAGGTCTCAGAAGAATTGGCCAGATGCTTCTCCATATAAGCAACTTGCCCACATGCAACATGTCTCTCGTAGAACTTAGCAAAGCACTCATCATCAAGCTTCATTTCCTCTTCTTGTAGAGCACGGCTGACCTGGTAAGTTCCAGGTCTACTTGAGGCATCTGAGCTAGTGTCCACCAAAAATCTTATGACAGTGAGTTTTACACTAGGATGTCGTGCTACATAACCGGCATAAGCAAGTGCTTCTCTATCGTCTTTTCCACCAATGAAGATGACTGCCACATTGGTAGAATGATCATAAGATCTTGATATTTTTTCGATCAATCCAAGACCTCTGTCTACAAGAATTCCCACGGAGCATGGAGCACTTCTTAGGACCTGTTAATACGTATCATATATAGTCATTGCTAACGTACTATAGAATTTGAAAAAATATATTCAGTATTGGATCTGGTGTACATTACATTACCTTACGGTTCACATATCTGAAACCAGAATGACCGGCATCCAATGTCCCATCTGCACGTTGATTCTTGTGAAATGGCAATATGATGAGGGCCACCATGGAGTCCTCTGCTAAAATACAAATATCTTGGGGCATGCCATTGAAATTCGAAAGTGCAAGCAATCGTTTGAGTGTAATACCATTTCCATTCTCCTCTACATAGGCTTGCACTACAGCAGTGACTTGATCTCTCATGTCTGTTACTACCTTGTCAGTCACAGTCATGGTGTTCACTCCTTCTTCTTTAACCAGTGTGGCTGCTATTTGGTCTGTGAGTTCTATCATGTCTGCAACATATACCACAATTCCAGGGTCTGTTGTCCCTCTACATATCTCGATGAAGTTAATGGTAGTACGCACATTTTGTGGCCCATGAAGGCATAGCAATATTCGGAGTTCACTTAAAGGGTCGAGCAATTGAAGTGACATTCGATGAGTGGGTGCCCGTCTCCTTGCACGCTTAATAATTTGTGCCACAACTGATGGGGCGTGCACCACAGTGAAAAAAATAGCTATTACCATCACAGTGCTGGTTGAGGTAGAGGTTTTTCCATACTGCATTTCATCAAAAGAGCAAAGAAAACAAACATCAGTTACCAACATGCATGAGAATGGTTGCTGATATTTGATAGTTATAACTATAGTAATTTTTCTATCAGGAGTAAAAATGCCTGTGTGCCAAAACACATGGAAATTGGGCAAGGAAAAGACATATTGAGATAAAAGCACTAACCGATTTTGCAGCAATAGCCAAGTATATGTGAAAATGGCCTTTGGTAGTGAGAAGAAGCCCAAGTGCAACAGATTCAGGCCAATGAAACCCCAACATGGCTCCGGAGATGACTGTTCCAGCAACTTTTCCAATTGTTGCTATAGCAAAAATTACAAATAGCCTTGCCCATGTCATCCAGTCGAGAGGTCGAAACTCGGAAAAAGCAGCTTCATACCCCATCCAAAAGAAAAAAATGGGATAGAAAATGGTACTTAAAACGTAATTGATCTTGCCTATTACCCATTTTGATACTCTTCCTTCCCTTGGTAAGAAGATTCCTGCCATAAAAGCACTCAAAATAGCACTGTACCCCCAAAAGGCTGAGCAGGAGACAGCGAAGGCCATGAAAGCCATAGAGAGGACTAGGTGTGAACCTTTCATGGGTTTTCCCTCGGGGTTTTCATTGTTGACCCAATTCATGAAGATTGGTGAAACATAGGCTGTAAAAAGTGTCTGGACCAACAATGCAATACCCATCTCAATAGATCTGCTAACGCTGCGCTTTTTATCTTCAGCTTCAACAGGCCAAATGACATAGCCAATTGAGAGGAGAAGAGTGGTTATAAAATCAGAGTGCATTCCTGTAGCAATGACAAGCTGACCTATGTCTGACTTGCCTATTTTGAGACTTGTTATCATACGGGTCAGTACAGGAGAAGCCGTGCTGGAGAGGACCATAGAGAGGGAGAGAGTGAAGTCAACCTTAAAACCTGCTGTATAGTGCAGAAATGGGGTTATTCCACAGGCTAGGACGAATGTGAAGAGCATACCAGCATATGCCACTTTCGCGTCTTTCGTTGGTACTTTAAACAGTACATATGGATCCATTTCTATTCCTAGCACAAACATGTAGCAGACCATGCCAGCATCAACTATGTTATGCAATATTTTCTTTGATGCCTCTGGTAGATTACTGCGTATGAACCCTATGTTTCCAATAACTAGTCCTATCTGCATTACAATATAACAATTTAATCACAATATATAGTAGGCAGGCAAGCAGTGAATACTACCAGCATAAAGAGCTACTTAATTAGGATGTGGTTAAGGGTTGAAATCAATCACAGAGAATGTGCATGTGCAACTATTTCTCCAAGAAATGAACCTAATTTACTTAAAGAATACCAATATAATGTATTCGGAATTTCGGATGCTTGTTACTCAAGTTTCTGTAGATAACATTTACCCTACACTAAAGGCCAGAGTTCGAATATTTCAGCTCTCCCGTCCAGCCTCTTTCGTAACAAAAGCAAAAGCAAAAGAAAAATAGAAATAGAAATAAAAAATAAAATAAAATCTTCCCTTTCATAACTGATTTACACAACACAACCTTGATCATCCTACTCAGTTTGTAGCTCTTGTTATTTTATTTGTAATCGAAAGGAAAAAAAAAAAAAACTTGATCATCCTACTAGGGAAAAACTATATATTGGGGGGAAATGACATATGTGGAGGTCAATATGAGCCAATATTGCTTGTCTTTTATATATCTTCCAATAAAAATTCGATTGCCAACCTTAAAAAAAATTAAGGGGCCGGCTAGGAAAAAAGAAAAGCCAAATAGAGAGACTTACAAAGGTATCAGAGGTAATGCGAGGTTGTGAATAGGGCTTTAGCACGTAGTGCGATAGATGACACAGAATATACATTAAGAAGAAACCTGCTGCATGAATCGCTACATATGAGAAAAGTTTTGTCAACTGTAACGAGCAACCCCCAGGAATCTCAATTTTCTTGCTCTCCATTTTCCTCTCCCTGCTGGGTTTCTCAATCTTTGTCCTCCTGAGGTTTCTTCTTTGGGTTTTCTGTTACTCCAAAGGTTTATTTTTCTTTTGTTGGCTGGAAAGTTTGCAAATGATTAGTGCCAGCCACCATTGTTTGGACCTTGGCTTTTCGCAGGATGAGTTGGTGGTTCTTAATCAATTGCATTATTTGAGGAGAAATTAAAGGAGAGCTACTAGGAGAGTAGAAATTGTAGGACTTTTAAAGAAATTATAGGCTACTTTTCGTTTGCATTTGATAGCTTTGTATACCTTAATTCTTTCTTTTTTCTTTTTGAGCCGACGTTTCGAACAACTTATTATTTATTTATAGTATTAATAAAGAGAATTCGCTTTGTCAACTAAAGTGGGTGTGAAAATACATGAGCATCCTTAGACCATAGATTGACTTTAAATAATTTTTGAAATATGAGGGGTATTATAGTAAATTGAAAACAATCTGACAAATTAATAAACAAAATAAATTAGGAAAACTATGAGGTAATTTTCCAAATAACTTTTTTTAATTTACCACACAAATTCATGCTGCTCAAATGAGACCCACATGTAATTTGATGACATGGAGTAGATCCTACCCATTGCTCAACAAAAAAACTACGCGAACAACTCATTGCCCCATTGGAACTCAAACTCCAACCTCATAGTTTGAATATTCGTACTCAACCACATGTGCTAATCAACAAATCATGTTTTCTACACAACAATTTAATATTATACGTATAAAACCAGCCTAAAGATAATAAACAAAATATATTATGTAGAAGTCTTCCATTTAGTGAAGTGCAAAATTAGCCACTCTTCTCAATGCTTTCGTTGTCAACACCTACAAAGAATGTGATGTGGTGGGTACGGGTCTCGAGGGTAATCTTGGGACAAAATGCTGTGAAAATGCGTTCTGGTGATATAGTGATACATGTGGTGATACAGTGTGACGTGGCGAGCTCAGGTCTCGAGGGTAATATTGGGATAAATGTAGTAAAAATGTGTTCTTGTGATATAATAATACATGTGGTGATACAATGTGACGTAGCGGATCCGAGTCCCGAGAGTGATCTTTAGGCAAAATGGAGTGAAAATGCGTTATACTGATACAGTGTTAACAAATTTGTTTTTTCATCTTCAGCCTAGTGAACCGATGAACCACAACCCTTTTTTATTTTTTCTTTTCTTCCACCTCAAGTCCAAGGCAAATATGTACCCATTGAATTTTCTCAATGGCCTATCTTATGGTTATTTATGTGGTATCAATATCTGAGGCTTCAAGGATCCAAGAGAGAAGCTTTGGTTGAGATTTTATGTCTAAGGAAAGTATAATCATCTGGGATGACATTGGTGATGTTCAACAATATGGATAGTATTAGTAAAAAATCCAAAGTCTCCACTCAAATTAGTAATAAGTCAGTAACCAATTCTCACAAAAAAAAAAGTACAAAATGTGTGCTATGTTGAAGGAAACCTACTTTGTGTGTGCCTTGTCAACCTAGGATTAGATTAGTTAGTATAGCATATGGATTACATATTGAATAGAAGTCCTATTGGGATGTTGATTGTACCCTTTGTGTTTCTCTATATATAGAGGCACCTATTCATTAATAAAGTAATGATCTATTCCTGTGCTATTTACTTTGTATTTACTTTCTGTCTTGTGGTTGTAATTCGTATTTACTTAAACACGTTATCAGCACGAACCTCTAACCCTGAATCAAAAACCAAAACTCTTGAGCATAGCATCCTGCTAGCGCCAAAACCCTAGAACCCCAAAACCATAGGGTGTGCCGGATGAACAGTGTCGATGAACAGTGCGCGTGAACAGTACCGGATGAACAGTACCCCATGAATAGTACCTCCGTGCAATCTCCTTTAGTTCAAGAATCTGCCTGCACAGAACAGCCAAATTCAGAAGCGATTTTCTCCCTTCTCCACCGTTGGATTAAGCTGAAATTTGGACGAGAGCTTCCTCCTTGAGTCTAATATCCCCAGTTAAAAATTCATCCAATTCCGACCGTTGGATCTCCTGATATATAACTTCGAAGAAGAGGTACTCAAGATAATCCGAGAAAAGAATCCAAGTAAGCTTTTATAAACGTTGCTGCTTTCTGAATTTAATTCAACCTTCTTTTTCTCCGGGGACTTGCAACCTCCCTTCTTCTACCTCCCACCTTTCTTATAACGTGGGATAATATACGAGACTCGCCAAACTATGAGAAGCATTAGGGGAGTGATCGAGCTTCATATCGCTTGCGGTATGTGTAAGTCATGAGCACCTCTAATGTCATCATGCTATTGGTGATGACCTCAAGAGCCGAACTGTGGGGGTTCGAGCTAATACTCCGGATGAGGAATCCGTAGAGAGAAGAGACCTTGAACGAGGAGTTCATTGAATGATTTACCTCCGGATGAGGAATCCGTAGAGAAAAAACGACCTATGGTTTATGACTTATTCCCAACTAGGCTCACCTACTTAGGTATGATGTCTAGGTAAGGAGTTTGAGATAAGTGGTATTAAGAGAGCTTGCTCCACCGACATCTCTTATAACTTACCTGGTTATATCTGAGTAGAGCTACCGAAAAGGTTTAAGGTTATGACCATACGACACCAAAGTTTCGCCTAAATCCAAAATCCTTGGAAACGTTTCTTGGGAGCAAATATTGCTCAGAAACCCTCTATTGTTTTGTGAGAATATCAATTCCAAAACATACCCTTTACCGACGAACGAATCGTCGCTATTGGTAACCTATCTTATGCCGACGAACGGATCGTCGCTATAGGTACCATATTCTTGTTCTCCATATTTTGGATATCGAACATGAATAACTCGATTTTACTCCATTGGATTCTGCGGACATTAGATTCTGAGATGGGCTCATGATATCCTAATGTACCTATTCGCACAAGAGCTTCTAGCTCGAATCCATGAGCGTTGTTTTGAAGAAACCGCTCTAGACCCTCAAACTGAGATGTACAATGCCAGGTTATTTTTCCTGATGAATCACCATATGAATATGGCACTCCAGTTTGAGTTCATGAAAGAGGTTAGCGCTAGAAGCGCTTCATGAATGTAATGGTAACATTCATCATTCCGAATTTAGAAGCATAATGGACTAATCTCCGCTTCTCTGACTTTGAAGAAGTCATGGGACATAATTCGAAAATTCTCCGCATCAAAGACTTGATGCATCTCTGTGGATAATCATCACAGATGAACAATTGATTGAGGAATCTCTCACCACCTTCCCCATCTCTGCCTTGAGGAAAGGCATGACGATGATGGCGCCCCTATGGGAGGAAGCCACGAGCAAAACCCTAAATCTAGGGACGATCCCGGACATTTTGGTCCGTAGAATCTATTTGCTTATGAAGGTAATCGCCATAAGAATAAGCGATCACGTGAGCATAGGGCCGCGAAAGAGTGAGAGAAGACCGCCGTCCTTGTAGGAGGGACGCCGCCGGTCACCGCTGGTTAGCGTTGTTGCGCCACTAGTTATGGCAGCACCGCCACCGGCTAAGGTAATCTGCCACCGTCCTAGGGACCGTGAGTACTGCGCCTTTATGCCTCAATCAATGGAGAATCTTCTTCATGATGTCTATTAATGATATGGAGCATCTGATCAATGGGCCATAGTTTGCAATACATATGAAGATGTAACTGCAATGATCAAGATGTCGAGTTTAAGGGTTAAAGACTTTGGAAGCTGATTTTGCTCAAGTCTTTATGTTTTCCAAGTTGATGATATATGGCATGTTTGCCAAGACATTGGATTTAGTTTTGATTTAAGATCAAGATGAAACTTTGAGTGTAAAGCCTTGGCTAATATCTTTAATAAAATCTGAGTTGCCTTTGTAGCCTCGATTTTAATGATGAGCTTATATACATCTGTGACTACGATGGCAAGACCATCGAATCTTGTGCAAGGAAGAGAATATGCCCGATTTCTCTTGCCTAATGGCACTCACATTGATGTCACAAAAGCTCTCTACGCTCTAAGAGGAAATAGAACTTTGTTGAGCTTTAAAGATATAAGAGCCAATGGTTTCCATGCTAAGATGCATGATGAGAATGGAAAAGAATCTCTTTGCATTACCTCTAATGACTGCGGTAGAAAGCGCATCTTAGAGAAGCTTATGTGTGAGACCCGGAAGAATTAAAGGATTAATTTGGATATTAATCGAGATTAAATTCTTAATCTCGATAATTGTTAAAGAGCTTCGGGAATTTTTCAGATATTTCCTCTTTGTCGTCACTTCGACTTGAAGACTCGAGAATGAAGTACACGTCATTACGAGTACGTGGCAATTTTCGGGGTATTTTTCGGATACCCGAACCATTTGTTTTAATTTTCGGAAGTTTGGAAATTAAAGAAAATGAAGCGGTTTAATCTCAGCCGTTGATCAAATAGTGATTTGATCTGGGCCATTGGATTTAAATTATAAACATGGATCGGTTTGGGAAAGCCCAGAACCATCCCGTGCTTTTCTTCTCTCTGCACCGTCTGCACCGATCATCAACTTCCATGTCCGGCCGTTTCACGGCGCCGGACCGGTCCCTTTGTGTTCGCCCAGACACGCTGAGGCCAACGGCGGTCCTTGCTAGTCCAGCCGACGCCGGTGGAGAGAGAAACGACGCCGAGAAGCTTCGGCAGCTCCAATGGTGGTTTCCGATTCCGGCCACGACGGCGACTGAGACCGGTGCCAATAGCTCCGCCTGGTCAAGGCGAGCTTGTCTGTGGTCTTGGTTTCTCAAATCGTCAACTGACGAGAGAGAATCGAAGACAAGAAGTTTCTTTTCTTTTCCGGCGAGTTTCATTGTTTTCCGGCGACTCCGGCGGCGGATTTCTTTGATTCAAGTATCAATCTTGATTAGTTTATCAAGCTCTACGTCTTGGTATATTTGGTTTTCACTTTTGGTTAAGTTTTGGAGATTTCAGTTTTGGGATTTTGTGCTGCCACCGTGAACCACCGTGAACCACCATGAGTGGTGGCGGTTCAGGTTGCCCTTGTGGTTTTTCTAACCATGCTTGATGTTTTAGAATACGTATTGATGACTGGTTTTGCCTAAAATGCAGAATTGATGAGTTTGAGTGAAAACCATCAATTTGGATCATTCCTGTTCAAGTTATTTGGGAACAAAAGTTAAGCTAATGAGTTTCCGTCGAAACTCTGTTGAATTGTGTTTCCGTTTCGAACATGAAGTCGAATACTCGACGCAGGTAATGATTATTCTTGGTTGAGTTCAATTTGTGAACTGTTGTTGAAATATGGATTGGTATCCATATTTGATTATAAAGAAATGACATTGGGTGCCCAAAGTAATTTGGGAATGCACCCTATAAGAGAAATGAATTCCGTAAATCGGAAATGGTTAATCAAATGGATTTTGATTAAGTTATCGAGTGTTGTTAAATTGAGTATCTCATATTAACACTCGAATATTGTTATTGTCGAACTAGGAACTCCAGTTGACCCGAGACGTAAACTGTGGTGGTGGTGATGTTGGCCTGATGTGATAAACGAGAACAAGCTCCGAGAATCCAGGTAGGGATAAAAATAAACTTGGGACTCTCTCGGTTAGAGTTTTCTCGTATATATATGTTATATAAGATTTGCATGGCTATGATTTACGCCATGTGTGTTTTTAATTATATTTGATTTATGTGATGACCTGAGAGTGAGTGGAGCATAGCGACTTCCTTGGGTTTCGATCCCCTAAACCTCCGGAGGGGCTGTACGGACGGAATAGTGTCTGACATCCATTGAGGTGTGGCACTAGATCTAGGCGGTATGGCATGAATGGACACTCTCGCTACACCTTACGGTTTGATGAAGATTTTAATCTTCGGTAAGGATGTAGTTGGCTTTGATTGATCGGTCATCAGGTTTGATATTTTACCCGGGTACTTATTTAATTATTTTCTCATGGTATTAATGAGAAATGATTTATTATTTTCCTTGATATGTTTTACATACTGGTTGGCCAATGAAATATATATTTTATGAGTTTTAAATCTAGCCGGGGTGAATTCCCCTACTGAGCAGCGAGGACGAAAGCTCACCCCTACTATAGTTTTGGATGCAGGTACTGTGCACTGGGAACGGGACAACAGTGGTTGGCGCTGGGTGTGCAAAGTTGTTATCATCGGATATTCGTTTATCGAATATCAGGTTCCGGAATTATCTATTTATTCTGGTTGTATCGTTTCATTTATTTTGGAACTCGTTGACCATTTATCTTGTTCATGGTCAATAATGTGAAACTCATTCATGAATTCCTATTTCGATCCGTTTATTTAATTTGATAAATTGGATTTAAATCGTTTTACGATTTCCAATTGTTTCACCTCTATTCAAATTAAATTTGTTTCCGCATTTGCGTTCTGAAAACTATTCACTTAATTGCCTTGCGTTTCTTTAAAGTATAAGTTAGTAGTTTAGCTTGTATTTTTAAAGGCTCGCGGCACTGTTTCGTGCTCAAATTGAAGAGGTGCAATTTGGGGCGTCACATTATGTGTCTCTCTAGTGGGTAATATGTTACCACTATTCGAGCTATTGAATCAAACAATGTCATTAGGGATGACCTCTTGGATTCAGACACATATTGGCTTTGGCACGACAGGTTGTGACACCCTGGTCGTGATATGATGATCTGTGTATTGAAAACCTCACACGGACATCCATTCTTTCAAGCTAATTGAAGCATGAATCGAAGAGCGATTCAAGGAGATAAGACAGTTATGATAAAGAGCAAATTTGCCATTGTCCGACGCCATACGATCGATCGCACGATACCTGCGATCGATCGCACGATACCTGCGATCGATCGCAACCTTCCAGGCTGCGCCTTTAACAAACCCGAGAGCTCGGGCGATCGATCGCATCCCCCTGCGATCGATCGTAGGTTCCTTCCTGTACGTTTTCTGGAACCAGAGAGCCCGGGCGATCGATCGCACATCCCCTGCAATCGATCGCATGTCCCATCCTGCATTGTTTCAGGAACCCGAGAGCACGGACGATCGATCGCACCCCCCTTGCGATCGATCGCATAGAACGAAATCCTCTCTCTCGGATGTGGACAATTCCTCCTATGCTTCTGAAGCTCCCAAAGCCAAACGCTCATTATGCAAAGCGTATTCCTAAGGGAAATAAGGACTGAGACCGTCCTATGCAAAGGATTCTAAAGTACTTCTCCCATTCTTACAGAGAATCCAAGTGGATATCTGTGGACATATTCAACCACCAAGCGGGCCATTTATGTATTTTATGGTGTTGGTTGATGCATCGACATGCTGGTCACATGTCATGATGTTGTCCATTCGTTATGTTGCTTATGCTAAACTCCTAGCATAGAGTATTCGCCTGCCGGCTCACTACCCGGATCATCCCATTAATTATCAGGCTTGATAAGGCTAGCGAGTTTACGTCGAAAACTTTCGATGACTACTGCATGGGATAGATGTTGGGCATCTAGTCTCACATGTGCATACCCAGAATGGTCTTGCAGAGATTGCCATTAATAGAAACAAATGGTCACGAGGACATTGGTAATGCGCACCAACCTTCCTCTCTCTGCCTGGGGGCACGCAGTATTGCATGCAGCTTTGCTTATTCGTCTGCGGCCCATCACCACCCAATCTTTTTCTATGCTACAGCTAGTGACTGGGTACGAGCCAAGCATATCGTACTTACGCATATTTGGGTGTGTTGTTTATGTGCCTATTACGCCGTCACAGCGTATTAATATGGGTCCTCAGAGACGAATGAGTATTTATGTTGGATTTGAGTCTCCAACCATAATCCGCTATGTAGAACCCTTGACAGGCGATCTATTTGTCACTTTGATGAGACAGTCTTCCCGTCGTTAGGGGGAGATAAGAACGTAAACGTTCAACAGGAACGACTGGAATTGTCGTGGCCTGTCCCCACTCTGTCTCATAACGATCCCCCTATTGCAGAAAGTGCGTAGAATTATAGATCTTCAGAAAGTCAGAGATTCTCTTCCTGACGCTTTCTCTGATCTTGATAAAGTGACTAGATCATATATATACCAGCTGCAAACATGCCTGCAAGGATGCAAGTGCCTGAACAAGGACTTGGACTCAAAGTCGCTATTGCAGCTAACCCTATAGGAGGGACAGCTGGTGGCGCCACTACCAGTAATGGTGGTGATGTGGCTCAGGCCGTGGCTCCGCTGAGGAAGCGTGGGAGGCCACCAGGTTCGAGGGATTCGCGCCCTAGGGAATGGGCTGCGATGGCACCAAATAATCCTCTCATCATTGATACTCAAAATCCGTCCATGAAAACGTTCCGGATTATGGTCATGTCCAAAAGACATCTTCGGGGGACGCCCTGTCGCTAAGACCTATCTGTGGGAACCTAGAGATCTCGATTATTACACTAGTGTACATGAGACGTGGGATAGAAACTCCATCACAATTGATGATGTGTTTGCATATGCTTGTGCACAAGAGTTCATTGAGAATGATGATATTGAACCTCGCTCCGTTGATGAATGCCGACGTAGAAGCTTATTGGCCTAAATGGAAATATGCGATCCAGGTTGAGTTGAACTCACTAACAAAGAGAACGGTATTCGAGCCAGGTGTGCCGATTCCTTCTGGAATAAATCCTGTTGATATAAATGGGTCTTTGTTAGAAAGCGTAGTGAGAGAACGAGATATAAAGCTCGCCTTGTGGCGCAAGGCTTCTCACAACGCCCTGGAATCGACTACGATGAGACATACTCTCTCGTAAAGGATGTCATAACATTCTGCTACCTTGTCAGTGGTAGTTTCCGAAAAACTGAACATGCAGCTTATGGATGTGGTCATAACATATCTCTATGGGGATCTAGATATGGAGATTTATATGAAGGTCCCGGATGGGCTTCATTTACCCAAGTCAAGTGGCTCTAGACCACAGAGCACGTTTGCAATAAGATTGCAACGTTCACTATATGGATTGAAACAATCCGGACGGATGTGGTATACCCGTCTAAGTTACTACTTGATTGGAAGAGGGTATGTGAACAATAAATTATGCCCCTGCGTGAAAACAAGTTCCGGATTTGCAAGTGCCAGTGAATACTTGAAATCCGTGTTTGAGATGAAAGATCTTGGGAAAGGATGCTCAGGAGATTTAATATGGATAAAGTCCATCCTGTTAAGCACTCCCATGATTGGTCACAGCCTAGATCCAAGAAGGATCCGTTTCACCCAAGGGATGATGGTGAAGACGTTTTAGAGGCTGAGGTACCGTACCAAAGTGCAATAGCGCATTATTGTACTTGGCACAGTGTACAAGACCTGATATCTCCTTTGTTGTCAACTTGTTAGCTAGATTTAGCTTTGCGCCCACGCAACGCCATTAGAATGGCATAAAGACTATCTTTCGTTACTTGAAGGGTACGATTGATATGGGCTTGTTCTTTCCCTACAGAGAGGCATGAAAATATGGCAAAATGGGTGAGGAACCCGTGCCTACTGCCATCGGGCGATCGATCGCAGGATATGCCACGATCGATCGTACCGAGCTTCTGCCATCGAGCGATCGATCGCAGAATGTCACGATCGATCGCACGAGTGCTGCTGCCTATTATTCCAAAAATCCTTGTGATGTTTTGGTGGGTTTTGCTGATGTTGGGTATCTCTCTGACCCATATAAAGGTTGTTCCCGAACTGGTTATGTCTTTACCATGGGTAACACCGCGATATCTTGGAGGTCTACTAAGCAGACTCTTGTCGCTACTTCTTTGAACCATGTTGAGATTATTGTTCTCCATGAAGCAAGTTCATGAGTGTATATGATTAAGGTCCATTGATACACATATAAGAAGTACATGTGGTTTGAGGTCAACCACTGATGAACCTACATGCATTTATGAGGATAATGCTGCCTGCATTGAGCAGATGAAGCAAGGTTTCATCATAGCCGACAACACCAAGCATATATCGCCTAAAGTATTCTATAATCAGCAATAGCAGAAGTTATTTAAGATTAAAGTGAATCAAGTCCGTTCTGAGGACAATATGGCAGATTTATTTACTAAAGTCACTGCCTAAATCCACATTTGAGAAGCATGTGAAAAGCATTGGTTTGCTTAAGTTATCTGACCTCCCATGATTGTGGAAATCAGGGGGAGACGCAGACTTCAGGGGGAGTCTGGCGTCCATGCTATACCAAATGTGAAGGGTGTGTTGTACTCTTTTTCCCTTCGACCAAGGTTATTTTTCTCCCACTGGGTTTTTGTTACTTGGCAAGGTTTTTAATGAGACAACGCGAGGAGCACCACCTAGTGTTGACGCCACAAGGGGGAGTGTTGAAGGAAACCTACTTTGTGTGTGCCTTGTCAACCTAGGATTAGATTAGTTAGTATAGCATATGGATTACATATTGAATAGAAGTCCTATTGGGATGTGGATTGTACCCTTTGTGTTTCTCTATATATAGAGGCACCTATTCATTAATAAAGTAATGATCTATTCCTGTGCTATTTACTTTGTATTTACTTTCTGTCTTGTGGTTGTAATTCGTATTTACTTAAACATGCTAATAATTTTTTTTTCTTTTCAGACCCAAATTTTTTTTTTTTTTTCTTTTTGTAACCTAGAAATTCTCAATAAGTACAATATTTGGATTTTCCGATAAACACTTTTTTTTTCAGAAAAATTTCCCAACAAGGATATAAAGTGTTTACTAGGGGTCAATAATCTGTTTACTAGAGGTCAATTAAAGTGTTTTATTGGGCACTACAACTCATCCTTGACACTAACTTAGTTGTTGTAGGACACATTGTGGGGTGGTTATCCAGTAAACTAACGTTTGTACGTATAAGATACAAGATGTGGACTACATACATTGCGCAAGACCTTTGGTATTTCTCCTAATTACTCCATAAGGGTTACATTACTTATGAGAGGACATAAATTGTATAGTTAGTGGGGTTAGTAGTCATAGTGGGGAAACTAAAAGCTAGGTTTCTCCTCATTATTGTATACCATGAATACACCTCAACCTCTTCACTATATAAAGAGGTTGAGGCATCACCATTTTATACACCAAAATCATCAATCGATCAATAGAAAGCAACTTCTTGCTCTCCACACTTCTCTTTCTTTTTTATTTTTCGATCTATCTTTCCACAGTTGAGTTAATAGGCGACTCACAACAAATTGATGGTTTATAAAAAACTGTCAACTAAAGGGACAAGCTTTGACAGTTATTAAAAACTGTTAGTTATATACATCTTGAGATCTTGAGAAAGAGCTTTTCTTTGGAGATCTTATAATTTATGTATAAAAGGAAAATGCTTGAGATCCCAAATTTCTATACTAAATTTGGATCCCAAATGATGTGGTATGCACCACATCATCAATTTCATTCTAGAAATTTGATGATGCGAATTTCTTTTTTTGATCAATCTAATGACATGGATTTAACTTTTATTTAGAAAAATAATTTTGCTTAACTATTCTAATAAGAGATCTTATCGTTTTCAATAAAAACCTTCCATGGTCACTTATAGAGTATCCTAGCCTCCATGAACAACTTATAAGTACTTTGAAGATTTTATATTATTCTGTCACAAATCTCAGAGGGTATGGTAATTCCAATTCCCTATTATTGGGGTGAAGAGGTAAGAAAAGAATTATGACTTCGGCAACTAATTAATCCCTCCAGCTTAGATGAATTTCATATGTTGTTAGCATCCATGCAAATGAACGTCAAAGCTAGTAGACGTGTTCTTCCACCTCTATGAACATTAAAAACTTATTCTCTCTTGATAGTCTGGCATATATTATGTATCTTGTTAAATTGGGGTGTAATTTCAGAAGGTCTAAGTTGAAATTTTATGTTCTTATTCTCAAATCTTAATTTACAAATGCGAGAGACAAGGAGTACTACACAATATGAGTGACCTGCAAATTGATTTATAAGTATGGATGACTTTGTGATCATGGATTGATATGCGCCTTGATCAATCAAAGAGTTTCAGTCCTCTGCTTTAATTTGGTCTTTTCTTCTGAATGTATTGTTGTGATCTAGCGTTGATGTTGTTCGTGGTTGCATACTCTTTTCTTTTTCTTTTTCAATTCCCATTTAATTTAGGGTTTTAATTGGACTTTAATTTTTATTTATTAAATTCTATATTTTATTATACAACGACTATTAAAAAATTAATGTCATGTTTAAAAGAGATAATACGTATGCCACATAATTTGGTATCCAAATTTGGGATCTCTAGCATTACTCTTATTAAAAACTAATTAGAAATAATTTTTCAAATTTGTCCTTCCTTAACAAATTTGGAGATTCACTTGATACAATAGTTTATTCCTAAAAACCAAAACCCTAAACTCATAAATGGCTTAGGAATCCCAAGTATTACAATGACTGAGGGAGTTTTTTGAGATCCGAGTGTAGCTAAAGAGTGGACTTGAAGAATTGGAGATAGCAAGAGATCTCTTGAAGATCGAGTACAGAAGATGCACTGGAAATAGGAAGAGAGCAATTTCATAGAAGAAAAGACAAACAAAAGATACAAAGTGACACACTTTACAGTGACCAAGATAGCTTTGACGAGGTGATTAAACGGGAGAAAGAACGAAAAAACTATTTAAGAAGGAGAAGGATGGACATATTTATGTCATTGATCAATGTTTATTAATTTCCCCCTATATCTCATTGATCAATGTTTTTAGTACCACTGTTTTGTTTGCACACAAAAAGACGCATTTCAGAGATTTGCTTATTTATATTTTTTTATCATCTTTTTGCCCAAAAACGCATGCTTATTTATGTTGGTATCATATCACACTTATTTGACTGTTTGATGCATTCATGAGAATATGTTGACTACAATCAAGCTAAGGGTTTGCATTAGTTGTGTTGTTGGAATATTGCTCTAGAGCTAAGCATGTATGGTATGACAAAATCGAAAAGTTCAGGTACCGTTTGTGACAAAAATTAAAGTTCAAGTATCATCGATAAGATTGAGGTATAGTTCAAGTACCATTTTAGTTTTTTTCCCTAAAAATAATATAACTTACTTGAGAAATGCACCTAAAATAATTTAGGGTTCCACGAGTCAAGAAAAAAAACTTCGACGAATTTTGGGTTGCTCCTTCGAATTTGGTGAAGATGTTCCAGACAAAACTTCAACGATTTTTCCTTACTTCTTCAAATTTGGTGAAGATTTCCTCCTTATTCTTGAAGATGTTCGTCGATCTTCCTCCTTGTTCTTCCTTCTTGTTCTTCAATCCGTGAGCATACGTGCTTGATAACGTGTTGTGAAATAAATGGAATTAGCTAGATAGTGAAGAACATATAGAGAGAATAGATGGAGAGAAAATATGTTGTGAATTGGTTATTTGATTCATTCTCATTCATCCCCTTATATAGGGTGGAAGTTACTCGTTCACCACCTAAAGTAACTTGGTGTTCACACTTGGTAACTTGGTCATCACATAAAGTAACTTGGTGATCACTCCTAAGTTTCCATGATTTACATCATAGATATACAAGCTAATAGGTATTACATATTAACCCCAAATGGACATCCACATAAATATAAATATTTACAACACAAATGATATTCTAACAAAAAAAAAATACTGTAACCCAAAAAAAAAGCCCCAAATGCTCAAATACTCAAAAAATAAGTAGGTGTTCAGAGATGTTTGATTTTTTTATGGAACTAGATTCTTCATGGAAAAGCTCTCTTTTTGAACAAAAAAAAAGAATTATAAAGTGTTCTTAATCTTTTTTTTTCATAATAATTGGCTTGAAATTATAATTTTAGTTTTAAAATTCACAAAAAAATGAACGGAAATACTAAGTAATTTAACAGGGTATAGCTACAGGCGGAAATTATCCAATAAGTACCTTATAATAAGAATTTGTTGAGAATTTTCAAAATATTTTATTTTTTTTCAAAATATTTTCACAAATAACCCAATAATGAAGTTTTTTCATAAGTAGGTGAGCATTTGGAACTTTTTTTGTGAGATGAGTAATTGAAAAAAATGACAAGCAGTGGGGGCTAGTTTTCTTTTTTAGTCTTTTTTCTTTTTTGGGCTTTAGCCTCCATTGTACCAAAAATGAAAACAAAAAAAAAACTCATTTGTAATATCAGCAAGCAAACTATAGTACTATACGGCCAAAAGAAAATACATCAAAAACCTCCACGTGGCACCAAAAAGTCAACAAACAAACAATGACTCCCTCACACTCTCTCACAATCCTTCTTCAAAAATGACGAGTCTCACTCCTTAATGCTCAGCTATGACCTACAACACATCCAAAAATGAAAAAAATGTATAATAAGTAAGTTGAAGAAAACAACTCAAATATGCTAAATGCATGCTTTATTGTCTACAATAAAGAATACATGTCATACTACGACGTGCAGAAGCGCGCACAATAGACTCCATGAGAAGGGTCATGACAACAGAATGAAGGGTAACAGAAAAAGGAATCCACAATGCAGCGAAAGCTCTCCCATATGTGGTTACAAAAGTGACATCTCCATAACCGGCCGAACTCACAGTCATCACTGATAAATGGAATATGTCCCCAAATCCTAGATGTATGTATGCAGAAGTAGAAGACATGGCGGAAGGAGATAGAGACGGAGACAAGCCTGGAGATGGAGATCCACTAGCTAGCCGGACTCTCTCAAACACATATATACCTGCCATCCCTGAGAATATAGCCACAAAGATCGCACATATAGCAAAAACCACTCGATACCCGAGTCTCCTCTTCTCACCCTCTATAGTAGATAGAAACTTTCGGTCCAATGTGTGTGTTATACGATTCAAACTATCATAAAGGATAATGGGTACAAAATGTCCAAGCATCACTATCAGATCACAGAGTATCGTAGTGTTGCTCTTCTGAGGATATATATCACCATACCCCACCGTAAATGTCATGATAGATGTCATGTAAAATGAATCAACAAATGGATTACCTCCCTTGGTGGAACTGAAGCCTGGAAAATACCGATAAACTATCAACCCCACAAATATCATGTAGAATCCCAGAAAAACCAAAGATGCGAAAGCTCATACGCCTAGGCTAGTATCCCTGGAAAGTGTAAAAGAAGAGGTAAAAAAGATGACAAATAGCAAGAACAAGAAAGCACTTATAACGAACTCTTATAATTACTAAAAGTCACAAACTTTGGATGTGTAAACTGTGTGGTTGTGTATTTTCAAGTAATGATAAAGACATCTGATAACTTGCTACAAAAGAAAATGTCTTACGAAGAATGTACCTAACATCTTATGTCATTTAGAATTAATATGAACTAAATATATTAAGTAGTCATATATCTAATATGTTGCAGTGGCCTAACTATCTCATATCAACTCCTACCAAATTTGGGGTTCCTGATCAGTTCTATGGTAGTATAAATGATGCATACAGGTTCCTCGATCACTCTTACGTTGCCTATCCCTATCGAAAACACGACAAACAATGGTTGTTTGATTCATGAAAGTTTCAGTTGTAATTGATGATCCCATAATATGATTCTTGGATCAAAACGTTCTAGTTACTTCGCTAGAAAACTTGTTAGATATAAATCTAATGAATTACAAAATGTACCCAAGTAAGATGGGACAGAAATACATCAAGAATCTCGAAAAAGGGATATCGAAAAATAAGGGGATGTCGATATATGGTATGTTGATATACATGTATATACATATGTGATATGTGTATGCAAATATATGCATAAATTATTACATATACATTATGGCATTTGCATGTGGATGAATTTTGACTTCGCTTATTAGAGTAGTGGGAGCTTTATAAATTCACTCTAAGTTTATTGAAGGAAAATTCAACTTAACTTTGTAAATATATGTCACATATCTATTGGTGCGTTTAGATGTTCGAAAATGTTTTGTGACTGTAAGAAAATTTTCATACTCTCTTTATGGAGTAAATTTCAAAAATTATTTCCATACTTCATAAATATAACTTTCATTCGTATCAAGCATAAGCGGAAGCTAGATTCGAGTAGTCAAATTAATCTAATTGTTAGATTGACTTATAAATTAATGCGAGATTGTTTATAAACATTCTTACTCGTTCATAATATAATTATGAATGAATAAGAAAAACTATGATTCGACCGTCGAGTTTAGTTAATGCACTCTAAGGAGGTTAGACAGTGGGAGCTTGACTACACTTAAATAGTGGGAGTTAAAGCGTTAATCAAGGTTTGTGTGAGATTAGGAGGTTCTTGCATGTTTTATCCATCGTAATTTAAATTGTTTAAATTAATTAATTTTCTTTGAGTTAATTATGCTATTCATAGGATTTAAGATTGTCTAAAATAGTGTGGATGGAGACTAGCATCTCATGGTCTGAGAAAATATTGGCAAGGAGACTCAATTGAGAGCCAATTAGAAAGCAACAATGAAGAAGACCGATGAAGTGACTACTTTCTCTCGGATCACCTATACTATGGAAAAGTCTCTAGTGAGGACCTTATAATAAGGACTTTCAAATCAACAGTTGGATGAGTATTTTTAAAGATAATAGTCGTCTAACCGTTGATTTGAAAGTCATTATGGAGTTTTTATTATAAAGTCCTCACTAGAGACACTCCCCCTATACCATTATGGCTATTGCATGCCCCTGTCTTGAAAGGGGAAAAGGACTATGGATGATTAGATAGTTTTTTTTTTGGCTTACAAGCTAAGATGTAACATTTTGTGTGTAGGCGAGATAAGTGCTACAAAGTTTCGTATTGGAGGGCAAAGATAGGTTTCTTAATTTTTTTTTCTTGGTGCGAGAAAGACAAACAAGTTACAACTGAAAACCCGTTGGACACCCTATGCTAAAACTTTTTGTCTTATTCGGCAAAGGAAGAGTTATTGGCTTGAGAGGGGGATTTGTCTTTCCGTGTATGTTCTACTCTAGACTTCGTCTTCGTCTAGTGATTTGTTTCTAATAAACGACAATTGAGTTTCAGGAAAAAAAAAAAAAAACCCTACAATATTTACTCCATAAAAATGGATAAAATCTTTTTCCAAACGATTTCGTATAAAAAATCGGAGAGTCTTCACCATTGATTAATTTAAATCAATTTTTTTATATTTAAATCAATTGATGGCTGAGATACAAGAATTTTGGAATACAAGAATTTCCAAAAATCTCAAAACTAGTTATATTAAACGGTGAAACAGAGAGAGAGAGAGGGAGAGTAACAATTTTTTTTTTACTTTTTACTTCTTTTTTTTCCCTCTACCACATTCCTCCTCCGGTGGTGAACCTCGGTGATCCGGCGCTCTCGCGCTCATTTGTTCTTCTCTCTCCAACCATATCCACTGTCTGATCCCCCGGAGGTCACATCCACTTTCACCCCAATTCCACGATTTCAATTCCCATCTCTCTCAGACCAAAAACCCAAAAAATCATAACATACAAAATTTCTCATCTCTTCCAAAAGTTGAAAAGTTTCACAACGATACAGGCCGGTGTTGTGATTCAAAAGCAGAAATTTTTCTCAGGTCGTGTATGTACAGGTTTTGAGATTAAGAGTTAGGTATGGGCGTGATTTCAAGGCAAGTGTTCCCTGTTTGTGAAAGTCTCTGCTTCTTTTGTCCGGCATTGCGCGCCAGATCACGACATCCCGTCAAGCGATACAAGAAGTTGCTCGCCGAGATTTTCCCTCGCTCTCCAGTAATTTCCATTTTCATATTTTCATATTTTCTTGTTTTTTTTTTTTGTCATGTTTAATGTGGGGTGGATGGGTTTTGGAATTTTCATCATAGGTTAATTTAATGCTACAAAGTGAAAAGTGAAAGACATGGTAATTGTGAAATGAAATGTGGCTCGTTTTGGATATTAGGTTTTAGGGATGTTGTGAAAAAAAGGATCGAAAATGATGTTCATGTTAAAGGGTAACTTGCTCCCCAAGAAATGAGCAATCCTCTTACCATGAATTTATGATCAAGTCAAAAATTCTGCTGAAACAAAAGGAGAACTTTGATTTTCAGTTACATCCTTGTTTTGTTTTGCTTATGGATTTTCGGTTACATTCTTCTTCTGTTTTGCTTATGGTTCAAGGTAGGTTAATGCTTGTCTGCGGGTTAGTTTACTTCTTTCTCTCTTTGGTCTCAAGTTAAGACTTCTGATTGAGTTATCAATGTGTTAATCCTAGATTTTCTATATGTACTTTTCCCCAAAATGGATACTTATCTATCTCAAAAAGTCATCGTTTGTTTGGACTTTGGTTGGATTGTTTATCAGAGTTTGAACATAATTGCTTTATGTGTTAAACTTTTCATATGATGTTTGTTCCTTCAGTGGTCGTGTCACTAAACTATCCCAAAATGTTTTGGCAGGATGAAGAACCAAATGACCGTAAGATCAGTAAACTATGTGAATATGCCTCGAAAACTCCTCTCCGTATTCCAAAGGTGCTAGCTCTGCTGATTCTATGTATGAAACTTGTCTACATGTGGTTCATACTGCTGCATGTGAACTTAAGTGGTGATCTGACCTTGAAATTGTGGTACATCTTGTATATGGAGCTACTCACATAAGAAAATTTGGGTGATGGCGGATCTCTTTAAAATATTACACGAGTTTAACATTAAAAAAGATGACTAACAGCTTAATATAGAAGTTTTGGGTCCAGTTCTATTGAGGTGGAACTTGGAAGATGTGATCATCATGTGTTAAAGATTCAGAACAGAAGGCAACTGCATTGTTGAGGGCTGTGCTGTAGAGTCTAGATTACTGCATATTTTAAGTCTGCATATAGTATAAGGGGTTGGAAAGGGACATTAGTGAAAGAATTTCATACAAATCATCAAAATGGAAGATGAGGAAGCTTAAGTTGTAAGATGCATAGTTTAGTGCAGCACACTATTAGTTGAAGCACTACCTTTTTTATTTTTCACTTAGATAATCAAGAGTAGTAACTAAAGGTGCATAAAACATAATTTTCTATCTCTCTGCATCTGAGCTATGCATGGCATTTAATTTGAACTCAATGCTACATAGACAGGATACATATTTGCAAAAGATGCTTTGAGAGTTATAATTTTGTTTAATATACTTGGATCTTATGCTGGTAAACCATTTTCCAACCTATTGACAAACAATGTTTCTTTATCTTTTGGTGTTCCAGGTTATAGGCCTTATTTTACTTTTCATTTGTTCATTCTTCTTGTGTTGATAAAATTGCATAAATTCATATTTCAGATCACAACTACTCTGGAGCAAAGGTGTTACAAGGACTTGAGAACTGAAAACTTCCACTCTGTGAAAGTGGTCATGTGTATCTACCGGAAGTTATTGTTTTCTTGTAAGGATCAAATGTGAGTTCTTTGGTTCATAAAAGTACGTACAGATTAAAGTTATTGCATAGCATATTTCTTTCTTCATTTAATGAGGAAAACTAGATCCGTTGGTGGGAGTGCTAAGTTGTTACGGCATTCTGACTGAGCCATTAATAATTTCTTGCTAGAATTTTCTATAGCCAGACAATCAGCTGGAAGCAATTGTGGCTTATAAGTTCCACTAACCACCTAGCTGATGTCTCATTTGATATGTATGAAACTTTAGTCTTTACTCTATGAGAATTATGAGCACTCTGTACTAACCATTATTACACCAAATAAATAGTGACTTGATCAGACTTTGGAACTTAAACAAGTCACCGCACACTTTCACATATCTGGTATCCAAAATTGATTTTTGCATAGATTTCACAAGAGACTATTTGACTAAAATAGATTCACCTAACTATGAAATGCAGGCTGATGCTTATTTTAATAACTTTTTTGTGGTATTGGCTGATGCCAAATCTTGAGACTCATTGTATGAAATTTCTCATATGGTATAAACCACATTTGTCTTTTTATGTGTATCGTGTAACTTAGTTTTTTTTGTCAGACTCATTCTGTCTCCCATGACCATTAGAGTAATCTTCACGTGTCTCATTGTAGAATGTACAATGAGTATGAGACACCATAAAATTACTTGCATTCTGTGGGTTTTTCATCTATTTTCCTCTGGTAGCCTTTTGTTGGATACTTTTCTGTCTAGATAATGAATGATTTATTGGAAAGAGGTAGAACAACTATTTTCTGAAGTTGTTTCTAGCTTATGTATGCATGCATAGCTGGGTTATTGCGTATACAAGCTTTGATCTGTTTATGTACTGCAGGCCATTGTTTGCAAGTAGCGTACTTAGCATTGTTCAAATTCTACTTGATCAAACACGACATGATGAAATACGCATTTTAGGATGCCAAACTCTTTTCGACTTTGTGAATAATCAGGTGGGAGTTGTTGGTATGTTCTTTATCTTTCGGATTGTTGTTTGTCTTTTTTTTTTTAGTACTCAATTGGAAAAAAAAAAATTAAGATCATGTGACATTTTTGATGTGCAGAAGGATGGTACATATATGTTTAACCTAGACGGCATGATTCCAAAACTTTGTCTCATAGCCCAAGAAATGAGAGAGGATGGGACGGCAAAGAACTTGCGGTCGGCTGGGCTTCAAGTTCTTTCATCGATGGTAATCTATCGTGCCATTTTTGTTATCACTTTATGTCATGATGCTTGTTTTCCATATGATATTAAAAAAAAAAAAAATTATGGCATTGTTACATTCTTGGTTATAAGAATTTGCACTTCCTTTTTTCTAGATCCAATTTTATCTCAAATTATTATATGGACCTTTCCCTGCTTGGTGGATTCCATGTCACAAGCACTCTCACATTTAAACAGAATTTGACAATGTAAGATTATTTTATGCGCAGGTTTGGTTCATGGGCGAGTTCTCTCACATTTCAACAGAATTTGACAATGTAAGTTATTTGGTATTCTTTCTTGTTTCTTATATTATTTGTTTCTAATCACTTTCTTGATTGCAAATTCTATACATAAAAAGATTTGCTCATGCTCTATTCATTGCCTGGGGCAGGGTCTAAACATTATTGATCCTGATCTTTAGCTTCCAACAACCTTTTATTTTTATTTTTAAATCAGATTGTTTCAGTTGTCTTGGAAAATTATGGAGGTATAAAGAAAAACTCAGAACAAGAAACTCGGGCTGGAAGTTTGGAAGAAGTTTCTCCCTCACTTGAACCCATGACAAGGATTTCCTCCTGGAGGTTGATAGTGAGTGAAAAAGGGGATGTCAATGTCTCGGGGTATTTTTTCTTGCTAAAGTGGTCAGTAATGGCAGTTGTGTATCCCTGTCGTAGCTAGCATTTACCTTTCTTCTATTGTTATAGGGAGGATATGCACAACCCCGGATTTTGGTCAAGGGTTTGCCTTCATAACATTGCCAAGTTAGCCAAGGAAGCTACAACTGTACGGCGGGTTTTGGAATCTTTGTTCCGATATTTTGATAATGGCAATCTGTGGTCTCCTAAACATGGGCTTGCTCTGTCTGTCTTGATGGATATGCAGTTAATAATTGAAAATTGTGGTATTTGAATATCTTTAAATTTCTTAGAGTTTTTTGCCCCTCGGGGTGCTTATCTAGTCTTTAAATTTCGTCTTTCTCCTGCAATCTTTTCAATTGATATTTTGAATTTTGATGATCTTTGTACTTTCTTTCAGGGCAGAACAGGCACTTCATATTGTCCATCTTAATTAAGCATCTTGATCACAAGAATGTTCTTAAAAACCCAAATATGCAGCTGGACATTGTTGATGTTGCCACCTCTCTTGCTCGAGAAACAAAGGTTCAATCATCGGTTGCTATAATTGGTGCATTGAGTGATATGATGAGGCATCTGCGGAAAAGTATACATTGCTCGCTTGATGATTCAAATTTGGGGGCCGAAATTACTGAATGGAACCGAAAATTTCGAGCAGCAGTGGATGAGTGCCTTGTTCAGTTAACACATAAGGTGATGGTGACATCTTTCATATTTTCAGAAGTGAATTAGTGCCTTGTTCAGGGGACTTCTTGTCCACTGTGTTTGAATTTGTCTTCTGTTTAATAAATTCTGTTTCTTTTCAAGAAAAAAAAATTTGATGCCCAATAATAGTACTTAGAACTAAATCCTTTTCATAAATAATGTGGCACTTAAAGTCCTATGGAATAATCTCATAAGATGGTTTTCTATATTGTTATGCTTTGCAGGTAGGAGACGCAGGTCCTGTTCTTGACATGATGGCTGTGATGTTAGAAAACATGTCTAATATTACTGTTATGGCGAGAACCTTGATTTCTGCTGTTTACCGTACTGGTCAAATTGTGGCAACAATACCTAATTTGGCATATCAAAACAAGGCAAGAGTTCATCAACTCTTTCACTTCGTCACTGATTTATATTTATTTGTCTCAAACTTACCAAGCAACCTTTCTAATTTTCTTTTGTTTTTATTTTCTGGTTTGAATGTCTGGAATAATGTAGACCTTTCCTGAGGCATTATTTCATCAGTTACTTGTAGCTATGGTCTTTGCTGACCATGAAACCAGGGTCGGTGCACACCGTATATTTTCTGTTGTTCTTGTTCCATCTTCTGTTTGCCCCCGTCCTCTTGCTGCTACTCCCCACACTGAAAAGAAAAATCATATTGGAAGGACACTCTCAAGAACTGTATCTGTGTTTTCTTCGTCAGCTGCTCTCTTTGAGAAATTAAAGGATCGACCTCACTCACAAGAAAAAATCAGTCATGAGACGAAGGACAATGCTGTAATTGGTGAAGAAGCAAAGATTAATAACGGCTCGATGTTGAACAGATTGAAATCCAAATTCAGTTCAAAAAGACATTCAGCAGCTTCAACTGAATCACTAGGTACTGAGGACGCTACAGTCAACAACCATCCTACAATGAACAGATTGAAGTCAACTTTAAGCCGTACCTACAGTATAAAAATGCAAACATCAACTATGACTACTGATACAACAGCTCCAAGTGTTCCAGATAAAGAATCGGTATGGATTGTTCGTTCTGTTATCTATGTTGAATAGAATCTTTCCTTATTGTCTTCTGTTATGACCATTTTTCTTCTGACTAATTTTGCAGACAATGTCCCTTAGGTTAAGCAGTCGCCAGATTACCCTTCTGCTTTCATCTATCTGGGCACAGTCCATCTCCCCTTTAAATAAGCCCGAAAACTATGAAGCAATTGCTCATACCTACAGTCTTGTGTTGCTATATGCTCGGACTAAGGTATAACTTCCAGTCTTGTAGGTTAAGTTATACATTAATAATGACAATCTTTGCAATTATGCTGCTTTATCCGAAATTATCCATATTTCTTTTCAATTGAAGATTTATCTTTTCATATTATATCCATATGATCTGAAGTCATTCCTTGGCTTTTTCATTTTAAATACAATAAGCAGACGATGTTTTGCATAGTCTTCATAATTTTTCAAACAAGGATATTTTAGTACAACCACTGTCAGATATTAGACCTTGCTCCTAAAACTAAGGGAGGGGGGAATGGTACTAGAGAGAACTTAAACTTTTAGCTTCACTGAGTAATTTAAATAGTACTACTGCTTTAATTGCCCTAATTCTCCTCATCATATATATCGTCTCCCCTACTTGTGCAGGAATTTTTACAATTAAGTAGATGAAAGATTGACTCTGGTTCAGTCATTGGGGTTAAAGCCAAAAAATTGGCTAATCGTTAAGAAATTAAAAACTCAAGAAACAACTGAAGAGAAAGTTGTTCAAGAAAGCAATCTATGTTCCAAGCGACATGAAACTAGTGCAATACTACAGTTTATTAGATTCTGCATTAATTGCACATGAAAAAAGTTTCTATAACTCTTGTACCAGATATCCAAGTTGATTCACTCTTATACCAAAATTCAATTTGATTAGCACTACTTGCTCCTTAAAATATCATTGGCAGTCATAATGGGAGGCTAGTGCGTTATCTGAGAGGGGATAATAGGCTAGCTTGGGAGGCAACAAGGCTGAGAGGAGCATATTGCTCTGTCACCATGTGGAATAGAAGAGATTTAGAAATGAAGAATCATTGTATTTGATTTACAAAAGAAACAATACATCAATTCCTAGTAATCAGAGAGTTCAGAACTACCAATCGGACAGAAGCAACTTTAGTATCCTTACTTGAAGCTAACTTGCAATCAACTCTTAGAAAAAAAGCTAACCACCTGGCTACAGTAATAACAAGGCACAACGAAGATAACATGCCTTTTTTTAATTTTTCCATTGTTTGAATTATACTTTGTGTCTTTTCATAATTCTTTTTGGTCCCCATTTTCACTTTGTTTTGTTTCTTTTGATTTGCTGTTTCATGTAGAACACCTCCCATGAGACTCTGATCCGAAGTTTTCAGTTAGCGTTTTCATTAAGGAGCATTTCTCTTGGAGGAGGTAAGTCCTCAGGTCCAAATAATTTACATAGAATCATAAAACTCTTGCCAGTTATTTTAATCGTATAAATCCATGACTCATGGTATGGAGAAATCAATATCAAAGTTTGATTGCATAGGACGTCATAATTATTCTTACTCAATAATTGTAACATTTAGCAATGGTATAAAAAGTTTTGATTATTGATTGAGGTTTGGTATTAGTATTAGATACTTCTCTCTCTTGTTATATTTGATTCTTCTTTTTTCAAGGCCAAAAGTGTATGATTTTGATAAGGATGAGATTTTTGCTAATCTGGATTGGATATAAATAATGGCTAATAATCATTTTGGGTGATCATAATTTCATGGCGCCGTTTTTCTAAGTGGGGGTTTTATTTTCACATTTTCAGGGTTGCAGCCGTCAAGACGCAGATCACTCTTTACCTTGGCAACATCAATGATTATCTTCTCAGCTAAAGCCTACAACATTGTCGCCCTTGCTCCTTGTGCTAAAGCAGCACTTACAAATGAAACAGTAGGTGCAACAGAACCGGTTGATCTTTATTTTTGCTTATTTATGCTCTAACTTCTTCATTGTTGTGGAACAACCCCCATCCACAGAGAGAGAGACACAGAGAGACACTGAGAGTTTCTTGGTCTTGGAAATACATGCATGTGGTTTCCAAATTTAAATCACTTGATACTGATCTGCATTCTTTGACGACTTGGTATCAGGTTGATCCATTTCTACGGTTAGTTGATGATTCCAAGTTACAGGCTGTCAAATCTGGCCCTGACCAACTAAGTAAAGTTTATGGATCAAAAGAAGATGATGAGGATGCTTTAAGGTCACTTTCGGCTTTAGAAAAAGCCGATATCCAATCTCAGGAATCATTGGCTACCATGATAGTGAAGACACTGGCAAATTCATCAGATGTAAATATCATAACTTGAACATATGAGCCATATCTTCTTTGTTATTAGAATTGTGATGCTGACGATTTAGTTGTACTGCAGGAATTATCAATTATAAGACAGCAGTTGCTTAACGATTTTCTTCCTGATGATACATGTCCATTGGGAGCTCCATTGTGCATGGAAACACCCGTACAAATCGACCAATTTGGCTTACAAGACAACGCAGCTCCTGATACTGTAAGTTACTTGAACAATCTTCATTTTTTCTTTTTCTTTTTTTCTATATCTGCAGACAAAATAAATGTACACAACCGGTTTTACTGTGCAGGTTGAGCCTCCATTGTTCACAATTGATGATGACGCTTTACCCAATGCATCTGAAAGTCAAACAGATCCTGACACAAAACTGGCCGCAGAAAGTCTGAGCCTCATTAGCGTCAATGAGCTTTTAGATTCGGTAAGTATGGTATCATGCTCACTGATATAGTGTCACTGGATTGTATCAGTCTGCCTTTGAATACATTAGTTAATGAAAATAAATTGGTTATAGTTTTTCTAAATGCTAACCATATTGAAAATTGATTCTTCTTCGGGATTTTACTGGTTCTGGCTTCAATAGACTTTGGGCATATCATTCCTCTATGATTGTATGAGCTGTATGGGAATGATATGCAATAATCAGTGCATGAGCTCTATCCTTACACTGATTACACTAAATTATAGATTTGTACCAAAAGGCAATGAACATTTTCTTCATCACCACACATCTTAGAATGATTTTTGTGCCGAACTTATCAGAGTGAAACTACAAAAAGAAGGATCAGAAGAGAGCTATGTTATAATTTCTAGATTCTTCCATACCTTCTGTTTCCTTCTTTTAATAAGTGTTATTTCCTATTTACAAAGACTACACATATATGAGCTGAGGAAATATGGAAGATCTCCAAAATCTAGGATAGGCTGTGAAATGGATACGACAAAAAATAATGTGTCTTGTGTATAGGTCATTCGGTAATATGAACAATCCACTTCTTAGGAAGGTGTGGACAAAAGTGTTGAATGGATAAAAAACAGTCCACTTTTACAAAATTTCTTACATATATGCTTTGGAAACTCAGGATTCCCACTTTCCTAGAGTTAGACAAGAAGTGACTTCTCATCGATATTGAGTTATTTCTTTTTGTACTCTCTTACTTATCTTTCTTTTGTTTTCGAAAGCCCTCCACATTTTAACTATACCACTTGGATCTCCCTCTTTGTTTCCTAAGGTCTTTATGTGCTGTAGACTTGTAGGAAAAAGGAGAGGAAAGAGAGATGATAGATGTGGAACAGAGAGAAGATAAAATGTACAGAATGATTTGTAACAATAATTTAATGACATGACAACAATTTTGAACAGCTATTTGAAGTATTAAGTATTAAGTTGTTGGTGGTGGTTACATTTGTTGAGTCAGTGGTAACAACAGTGGCAATGGGTTGGTAGTGGCTGCAACTAAGGCATCAATGAAGTGGTGCTGTGTGTCGTCATGTTGGTTTTCTCATAAGGTTAAGGTTGGTACTAGTCACAATGGTGGTGTGGTGCCATAACAACAGTGGTGACGAAACGGGTTCAGCTAGATTTGACTCTTCTCGCATGAATTGTTCTACCTCTTTGATTGGGAGATGGAGAAGGAATTCCATCCCTCAAATTTCTTCTAGAAAATCCTTGATATACTTTATATTTGAAATTTATAACCCTGATTGATCAAACAAATTTAATTTGAAGATGTTCTTCCAAAATAAAGCATAGAAATTAAACGTACATATTTCTAAGCAAGTGATTTGTATGCAGGTTTTGGAGACAACACACCAAGTAGGAAGAATTTCAGTCTCAACTGCTACAAATATGCCTTACATGGAAATGGCTGGCCATTGTGAGGCCCTTCAAATGGGGAAGGAGCAGAAGTTGTCCGCTTTCATGATTACTCAACAAAGGCAAGAAAGTTTGATTAAATTTTCTACTCATGATTGCAATGTAGTAAATGAAGCGCCTTCTTCTGTTGTCCTTGGTGTTCCTACGGTACTTCCTTTGTTCTCTTTGATATTACACACGTATATACATATATATACATAGGAAATGTTTGAATTCAGTCCTTCTATAGCATGCATATTGTTTTCATTTAATTTTGTCTTGGCATCTTTTCTAGCATATTGTTTTCATATTGGTTTGAACCTGTCTGGAACTGCAGAGTGGTAATCCATTCCTTGATGCAAGCGCTATTCCGCTCAATCAATCTGTGGGCAATGGTACTCCAATGCTTTGTGCAACTGAATTCCAGCATTATCCCCGCTTTCAGCTACCTGCGTCAAGCCCATATGATAACTTTTTAAAGGCTGCTGGTTGCTGATGTGTAGAGATAGGTTGGTAGCCCTTGTAAGAAGTGAGTGTTGCATTGGAGTAAATTAAAGAATCAGGCTTAAGTTCAATCACAGAAAACTCACTTGTTTGTAGTAAGTACATTGTTCCTGATATCGGCCTCACCGTTTTCTGTCCATAAAACCAATGCCTTCATTCATTTATTCTTTTATTTTTTCAGTGGGAGGTTTTCATTTTCATAAATTGTAAAGATATGATGTGCATAGGTTTACCTTTCATACGTACACTGGCCAGGGCTTATTCATGCCACCATTACTGTCAAGTGAAGAAAATCTAGTATTACATTTTGGGTAGAAGAGCAAGAAAACTGAGGAACGATCAGGTTTACATGAGTGCCTAGGTGCAGCTAGTCTTAGTACTTTAACCTTTACAATTACACTTGAATTGTAATCTTGCTCATTCCTTCAGTACTTCAGTATACAGTTTTCACACATTAACCAAATTTCTCATTCCTACACCAAAATGTCATGTGTCTCGGAGTTACAATATTTTTTCGGAGCAAAGTGTTCTTGTTTTTTGATGAAATTGTAAATTTGGTGCACATGTTTTGAAATTTTCTTAATTTTGTCTACCTTACCTTACGATATATAATATATAAGAAAGGAGGCTAAATGCCACAAGCCAAGTCCAATAACACGACTTGAAACTAGCACAAAATAATCAAATCGACTGAATTTGCATAACTAAAAAACTAGTCAGCTTTTGGTGAACCTGCGGATCCGCAAATGATCCGCTTAACACGACAACTCCTTTTAAATTTGCATGGGTCAAGTACTTATATGGTTAAATGGTCTTTTTCTATTTTAGTGCAAATTATATGAAAATAATTATGTTTTAATTCCTATGAAGTAATCAAAACACCTCTCAATGACTCAATCACTTCAAAATAGAGGGACCAAAATGTAACCCAAAAAAATAGAGGGACCAAAATGTAACCCAAAAAAATAGAGGGACCAAAATGCAATTATAATATCTACTTATTTAATTACCTCCATCTCCCCCTCTCTCTCTCTCTGGAATCTTCTTCGATCGTTGAAAATCAAACACTCTCTCTCTCTCACAGATCCCATCTTGCAGCTCTCTCTCTCTCTCTCAACACTCCAACCAGTAAGTCATACATCGCTTTTGTTTTGTAATTTCCTCTTCGTTTGATTCCCGAAGAAACTCATAAACAAATGTTTATGAAAATCAAAACTTTGGGTTTTCGGTCCCTTCTTATAAATGTTGCATTTTCAATTGTTCCATGTAATTTCAGCCGAGTGTAATTTCTCTTTTCAGTTTCTAATTTCTTTTCGCAAATCCGAGTGACTAATAATTCCTATAATTTCCGAATCGAATTACGATTCTTGTTTCTCTTTCAGTAAAGCTTGGGTGGTTATTGAATTGGGTCTGTGCAGGAAACTGAGAACAGCCATTGGATTGCAAATATTTTGATTTATAATGGAGGATGTTCAGGAGCAGCAAAGTCAATCACTTGGTACTTTGACCTTCATTCTTCAGTTATATAGATCATTGAGCTATAGTTGTGATTTTGATCATTGATGCTTGCTGATATTCTGGGCTTCATTTCTAATTATGGGATGTGAGATGATTATTCAGGGCTCAGCTTGATTATTAGTGTGGAAAACGGATGAACTATTATTATAGCAATTTTTAATGAAATTCAAGGGAAAGCTATAAAGATGAGTTTTTTTTTTTTTGTTAGTAATAATCTCAAGAGTAATCCCTAGTATTTTGAGTTCAATCTTAAGGAATAGAAAGTCTATAATCTTAGGGGATGCCACTACCTTCCTTGATACTCTTGCTCCGGCAGAGGTAGTTCTGTTAGCACTCGGATCAAACTGAGTCTTAAAACATTCATTTATTAGAAAGTGGTTTTCTAGCTCCAAGTCATGGTTCTCATTCAACAACCTTTAGATAAGGTGGATTTGGAGTCATTAAGTTGGACTGCATTCTGGAAGATGTTTTCTTATCCTTTTCTACTTGGTAACTTTTTTAGGTCTATTTCTTAAGGTTGATTACTTGATTATGACATTTTATATTTTTCACGACTTGATTAGATTCTGAAAATAATGTATATCCTGAGAAGAGACAAAATACTTGGACACGATTACTACGTTTTTGTGTTCCCCATACTTTGATTCATCATTCCTCCATAATTTTACCTTGAATTACCTGTATTTCAGCTACAAGATACCTGTGTTGTTAAGCGAAAAAGTAAGGTGTTGATTTTCCCCTCTGCTTATGAGTGGAGCAGATTACATATAATCATATTACTATAATTGTTCTATAGCAACTCATGTGAGCTTTGGAAAGAGACATTGCAAGACATACTAATGCTTGTATCTCCTGTAGGTCAAGATGGTGAAGATGAAATAGTCATTGAAGATGTTGCATCTGTTCATAGGGAACCTCCTCAAGATGCTAACGGCCCCCCAAAAGTTGATTCTAAGCTGGAAATTCTTCATGACAAAGTCCAGAAGCAAATCATTAAGGAAGGCCATGGTCCAATACCATCCAAATATTCAACATGCTTCTGTAAGTGTCAGATCGTTGCTTATTCTTGCACTTCTGACATGGCAACCTTTGAGTACTAGTAGATATTCTCTTCTTTCTGACAATTGTCATTCTAGATATCACCTGTTGCATCATAATTTATAATTTGGAACATCTAATACTATCGCTTAGAAGAGTACATTTATTATACATATACACACAAAACAGGCACACACCATATGTAATTATGTATCTCATGGGTAGTTTTGAAGAAAAGCATGCACACACAAAGTACAGATACTATCCATTGGGAGGTTTGCATATAGTGTAGATTAGCCAGATATTTTACTTTGTATTTTATTTTTTGGCTTTAATAATTAGCCAATTTCTCAATATCTGACGACTTCATACATGTGATAGTGCACTACAGGGCATGGACTGAAAGCACACAGCATAAGTTTGAAGACACATGGGACGAACAACGACCACTTGAAATGATTTTAGGAAAAGGTATTTGCCTTGCCCAGTAATCTGCTGCTTTAATATATACTAAATGTATGCAAATGAATGCTGATGAGTTACTTGTTCTTACGTGCTCAACCTGCAATTAGTTTTGCAATTTCTGTGTTGCATTATTTCACTCAAATCTGTGTTTCATCATCCTGATTATTATATATTTAAAGATTCCATGCCAGGATCTATATAGACAAGTGGTTGACATATGAAATGAGCTTCTTATAATTAGTAATATTTTTGTTACTGCAACACAGAGAAAAAAGAAATGACCGGCTTGGCTATTGGTGTGTCCAGTATGAAGTCTGGAGAACGTGCCCTATTACATGTAGGCTGGGAGTTGGGATACGGAAAAGAAGGGAACTTTTCTTTCCCGAACGTTCCGCCCTCAGCAGATATATTGTATGAAGTTGAGCTTATTGGGTTTGATGAAACCAAAGAAGTAAGTCGCTTTCAAATCTCCTCCCAAGTAATTATCAATAGAAGTTTCAATGTCTTTTTAAGGACTTGACTTCAGTAATATGCTAATAACATGTATATCTGTGGGCTCTTTCTTTCATAGGGGAAAACTCGTGGTGATATGACTGTGGAGGAAAGGATTGGAGCAGCAGATAGACGAAAGATGGATGGAAATGCTTTATTTAAGGAGGAAAAACTGGAGGAGGCTATGCAACAGTATGAAATGGTTACGAACTTGTGATTCTTAGATATTACATTTTTGCTTCAAGATGAGCTCCTAAGTTGCACAGTTTCTTTAGTCGGTTTCCCTTTTGACAACAATCTGGTGGGTTTTTTCTTTCTGTTGTCAGGCAATAGCATATATGGGTGATGACTTCATGTTCCAGTTGTTTGGGAAGTACCGGGACATGGCTTTGGCTGTTAAAAATCCATGCCACCTTAACATGGCAGCATCCCTGATAAAGCTCAAGCGCTATGAAGAAGCCATTGGACAATGCAGTATTGTAAGTGCCTTCACAAGAAGATAGTATTACATTTTATCCTCAGCAGTTCTACTATTCATTCGTACGGTCCAATGCAATGACTTTGAAGGCTCACTGGTGGGGTTTCAATCAATAATCACATGTTAGAAAGTCCTTGCTTAATTTGAACCATTGTTGCTATAACAAAACTAAAAATACTGCACTCTTTGTATTATGTGCCTTTTCACACTTCATCCTGCTGTTTTTGTACTGATGCCATGACTCTTTTGCATTGTTGGAAGCCAGATGATACTTGGTATTTTCAGTGATACCCAAAAATATAGTATTTGAAAATTTTGTGTTAACTATATCTGGATGGATGCTTGCAGGTACTGACCGAAGATGAAAATAATGTCAAAGCCCTGTTTAGGCGAGCAAAAGCCAGAGCAGAGCTTGGGCAGACAGATGCTGCCCGCGAAGATTTTCTAAAGGCACGTAAATTTGCACCTCAAGACAAAGCTATTGCAAGAGAGTTACGTCTGCTTGCTGAACATGACAAGGCTGTTTATCAGAAACAGAAGGAGATCTACAAGGGAATTTTTGGACCAACGCCGGAACCTAAACCCAAGCGAAGTAATTGGTTGATCATTATTTGGCAATGGCTGTTGTCATTATTCTATGGTCTCTTCAGGCGTGAAAAGCGAAAAGCTGAGTAGTCAAAACTCTTGAATTGTGGCAGCATAAGTGAGGAGATTCATGTACTGATGTTTTGAATAAACATCGAGGAAACGTTCAAGACTATATGTCGTGGGATCCTACAGGTTCACTTATTTTTATTTTCAATAGTGAGGAGAGGTTCTATGCCTTTTTAAGTTTAAATCTTAGATGGCAACAGTTTTAGGCTCGAAGAACATTGATCAAATTGTATAATTCTAAGCTGTTCAACAGGAATTTATTCGTCTCAATATTACCTTGTTTACGGAAAGTTTAAATGGTATTTGAAACGATTTTGATCTGCAGGTTTTTTTGGTGTGGACTCAGTGGCTGGGTGGAAACAATTTTAGGCTCAAATTAAGATCCTTCTCGTCCGCCACCCCAACTTAGGACGAGTGCTCTAGGAATATCTATACGACAATGATTCTGAAGAGCATTATTGTCACAATCAAAATAAGAGTCGAATAGTGGCCTCATGGCTACCGTCGTCTGTTCAAGATCGAACTGTTCAAAAGAAGGCACAACTACCTCGTGGGGAGAAGTGACAACCCTTGGTTCCACCGCCTTGGTGGCACGAGCTCTGCGGCGGTGCCGCGGCGGCAATCAGGGTGGAAAGATTTAGCAACATTTGGTGCCATGTGAGGTGAATACTTTGATTTTTATTTTTATTTTTTTCATTTTGTAATAATAACACCGAAATCAAAAGAAAATCAAGTGCTGGTTTGGGTTGACGTTTGTCTCAATAGCGGGGCTAATGCTGTAAAATCCAAAACTCAGTCTGCACCTTCCGTTTTCAGTCCAACATAACCTGGCACCCTAGATTCACGGCGACCATAACAGAAAGTAAAACAAAGTAATGAACTAATGATATGACGTGTCCGTTTATAATATTCCGGCAGGCAAACCTGTTGCTCAATGCCATGTCATTGTCCGAGGACTGGTTGCCATACCCCAAAGAAAATTCTTGCAGGCCAATAATTAAAAAAAAAAACAATACTCAGATGGCTATAGATTAGTACTGGTAATGATTTGATTGCTCCATTATGTTGTTCAGCAGAATACCAGAAATCAAAGCTGAGCACCTGCTTTTGCTTAACCACATTACAATAAGAAACTTGATCCACAATTTTCCCCAGATTCATAAAGGGGAAGAACTAACTTACAACACATAAATGGAGATGATGGAGGCGGTCTCTGTACAGATTCCGGTTAGCAGTGCAAATACAGATGCAACATAAACAACTACAAATACAACAAGAACTACTTTGAAAATGAACCTAAAGATCACCCAGCTACGTCAAATTGGAGCCATAATGCTACAATAGTACAACATACAATTATCAGCGGACACAGGGTTAGAATTACCTGCTGCACTGACGATTCTACAGCAAATCCTCTTCATCTTGCAAATCACAATGAAAGGTTTCGCTTGGTTGCTTCCATTTTTAATAGAAGATCTTTAATATCTGCTTCCATCCTCATCTTCATATTGGAGTATTCACGATGCGCTCGATCTAGAGCCTGCAGTTCCTCAAGTTTCTGTTTCCGCATTTCCTCGGCCTCAACGAAATGGAGTTTTGTTATTCTACTCCTGTATTCTTCTTCAATTTTCTCATTCTTTGCCAGTGCTATGCGTTTCAGCCCCTCAGCTTCTTTTCTTGCTTCATCTGCACGTGTTTGGAACATTTTAGCCTCGGCCTGCTTGATCCTCACAATGCTCTCCAACTCATCGAAAACAGGTTCTTTTTGAGAACTTGTGTGCAACTCTGACTCCATGATGCGTTTATCATGCTGCTCATAGTTGAAGCTAGGTAGAATGCTAGCAGCAGATTCCAACTGAGGGGCCTTTTCTGTATATACAGACTTTAGCCATGCTGGTTCCTGGCTTGGCCCAGTAATACCATTGCTTCCTTTACCTTGATCCTTCCCAGATAAAATAGGTGTTTTGCCTAGCTTGGAACTGTCAGCATCTGCAATCAAAGTGAAGAACTTCAATACCAGCCTTATGGTTCAGATATTCGGCTAATCAAAATTAGAATCACACAGAAAAGGCTCAGATTTCAATTTCAATAAACATACAAATTGGAAACATGCAAACTCATGTCATTTGATGGAAAAAAAAATCCAACTGTGGCACCATTACCATCTTGATCCTATAGCCAAAGAATGGGAGAGTTCTAGCTTCACATTCTGTACCCACGCTATATATCTCTCACATTACAAGTACGTACTATTGTTTCCCCTCCCTTCCCTTAACATTCTGAATCTCACATAAGCATTCAAAAGCAGTTCAGATTTACTGAAGCAGATGTTTTCATCAAATTGAATGGCCTACAAATTGCTACCACCACAGATGCCTGAATCCCAGAATGCTTGGCTAACAAGCCAAAAACATGATGCACGAAATATAGAAAACAATGTTACACTTTATATATCCAAAATGATAGCATTAGAATTTGCACTCTGGTTTTAGTAGCTCCCTATATATTAAGCTGACATTATTATACGGTTAAAACAGAAAAAACTTCCCCAAATCCTTGTATTTTCAAGCTTCAATATATAAACAAAAGGCTAAACTGCTTCTTTATTATCCAGTGTTGCCATATATGTGACAAGTTTTCATGAGTATTCCCTAAAAATCACATTAGTACATCCATATCCTGTAAACGATGGACGCAAGCAAGACAAGTATATAAGTTTCATGAAAGAGGTATTTATGTATACTAATGACATTTACCAGATGGAAATTTCAACATAGACAAAGTAAGTCGGTTCTAGAAACTTTCCTAAAAAAAAGTCGGTTCTAGAAACTATGCAGTGCCAAAGAATTGGCCTTTTATACCTCAATAGCATTAAACATTGCAAAGATATTTTTGGCAAGAGCAGCTTCAAATCATTCCTAGCAATATTATTGATGGACAAAAAGCATGATTCCAAACTGAAGTGTTGTGACGCAGTGTACAAATTATGACCTTAGAATCATTAGTACAACAAAACAATTAATTCTTTTGCAGATAACACAGAGAACTTACCCATAAGAAAAGCCATTATGTAACTGTAAACCTCCCGAAGGCCGGACTTATTTGCCAATCTGCCCAGCGACTGATCAGCAATTTCATAAAGCCGTCTCCCTCTCATGTCCTTGCTGACAACAAAAATTCTCTTAACATATTCAAGTTCCCTGGCAAGATTTTCAATCGTCCAATCCTTTGCAAAATTATGAAAAACCTCCTTCACAAAGCCAAACATCTCAGAAGGATGATCACAAGCAACACAATGAAATTGCATCTCAGTCGTCCCTTGAGATCCAGTTGCACTGCGTCCATTTCTAATATAAGATTCCCGCAATGCACAATCAGCATGGCACCAATGAAGACAAACATCACACCCAATCCAACTACATGTATTTGAAGCCATGTCAAACTTTGAGCACACAAGACACATACAAGCACTGCAAAAACCATTCTTTTGCGAACAGACCTTGCAATCACATTCATCCACAGGCACAGGACTCCGACAAGAAGGATTTCTGCATCTCAAGTACAGAAAAATCTCAGCCAAATCAGAAGATGACACACTGCTCTCTTGCTGAAGAAAATCTGGTAGACCAGTCTTGAGAGCAACCAAGATTTCCAATTGCGCCCGGTGGGCTTTTAGTAGCATCTCCAAGGTTATGTCAGACCTGTTCTGCAGTGCCTTCTGAAATGCAACTAGTTGCATGCGCTTATCCACATTTAACATAATCTCGCGAATGCTCTCCTTTACACATGCTGGGGATTGTCCTGTCATTTCATGAAACTTCTTTGCCATTACATGTATTGGATCAGATACTATCCTGGCAATGATTGTCTCAACAAAATCAGCCCCACCTATGAGAAACTGCTCCTTTTCCTTCTGGCTACTAGTCCTATATAAACTACCACTACTTTTCTCTCTCATTAGTCTTTTCCTGTCAAAACTATAATTTGATCCCATTTCATGAGATCCAACACTCTGTGAAGGCGATCTAACATCCTCATGGTGCCTTGGTTGTCCTCCTGACAACTGCTTATGGAAGCTCAGCTGCCTTTCAAATCCATTTGCCAACTTAGAGCTTCCTTCCGGATGTCTAAGTTGTTGTCCTTGCACAGCTTGAGCATTTGTAATGCCAGACTGTGGATGAGATCCATTGCCATTCATCGAGGTTTTTTGATAGAAGGGAACTTCTTTATTCTTAGCCTCATTCTGAGCCAATGCCTGCCAATCAATTCCCTGGAAAAGGGGACGACTTTTAACCGATTGTTCAAAGTCCATCGAATTCTGGGTTGTTAGTGAACAGCTAGGATTGTGATAAAATGACTGAGAACCTGAAAAAGATACTGATTGAGTAAAACCATCCGAGTTGGTACAAAAAGTGTTGGTTAAAGACTGAACACTTATTGCTTGATCAGGAGAACCAGGAGTAGCACCAATAGGTAACAAAACATTGGGCAAGCTCAGTGAAAGCTCAAGTGGCTCAAGTACCAACTTCTCATCCTTCATACTTACACCAGAATCAGCTCTGTCCTGTCTCCTAACAGGAGAGGAAGTAAACAACTCGAAACCCCTAGTGCTCGGTCCTTCCATATCATTGTCCATACAGTTTAGTAGTTCTCTGGATTCTCTCTCAGCCCATCCACCATCTTCTGCTGAATCCTCCACATGGACCACGCTTTTCCCTTTGTCCTTGAAATTCCGAGTCAAATCGGCACTCAGATTCAGTGTATGAACTCCAGTGTCCTCCTCTGTCACTTCCCTATCGGACTCTGTCATTTCGTCGTCCTCAGCCTTCACTTCAAGGTCTATTCCCTTGTCTTGATTTGGTTCCTCTTCCGATTCCAACGTCCGCCCTGAAACCACTTCCTTGCTCACTTCCTCCTTGCACTCATTACCTTCTTCCCTGGGAAATTCTTTTCCACCCAACTCATCTTCCTGAACCCCCACATTTCTGGTGTCATCAATGGAAGGCAACTCATCAGCTTTCTTTTCCTCTTCCTTCCCCTCACATACTCTCTCTTTATTCACATCTTTCACCTCTTCTTTATCTAAAGACCCATCTTTCTCCTCCATAACAGTAGTTTTCGTTTCGGTCCCAATCTGCACTCGGGCTTCTTCAATTTCGGCTCCAGCTTCAGGTACCAATTGGGGTTCTTCACCTCCAGCCCCAGCTTCTGGTTCAGCTTCAGGTTCAAGCTCTCCTTCCTCCATTTCACTACTAGTCCTACTTCCACTCTCACCCTGAACCTCCTCCGGCTCAGGCACAGGCTCCGGCAGAGGTTCCGGCTCAGGCTCACGCTCAGGTTCCTGCTCCGGCTCAGGCTCAGGTTCACGCTCCGGCTCGGGCTCAGGCTCACTCTTCTTCACCTCAACACTCTTGGATTGCTCACTCCCCACAGAGTCCTTGGACCAAGTTGGCGACTTAGACTTGGAAGTAGATTTCGACGATTTCCCATCTTTAAATCGTCTCGGCGGAGACCTAACCCTCGATTGCTCGCTGCCGGAATCCCTCGAATTCGACCACGACGGAGACCTCACGTCCCTCAATCCCACCTTCCCTCTCTCCTCCAACCTACTACTCCTACTCCCTCCTTCCTCAAACTCCTTCCCAAACCGCCGCCACGACAACACGCTCCCTTCGCGCCGCGACCGGTCCCTCTCCGATCGGAACCCTTTGGGAAACTCCGACCCCCTCCTAGACCCGCAAAAGCTCTCCGACCGGTGCATCAAATTACGGTCGTACCCTCCGCCATCTCTATTATACCGATCGAGCCCTTTCCTCCGCTCAAACCCGCCGTCGAACTCGTGGTCCGGCCTCTTCCTGACCATCCTCGAACCGCCGCCGGCCGAATCCCGATCATCGTCTACCCTTTCCCGGTCGTAGGACCGAGCCGCCGCCAACGAAGACGCCGACGAGGAGGAAGAGAGCAAACCCTTCCGCACAGTGTCTGGTTTGTTGTAGTAAAAGCTTCGGTGCGAAGAGGAGGAGGAGGTCCGGCTGGGGTTCGGGTTTGGGCTCGGATTCGGATCTTTACCGTAGGAATCGAGATCCTCGCTGGATCTCAGCCTCTTCATTTTCCCAAAAAAGAGAGGTAATATGAGCTAGAAGGACGTGGTTGTTTGCCCAGAGGCGTTGAAATTACGGCAATTGCCACCAGAAGGCGGAAGTTGGTTGCAGAGTGAGCTGGGCTCACAGATGGGAGGTTAACCGGCGGGGGAAGGAGTGGGTTGGGAAAGGTTGAGGGGCATAATTGGAAATGGGGAAAATGGGAAGAGAAGGAAGAGAAACTGAGAAAGGAAGGTTTGGTGTTTTTGGTGTGGTTCAAACTTCGGTTTCATGTGGAGTCAACGCACTTTTAACTACTGAGGAGAGAGAGGGAGAGAGAGAGAGAGAGAGAGAGAGAGAGTTGAATACGCAAAGTACGTGGAAATGCATCAAAGTGTGTGTCTGAAACCACAAAGGAGGAAGGTGCGTGTTGCTACGCGCGCATTTTAGTTTCTAATTATTTTTTAATATCTAAATTATTTAAATCGGCATTAAAATGTAAAAATAATTGAAGTTCTATAAAATTTTGTTCCTACTTTTTGTAGCAATTTATCAATTTTTAGAGAGGTAAAATCTTCAAAGTTCTATCTGATTCAATGATTCATCACAAGTATTCTCTATTTATTCAACACAAATTTATTTTTTCATCATGTAAAATAAGTGAAGAAAATAATTTACAAAAATTATGACAGAAATAAAAGGGTCTTAAGAAACATATGATCAATGGTTTTGTTTGTCTTGAACTCTTGATCGAAACACTTTTCCTACCAAATCACAAGTATTTTCTATGCAAAACAAAATATTTCGTTCATACTTTATCGTAGTCCTAATTTTTTTTGTATTCTACAATCATAAAATAAAAAAAGAAATGCTTTTGTCAATCAGTACTAAAAAAATGCACAAGTAGTCTCTACCTTCGGCTTTCATCCGTTAGGGTCAAGTTATAGCCGCGGCTTTTGTATGTTCTTTCTTCCTATAAAAAAAAGTTCATTCGTCATCTTAAAGAAAAAAAATATATATAAACTAATCGTCAACGACCATATATCAAACAGAAAAATAGCCTCTTTAACCACTTACTATCTCACTCTCTTATTCATTCAATGTAGGATAGACTTTTTGGCACTGAGAAATCGAAACCGCTCCAAACCGCACCGTCAATTTTAGTTCGGTTTAGTCGGCGATTAGCCATCCCAAAATCAGTTGGAATTCTAAGACTTTTGGTCATTCTATCCCAATTGGTTAACTAACTAACGATGCCGATGCCAGTTCTTGAAATTGAGGTGGCTGGTTTCAGTAAAAGGTCATAACCAGATACATCGTGTCCAGCTTTAATTTAATGTACGTGTTGCGGTAATTTCTAATTATGACCTTCGTTGTAAATAATTATCATGAAATCTATATTCGAACAAATGAAATGAATAAGATAATTGCATATATTGTATTATGAAAATGGTTTTTGAAAAATAAAAATTACAAATTGCATTATAACATTTTGGGGTTGGATTTTACAACAAAGTCAACATGCAATAGTTTTCTACGTTAGTAGAAGCCAACTATGGGCCATATTTAATATTCCTCGATGCGTCTACGTAAAACCAAAACAAGAGCCATTCTTTCAAGCAATGAGATTTGTTTCATTTTTATGGAGTAAGCCATTGATTGAATAGAACAAATCAAAATCACTATGAGGCCAAAAAGAAGGAAAATGGCCAAATCACATAAGCGTGGAAAAGAGACGAAGAAACTTCAAGAGAAATTGCCCTAGGGAGCCTAACAAAGAGTCAAACAAACCGTTTGATCCCTTCTTTAATCACATAATATCAAACCTCATTCATTCCACCTAATTTAAACTTGTTGATTTTTCTCACTCGAGTACTCTTGAATTGGATTTTTCTTCCCTTCAATGTGTAAATTTGTACTAAGAATATTCGGGATTTTTTTTAAGCAAATATTTGACCGTTTCCGCTCCTTTACAAACAAATATAAAAATGCTAGATTTTGTTTAAATAAAAGTAAAAAAAAAATCAAATCTAGAATTTAATATAGAAGATAAGAGTTTCCTCCTTTTTAATAATTAAAAGAAAATTGACAGGTTTCTCTCCTTTACATTATATTTTACGAATAATAATAAAAACTCTAAATTCTATTTAAATGAAAACTGAAAGAGTAATCTCTTCAATTAAATTTTTTTACTTTCAAGATCTAAAAGTTTACTAAGAAGATACAGATTTCACCATATTATGCAGTATTTTATAAGTGAAAACAAAAACGCTAGATTTTGTTTAAAATAAAACTTCACAGATAAAAGTGACAGAAAACGAGCAATGATTCCACACTAAAACAAGTCAGACATTTGATCTCCCTATTGTTACCTACAAAACAAAACAACTTTGTTCAAAAAATAAAATAAAATAAAAACTAAAACAAGATTTGAATTTTCATTAGCAGACATAAAAGATGGAAACCCATCAATTTTAGACTATACTTTGGACATAAACCAAACTTAGTCGTTGGGTTTCAAACATAGTCCAATTGCTATAAGACATGAGGCAACCCTACCACTTGCTTTCGCTGTTTTTAAATTAAAGAGTTAAGAATCTACGTAACATGAGGCAACAACAGTATGTGATTGGAGCTTCACCTATGATTAAGGCAACATAAGAAAAGAAGAAAAAAGCTAGTCCAAGTCTTTGTTTTCTTTACAAGACTTTAGACATTCAACTATTCAAGTAGTACAAGATTTTAACAAACTTTCAACACCAATCAAACTTGATAGTTGATAATAAAGATCTTCAATCTTGGTTCAGGTTCAATTCTATAGCAGCAAACTTGATATGTGAGGGAATGAGCTCAAATTTCCCTATATCAAGTTTCAAGGCCACTCTCAGAATTCTCAACAATTAACTAAACTAAAACTACATAAAATGCTTACTCAGAATCTTCGGAATCAATTTCCTCCACATCAGAATCATCAGTTTCAGCAGTCTCCTCCTCAGAGTCGCTCATCACAATCATTGCCTTACGAGCTGCTGCCCTCTGAGGTCTAGCTCTTCCTGCTGCCATTGGAGCTTCACTTTTCTCCTCACTTTCGTTCATCTCATCTTCCAAGTTAACCCTGCTCAACACAGAACCACTCTTCTTGTTGAATGGAGATTCCCTCATCTTTCTCACTTTGGTGTCTGGTGAAACCCCGGAACTCTCAGCAGGCTTCAACATATCGGTTAAGAGCTTCTGGCCTGAAGATGACGACGTTTGAGACTCTTTCCTAGCTGCTGCGCCTCTCTTCTTGGCTGCCACAGGGGGCTTAGCAGCAGCTCCTGCCTTTGCAGCTCCAGCTGGCTTTCTCCCTCCCTTCTTTGCTGCTGCTGGGGCAGCTACTATTTCTACCTCAAAATCATCATTGTCTTTGTCTGTTTGTGTGGCCTTTTTGCTAGGTGCTCTCTTCTGAGCTGGTTTTTGTGGCACTTCAGTTTCCTTGTCTGTTGAATTGAAACCAAGTTAATTCACAGTTTACTGAAAGAAGTAGATTGTTTGAATGCTTTTTGTTCTTTCTAACCATGCAACTCATTAGTTAGCCACCTTTCCAAAATATTTGCAAGTTAATAAGAGAAGACAGGAAAAAGGCGGATTCACACAGTAATCATAAACCATTTTTACTACTACTCTGTACTGAGTACTGAGTAGAAAAATTTAATTTCCAGAGAGTATATAGTTAATACTCCAATGCATATCTACCATTTCTGATTTCATTCCAGGCATGCTATGAGATAAAAAGTAAACACTATCATTACTTGCAGCAGTCCTGTAATAAAATAGAACAAAAATTATAGTACAGTTGTAAAGTACCTGGAGATGAATCAAGATTATAGGCAGCAAGTCGATCTTTCAAATCAAGCATTTCTTCATCATCATCGTCATTATCGGACAAAACCACAGCTGATTTCACTTGCTGTTAAACAAGAACAATAAACAGCATAAGTTCCAGCTAGACTCTGTGTGTAGACTCCATAGTTCAAATGACAAGAATAAAAACATAACAAATAAATAAACAGTGTTCAGTCGGACCTTAACAGGAGCAGCTTTCTTTGAACCTGCTGCTGCACCTCTCCGTTTCACCACCTCAGGAGCTTTCTCTGCAAAAATAGGCAGATGATATTAGTTCAGTGAGTGCATAGCCCAAACATTGAAATATAAACTGAATATCTATTGTTTATGCAGAAATGAAAGCTTTAATGCCTTACCCATTTCCATTGCAGAACTGGAAGATGTCTCCCTACTCTCTGCAATAGCTTCTGCATTGTTAGCCTTTTTAGTATTCTTGCGTGGGTTTTTTGGCGCTTGTCTAGAGACCTTCACAATAGGCGCATTTTTGACTTGGTTGTTTCTTGATTGCCTTTTTGCCTCATCTGCCAGAGCCTCACTTTTCTCCAGCTCCTGATATAAACATAGTATATCAGACATGATGGTTACAAATAAAGTAAACAAAGAGCAGTGAAATAAGTAGGTTAATATGCGTACATTGAGTTCCACTTCCAGAGCATCAAGATCCTTCAACCACAGTGACATCGGAGTTGAACCTCTCAATTCATCAACATCCATATTGACCTTATCCCTATCAGCCAATAAAGCCTGAACCCTCTCAATGGTCAATGTTCCAATTGCCATGGAAATAAGATACTCATAATCACTGATTCGTACTCCATTGCCAATGACAGCCTCAGAGTTCTCTTCTGTTTCTTCTGTATCTTCAGTTGCCCCAGCAACCTCCGGCTCCACAGCCTTAGTTTTCTTTGGAAAGGGAGTGAAACCTTTCTTTTGGAGCTCAAGGAATAAATCAGCTCTCTTCCTATTGCTCACAACAATCTCTCCGTTTACTACACCAAGGATAAATCTAACCTTGTTTTCCAATTTCAACAATTCCAACTCAAGGTTATCCAAAAGTACTTTCTGCATGTATGATAAAAAAAATCAATTAAATTGTATCCCATTTTTAAAGTGTCCAAAATTCAGTTATCTGTTTATTTAACTGCAGAACACAAACGAACTCACCTTTCTTTTCTCATAGAATTCAAGTCTTAGGTGAAAAAATTCCTCAAGAACTGCAGAAAGTAAAAGGCAAGAAGAAAGCCTGGTTATACATTTTACCAGTAAGCATTAATCAAACCACACCAAATTATGTAAAATCATACTTTGTTCTGGAGTGTCATATTTCTTAATCACGCCTTTTGGATCGAACAGGTGCATGTTAGTTGTGCCTATGCTAGTGGTCAGCCTAAATTTCTTCAGCAAACCCTCTTTCCTGGCTGCCATCAGGTTCTCCTCAGGCAAGTGGACTAGAATTTCTACAGTACTGTGATCACTATGCTGTGTGAAACCCTGCAGCAAACATAATTTTGATAAGAAACTCAAAAAGAACTGAAACATAGTTTGAAGCATATTGGAACTGTCAAGTATTACCTCAATAAAAGGATCCTTGGCCTTGTCATTCCCTTGAGATATAGACTCAAGAAATTCCTTATAATCTTGAGTCCACCTACGGATTGGCAGCTCTGAAATCCTGAGTGTTGTGTCATTGACTTCCTCTATGATCCCACATACTGTGTAGCACGTGCCAGATTCCTTGACAGTCTTCTCAATAAATCCAGTAAAGCCTCTGTACCATGGATCCATTGGTACCATTTCATCGCCATTAAGCAAACGCCTGACGTTTGCAATAATATCTCTTGGATTATAATTTGGGATGTAAGAGCTCCAGCCAGTACCAATTCCTTCACTACCATTAACAAGAACTGTTGGGATAATTGGAACATACCTATATAATAAAAACAATCCAATCAGCTATGGTCATCCACAATGCATTAATATATAAGCAATGTTCCTTTGATACCAAAAACGTACCAGGTTGGCTCAATAGATTGCCCATCTTCATTCAAGTAGTCAAGGAGTCTATCATCATCCTTTGGGAATAGGAACCTTGTAATAGGAGAAAGCCGAGTATAAATGTAACGAGCACTTGCATGGTCTTTGCCTCCCTACATTGAGCAGAATATAAATAATAAATGTAAGTAAAAAAGTGTGAATAAAATTACACCAGCTGATGAAATCTTCTCAATTAACTGACATGTGTGGTAACCTCACCAAGTTACGGGTCCCAAATTGACCATTTGGTTGAAGGAGATTAATGTTGTTACTCCCCACATAATCTTGTGCCATTCCGATAATAGTGCTGGCAAGACTTTGCTCACCATGGTGGTAGGCTGAATGCTCAGACACATAACCAGAAAACTGGGCAACTTTCGCTTCCTTGACAAAGTTCCTCTTAAAAGAACAGAATAGTATCTTCCTTTGACCTGGCTTCAACCCATCAACCATTGATGGTATTGACCTTTGCAGATCTGCCATGGAAAACTGTATAAGCTCCTTGTGAACAAAGTCACTGTACTTTACAAGCTTCTCCTTCTGATCTAGATGAGTACCAGGCTGCAAATACAAAATGTTAATAAGTCACCATAAAAGCAAAATTTCTGAAATAAGAGTCGGTTGTAAAATACAATTATACAAATGTATGTTCAATTTCCAAAAATTCCCACCTCAAACCGCCGAAGCCAATTCTTCCTCTCTTCTATTTTCTTCTTACTGAAAGCAAGCTCAATTGCCTCCCCATCACGTTCATCTATCCAAACAAAGTCTTTCTTGTGCAAAGCCAGATTTTGAAAATAGTCCCTCCCTTCCTTTGAAGTACTTGTTCCCAACCCCTAAACGGGAAAGAAAGCAAGTTAAGAATCAAATGTTAATGACAATATAAATACAGTCAGGCTTACTTGCACAAGCTTAAAATGCAAACCTTATAGTATTTAATGGTCCAGCCACTTGCATTACCCCTCAAGCTCTCCCTCCAAGCTTCATACTCTGGCATTGAATAAAATGCAAGTTCTCTGCCATTCTTCTGAGATGCCTGTGCACATTACAAGTTATAGCTGTTCTTCCAGAAAATATACTTATTTCGAAATTGAGCACTAAATAGTAGTTAACTCAAGCAGAACCAACCTTGACAATAGGGGTTATAAACTCAACCAAAAATGATGGAACTTTCAGCAGCGATGGCCAGAATGAGTGAATAAAATTGATCAGCAGCCCTTTGATGTGGGAACCATCATGATCCTATAAAGAAGTTGCTAAGATTGCTGAGAAGATTGCAACTAGAACATCCAACAAGAAATGAAACCAAAACGAAAGAAGCTTAAAGAATTTAACCTGATCAGTCATTATCATCAGATGGCCATATCTTAAAGATTTGATATTGGTATATTCTTTATCTTGCTGCAGTCCAAGGATCTTCTTAATATTCTTAATTTCCTCGTTATCCCGGACCTGAGTGGCGCTGGCTTCTCTTACATTGAGCAATTTACCTCTCAATGGAAAAACACCGTAATGGTCCCGACCAACAACAGCGAGCCCCGCCATCTGTGTGGATCAGATTATGTTAATGTATTACAGAAAGGAAGAAAACAAATTAAATTGTTGCTGAATGTACCAAATTGACAACTTACTGCAAGAGCCTTAGCTGAATCTCCTTCTGTTAAAATCAAGGTACACTTTTCAGAGTTCTTCCCTCCAGCCAAGTTAGCATCCTCTAGCTTGTTGATGTTATGAAGCCTCTCCGTTTTTGTTCCATCAGTTTTCTTGAGATCTTTGTTCTGTTTAAAATTTGCCCACGAGAGAAGACTTTCCACAACCCCAGACTTTGCAACTGCAACATAATCAAGTATATGAGAAGCAAGTTTAAGCATTTTGAGAATAGCCTTCCAGTTTAACAATTGAGCTAGTGTAAGCATACCTTTCTTTAAGAACTCTTGTGATAGTTCACATTTAGACCCAAAACTGCTTGGGCGAATCGTCAAAGTTTCCTTTGTTTGGGAATCAAAGGCAGGGTTGTCAATAAGAGCGTTGACAAAGACCCAAAGATAATTCTTCACATTATGAGCCTTGAGGTTGGCATTCTTGTTCTTCTTATTTACAACATTCATCACATGATTAGTAATCTGGTTTGTAACGTAATCAACATGAGTTCCCCCCTTGATTGTAGCAATGCTATTCACAAAGCTGACCTGGTAACATGAATTCCAGCAACATGAGACACAATTCCAAGAGCAAACTTTGTAACTTTAATAATTCAAAAAGAATTTCAACAGACCTGTTGAAACTGCCCGTCGCTAAGACTCACACAAATCTCCCACCTATCATTGACTTTCTCTGTCATCCTGAAAAGTGAACGGATATATGGTTAGCAAGTTCCCATATGTCACAACGAATATTCAGAAACAGACAGTTTCAGAAGAAGCACCTTGGAAGTTTAGTATCTTTAGATTTCCCAGCAGATTGCAAGTAGAGATCAACATAATCAAGAAATGACTTTACAGGGACCTTCTTTCCATTCAGCTCAACCTTCACAGACTTTCCAAGGCATCCAGCCATGTCAATCACTCGCTTTTTCATCAATGCAACCACATCATCTTCCAGATGTATCATGTTAAATTTTGTCAAATCAGGCTTATATGTAACCTTGGTCCAGTTCTCACTCTCTTTGCATTTGGTTATGACTGGTTCAGATTTCTTCCCCATGTTGTTTGTGAACACCTGAAATCAGCAAGAATCACAGTATTCAACTCCTTGACTGGTTCATATCTCATCTCTACCTGATGCTAACTTTTTATGCCTGGAAAACATCTACAAAAAGAAAAATGGAAAAGAAAAGAATCTAGGTTCTCCCCTTTTAAATAAGAACCTAAAGCATAACAGACTAATATTGATTATGTAGTAAACAAGGGTTAATCCGAGCACAGAAACCCTGAAACTGCAAATAAGGATGCCTGAAAGCATCATATATTACTAATTCATGATCAAAAACCATAGACCCTAAAACCTTGTAAAACCCCTACTTATAAAACCATCCAAAAGCTATAGGTATTAAACCACAGACCCTAATAACTTCTAAAAATCCTAATTAAAAAGCCTTTAAATCCTCATCAAAACAAAACACAAAGAAAAACCCAGTGAATCACAAATTACCAATTGAAACACCACTTTGTCAATACATCATTCCACAAACGAACACTAATTGAGTGGAGTACCAATGGAGAACAAAATTCACAAATCAAACACCAAATCATAATTCTTTAAAACCCTAAAATACGAACATAAATACGCACAGAACTTATTGAATATACACAGAATTATACCTGCTTGTACTTCTTCTGTCGCTTGCCGTCAGCGGTCTCGATGACGAATTCCGTAGAGAAGATGTTCGTAAGCTTGGCACCGTAGCCGTTTCGTCCACCGGTGGTCTTCTTCACGGTGTCGTCGTAATTACTACTAGTCAAGAGGTGCCCGAAGATCAACTCCGGCACATAGACCTTCTCCTCCTGGTGAATCTCCACCGGAACTCCGTCGCCGTTGTTATAGACGCTGATGCAGTTCTGCTCCACGTCGATGGTGACCTTGAGAGAGTCCATCGACAGATCTCGCTGTTTATTGTCGGCGGCGTTCACCAAGATCTCGTCAAAGATCTTGTACAGGCCGGGGACGTAGGAGACGGAACGGTTGACCATCTCGTCGTTGTCGTAGACCCAGAGTGTTTGGGTGTGCTTCTCGATGGATCCGATATAGGTATCGGGTCGGAGTAAGATGTGCTCCAGCTGGCTCTTCTTCTGGTACATTTCTTCGATCGTCTTGCCGTGGCCATCGGTTGACGGTGCGGCGATGTTGGCGTTGTTGCTGCTCTGCAGCGGGCGTTTCTTCTCTACAACCATGGTTGAGACCGAAACGATTCGTTTGGTTTAGAGAGAGAGTGAGTGACAGAAACGAAATGAATGTTAGAGAGAGAATGGGGACTTTATAAACGGTATTGGAGATTTCAAATTTGAAATGCGTTGAGCTCTGAGCGGGATTTTGAAATTTTGAATGAGGATCAGACGGCTGTGCTTGTAGCTAGGGTTTCACATGGGATGATGGAGGAGAGTAGTAATCCGCTGCGTCGCGGGATTGGGCTTTGAGGTCATCCATTGATTTTAAATCAGTAAGACGTAATGTCGTGTTGAAAATTGTCATCCCTAAATACACTTGAAGAAATAAAGAATTAGACATTGAATATTTGTCGGCATCTTTCTATTAGTAAGTGAGGGAAAATACCATTGAGATTGTCCATTGATTTTAAATCAGTAAGACGTAATGTGTCGTGTTGAAAATTGTCATCTCTAAATACATTTGAAGAAATAAAGAATTAGACATTGAGTATTCGTCGGCATTTTTCTATTAATTTTTTTTTTTTTTTTGGACGTTAAATGAAGTTTCATTTAAGACCACAAATGTGCATTTTTCTATTATTAAGTAAGGGAAAATACCATTACGTATGTAAGACTTATATAAAAGCTATGTGGGTGAACAAATATTTTTTGAACCATAAAAATGATATCTTACACACCTTATAGATGAAAATGAAAACTGTGTAGTTACGATCAATGACCATTTCAAATTATGCGTAATTTTGTTTAATTTATTTTTCTTCTTTGATATTCACACAATTTAGATTTTTATCATCGACATTCCACTTTTACAAATATGATATTTAAAAGATAATTTAAAATATAAATGGTTGAATTATGAAATTATAAAGTAAAAATACATTCCACTTTATGAAATTATAAAGTGCTTGGGATCCTGGTTCTAACAAGGCAGGGATTGGAGTTATTATTCGAAATGAATCAGGTCATGTGCTGTCTGGAGTCTCTTCTCCTTCTTTCCCAAGTTATGTTGTGGTGGCTGAAACTTCTGCTGCTTTAGAGGGTTTGAGACTAGCTAAGTCTCTTGATTTCCAAATGGAGATTGACTTTGAGCAGGTGTTTCTTTCTGCTTCGAATCAATCTAGTTGTGCCTTTTGGGATATCTACCCTCTTTTGAAGGAGATCAGAAGGGCCATTTCAAGATGTGCAGCTGAAATTTGGTTAAGAGAGGTGCTAATGTTGTGGCAGATTGGCTTGATGGTCAAGCAAAAATGAGGATGGATCTTGGGAACTGGATTCAGCGCCCTCCATCTTCATTGGTTCGTGTCCTGAAGAATGATGGTTTGCCCGCTCCGCCTTCGTTTTAATTTTTCTTATGATTTGTAATTTTCTTGAATGTTCTTTGGTCTGCTGGTGTTTTTGTTATGTTGCTCTGCCTTTGTGCAGTTTAATGAAGTTTTTCATTGCTCAAAAAAAAAAAAGTAAAAATACATTAATCATTCACCCAAGAATCAACCAAATTTAATGGTGGACTACACACTGAAATTTTTGGGAAAGTAGAGAATAGAGGATTATTAAAATTGAATGCAGATGATATACATTATGATTTATGAGGTATTGAAACTGAAACGTATATATTTTTGTTTCGGTTAAAGTGTTACCCAAAATAAAAAAGAGAACCCTAGGGTTTTCTCTCCATGAACGGTGCCGTTGCGGCGCCGTTACCAGTTCAAGGGCCTCTTGCCTTTGATTTCAACGGTCGTTCTTGGGCGACCAAATTATCTCCATATCGCCTCTTTCTATGGTGGTCCAGAGTGGTTGCGTCAACTCTCATGCGGGTGGGAGGTCCGATGGTTCTTCGGCTGCGCGTGATTGGGTTGTTCGTGGTTGCTGTTATTGTCGGGATCACGTTTCAACGTGTTCTTCCCGATTTTCTTTTTGATTCTCCGACTTCAGATCTGGTGGTACCACTCCTCTTCGGATCTCGCCGAACTGATTGGGTGTTGGTGCCTTGTCTGTTGGGTGTCAAAGATTTACAACTCCAAGGTTTCAAGGTCTGGGATCCGGGAAAGTTTTGGGTGCTTGGTTTTGACGGCTCAGCAGTTTTGGTCTTCCAAGTCATAGATCAAATTTGGTTCTTTGATTTGGGTCAATTTAATTTCTTGCTTAAGAATAAGCATGAGCAATTATGCAAGTTTAGATTGTGGTTTTACTTTCTTTTTCCCTGGGTCCTAATTGAGCTTGATTGGATTTACTGGTCTCAATGGCAATACTTGTCGGAATTTTTCTGTTGGAGCTGGCGATTGCTGACAGCAGTGATGCACGGTGTATGTATTGTTCTAGGTTTCGAATCATCGATTAGATTTCTAGATTTAGAATCATCGATTAGGCCTCTTGTGTGGTCTGTATTGCTCCTTTTTAGGATGCTCATGCTAAGGATTGTAATCCGTTATTAATTAATAAAGTTTCTGTGTTTTCCTCAAAAAAAAGTGTTACCCAAAATAGGCAGTGAAACATATTTGCCCTAAAATATGGAAAATACGTTGAAATAAATAAATGAAAAGGCATTATTCAAAAAAAAAAAAAGGACGGGAGGAACTTATTCTCATTCTAATTGGGTTGGCGAATAAAAAAGAGAGTTTTTCTTTCTCATCTTTCATCTGCCTGATTTATATTGGCGCTCGCCGAGAAAGTTCAAGACTTCAAGTAAACCGTACCAATAAACAAGTTTACAATTTCCGGCTAACAACTGGAATTCACGGCAATTGAGGTTCCGTCATCTCTCTCTTATTCATACCCGTTAGATGATTGTTTTCTTAATATCAGAAATCGCTAGTTGAATTGGTATTTGGGTATTTTCTGTATTTGGTTATTATGATTAACATTTTCGCATCGATAAGGATTTCAATTTGACTACTCCATGTTTTGTTCATATAAATTGATAATTGGATTGATTTCGCATTCCGGAGGTTTCATTTTTGGTGTGTGTATATATATGGATTGACCATTGTTTGGTAGCTCAGTAAATGAAAAAGGAAGAAGGAGAAATTGAATTTTGGTCTTTAGACCTCATCCAGTTTATTGATCAAAGGCAAACGACTCATCCAGTTTCAGTAAATTGAAGAATTTTACTTAGACTAGGGCTTAGTGGTATTAACCATTTTGTTGAGTGTAGGTTACTAGCCTTCCTTTGAAAAAAGCTTTTCTCCTCCTAGCTCCCGAAATAATGAAAAACTGAGCTATTTGCTTGAAATTGATTTTGATATTAAAATGAAGTCACAGAACAAGCATAATGAGTTATGTGCTTCAAATGACATTGGTACTTTGAAATTTAGAGGCAAGTTAAGAATGCAGAGTTTCCATATGCAATTGAGTTGAAGTTCTGTAATTGACGCCTAGGCTTAGTGAATTATTCTTTGCTTGAAAAGAATCTTTTGGTTTTTTGTCATACAGGACGATGCTTTGAGTTTGCAAGTTAAATGGGGAAAAATGAGTTTGGGCCTGATATGCTGCATTTCTTTTCCAAAACTTTCACAGACAGCCATGATATTTCTCTTAATTAATCAACTTAAAGGAAAAGCTTTTTGAGAATTTTGGATTATTATTAAATTTATATTTCTCCTCTCGAGTCTTGAGAGATAGTGGTGCTTGCCCTTTTGGCTGAGATTTCATAAACTAGGTTACATACAGTTTTTCAAAAGCAAAAATTTTCAGTTTTCAAACTTGTTTTCTAAAACTTATTATCAAAACTTCTTTATATTGTTTTCTATTTTCATGGTTTTTGATGGCAACTATTTCTGAATCATGGAACTGAATATGTCCTTAATGTATTTACTAGTTCTCATACCTATCTATGCACTGAGAATTATTATAGGTATTGAGATAGACAGCAGAGTTGGCAGCCTACAAATTTGCAGTGTGTATTCAGTTATCCTAGTAGGTTATATGTTGTTTGGAATATCAATATTCCTCTAAGGGTGCATTTCTTTTTGCAATTCTCTTTCAACAACAATGTTCTGGTTCTTACTCTTTTGTGGATTGCCTTATTAGATGTTTATCATTAATTATTAAATAATTATACTATAATATTCTAGGTAAATCATCTAATGATGTTTTTGACGTTAAAATGTGATGACAGGAAAGATTGCTTAAAATAATCTGGGAACTTCATTGTTTTGGAATGGACAGTGATAACGATTTCACTTTTTGCCAGGCAAGTTTGAAACGTACATTTCATTCAAGAACAAGAAACTCATACTCTTAAAAGCATGTTCTTTGATTAAATCCATCATTTGCAGTAGTTTGTATTGCTGAAATATGTTTGATTATCTGTATTATCTCGGAATATATAAATGTAAGGTCTGTCGTATATATGTTTAGGTTGGCTCACCTGGAAACCAGGATGCTCTTGAAACAAAGAAGCTTGCTTCAGATATAGACGCTATTACCATAAAAGATGATTTGGTGAATGACACTATCAGCAATCAGAATAGTGGTTCAATGTGGAAAGGAGGATTGCCAAGAGGTGCCACCTCTGAAAAGCAGGAGACAGTTGGATCTTTGTCTGTCAGTGTTATTGATGCGTCATCCACGAACCAATACTCACAATTTCCAAAACAACAACCATCAGGAGATGCTGGAAAGTCAGTGAAGCCTGCATCTCGTGCTAAAGTTCCTTTTGAGAAGGGGTATAGCCAAATGGATTGGCTCAAGCTTACTCGAACACATCCTGACCTTGCAGGTGCATATTGAACAATGTTTTTTGCTGAAATTGCTTCTCATACTAAATAACTTTGTTCTTCTTCCTGGAAATCTCCTGATTTTTTGTTAAATGTCTTATGTATCTCGCTAGCAATGGTGAATGCATAATAATGATTTTTCTTCTTCTCTGGTAGTGAGTTTATGGCTCTTGCCAAGAACTCTTACTAACTTCATTTATCTTTATTAAAAGCCTGTGTACCTTGTGATAATCCTAAAGGCAATTCTGAATTTGGTTGTGCGCTTGACTCAAGAGGTTTATTGAGGTTCCTGATAGATGATAGATGGAAAACATGTGATATTTAATTGATATGGTCTTTTACTATTGCTTGGCCTTTCAATTAAAGGACTAACTTCAAAAGAGTATTAGCTGCATATTGCATTATTTGGATATAATATCACATTCTCAATTTGAGCTTGAGGAGGTGCATCTCTAGTTCAGGGCTTCTTACTTCATTTTGAGTGATGTATGGTCTCTAGCCGACCCAAATATCCATCCTATACTAGTACTTTTGATATATCTTTCTTTTCAGGCCTACTGAACTATGCATTCTGGTAATATTAATCCTTGATTATCCATAGGATTTCTGACTACAACTTTATTGCTTGCATTCAAGAAAGTACTGGTTTGCTTTGGGAAATTTATTAACTTAGTCTGCATGTATTGAACTGCTCACAGAAACTCAGAAATGGAGCTACTTAACTGTGTAGATAGCGTGTTCTGAGATAGGGTTTTCATTGTAACTTATGATACTTGTCATTATGATTTCTCATAATTGTTTAAGTGCAGTGATTGATAATCAATGTTAGCTTCTTGATATACTATCATGTCTCAGGTTTAAAGGGACAGTCAAATAAGAGGCTTATTTCCATGAGTGAAGTTAAACAACACCAAAAAGGGGATTCTATGTGGACTGTTCTAAAAGGCCGTGTGTACAATTTATCTCCATACATGAGATTTCACCCCGGAGGTATGGACATAATTTTGTTCTGCTCAAGTTTCAAATATTTGTTGGTGTGAGTTCTGTCATTGGATTCATGTATTGCTGATGTAGGTAACCCGCACTTTCTCTGTGAACCTCAAAATAGTCTAAAGTAATTTTGTTTGTGAGGCATGTTTTGGTAGGACATAGTCACACTTCTATTGAAGATTCTTTTGCTTCAGTATGCAACCTTCGCTGACAAAGTAAAATGAAGAGGATGGGATATTTAGGAAAAATACTGTACCAAAAATTTGTGCATTCGTTTTTGTTTCTGATGAAAACTAGCTATATAATAAGGTAGGAAGATCAGGAGAGCTATTTATTTTAGTGAAGAGGGAGACGCATACCATCAATTCTGAACTCATTAATGACGTAGGAACAGTGATAATGTAGAAAGGCAACACAGTTGCATTGATAAGGCACTCTGATGTTAAAAATATTAATTCCATTTAAACATATGCAAATGCATTGCCTCTGATATGTGTGTGTGTGTGTTTTTTTTTTCTTTTTGGATAAACCTCCAATGTGTTAATTACACCTTAATATTACAATTGATAAATAAACATCACCTAAAATCTGCTAAGTGATGGAGTCAACTAGTCTAATGGCTAAGCATAAATGGTCAACTCCGTTGAGAGTTTCTTTACATCTTGTTTGGCATAAACTACATGACAATTTTCCTGTTTCTGACAAAATCATCTTTTCAGGTGTTGATATTCTAAAGAAGGCTGTGGGAAAAGACTGCACATCTTTATTCAGTATCCTTTTGTATAACTTATTTAAGTTCCAGTGGTTTCTTAAGTACTTTTGACCTAATTCTTAACACATTGCAACCTTTGGTTTTATTGTTCGTCAGTCAGACTTCACTATCAAAAGAATAACTGCTCAAGTCCTGTAATTCCTAGTCAAGTGGGGTTCGGCAGGTTTTTCTTTTCCTAGTCACACATTTAGAATTGCCAAAAAATGCAATTCCCATTGGTAAGTGCAAATTAGTTTGTATTTGGCTTTACCATGGGTATCCAGAACCCCCAAATGAAGGATTTGCATTTGGGAGGGAAGAGGTGCCTGGTTACCTAGACTTTGCTCCTCTTTAACTTTATATAAAATTCTAATGACCATTATACACACATTTATGCTTCTTCCAAAATTAAAAATTTTGTACTGTGTCATGATTGCTCTCAGCATTTCTGAGCATTCGAATTAAATGCTGGATTTCGTTGAAATCTGAAAAGCTCATTTAAGGGATGAATTTAGTATACCTGAAATTCAATCTAGTGTGAGACAACAGAACCTCATAGTTTTCCCAAGGCAGGTTGACACTTAAAATGGCTCTAATGCCTATAAGTCAGCAAAATATGTTTGGGTTCCATCTTATTTTACCTATCGACACTTGCTACTAACTATTGCAATCCTTACTACATTGCTTTAGATAAATACCATGCTTGGGTGAATGCTGATTTTTTGCTTGAGAAGTGTCTTGTTGGTACGTTAGACGACGGAGAAGGGCAGCAACATTCCAAGCACTAAAAATTTAGGCTTGTTCTTCATACAGGCAGATTGGTCCAGCAAATTCATTTTACCATTCAAAGTGTACCAAGTTAATAATATCATATTGTCATACCAGAATATGCATCTAATTTTTGTAACAATATTTACTTCTGCATATATTTTCATTATTTTGTGTATCAATCTGTCAAATTCAGTGTTGTATCTTGTTTTCACATCTTTTTAGAAATGTAACTACAGCAATGGATCTTTATGATTTGTACTTTGAAATAATTGAAATATAAATTTATTTTGTTATAGCAAAATTCTAAACTCTACATGTTGAATGGTAAAGTGTGTATGATAGCAGGCTTGGTAGTCTAGCTGCTATACTTATTAGATGATAGCAAAATAATGAAAGTGTTTTACTTACTAGATGTAAATTAAGTCCAAAATAAGCCATGACTTGAAAGAAATGAAATGAAACACCAGTACTTCATATATTCTGAGAATTCATGGTTCACATAGGGAGGCAATTTCCCACCAATTTCTTCTTAAATTTGAAAGATAGCTCTCTAGTAGAAAATATAGCACTACAAACAAGTCCAGGCTACTATAACGGTAAAACTTCTGCCCTCATCAACGGTCAAATATACAAAAAGTAGGAATGAGATCCGTTGCACAATCCCTATAAGGATATCAAGTTTTATGGAGATATATATGATAACTAATTAAACTAGCATCTAAGCATGAGGAGAAACCCGAACTTCATCAAGGATAGGGCCACAAAGAGCTCCATAGTCATCAATCCTGGTGTGGTAGAAAGAACTGAAGAATGTAATTCTGGTCCTGAATGAAGCTGCTTTGAACTTGAAACTAGCAGTCTTGAACTTGCCTTTTCCTTCGGAGTTGAAAGGAACTTTCAAGGTATCCTTGCCTGCAAATGCTTCGACCATCATCGATCCTTTGCAGCCGTTCCTCGCATCACCAACAGTGAATGTGAGACTGTAGAGCTTGTTGGGAACTGTTCTAAGGACCTGGGCTATGGCACTTTCTCTCCCAGCAACGAGCTCAACTGCACCTTGTCCAAATGGGACATTGAAGTGTTTGGCATCAATGAACTTTACGGCTTTGAGGGACTCGATGATCCAGCCAGGAAGTGGGGATGTTGCATCTAGTTGTTTCGGAGGGAGGAGTACACCATGGGAAGAGTTGATTAACCTATGGGGTGCCTCCTCAAAGCCAGGATTTCTGACCAAATTATCTGCAAAGAAACATTCAATGATTTAACAGACCCTTTTTCTCTGTGTAAATTCCTATAAGCAGCGCAAATCCAAAACAGGATATAGAGTTATGTTATAGCCCTGAGTTTGTCTCAGATCACATTAAAAGTTCAATTTCTGACAAGTGATAAGGTCTATAAGTTGGGCCATAAAAGGGAATACAAGGTACACAGTTACACAATTTAGCTAGATGAAAAGCACAAGTGCATACATTTGGAGACCCAAATAAAATTGCAAAGAAGGTGCAGATATGAACCAAAATCAGTAAAGAAAACCAACACAATTTATATCCATTCTCAGATCACAAACATACAAAAAGAAAAGATTTATCCAAAATCCAAGCTCCTAGACATGTTTATTATATAATGAATACCATAAGCATAGCTATAAATTTATAATTACCTCTAGTGGGCAGTGCAGGGAAAAGCTCCTTGATAGCAATAGCATCCAACAGTGGACCGCAAGCAGGGTCTTCTTGAATCCCAGGATTGTGAAAAGTCACTTTAACCGTGTTAGAAGTGGCTTTGAATCCCCAAGCATAAGTATCACCTCCATTACTGCTGTATAGAGTCTGCAAAGGAAGGTCTCCGGCCTGAGGAGGCACCGAGACCCTCAAAACCTCTTCTTGTGCACAAGTTCTCGATGCCCCAAATGTTAGGGCATACAGAGACCCTGGTTTGACCTTTATGGTCTGCGAGATTGAGGCCTCATTGCCAAGCCTTACAGCATGGACACCATGAGCCACAGCAAAGTACATGCCGCCGGGTTGGGGACCACCGGAGATGTACTCCACAAAGCCATTGATTTCCCATTTGGGAAGTGCATATTTGCCTATGAGTACTGTTTTCTTGAGGTTGATTGGTTTTGGTGGTTCTTCAAAATTTCCATTATCCAAGAGTCCTGAACAAAATAAGCAAAGCAAAGGGTGAGTAAAGAAGAGTAAGTTGGAAAAGTAAAACGAGAAGAAAGCTTAACAAATCATTGTGGTCGAGAATATGTGGAGTAATCGGAAACATCTAACTGAAATACAAAATCTAAAGCCAGTCTCCAAGTTTTGCATAACACATCAGACCACAGAGGTGCTGAGAAAGAGTAATTGGTGCTGAAAGAACAAGAATAAATTCTAACAGTGCTTTTTAGGTGTATCAAGTATGAATGGTCACACCAAACCCAGATCAGAATCTAAAGCCATCCAAGAAAATGCTAGAAATGTAAAAAACCCATCTTCTGTAGCACACATCAGAATGTTCCATGAAGTAGGCCAAAAGGGGTCAGAGAGACAAAGATAGGAAGCACAAAATGGAGCAAAGTATAGACTTTTGTATAGATTAGATCAGTTTATAACCTAAAACCAGCTCAGAAAAAATGCTAAAGAAAGTGTTAAGTAAGTAGGCACATAGCTGATTAAAACAGATCAGGGTAAGATTCTCCATATCTACACAACTGGGGGAGGTCAGATCAAAGAGAGTGGCTTGGGGTTAGAAAAGGACAACAAGAATGTTTGTTTAACAAATCTAAATGGGCACACCAAAATCCACCAGATCAGAGTCTAAAGCCAGTCCAAGCAGATGCAAGTATCACAAATAGAGAAACCCAACTTTTGCAGAACAGAATGAATCAAACAGATTAGAATGTACCCTGAAGTACATACAGTAGTACATTAAGACCAAATGGGGTCAGAGACAAAGATAGTGAGCACAAAATGGAGCAAAGAATAGATTTTTTCTACACAGCTCAGATCAGTGTACTGTTTATACCCAAAAACCAGCTCTCAAGAAATGCTAAATATAGTTCAAATAAGTAAAGAGATAGCTAACTAAAACAAGGGGAGGTTAGATTTGAGAGAGAGGGACAGCATATATATTACCTTCAAAAGGCCTAGGTACAACTGCAAAGGCAGGAGTGGTGGAGATGAAGGAGAAAGCAAGCACAAGTGAGACTAGAAGCACTGCCATTTTCACCCAAAAGAAAATGGAGGCGGTTTGTGTATGAGGGAGTAGAGTAGAGGTTCAGTTCAGTGTGTTATATGATATTTATAGTTGAGTTGGGTTGAGGTCCAGAGGAGGATAAGATGGGAAATGTGAAAGAAGGATAATGTTGCAGCAATCACGTTTGCCTTCTGGCCCTTCTCTGTTGGGTTTGTGCTGGTTTTTGAGAACCGTATTTTTCTCCTGAATTCATGCTGTGGGTGTCGTAATCAACTCGATTATTATTACTTTGTTTTTCAATTTTCCATGACCCAAATTAGAAAAAACAAAATCCTCAATCCACCGTCATAAGAAAAAACTAAAAAATTATGTTGAGCAAGCCTAAAACACCACCATTTTAGTGGTTTTCACCCACATGGCCTCATGTATTGGAGTACTACTGCTAAGACAAAGTCACAAAACTAACATTTTTCAATCACATGAATATCGACATGTCCTAAATAACGCGTAATTGATTATTATCTTGGAATTTTGGCATCGTAATATATTCTGTTTGGGGTGTCATATAAAATTTAATACCAAAGAAGTATTTGAGAACTAAATTTTTTTAACATTTTTCAATCACTTAATGCATTAGTCAACAGTTGGTACTAGAGTATCTTTAGTATAATTTTTTATAATTTCGTTGGTGCTAAAAATTATAAAAAATTAGACTAAAGATAAATCCAGTAGCTTGTACAAAATCTTTCGTGTTTTGGTTTTTTATAAAGCCAAGAAATAGAAATAAAAATAAAAATATTAGTTTATGTTTCCGACAGAAAAAAAAAATTGAATATTAGCATTTTGTGATTTTGGAAGAGCCTTGGAGGGGTATGGTTGTCTTTTCTCGGATGGGTGCATGGGTCTGTATCTGATTCTGCTTTTGGAAGAAATGACCAACAAAAGTGTGTCGGATTCTGTTTCTGCAAATTAAAGTCTTCTAATTAAACCGTGTGGGCTCATTAATCATTGTTTAGTTTAGAAGCCAGGATCCCAGCCAGTATCACGACCGAGAAATCTAAGCATCTTACTTAAAATTAATTAGCAATAGGTAAATAGAGATTCAAACTCTTATAAACTATTAAGAAAAATAATATTTATTCAAAGTGATTATGTGAACACTCGACACTCTATATACAATACCAATTACAATGATCGGAGAGCATTTGATTAAAAATTTGACGGTATTATTCACATTGTTGAATAAAGTCTGTAGTTCGAATTTTCCTCTCCAAAACCAAAACTAACGAATCAAAATTTTGGGAGCTAATGATAGCAGGGAAATTAGTTTTTGTTCTTATCATTTAAAGATGAGTACTTTTTCTGATACAAAGCCGAGTGCTTTTAATAAAGAAGTCAATAAGTGAGGGTAAAAACACCAAACAAATTAGGATGAGGATGATAATAGAGATTAGATTGTGCTTTTTAGTTGCTGTTGCCCTGCACAAATAATTAAAGGGTTTGAAACCAAATTTTATGAAGGTCTTAATGGTACACCGACCTTACATCGATTATCAAATTTTGTAATGACAGAGAAAAAGTTGATGACATTGTATTTAGTTCATCATCATCGATCGTGTTACCGGTAGGTAGGAAATTTACTAGATGCTGCAATCTAATATACACAATAACAAGCTCAAGCTAGCTATATTTATATATATATATATATATATATCTGACTGGCATGAAAGATTGAAAGTCCTACTGAGCCATATTTTGAGCAAACAACGTACGTACATCAATCTATCTAACCATCTATAAGATTGTGATCGAACAAAAATTCACTAGTTCACTTGACCTAGCTAGCTATAAAAGACTAGTAATAAATCGGGTTGCCATATACCGTTACAATGCTCTAGAGCATTATAGAATTTTGGATTGTGTTAGGCCATCTCCAATGGGAGGGCTAAAGGGTTGAAAATAGCCCAAAAAAACCCTGTTTCATCTCCAATAAGGAGGGCTATACCAAAACAAAAACAAATTTTGAAGGGCTATATGGGTCGAGGGCTAGGCTCAATTAACCCTTGTAGCAGCCTAATATAACACTTGTGTGGGGCCTAAAACATGTGAAATGAAAAAAGGAGAAAAAATATTATAGCCTAGATTAATTTTAGCCTCGACTGATTGAAGACGGTTAAATTATAACCTATACTATTTGAATGAATAGTAAATTTTGAGGGATTAAAATTATAATCTAAGTCAATTTTAGCCCCTTCCCATTTGAAAATCTTAGGTTAACAATACTCGGAGTCTCGGACACTGAGCCACAAGCTAGTGCATCATGGCCTACGTTATGTCATGTCATGATCCATCATCATCATCGTTGCTCTGATCGTGTCTGACGGCGAGCGTGGGGAGGGAGTTGGTTCTGAATTTTGATTGATACCATGTGCAATTGTGCATCATATCAAAATTCCATGTGCATTGTCGGTGTCCATGAAGATCATATCAGATTAAGGATTAAATATGGGTCCTTGTCATTAATAGGGCCCAGTGCATGTGACCTCCAGCCCACTTTGACCCACAAAAATCCAACATTTTTTATTTTCGATCTTTTTATGTTTCATTTTCGAAGTGGCACGAAATTAACAAAAAATAGTTGTAACATCAAGCATAACAGCTTGGGTATAACTTATAACAACCTTTGGATTCTTTGTTCACATTCATGCTAATATGATAAACCTGTTGCAGTTTGGACCACAATACCATGAAGCTTCCCTAATTCTACTTCTCCATTCTCACAAAAGAATCATTCCCCATGTACTCGTAGACAAGGGATTTCATTTTGGGGTCAAAGCAGAGTCTAACCAGATTGACATGGTAAGTTCTTCCCAACGTACCAACTTCTGCCATAAACTGCTCTTAACTGCTTAGCCATATTGTTCTTGGCACATTTACATGTAGGTATGTGTGAATTCTGCAATACGCTTACTGGAGAAAGCTATAGCCACCATTGCCATGTTGATAAGGAACCCCTTGATTGTCGGAAACTTAACTCGATCAGGTCTCCAGTCCATTGCTACTTTGTTGGAGACGCTGTTGGTACTGTCACTGCTCATTATCCAGGCAGTTAATAATGGCACATACAATGGCTGTAACAGCAATGATCAGCACCATGGTAGAAACTGAAAATAAAAACACTACACCATGGGGAACAACAAAGCAAAAGAGTAAATTACAGATATACTCAGTAAGGAAGACTCCATTCCAAGTAGATATATATGTTTGTTGTAGTATAGACTCCAACTTCTAGTATCAGTTCCCAAATAAGCTTACCATAATTCAACTTCCTAGTATCTTAGAAATGAATAGTACAACTGCTGAGTATAAGATGAAATACAATTTTCTTGTGAAGGATTGTACTTACAATACTGCATTATCCAATAGCTTCTTCATAGTGATTGAGCTTTATCAGAGATTCTGCCATGTTAAGTAGGAGGCATGGATTTTAACAACGGAATCCATGTCCTTGTACTTCCCAAACAACTCGAACATGAAGTCATCACCCACGTATGCTATGGCCTGTGAAAAAAAAAATAATAATAAAAACCCACCAGAATCTTGTCAAAAAGGAAGCCGATCAGATTAAACAAAACTGTGCAACGGTCATATCTAAGAATCACAAGTTGGTAACCATTTCATACTGTTGCATAGCCTCTCCAGTTTTTCCTCCTTAAATAGAGGCCGCAGGCTTGAGCGTAGATAGATTAATGCACCAGATACCTATATATGGGAATGAGATCCTCTCCTCACCAAGAGGATCTCTTATTTCCCCACCAAGAGGATCTCTTATTTCCCCACCAAGAGATCTTGGCTCTCCATTTCAATGCACCAGATACCTATATATGGGAATGAGATCCTCTCCTCACCAAGAGGATCTCTTATTTCCCCACCAAGAGATCTTGGCCCTCCATTTCGAAATGGAGGGCCAAGATTTGTTGCACTTTTCCTAAACCTTATACCCCACCCCAAAAGTGTAACAAATCTTGGCCCTCCATTTCGAAATGGAGGGCCAAGATCTCTTGGTGGGGAAATAAGAGATCCTCTTGGTGAGGAGAGGATCCGGATCCCTATATATGGTTCTTTCACTGATAATGTATATATGGATTGACAGCTGAATGATCTCCCAATAAAAGAGCAAGGAAGTGCAGATGTTACGTAATTTTAATATTTTTATTTATCAAGAAGAAAAAGAAAAATTACACTGCAAAAGAGTTTATTCAATCGCCTATACTGCAAATACTACTAATTACAACCTCAGCTTGTACAAGTAGCCAGCTTGCAAATTTGAATGAGATTCTTAGTTTACAGTAGTTGAACTGCTGCGATGGTAGGGATTTTCTCACGCAATTTCTGTGTCACAGCAACTCTAACAGTCATCACCCCAGCAGCAGGACCTGTGATTCGGACTTTGACTATAGGCTCATCGATTGCCACAAGTTCTAGAGATCCACCTGCTGCCCCTATTAAGTAGGGTCTAATTTCTTCAAGTACCTGGAAGAGTTTGTACATACCTAAGATTTTTTTTTTGTTTGAAAGAAACAGATCTTATTTAAAAAAAAAAATAACAATTACAAACAAGTGGACAACACATCCAAGCTCCTAAAACACCATCACCAACAAGAAACCCCAACTAGAGACGAACAAAACACTTGATTAACTAACAGCAGCAGACAAATCTAAGTAAATAGCAAAAAACGAACTATTTTAAAAGCTGAAGAAATTGACGCCCATATAGAAGCCCAAAAACAAACTCCACCCCACAAGCTGTGAAATTCATCCCCTCTTAAATACTCAAAACTTCTGTTCCTGTCCATCCAGATACCCAGAACACCGCCATAATAGCACATCTCCCCAGAACCAAACCCTTCTTTCTTCCTCCAAAGAAACTGAACCCTTCACCCAATAAGGTCACATGATTGGCTGATTCAGTAGTCCATATGAAAATCAAAATATAGGCAACAGTTTTTCTTAAACTAATATCTTTTTAGTAGCAGTAGTGCAATACTATCTAAATGGACCATTCAATGAAAACCGTTCTATATGTACGAGGAAAGAATTAAGAAAAGTACATCCAATTTAAATGTTATATGGGAGTCAGCACCTCAAATAGTCAAATGAAATATTACCTTCTCTATATTTTCTTCATTCAGCTCAAGGCCTGTTTCTTCATCTGCTATTGGTTCCACAGCCACTATTTCAGGGATTTTTTCCATTAAACGACGCTCAATACCCATTTTCATTGTCATAACAGAGCTCGGACACGAGCCACATGCTCCTTGTAGCTTTAACCGCACTATATTGCCTTCAATTTCATGTAATGCCACATTCCCCCCATCAGAAATGAGATATGGCCGGATTTCATCCAATACGCTTTCCACATTTTCTGCAGTCAAAGGCAATTCCACTGCTGAATTTGGAGTAGCAACCGCCTTAACAACTGTGCAGTTCATAGATCAGATCATCATCCAAACTATGCAAAAGTAAAAAGAGACTCAAGCCACACCTACTACATGAATAATGTCATCCCCTTTACATTAAAAGAATATTTCTATATTGATTAGCAATTTTTTCACATAAAGACATGCTCTTGTGATGTAATGAAGTCTTCAAATGGCTTTTAAACAAACTTTGTTTTGACTAGTGAGTATGAATATGTTATTATTGGAATTTGAAATTATACAAATATAAGTTCCCATTAATTTCACTTAGGTAGTCATTCTCATGCATACATGGGTAGGATATATACTCGCGTACAATACATGAATGATAAAGAAAACCAATGCTGAAATGAGGAGATACGTATATAAGAGAGCAACAAGTTATAAAAGCATAGACCAGACAGCAGAAAATAGAACAGCCAATAATTGGAAAAGACCACAAATTTCAGCTTGAGAAGTTTTCCTACCCAAATGAAATTTATAGAAGATTTATCTTGGTTAACGTATTAGAAAGTAATGAAGAATAATACATGAAAGGTAAACACTCTCATTGGTTGGGAAAAGCAATAAGAAAATTCAAAGTGGTAGAACACATTTTTTGGTATCTGATGGTTTTTCAAAACACATAAAGCCTTCATAGAAGATTTTCATGTATGTTCTGTTTCCTGATTTGTCCTCTCTCATTACACTTTGAATTCGATAATAGACGAGAAACATTGGAATATGAAATTATTAATATTACTGCATCAAATTGAAGATTCCAAATCAATGATAGAGCAATCTATTCACCAAATGTAAATATCTCTAATTTAATAAAATAAAAAACACTATAATCTATTTCAATTAAAAAAAACGGACCTAGACTGCGTGAAGGTGAAGGTGAAGGTGAAGGTGAAGGTGAAGGTAATCGAAGCCGTGCGCTAGGACGCACCACATTATGCCCTCTAGTGAACGAAACAAGGGAGCCTCCAGATAATAAGCTCCAACTCTGCAAAGAAACGAAATTCATAAAAATTACAAACTAACAAGGAGAGAAACCTTTTTTTCTTCTTTCTTTCAAATGAACAGGAAATCAAAGAAAATCGTGGATACCGGTTGCTGAAGCGCTTGTTGGGCCAGGTAGTACGACGGTGGATTTTGAAGCATAGCATCCATCCCTACTTCAAATCCAAGTTGAAATTGATGAAGGGAGGAGGAATGGATCTTTTGTGAGCTTTCACCAGTGGCGATCCAGGAATGAAAACCTGGGTGGGCTAAAGCTTCTTAGTTAAAAAAATTAAAAAAATTAACTTCGACGGTGCTAGAGAATTTTATTAATTTCAAAGAAAAATACACTTAGTCAAGGTGGGATGTCGTGAGCCTCACCCCTCAAATGCATATCCATACAAAGATTAAACTACAAAAAAGACAACAACAACACATAAACGTGCAATGCAATACAACATCTACTCTTTAATCTAAAGCTTCAAACTCTTTAATCGCTGAATCATGGTTTCAGGCTTTCAGCATTAATAATTAGCAATCATCGATGAATATTCGAATAAGCTAATTCAACATCGAGTCATCAACTGATTCCTAATTCTGTTTTATCCTAAAGCCAAAACATCAAAAGATTAAAAAGAAATGAACTTTATGCCCCGGTTCAATGAACTAAAGATTAAAGAAAGAAACGAACTATAACAAATTAACAATAAACTAAAGATTAAAGAAAGAAACCAAAAAAAAAAACAGAACGCCAGATGCCCGGAAGTCCTGAACCAAACAATAGAAGAAAGAAATACATATAATTTCTACAAACTAGAGCAAATTAGATCAATTTAACAGTAAGAATACCAGAGATAATCCCTAAAATTAACTACGAATTAAACCCATCTAAAGTGTTTAACCCTAATTTTTTTCCCAATTGAACACTAATTCAAATAGATACTTACACTTTGCGAGATTAGAAGAGGGCCTCAGAAGATGATGGAGATTGGCCTGAAATTGGAAGAAGAAAGGAAGAAGGAAGACTCGGACTCGCTACTCGCTAGCTTTAGATGGAGAAGCTTATTACACCACGTCTTATAATTTGTTTTCTTTTTTCCTATATAAAGGATTTCTCACACTAGCCAACGGCTACACAACTCTAACTCTACTAACAAAAAGGAATCAGACTTTCTCCCTTGGGGTATCTTCGTGAAATTTTAGATTTAATATGTACAAAAAAATAATAATTAGATTACACCTTTTTTTTTAATAAAATTCCTAACGAGATGACAAACCGGTCCTAAGGACTCGAACCCTAGAGCCTTTCTCTCAAATCCTATGAGAGCCACTTTCTCAAACCCTAGCCGCCCTTAGGTGGAAATCCATTGACAACGTACGTTTGTTGTCAACAACATCTTTGATCGGCAGTCTTTCTCTTCTTCGTAGAGTTACTGGTGCGGGTCTAGTTTAGCGACGTTTTTCGTCGTTCAATTTCGTAATTGCTTTGGGTAGCCATGGATCTTCAGTGGGACTCGTTAGTCATCCTTAGCTTCGGGTTTGTTCTGGCAGGCTGGCGCTTTGCTTTCGCTTGAAGGTCTCCAACGGGTCTTGGGATTACGACTTTACGAGGGCCATAAGTTTTTTTTTTTATTTCGTCCAATTAAAATAAACAAAACATTTAGGATCGTTCGTCGTTATAGATTGTTAAAAATAAATATATATTTTTTATTTTATTTTTTGAAGAAATGTAAAAGGATTTAGTTATTAACTTATTATGACACTTGGACTCTATGATTAAACAATACAAATGAGCGTTGGCAACACATTGTCTATATAAATCGGGGTTTAATATGTCAATCAATAAATACATTTTAAAAAAATTTGATGAAATGTAAAATGAAGTAGTTATTAGGGTTCTTGGACTCTATGATTAAACAATGAAAACAAACTTTGGCAACACATTGTTTATTGAAAACGGATTCTCGCTTAGTTTGAGTGAAATGTGCCAAGTTGAAAAATATTTTCTTATTATAGCACATGATTTCTTTGCAAAATGGTATATTTGAAATTTCAAATACCAGATTGTGCGAGTGTCTAAAAGTATTTTCGAGTCTCAATGAAACCCAATGCGAGACATTACGAGGACCGAAAGGTTTTTTTCTTCCAATTAAAATAAAAAACATTTTGGAACACCTAGCTTGTTCGTTGCTACAAGTTGTTCAAAATAAATTTTTAAAATTTGAAATAATGTAAAAGGATTTAGTTATTATGGCTCTTGGACTCTATGATTAAACAATGCAAAATAAGTTTTGGCAAAACATTATCTTTCAAAATCGAATTTTCGCTTAGTTTGGGTAAATTGTGTCAAATTTTTTAATTATAGCACATGAATTTTCTGAAAAATGGTAGTTTAAAAAAAAAAAATTAGGAACACCTTATTCGTCGCAACAAGTTTTTTAAATAAATATACATATTTTTTAATTTTGAGGAAATGTAAAATAAGTTAGTTATTAATTAGGGCTCTTGGAGCCTATAATTAAATAATGCAAATGAGCTTTTTTTGAAGGGAGAAATGACAATTTCATTAATAGGATTAATGAGTACAATGGGAAGCAACAAAACTCCTAATAGCTGGAGGGACATACCCACTCCAAGAAAGATCATAACGAGAAAAGAAAGCTAATCTAACAAGGTTATGAGCAGCTGAATTGGACTCACGAAAAACATGAGAAAAGAAAGAACCTGGAAGAGATTGCAAATAAAAAGCAATGTCAAATGAGCTGCGGCAACACATTTTCTATCAAAATCGGGATTTTACTTTTTTTTTTTTTTTTAAAGCAGAAACTTTATTAATCAATAGAGGATTACAATCCTTAGTATGAGCATCCTAAAAAAGAGCAGTACAAACAACACAAGTTGCCTAATCAATGAGTCTAAGCCTACAACTCTAATCGATGATTTGAAACCTAGAACAATACATACACCGTGCATCACTGCTGTCAACAATCGATAGCTCAAACAGAAAAATTCCGGCAAGTATTACCATTGAGACTAATAAATCAAATCTAACTCAAGGAGAACCCATGAAAAAAGAAAATAAAATCACAGTCAATACTTGCACAACTGATCATGCTTATTCTTAAACGAGAAATTAAAAGGACCCAAATCAAATAACCAAATTTGACTTACGTTAAACTTTAGCAGCGCCCCACAGGTAATAGGGTCGCCGACTTGGAACACCAAATCTGCTGAGCTACCAAAACCGAGCACACAAAACTCACCCAGATCCCAGACCTTGAATCCTTGGATTTGATTGACACCAAATGGGGATTTTACTTAGTTTGGATGAAATGTGCTAAATTGAGAAAATTTCCTTATAACACATGATTTTTTTGAAAAATGGTATCTTTGAAATTTCAAAGATCGGTTAGCGCGAGTGTCCAAAAGTATTTTCGAGTCTCAATAAAATCCAACGCGAAATTTTTTGAGGATTGGAAGTGTTTTTTTATTTTTTATTTTGTCCTATTAAAATAAAAAATATATATTTAGGAACACCTTGTAGCAACGCACTGTTCGTCGCTACAGGTTGTTAAAAATAAATATATATTTTTTTAAAAAAATTGATGAAATGTAAAAAGATTTAGTTATTATGGCTCTTGGACTCTATGATTAAGGAATGCAAACGACCTTTAGCAACACATTGTCTATCAAAATCGGGATTTTGCTTAGTTTGGGTGAAATGCATCAAATTGAGGAAAATTTTCTTATTATAGTACATGATTTCTTTGAAAAATTGTAGTTTTTTTTTGAAATTCTCAATACCGGTTTATATGGGCTTTCAAAAGTATTTGAGAGTCTTAATGAAATCCAACGCGAGTGCTTATAAAGATCGGAAGTGTTTCTCTTTATTTTTGGCATATTAAAATTAATAATTTTTTTTAGAAAAATCTTGTAGGAACGAATGATTTGTCGCTACAGGTTAGTTATTAGGGCTCTTGGACTCTATGATTAAACAATGCAAACGAGATTTGGCAACATATCGTCTATCAAAATCGGGTTTTCACTTAGTTTGGGTGATCGAAATGTACTAAATTGAGAAATATATACTGTATTTCTGTATTATAACAAATTATTTCTTGGAAAAATAGTATATTTGAAATTCCAAAGAACGGTTTGCATGAGTATCCAAAAGTATTTAGAGTTTCTATAAAACCCACGCGAGACATTATGAGGACGGGAAGTTTTTTTTTTTATTTCGTCCGATTAAAATAACAAACGTTAAGGAACACGTTGTAGCGACGAATAGTTCGTCGCTAAAAGGGGTTCCTAATTTTTTTTTTTTGAAAAAATGTAAAAGGACTTGGTTATTTCGGCTCTTAGACTCTATGATTACATAATGAAAACGAGCTTTGGCAACGCATTGTTTATCGAAATCGGGTTTTCGCTAAGTTTGCTTGAATGGTGCGAAATTGGAAAAAAACTCATCATTTAAACACATAATTTAATTAAAAAATAGCTCTTAGCTGTGAACTTTGAAGAAATGTAAACGGAGGTTTTTCAAACTTAGCTTTTCACAATTCCATTCCACGTACACATCATCTAACACAAGGAGGTTTTTTTTCCCATCTATTTCTTTTCAAAGGCCATTTGGAACTGATTCATCTCAAGGTTTTCTAGTGGCTTAATAACTGCTGACTCAATAATTTCTTAACAAGCGTATTGAACTCGATCAAAAATGCATGAGAGATGCATATCCATATTTTTTTTTCAGACCAACTGGTCATCTATGGAAATGGTGGTACATTCTCTTCAAACAGGGAATTCGATCAACAGAAGTTTTATTAATTGTTGCCATTTTTTTTTTTAGAGAACTCTCGCGGTATTTCAAAGGCTTCCTAAGCCCAAGGACTAATCTGCAGTCGGGAATCTTGTCAGAACGTTTCCTCCCCCTGACCATCCACAGAATGAATTGGGCCGGATTTAACTTCAATCCGCAGTCGGCATGATTTGAACCCGGGTGGGGGGATACCACACCTGAAGGCTCTTACCAACTCGACCACCGGTGGTGGTTGCCATTTTATCTTTATTGATCCATCCCTATAATTTCTTCCATTCGGACATATGAGTGACTTTCCCTCTCTTTAGTTATAGCCTGTTTGTCTTCCAGACGCTCCTCTAAGGATAATTCTTAGGTTCACCCACCGTTCACCCTCTCTCATATTAGCCAATCAAGCTCAGACACATGTATTCTTATTAAAGAAATAAAAAAAGTATGTTGTTATTAACACACTTTTTTGTATTTTTTAATTTATTTTTATTATATAAATAATTCATAAAGTCTTTACATTGTTAATAAGAATACATGTGTCAGAGCTTGATTGACTAATATAGGAGAGGGTGAACGGATGAGTTCAATTGAAATCTTATATATATATATATAGGTCACTTGCAATAATCTCTTTAAGTGTCTCCCTAATTTGTTCTATCTTATGACCTATATATATCTTTAGCTGAAAAACAAAATGATTTAAGCTTGAGAAAAAAGATGCATACCTTCCGGATACCAATTGTCTCCATTGATCGAGCTTCAGTGTAGAATTCATCTAGCAAATAGTCAACATCATAAACCACATCTTCTAGGCTTTGAAGCCACTCTATGACTTCATTATTGGCTTTCTTTTCTTCTGCCCCAAGCAAAACAGCTTTGATTTTGGTAACTAGCTAGCTTCTCGAGCTCTAGCTTGGAGCCCCATCTTTAACATCGCAAAGCAATCCAATTTCAAGTAGATAATTGTCAGCAAGCAAAGTACTATATTCTTACCATATACCAGGAAAATTTAGTACGACGGTAACATGTTAATGATGACAATTCTTACATTGAAGGAGTCCGAAAAATGAAATGTAGATATCAAACAAATTAAAATGAGAAAACATGATCATTTGTTATTTGATACCAATGCTACTCCAATATCGATCTCCACCTTTCTTTGTCCTTGTGTAAGAAAATTACGTAAACCTGGTCTTGACGTACGTACTCTTGAGATAGATTAAAGTAAAAGTCTCTCAAATAGCACTAATAGGAAAAGGACCAACTAGAAAGTACTGATCTCTGTGATTAATTCCTTAATTATACTTCCTCTAATTGAAGTAAAAAAACTCCAATAGTTTTAAGCACTTACCGAATGCAAGAAAGATCAAGAAACAAGAATCCTAATTTGATTTGGAATCCCAACCTAATATAGGATATGAATTCTCTAGTCACTTGGACTTTCCAATTAAAAGAAAGGAAACGAAAAGAAAGAGAAATATGAAATTTTTTGATTGTGTTTCCTTTCTCTGGTTTAATTATGTTTCCTTGTCCGAGCTAGCTAGGTTATATTTCCAATTCCAACATACACAAACGTTAATAATACATTATAAAAAGGGAGCAAGTCTACTGGATCTTTCATATACAAACACAACTAGCAAGTCTATAGCTAGCATTTGTTAAAACTTTCAGCTGCCATAATGATGAAACAAGCTCTTTTTGTTCTGTTCTTCTTCTTTTTGTCAACTCACTTGGCGGAAGGAGCAGCGACGTCTTTTTCGCTGTCAAACCTCTACCATCGTGAGATCCCCATCCATGTACCTGGTCCCGAAAGCATTGCTTTCGACTGCAACGGCGCACCCTACGTTGGGGTGGCTGATGGCAGGATCTTCAAGTGGCTGGGACACCAGTTCGGTTGGATAGAGTTTGCCGTCACTTCTCGATATAGGCCTAGAACATTATGTGATGGCTCTACCAACAAAGACAATGAGCCGATATGCGGTAGGCCACTGGGTTTGAAATTCGACCTCACCACTTGCGAGCTTTATATTGCAGATGCCTACTTCGGACTATTAAAGACGGGAGTCAATGGAGGGATAGCCCAACAACTTGCCACATCAGCGGAAGGAGTCCCCTTCCGTTTCTTGAACTCTTTGGACATTGACCGGCAAAACGGAATGGTGTACTTCACGGACACCAGCACAGTTTATCAAAGAAGGCACTGGGAATTGTCCGTCAGCTCAGGCGACAAAACTGGGAGGTTAATGCGATATGATCCACAGACAGGGAAAGTCGACGTGTTGCTCCGTGACTTGTCTTTTGCAAACGGAGTGGCTCTAAGCAGTGACAGTTCTTTCGTGCTCGTAACCCAAACAACCGCGAAGAATATTCTGAGGTTATGGCTGCGAGGGCACAAAGCTAAACCTGTAGATACTTTTTTCCAACTGCAAGGCGCCCCAGACAATATTAACAGAAACCTAAATGGAGAATTTTGGGTTGCAGAAAACAGTGCCGGAAAAGGTAAAGCAGTCAAGATTGACGCCCAAGGAAACTTTTTGGAAGTGATAGATGGGCTGAATCCTGTTAGTCATGTTCAGCAACGTTATAACAACCTATGGATAGGATCAGTCGTTAATGCTTTTGTGGGCATTGTTCATAATGCTGTCTAGATTATATGTAAAATTTATTGGACTAAACCCTAGCTAGCTTGAAGCTTCTTTCTGTTAAGTTGTTGTCTTGTTTTGCCTTGTCAGTGTTATTTTTACTGCATTTATTATTGTAGCTAGTTTCTTTGCCCATTTGTGTTTCTTTTATGAATGCTCAAAAATTAATGTCGATTAATTAAGATCTACATATAACATATAGCGTCCTTATAATCAATTAACGGTGCGAGTACATCACCGGCCGGCAACAAGTGCAAGCTACTAGTTTTCGATCCAGTCTTCGACCATTAATTGCATGGTTTAGAAATTGTCGTCGTGTTTTTTTTTTTGGTGGGTTGGAGGTTTAGAAAAAAGAAGTATTTCGATCACCAGCTAGCTAGCTTTAAACCATATATAAGACCCTTGATCTTTGCCTCCAGGAGATTTCATTTTGAGACATGAGCTCTCTTGCAGACACTTATGCAAACATCGATATGATGTTCATCATATTTTAATGCATCAAGCTTCCCTTTAACAAGAATATTGATTTCATTAGTCATGCGGTGTTTGAACACTCCCTTATGAGTTATGACAATCATTCATGTCGAAGAGAAATTCAATTGCCCTAAATAGATCTGCTTTATCAGATGGTGCTGCTGCCTACGGCGGCGATTAAGAGGAAAATTGTTGATTAATAAGCATATATATTGTTTTACGTGTATAATGTGTTATATCAGACTTGTGATTAAGTATGGAGATTTTGAATTCACAATGTCAAATGTGATTTCTATGAACACTGATACTATCAGATTATTTTGTAATATACTGTAAAAGAATTATGCAAGTGCAGGCATGAATTACTTTCTTAATGGAGTGTGAGTTTCAATTTTGTTATTGATATATATATATATATATATATATATATATATGTATATGTATATGTATTGTATTAGCCTCTTCATATATCGTAATTAAGTCAATGGGGATGAGTAAATATGGCCAAATGAATAACAGATCGACATGGTAATCTGCTTGTTTAGCTTGAAGCTCATGAAAGACGGTTGGGTAAGTGGACTGTGAATTACTTTACTAGACTGTTATTTAATTGAAACCATGCTTGTGGTGGTATCATTCTATAGGAGAAGTTGCCTGGTGTGAGGATAAGTAAGCAGTCCATGTTATTTTTTTTTCATGTTATGTTTTTTGATTCAGATGTTTGTAATTACTAGACTTTGATTGGGTACGTACGTGTTTATGGTTGTGGGAGATTTAATATAAACAGTAGATGCTGTCAATTATATATGCTCACTTCCAGTACCGAATTTCAATTTAATAAATGTTTTTTTTTTATTTCATTTTGTTGAAGCCACGAAACCCAAACAATCGTGAATGAATTGTGTGAATATATTTATATAGGGATATTGTAGAGGTTGGCACCATTGTACAGGGAAATTCTGCCATGTTCCAAACATGGCATGCTCGGCCGCGTGACATGTTTGGCTGCCCTTGGATGCTATGGCCCATCTGACCCCACCCCCTGCAAATGCATCCTCACCTTCCCCCCTTCCTCTCCCGGGTACCGAAGACGTACCCCGATTGTATACAGTGTGAAGCCATCTGATAGTTTTCTAGTGGTTGGTCCCATGTGAGAAGTCCCACGAAAGTTTTCGTATTTATGATAAATTTAGCAATGGCTACACCTGCACGTTCTCTTAAATTGTCGCTGCTCTGTCGCTGTTTGCTATGCCCACAAAATTTTCATATAGAAAAACCATATATTTTCATAATATATATAACTATTCATAACCAACATCCTCCAAATAGTCGTTTTGATCTCAAGATTGAACAATCCCTTGTCCCATTGAGAATTTAATTGATTTATGAACAGGAATCACGTAATCTTGAGGGAACAAGTAACAATAAGCAAAATAATGCTTCAAATGTGATGGGAGAACATCATACGTAGCTTTACCTTAAGTGTTGGGAAATTAAACTTCATTTTCTACTTGACATTATGGAACGAGTACTCTGAAAATGAAATGTAGATTAGAGTATTGGTATCAAACCCTAAACCAAATAAGAAAACATCATCATCCTTTGTTTGCTTAATTTGAGTTTGATACCAATGCTGCTACTCCAATCTCTCCACCTTTCTTTGGCCTTGTGTAAGAAAATCAAGTAAACCAAGTCTTGACTCTTGAGAATTCATCCCTAATAAGCAAAGCAAAAGCCTCTCAAACACTAACATATAGATTTAAGTCGAGGCATGTTCGAAAAGGACCAGCAATCTCTATCCAACTAGCTAGAAGAAACTCAATTGGATTCCTTAATTTTCTTCATATATACCAAATGCACACTTCTTCTAAAAGAGCTTTTGCTTTATTGGTTCATTACTTCATTGTATCCTTGTACATAAAGACTTAATATATTGCTTGTGTAGAAAAATATAGGTCCATTAAATAGGAACGAATGTAATCCCATTACTTAGGGTTTTTCTCAAAGAGAGATTCGAGGACTACAAAATAAAAGATGACATTAGAATTGTAGTACAAGTTTGAAATTGTAGCGTCAAATTCAAAAAATAAACTCCAAAGTTGTTACGAGGCATTTCATAGATCAAATACCTTTTACGCAATTTTAAAAAATAAAAATTAATAGAATTTTGATTCGGGGGCGGTATCACAAATTAAATTACAAACTTGAGGGTTGGAGTAGACTTTAATCTTTTCTGCTCTAAACCATCACAATCACAAATTTACAAACTGTACAAAATAGAGTCTGTAGATTCATCAAGAAGAAAGTTAAAAAGAATGTAAACTTACAGTGTGCAGATTCATCCAAAAGAAATAGAAAAGAATTGGAACTTGCTTGTATGGGTCTGCATGCATCGATGTGTTTTTGCAGAGAAATGAAAGCCAAGCCAGCATAGCATCCCATCTTTTCGTATCAGGTTCAGGATTTTCTAAATCCTCCTCCAGGGAATGGGAATAGATCACGTGTAATTGTGCTGGCACGTGGTAGGACCGTAGGAACAGAGCAGAGAATCCAGGTCCCTCGAGTTGTCGTCAACGAAATGGACACACACAAGTACAGCGCCGTTTGTAAAATAAGGGAGCGCCCCTTTCCTTTCGCTTTTCACGGATTTTTTTTTCCTTTCCTTTTGTGTGAACAGATTTGGTAGGATTTGTCCCCTATTGGCAATCTCATTGAAGACATCAAAGATCTACTCAAATTTCTACCTCAAGTTTATCTTCAGCATGCTCCTCGAACTACAAATTTTGTAGCTCATGGGTTAGCAGCTATAGTTTTGATTCTAATGTTCACCTTGAGTGGTTCTCTTATGCTTCGAATTTCATTCTGGGATGTCCTTTGTTACGATTGTAATCGTATATAATTTTAATACAAAGTATATTTCTTTAAAAAAACAAAAAACAGATATCAGTGAGGTCTAACATATACTCAAACTAGAAATGCATGAAACAAAAACGCGATCCTATCTAAACAAGAGGAGCCGACTTTCAGAGAAATGACTTATCACTAGTCAAATATATCAAGTGTTGTCCAAAAAAAATATCAAAATATCAAGAGATAGTTGTAAAAAAATTAAAAATTAAAAATTAAAAATTAAAAATAAAATTAAAATTAAAAATTAAAAAGGATATCGCGAGATGGATGGATGTGATTTAAAAGTTGAACACCCACTCAACTTTGGGTTTGGGTTTGGCCATCTCATCTCTCGTCAGGCATCCCACTCAGCGCCAGTCTGTGACTCTGTATATTAACCAATTTAGTTGTTCTCTCCAACGAATCTGTATCTTTCTCAGCCTCCCTCGGCGAAAGTCTCTCCTTTTTCTCGGGTTGTCTCGGATTCTCCTTTTCGATGTAAAAACACCACCTTTTTTCGTACTCACATTATATTCCCACGTTTTTTCTTCTTTTTATTTTCACAAAATCAATCTTGTAATGCTTACTTCTTGATGATGATGTTATGGGTATTTCTTGTAGATCTCCGTAACTTCGTTTCTGGGATTTTAACGAGGAGGAGGAGGAGATGTCGAAAGCTGGAGCATTTGATCTCGCATCGGGCCTTGGTGGAAAGATCGACAAAAACGAAGTTCTCTCCGCTGTTGATAAGTATTTTCCTCTCTCTAGAATTCTCTCTCAAATGCATGGTGATTTGATCTTTCTTTCACTGTGTTTCTCTCTCTGGATTAAGCTTAGTCTCACTAATCTCTTAGTTGATTTGATTTGCTTAGAGTGTTGTTCTGATCTGAGCTCAGTAAGCACAGTCAAAATCAAAGCTAATCTCAGATGATTAGATTTCAAATCATGGAAAACATATTTTGGTGTGTTTGATCTAGTTCATTGACAAAAAAAAATGGGGAAGGGAATGATTGGACCAGTCACGTGATCTGATGTGTTGGTGAGAGTAACATGTGATGGTGGGCTGCTGGGTGAAGTGTCTTTCACGTTTGTATGAGATTAAGTTTTTATTGGTCCCATTTCAATTGTGGTCCAAGCATTGCTTTTTTCTTGTGGTACCCAAAAAATAAGTAGGGGAAGAAATTGGGTTCTGGGAATGTTGTTTTTACTTTGATTTGGTACCTGGGTAAGTGGAGGAATTCTTGAATTGTTTTACAATTACACCATTAACCACAGTCTGAAAGGTAATTATGATGTTACATTCCCTTTTCTATTTCTGGGTAATTTTCTGTCAGATCTACCTAACCTAAAAGATTAAAGCTTTATTTTTTATTTTTTTTGAAAGAGTAGCTTTTTGCATTTTTAATTCAATAAGCAACCATAAAATCTTGCCAAAAGGCAAATTGTACCTGCAATTTTCACTGCTGCTACCAGGAAGGTTTTTGTTTGCCAGTGCGTTCAGTGTCTTCAGAAAGAAAAAAAAAATCTTCTTGGAACTCATTAACATTTTTCTTATGTTCTAATAGATATTTTAACCATGGTCATATACTTATGATGCTCTATATAGTTGGTGTTATCCTTTGGAATAAATAACTAATTAGATGATGGGTTAAAACTTGCGACTTCACGTTATTCATGAGTTTTGTATGTATTGAAGATGAAAGACTAGGAATTCTTGCAAAGAAGAATATCAAAGAAGTTTAATTAACAAGTTTTCAATTTGGGAGCAGCTAAAGGGCTATGATGTTTCCCTCCTTTCCAATTTACAAAATTCGAGTGTTGTTGACCTGTGTTATTTCTGAATTTGTCAATGCAGATAGGTTATTTTACTTTGTAAACTGCAATTTTCTTTCAAGTGCTATAACATTGTAGGTTAAGGACCTAAAATTTGTTCAACTTTTCCAATTTGATGTTAGTATGCTGCAATGTTTAGCTAATATTAAGTCCCTTCATTTTAAATATTAGACTTAGCCACCTGTTGTATGTATTGTGACACAATAAGGACTTCAAAGCGGTTGTTCAATTTTATCAAACTATTATATGCAGCCGGGAACCAATTTTTGATCCTCTTGTAGTCTAAAGTTCCTAGAAAGAATAACCTGACATAGCATTATTCTTGTAACCTAATTTTCTCATGTTGTGGGATATGTGTTATAATATCAGTTTATTGAACAATGGTTCAGGTACGAGAAGTATCATGTCTGTTATGGAGGAGAAGAGGAAGCGAGAAAATCTAACTATACTGACATGGTAAGACAAGCTCTGTTTTTTACCCTTGTCTGTTGAAGATTGCCATGTCAATCATATCTGATTCGAAGAACCTGTTCTAACTCCCTCTGTTTATAAGCTATATGTTCCTGGTTGGGAATGTGCTTCTCTCACTTTGGGAATATTATTCACCATATATGTTAATATTCATGATATATTCTGGAAACTTGTATATCTATATATATTAACACTTTCCCTGTAAATGAGTGCTTCCTGTTTTTCATTGTACATGCTCTTAACAAGCTATTCTTGTCCTCATAGATAAGGCATAGCAATCTAAAGGATTTAAATTTGTTAATATCTTCGTTAATGTGACATGAGTATGACCAGCTATGGGGTGAACATTTTACAACCATTAACTTGATTGATTATATTGTGCATATGGGCAAGGTTGCCCTTTGCAATGTCTCTTTCGATTTTTAAGGATTAATGATCCTTTATTACTAATTAAACTGATTACCTTTTCATCTGCATTTCAGGTTAATAAATATTACGATCTTGTTACCAGCTTTTATGAGTATGGCTGGGGAGAGTCCTTCCATTTTGCACCCAGGTTCCTCCTTTTTCCTGTCTCCACATGAAGCCATGAGATATTTTATATAAAAACAAATAAAACAATGAGATTTCATCTCTTTTATAAGAGTTTCTGAAAGATGTACCTTTTTCTTGCAGATGGAAAGGAGAGTCTCTTCGAGAGAGCATCAAGCGGCATGAACACTTCCTTGCTTTACAACTAGGACTGAAACCTGGACAGAAGGTTTGCCTTCTCAAGTAGACTTTATAAAACGCAGATTAGCAAGACGGAGAGATACTTTAGTATTAGGTTCAAACTGCTGACTTGTTTTTGGTATCTTTTGGTGTTAGGTTTTGGATGTAGGTTGTGGAATTGGAGGACCACTTAGAGAAATAGCTCGCTTCAGGTGAATGCTATTTAATTTTTTTACTTTGGTTGATGTGGCCTGCCTTCTTGTGGCTATGATATTTTGATAACAAAGTTGCATACATCCTGAATCCAGACTATGCTATAAAATGTGCTTTTAGCTCCCTTATCTGCTTTTGTTTCTTGATGAATATTTTTGACTCTGTGCTACTATTGCCTATTAATAATATATGTATTTATAAGTTGCATTGATTATTAGGCCATTTGCAATGTTCTGATTTAGTAGAAGATAATTTAATTGTTCAAGAAGAAAACTCTGGAAATTCTTATCAATAATTCTGTATATGGTGGTTTATGCAGCTCAACGTCAATTACTGGGTTGAACAACAATGAATATCAGATAACAAGAGGAAAGGTTGGTGCATATTGACCAACGACTTGCTTTGATATATTATGAATAGTTAGTCTGGAATGTTTCTCAATATAATCCGTTCTCAATATTCTCCAATGCAAATATAAAATGTAGAAGATGTTTTTCGCTTTTGAAATTACCACTGGAATGATTCAGTTTCAAGGTGGCTTAATTTCAAGCTTTTGTTGCTCCATAGGAACTGAACCGCATTGTAGGAGTTGACAAGACCTGCGACTTTGTTAAGGTTGGTAGTGCAGTATATGAAATTCATGTTCTAGGAGGTTCCTCTATGAAGTACTCTCCGCCTCCCTTCTTAATTTTCTGCAGAAATAAGTTAATGATTTATACTCTGTTCTTTTTCGAAATGATGCAGGCCGACTTCATGAAAATACCATTTCCTGAGAATACATTTGATGCAGTATATGCAATTGAAGCTACCTGCCATGCACCAGATGCAGTAAGTTCCCTTTTCAGTTTTTGTCTAGGAGGCTTCCATCTCAATTAAATATCAAAAGCAAACAGTGGTAAATCCAGACGCATCTGGCTTAACGTGTGGTTCGCTCTGTGCAGTATGGATGCTACAAAGAGATTTATAGAGTACTAAAACCTGGTCAATGTTTTGCTGCATATGAGTGGTGCATGACTGATTCATTTGATCCCAACAACCAAGAACATCAAAAAATTAAGGTACGAACAAGATGCGTAAATCCAGGGGTTGATATAAACTTTAAATTACTTCTGAATGGATTTTAGATTGTGAGTACACATATATAAAAACAACTTTATTGACACAGGCAGAGATTGAGATTGGTGATGGCCTCCCGGACATCAGATTGACAGTAAAGTGCCTGGAAGCTTTGAAACAAGCAGGTTTTGAGGTCAGACGAGAGGTTTTTCTTTCTTTCTGAAATCTTTTAACATCTGAGTGAATTTTTGTATTAATTTTATTGTTTCTTTGTTCTTGTGACCAAAGGTCATATGGGAGAAAGATCTTGCAAAGGACGCAAAGGAGTCACCTCTTCCTTGGTACTTGCCTTTGGACAAAAGTCGCATTTCACTTAGTAGTTTTCGTCTAACAGCTGTCGGGCGTTTTTTTACTAAGAACATGGTACGATTCTTATGATATTATGGTTATTCAAAATTTTCTGGAAAATCACTCTCTTCCATTGCATTTTATGCAGCATAGTAAATATTTCTGTGCTATCAAACTAGTGGAAGCAGTTGATTAGTTTCCAATTATACCATTCATGTAGGTCAAAGCTTTAGAATTTGTTGGACTTGCACCACAAGGAAGCCAAAGAGTTCAAGATTTTCTAGAGAAAGCTGCTGAAGGACTTGTCGAAGGTGGAAAGTAAGTATTCTTTTCGACATGCATAGTTCTTCATAGATTGAACCTTCATCCTGACCAGTGTATGGGAAGAGTAATTTGCTGCAATATGTAGTATTTTGCTTCTGGAGTTCTTGTCTAGAACAAGAATCGATACACTATGACTTCATAATTATTGTCTTAGGCAGCTTGCAGTCCCGTTACTGGTTTTTGAAGCTGAACACTATGATTCAATTTTTTTTCCCTCTTTCTTCACAGATAGTATTCGAAAACTTAGCCGTATAGATTCTCACCTTGTAAATTGGAGTCCAAGAAGTAAATTGGATTAGATTGACATTTCAAATTTTCTCTTTGTGGATTAGATTATATATATTTTATCTTTAATCAGTCAAGAGATTTGCATATACTGGCTATACTGACGTTTATGTTCTTGATGAATGCTTTTCAGGAGAGAGATCTTCACACCAATGTATTTCTTTGTGGCCCGGAAGCCACTTTCAGTTGCAGATAGTCAGTAAAGTAGTAGTGCAGACTAGTTAACCTGCTGCCGTTGATTTAGAATCTTCCCGGGGATTCTAACTCATGGAGAAGATGTATGTTAGAATTGGTTTGTGATCATGCTTACTTGTTTGTGTTTTATTCCTGTGTGTTTGTTTATTATTAGCACCTGTATTTGTATTTGCTTGTTAACCTTGTCCGCCATTTGGATACAGACAATGAAACGAAATTTCCACCCTGCTTCAGCTTGGCTGTGCTTGTTCTGGTCTGCTTGTTTGTTTGTTCATGTATTGTTTCTTTCTTTCTTTACTTCTATGTATTATTTATTCTCCTGCGTCGTGTGCTTCCATGTGGAAATTTGGACTTGGTCACCAGCAACATGTGCACTAGTAAACATAACTTAGTATCAAACTAGCCAGTTGATAACTGTAGTTTTTTTGCCTCTTTTAGTTTGAATTTTCTTTTTGTCAGTTTTGTTTAATTTTAGTCTATTTATGAGATTATTAATTTTTTTTTAGAAAGAGACCGACACAATTTTATTCAAAAGAGAACATTAGTTCAATTATAATCCTAGAAGGAGGTTAACCACAATAGGTGGTGGAGAATGAAATAAAGCAAAAACTGAAGGACTTTAAACTCACCTAGCTAACCGGTTTGCTACCACAAGATATCTTTATTTGTGTTGTCCACAAGATGATGCTGCCTTTATTTTTTTCTTCTTTTGGCTACGTTCCTCCATGCTTCGATTTAAATCTTTTTGAGAAAAAGCGAGAGTACACATAATAACTCACCCCGTCCATTGTAAATCTAAATTTGATAGAACGCGTTGTTTTTTTCGATCAAGATTGTTTCATTTTATTTTTAGATATTCAAAAGTTGGCATAAAATGTCAAATTCTCCTTCAGAGAGTTGCACGCGATAGAATTCTTTGCATGTTATCTGAGTTGACAGAATATTTTCTGCGTTCATACTATGGTTGTAATTATTCGTTACTTGTGAGTTGTGACTACTACTAACCTCTATAGCACACAAAATTAGACTTCCAGCATGCTACTGTAGAGGTAGTTGAGAACTTGAGATTTGAGAAGCTAAGGGAAACCCATCTATGTCATTTTTTTAACAGAAATTTTAATATCATTTTTGCTCCCAAAAAATTACCTATATGAAAAATAAAACATGTCTCAAAGTTCCTCGCCTATATGAAGGTCATCACAGTGGGAAAGAAAGAATATGTATGTGTGTTTTTTGGTCAATTTTATGCAAACATAAGGTATAAACTAAAAAGCTTGGTCATAGTATCCATTTTAGAAAAAAAATTTACAAATTTTTTTCAATTGTACACATGCATAATACAAATTATATGTAGATATTATTTTCGTTGTGGCTTCGATGGCATGTATAGGAGAGATTCTTCCATTCACCGTGATTGAAGTCAACCAGGTGATCTCACCATTGATTGATTTAAATTAAAAATTTGTTATTCTTATTTAAATCAATCAACGGCTGAGATCACCCCGATTGATTTCAACTAGGGTGAATGGAAGAATTTTCGCATGTATAGTACGTAAATAGTACTTGTAAAAGTGAATAGCCCCAATCTAACTGAGAAGCAAATACCTCACGCCTATATTATCGTTAGAAGCCAAATGATACAATAGGGGGCCATAGAGCTAAAACCCTGTAAATTAGTAAAATCATGTACAATTGCATCCATGACCCAATTAGGTCCATCCTCTAACAGAAAATATAAACCTCACTTACGAACAATGAAACCAGCAATAGTTGGAGCATTACTCTCTCTATGTCGGAAGCCAATGAAATGAATATTGAGCCGATAAGTGCACGTATTTCCTCCACGATCAAATATAAATAGTTTTTCTTAAAATAAACTTACATACAGATAGAAGTTATTCCTCCACGAGCAATAGTATGAAACTTTGAATCAAATAGATCTCTCTCTCTCTCTCTCTCTCTCTCTCTCTCTCTCTTCTTTTAAGCTTTCTCCTGTTTTAAAGGAAGTTCGTTTTAAAACCTCTTAATTCCTTGCTAGTGAAGTTAGTGTCTGATCCAAACTCAAGGCTGACGCAAAACTTCGGGTCAAGAACTAGAAGCTCATTGACTTGTTCATATAAAAACCCAAAGTAAATGCCATTTAAAGAAAAAAAAATCTGATGCCCTGATGGTGATCAAATCACTAAACTTTGCAAGATGAAACCTTGCCAACCTTTGAAAATTAATCTACCCTCCTCCATTAATGGTTTCTATATTTTAATGGAGATGGAAAAACTAGATGCGTGCAGGGGTGAGGTTTGGTAATATTCAATGACCCAGTTCTAGCCTTCTAGAATCCAATTATCAGCTATCAAGATTTTGGATACATTTCTCTATTGGGTGATATTTTACGCCTATTAGCGATTTAACTGAATTATGAGTTAAAGTAGAGATTCTAAGTTTGAAACTCCTCGTAATAAGAAAGTAGATGCACTTATTTGAGTTGGTCATATCTTTGCGACATACTCAACACATAAGGAGATAACAATCTAGGAAAAATACTCTTGAAATTTTGTGAATTCTGGGAGCTTTATGAGATCATTTTCTGAATCCGGGCATGACAAGCTTATAACTAGTGCACTGCGGTGTGATGTTACTTAATTTTCTGTCCTAGCATTTCATAATGTTTTCCGTTCCAACGAAGGAAAAAAGAGATCGAGGAAATAAAAGAGCAAAAGATGCATAGATAAGAAATGTGAAACAGAGAAAAGCAAAATTGATAAATTAAATATTGAGTTAAATTTATTTTGCTCTATGAATTTTACATCCAAAATCAATCATGTATCTAAACTTTTAATTTCACCATATGTATCATTGTACTAATTAGTTTTAATTAATTAAAATCAATATCTAATTAAAAAAATAAGTCTGTTAAGTATCGACGTGCTTAGAACAACTCCAATGGTTGGAGCTATACCTATATTTAGCATCTAAAATGGTACTTTGCATCTCCAATGATAAAAAAATTGAGAGCCAAACTCAGTCTAGGACGAACCCAAGTGCCAAACTGAGACCCAGTGCCATATTTCTTCGGCTGGCCCTAGAGCATGTGAACTGAGGAGGAGAGAGGAAGAGACAACAACTTTGAAGAGACGGTGCACATGATGCGCTGAAGAAGAGGAAGAGAGGAACAAGGGACACTGGGCATGACACGTGAGTTGGGGGAGTGAAGAATGAGCCAACACTGGGCCTCGCTAGGTCAGACGCGCATTTGTTGTAATGGTCACCAAATATGGACCGCCAAGATTCGTTGTAATTTGGGGTATGTTGGGGGTGCCAAAGAAAAAAAAATTATAGCACTTGGGTCATTGTTGAAGATAGTGGTTCTATGCTCATTTGGGGTCATTTGAATATGAGTTTAGCACTTAGATTTTGGCACTGCCGTTGGAGTTGCTCTCAAGTGCACTTCAATAAATCAAATTTCTCGAGAAATTTGATTTTGTACTCTGAAGGGTAGAACAGTCAGGTAACGTCTCAAATCTGTCATTGAGAATGCACCATTCAAGAATGGCTTCGTCGTTTTGTACCTCCAAAACGAACAAGTCACCCTCAAGTAATTTTAGACCGTCGATTGAAAGACCCGGTATATAATACATGACGGTGCATTCCTGACGCACTCGTGCATGCCATCCCACCAACTATTGTAAGCTACAAAATCATAGTGGCGTGACGGTGGGAATCGCTGCCATTGGAACAAGCCACATGTTTGGTTCAGCTTTTAGCCTTCTCAGAAGTGACCTCAGTTTAGTTCATAACTTGAACCGGCCGAGCCAACACAGAGCACTGGTGACAAACATTAGTTTTCTAGAATCTCAACTCAGCAATGGTCCAATTTGACCGATTTGGCTCTTCTACAATTTCCAATCTGGTCCCATTTTCTTTATGAACTCGACCGATTTGACTCTTGTACAATTTCGAATCCAAGTTAAAGAGATCATCATCTTGTTTTGTTCATAAGATTCATAAGCATACAACTCCAAAATTGTATTCATGTGCGGGTCTATATTTTCGAGCACAGAATTCATCTGCACATCATAAAAAAGGTTATTTCTTGGTAAAATCTTTCTATTTCATGGGGCATCTTGTCCTTAATAATGGGTGGACGAAAGGGTTTATTGAAACGAATTGACCCATCGAGCCAATCAGATCTGTAATTGGCCAAACACAAAAAATGAGACAGATCTGTCAATTTTCCAAAAAGATGCTTGTTTAAGAATTTCAGAACACAAAGGTCACCCTCTGTCTTTCCCATAATTTATAAATTCTTTGTAAACCACAAACCATCATTTGAGATAGAATCACAGCATTGAAGAACATATATAACTTTCTTTTCCCTTGAACAATAAATGATAATAAGTATGACCAAAAATTTGGTTCGTATACATTTGCTCAAACAATCAATCCTCAAACCGAGAAAAGAATAAACTCATTACTGCTCTCAGCAGCCGCACCCATAAAATGGGTCTGGGCAGTCGCCGTCGCCGCCTCACCACAGCCGGCGGTGGCGCCGAAACTGTGGTTGTTGTTATGTTGATGGTGGTCTTCGTGATTGGGCGCCGGAGGATGATAGTACTTGCGACTCGTCTGTGGGCAATTGGAGTGAAACCTGCAAGCCATCCTCACTCCTTGATCCAAAATCTCCACAAACTTCATCCCCATCTTGGCACTTGAGAATTTCTGAGAGAGGAATGAGTTGAAAGGAATAGGAATGGAGATTTTGGGTGGGTGGGTATTTAGAAAACGTCCCAGAGATTAGAGAACGAGTCCATGAAAAATGGAAGAGACGGACAGAGAGATTTGCGAGGAGTGACGGCAGAGGTTGGGTTGTTTATATAGCTGTCTTGCTTCACGTTTTCCCTAGCGACCTTTTAATATTTCTTTTATTTTGGGGTGCTTCGATGGTATTTCTTTTCACATTTGGCCTCTTCGTTTTTCTTATTATTATTTTTAGGTGCTTCGTTGGTCTTGCTTTTCACATTTTACCTGTCTTCGGGGCGTATTTGCAATCATGCCCTTGAGTTTTTGTGTATTTGACTTAGGGACTTCAACAGAGAAATGAAGGGTATTTTATTCCAACCTTAGAAAGCACCTACTCCTGTTAAAATGAAAGCGAGACTTCACTAAACGTGCAACAAAGTCATTTGAATATTATACCAAGTAAACGATACTCAAAGGATTCGTTTGTTTCATGGCTAGAGAGAGTTGAGAATGAAAAAGTGATTTCTTTTTCATGTTTGGTATGTGCAGGAATGAGGAAAAAAAGTCGCACAACAAGAAAAAATAAAAAGGAAATTGAAACCTTACATCTCCCCTTGAGTTTTTCTTCTCCTTGCCCACCATTAATTACACAATTTCAGCGTTATAGGGTTTTGTCTGTAACTTTCTTTTCTCTATCAAAAAAAAAAATGATGCTAATATTGTGCTAAATACTATCAATTTCTTTTTATTTATTTTTTGATTATTGTAATATGAATCTCAATTTATTCATTTATTTTTGGTACAAAGGGGGCACAAGGCCGAAGCAAAAGAAAACATAAAGGAAAAAACCAAACTAAGTAGCCATAGCAGATACAACTCTACGAGGCCAAGCGGTGCCAGTGATATCATCAAGAACAACACTGGAGATGAAGTGAGGTAAAGAAGGAAGTCTGCGGAGGCCCAAATCTTGATCAATACTTCTCCTAGCAAGGCCATCAGCAACCATGTTTCTTTCCCCATGAATATCTGGAATCTTTATTTTTATTATCAAAAAAATATTGAAAACAAATAAAAAAGAAAAAGAATTTATTTCACATTGCATTCATTCCGCAAGCCACACGAAGCCTAAGCCGAAGGTTAATGTGCACTCTCTACGAGGAGACTAACAACTCTACAATTTAATAAGTAGAAGAGGCAAAAATGTAAATACGAGAAAGTACGGGAGCCTTGGGTGAAATAATGAAAGCGTGTCAAGTTGTCAACCACAATATCCGATTTTCATGGGAACCGAAAACGCGTCGGGGACTCAGCAACTCAGGCTTTCAAAAATGCGTAGCATGTTCGCCGCGTTGCGAGTTGCGACTGCCAACTATTTAGGGTAGTTTTAAGGTCACTGACCACATTTAATGGTCCGCCCTTCCAATTATGACCCTCCCTTTAAGTCAAATTACTTGAAATTCTTTCTGACTTTTGTGTGTACAGTTTCTCTTTTTGACTTGTTCCACAAAAGAACGACGAGTCGTTGTCCCTCTAGAAGTACCTTTGGAGGAGAGTTGATGATTCCAAAACAATTGGAGAAATGCCATCAAATAAAAATCTGAATATGTCTTGGCATCTCTCTGATTCTTGTTTCCGGTTCTCATTAATTTCTTTTTTCTTTTCTTTTCTTTTTGGTTGAACTACTATCGATAAGAAAATTCAAGATTTTTTTTTTGTAAAAGAAATTTCAGAAATACGAGAAAATATATGTGAGAATTTTGTATTTACTTTCAAGCATGTGACATTCTTGAAAACTTTGAAAATTTGAGAAATTTAAAAATTCTAAATTTTGAACGGTTTTTTAGCATTAGAATTAGAATATGGATCCCGATACACACCCCTAAAATTATATGATGCTCATGACTACAATACATAACAAAAAATGTGCTAAATTATCTACAGAATAGCTCTTGTACATTAAAATACCCTCAAGAATGTGAAGTCACTAACCTTTGGCATTTAGTTGATCATAGCGCTGCCTTGTTTCGTGGTTGGGCTAACGTTGCATCAATATTGTCTCCAACTTAATTATCTTTGTCATTAGGTGTGAGGTTTTGACTCAAAAGGTCTCGGTGCAATTAGTAGTATATCACTCACTTATAAGTTGTATTTTATTTTGTCACTTAAACATAAACCAACTATTGAATCTCTTGGGATAGAGTAAATCCAACCAAACATATTCAAAGAATCAAACACACTGCAAAAACAAAAAATCAAAACTTTAGGACTACATGCAAAGTCCACGAGAAACAGATGGTTTTAAATTAACACAAGTAATTATAGGTTTATATGGTAAACCTATATGATGCTGACTGGTACCCACCTCCACTCGATGAATATCAAATTAAGTCAATTTGCAGCCCCATTATGCTTTAATTGATTTGTTAATTGCTCTGACACGAGCACAACAAATACTAAATAAATAAATAAAAACATAAAAAAATATATACATACGCTACACTGCAGTGCTGAATTTGTGTTGGGAGAGTTTCTAGTGAGGACCTTACAATAAGAACCAAGTGAGAACTTTCAAATAAACGGTTAGATAACTTGCATGTTAAAAATTTAAAATATAAACTAAAATTTAAAGCAGTCATCTAACCGTTTAGTTGAAAGTATTCACTTAGTCCTTATTGTAAGATCATCACTAGAAACTCTTCCGTTTTCCAATATAATTTTTCATTTTCTATGATCCACCGTCGACCAACCAAAAAGGATAAGAAAAAGTCATCAATCTAATAACATCGGCCAATACTCCACAAGCTAGTTAGCTAGGGTCAAAGGAATCATCTTCAACTTAAAAGAGATACATCATTACATCATGATAAATATAATTCTAAACTAGAAGAGGTTAATTATAATTGAGATATGTATGTTCAATAGAAAAATCAAATTGCATTGTAACTAGAATAATATGTTTGAGATGAGCAGGAGATTGAACAAGAGTTTTTATGTACTATAGCAGAAAAAGTATATATGATGAGAAACGTGACCCATGACATTTACGAATATATTACATGAAGCTGATTTAATTATTACTATTGAAAGATGGTCCACTATTAATGTATTTATACGTATATTAAGAGATATTGTAGATTTTTCATACTTCTAATAGCTTTTATTTTTTTGGGTCCAATACATTTATGAATATTTTTTTTTTCAAAAACATTGATGCATTTTTTGAAAATCAGATAATAATATCATTAATCATGGCCAAAAGACGGCACCTTACATTAATCCCTAGACCCGAACCTAAGTCTCTGAAGGCCAGGAAAACTAGAAATCAAAAGCACCGCTCATTAAGTCTTGTTCGCTCGTTTATTAAAAACGAGCCTACAAGGATGAAATACATCAAGCAAAACTACCCTAACTAGAGAGAAACCAACCGCCGAGCACGCATTTGTGGTACGATTAGAAACTCGTAGACCAGCCTTCCCGACGATGTACGTCATCAATGTAGGCCAAAAACCAAATTACTAAGTAATAGACGAGGGTGGCAAAACACCCTCCATTAGAATCCAAGCCATCGGAAAGTCCCACACCATATCAGACTCCTGATCAAGCCCAAAAGCCTCATCCAAAGCCCAACAAGAGCAAGCCCACACCAAAGGCCCATACATGAACAGAAGGAGCATCACCCGCGTGGATCGGAAGAGTAGATCCGGCGGCCTCCGTCTCCAGCAATCCATGGTAGCTACACCAAGAGGGAATCCAACAAGTCCAAGGCCAGATCCCACCACTGCACTCTTACCAGCACAAAAGCCCGCACTAGCCTCACCACGATCCAGAAGAATCCAGGAGTGAACGTCGCCTCCCAAAGCAAAATCGTTCCGGCCAGGCCAAAGCCGATCCGACCAAGACAACAGGAGAAGTAGCTTGATAACTCAAAAAGAGACGGGACTCTCCCTACTAGATCCGAATAAGCGAAGCAAAGACCCAACTACCGCCACCGTCGGATAGAAGACGAACCTTAGGTTTCCCTAGGATTCTCTAGAGAGAAAAACCCGCACAACACCAAACCGCTGTCTCAGGAACTCAAAAAAACCCAGGAACCAAAGGAACCAAGGGAACTAGATCACAACACCCCACGCCCAACTCGAATCCGTTAACAAACGAAAACAAGAAGAGATGAGGAAGTAGATGCAGCAGAAGCAGGGACCACTCCGCCGCCTAGATCCAACGAAGAAGAAACCCAAACAAGGGTCGCCGCTGCCGCTGGGTAGAGAGCCGCCGCCGGGTAGAGAGCTTCCGCTCTAGGGTTTGGGAATATTTATAAAAAAAAAAAAAAAAAAAACACACATTGATGCATGAGGTATACTGTAAATTATATATTCATCAATTGATCATGAATCTAATTTTTAAAAAAAATCTGAAAATAGGCAATTAAAATCCAGAATTAGAATGAGTAATTTGTCATGAGGCTAAGAAGAACACAAGTTTAAAGAAAATGCCAAAATGGATTGATCATGACTCATGACAGAACAGAAACCTAAACCAGTACTGCAAGTAGGTACTGGGATTGACGTACAGAGAGATTTCCAGCACTCAAAAATTAGACGAAAATCAATGAAATGGTTATTTATTGGCAAATATCTTGCACCATTATATTTATAAGCAACCAGTATATGATTATATTCTTCAAGCAACAACGTACATTTTCATATATAGTACATATATTATTGGCCAGATTAATTGGGGGCCGCTAAAATATTTTTTTTTGTAAGGTGACCACAAGTTAATATACCGACACGATCGAACAAATTCCCTAAAGAATATGATGATTAAATTACCAAACACTGGCCGGTCGGGGATCCTGCAAAGAGGTTAAGGAAATTATGGCAATTGATCGAGCTTCATGTATTATGCCCATGCCAGAAATTTCTTTTAGGTATATATGCCATTTATTGGAAATTATTTCTTTAAGCAAGCTAACAAGTTTATGGGGGAAGACCGTTGCACTCTATATTTATGGCCTATATTGAGAACTACATGTCACAAATTTAGAACTATGCGGTTCCTAAGAGCATATGCAGCGGTAAAGGCAAAGACCTAAACTAAAATTTAAGTCAAAAAAACTACATTATTTACAGTTTTAGAGTTTTTCGCAATTTTATGTTTCCGCCAATGAGGTCTAAAGTCTAAGTCTATATTGATTTTTGTATTAAATCTGGGACATTCTTTATATACAAAGAGATGTAGTCCATTGATTTAGTGAAACATGTGTTGGGGCCCGCATTTTAGGCTAGCCTCAATGTCCATTCAGTTTAGCCTTCTCCAAATATCAGCCAATGTTTAGTCAAGTTTATAATGATATTGTTGGAGTTGACATTTGGTTTGTATACCAATATATATAATAGTTTAGCCTAGTCTATATTGGTGCCACTGCACATGCTCCATTTATGCCTAATTATAACCTCAAAAGGTAGCCAAACGCTTTGTTAAAAAATAGAAATGGCTTTCTCTAAAACCACAAATTATGGTTCTTTCTAGGAAATCGGAAGATGTCCGGTGGAAAGGACATCTTCCAAATGTTTTATAGGAGTCTCAAAAATCCTCATTTTCATCAAAAATGAGTTTTTTTTCTCAAGCTTGAAATTTGAACAGCATCAACAAGCCCTAACAATTCTAAGGTATAAGTTGTCAGCAGTTAAGGCAACTGCAGATCAAGAACAAACCTAGTACTTTAGGGTTTTATAATTCTTAGGGAAAAAATTACCTTTAGTCCCTAAAAAGTTAGCATAGGTACCATTTGAGACAAAATCGAAGAGTTCAGGTACTAGTTGTGATCAATTGTAAGTTTAAGTTCTATGTATATATATAATGAATGAGTGCAAGAGCTATCTATGAAAACAATTTACAAAAACAAGTGGATACTAAATAAAGTATATAAGAAAACAATATATAAGTACATCCAATTTTTTTTATGTGTCCAAGAGCTATCTATGAAAACAATTTACAAAAACAAGTGGATACTAAATAATTTGTAGTATGGTTTGTATCACAAATAATACCTGAATTTCTTATAATGTATATAAGAAAACAATATATAAGTACATCCAATTTTTTTTTTTGGCCAAGATAACTACATCCAATTACTAAGCACCATATAATAAAGAGTTTGTTCTTATTTTAAAGGGTCGCGCGTGCAAAAAACGTTCTCGCCTATTTTAGATTTTTTCTCATAATTTGCCTCTCCATTTTATCATACAATTTTTCAAATAAAATAATAAATATTGTTAAAAAATAAAAGAAGAGAAGAAATATAACTTTGGCTTCTGGAAGAGAAGCTTTGGTTGGGGTTCTACGATCTGTGACTCGGCAGTCGGCGGCCATGGCGGCTGATCTCGTGGTGGCAGAAGCTGCTGGTGTTAGATCTAGAGTTTTGGTTTTTGGGCTTTTGGGCCTCGGTTTTATTTTTATGTAGTGTTTTAAGTTTAATGCGGCTGTGTCTATTGGGTCTTTGGTCTTTGGGCTTAGGACTCTTGTCTGTTTGTATTGTGATTCTATTAATAAATCATTATGAATGAATGTTTCACTTGACCAAAATATATATATAAACTAAAAATAGTAATACAAAATAGGCAAGTGAGCAAGTTGGTGTAAGACCCTATATTATTTTTTAAAATTATTTTAACTATGCTATTTACTGCTTTGTCCTTAATATATTAGAATTTATATATTGACTAATATAGTTTAAGATGGGCAAATTTTGAGTTTTTGAATGTTTACCAAAACTCATGTTTTAACATTATATATATATAATAATAAATGTATTAGGAGTCATTAGTCATGTCTTTAAGAATTCCTAAGTGAATTAGTTTGAGGGATTTCAATGATTCAAGTATCGATCAATGGCCCTATAAAAGGGCCTTTGTAAGCTTTGAAAAGAAGCAAGTAGTAAAAAGTGTTAGTGTAAGTCATGGATCATACTTGCCTAATTTAGATCATAGTAGTTAGGGTGTATATATTGTAATTAGTAGTCTTTATTACAATTATTTTTACCTCTAATTCTTGTATAAGATCGACTCTTCAATGGGAGAAGAGTAAAATATTCTGAATTCCCACACATATTTGTGTTCTTTCTAACTTTCTTGATATTTTTCTATTTGTGTACGTGTGAGGCATGGATCACTTGCAAGATACATTTGGTGAGATGCAAAGGCTGGTGTAAGGCCGAAATTTCTCTAATTTCTCTCTAGGACTGATTCCTAAAACTCTACCAGTGTGATGCTGGTAGTTTCTATCCCTTTCTAAATTTTATTTCATTTGTTCTACACCAAGAATTGTCTGATTACCTATGATTTCATGCTTCACCTTCTCTCAGCACCTTCATTTGAATTTAAATATATAAAGGGCATACATAAATTGGGAATGGTGGCACAGATTTGGTGTTATTGTACTTGGAAGGGCTATATTGGCCGACCACCTTATAGGAGTAGGAGTTGTGATCGATATTTATTTTACCTGTCAATCCTTATGTTGTTTACTCTTTAACATGATCATTTGCGATCAATGGGATTGTTCAGGAGATGTTCTCGACTTTGCCTTACTTGATGGTTTAAGGTTCTAATCACTATAGTGAAAAAAAAAACCCCAAAAAGAATTGAGTTTGACTGGTGTCAATTATGAGAAATGGAATGGTAGGAGGTGTTTTAATTACTGAGGTTCTTTTATCAGTTGGAGGGTGCATGTGGTTTTGACTGAAAGATAGTCTTTGTTTTCCTTTTATGTAAGGGCAGAAGCTGTTAGGACTTGGGTGTGGTTACTTGCTGATTTTATAATTTATTTCATTGAGTGCTCTTTTCTGGTTCGCTGTAACTATTTCCTTAAATGCGTCTTTTTGCTCTTTCTGACACTAATTTGTCTACAGAGGTTTGTCATGTGCTTCAAGGGGAGAGTTAAAGCATGATTAGCATATGCTAGTTTCATAGTGTCAGGTAACTTTCTCTAGTCTATCCTTTGATATAGTCAATTGGACAATATTACATAAACATGAACATTTCAAATAGTTTTAACATTCAATTGGGATACAAACCATGGAAGTTAAACAGATAACTTCTTCATCATTTCTTTCACATTATCCGTATCTCTCCCCCATTTGTCCCAATGGGTTCTTATTAATTACTACATTTTTCTTTTTGGTTTGGTTATTAATTACTACATTTTTCTTTTTGGTTTGGTTATTAATTACTACATGGTTGAAAACTCAGCTCCAAAGGGCACAATAACCATCATTTACATGCATTTCTGCAAAGAGTGCATCAAGCAATGTACGTAGCTGAGAAACTAGTGGAGCCAAACCCAACACAATCATTGAATACCAAGTCCCTCTCCGGAAAGGAAATGCTCCACAAGTCTTTTGCTTCAGCTTCATTTGTTGTTTTATTCTAGGTAACGTAATATATCGACGTGAAATTCTAACAGAAAGATTCAAGCATGGTTGTGCCATTCATCCAAGCTACAGAAGCATTGTATTGTTGTATTGTGGCAAGACCGTAAGACAACAGAAACTAGTAGAATGACACAGGAGATTCAATAAAATATGAATAATCAATTCAAAAATCGTTATGATGATGCCAAATATAGCTATTTTGAAGTAGAGGCATTTGATTTAGGTATAGCAAAATTATTAGTTTTGTAAAGAGAGGGTTGATTATACAGGTTATTAAAATGAGGTGGATAGACTTTTTAGTCGTGCTAAAAATGAGTGGATGTACTGTGTAACCATCTATGTGGTTTTAATTGTTTGGTGGAATAGTATGGATCCAATAATTTCAATGTTGGACTATATTAATGAAATTATTGGATCCATGCTATTCCACCAAACATGATGATGGTGAACAGTGATGGCACCAGGACTGCACACCAACTATCCATATGCCTTTCTTCAGCTAGCAGCCTAGCACTATATCAATCTATCCCTACGCATGCAAATTTGGTTAACACTAAGCTTGTTCGGTCTTGCACAATGGCGCAACCAGACTCGGTGAAAATGGTGGAGATTTGCAGGGTGGCTCCAAAACCAGGCTCGCCGGATTCCGCCACACCAGATCAGTTCTCCCTTTCTCTAACCTACTTTGACATGCTCTGGCTAAGGTTTCCACCCGTACAACGCCTTTACTTCTATGAATTAACATCTTCTTCTTCCACTACTGATTCCATACTTGCCGATCTCAAAACCTCCCTCTCTCTCACTCTTCAACACTTTGCACCTCTCGCCGGAATCTTGACTTGGCCTCAAGACTCCCAAACACCCATTCTCAGCTATGTCCGAGGCGACGCCGTTTCACTCACAGTAGCCGAGTCCGATGCTGATAATTTCGACCACCTTTCGAGCAACGACGTCCTTCTTGAATCCAAAGCTTACCATCCACTTGTTCCCAAATTGGAGGTGTCCCATGAACAAGCTGCAGCCATTGCATTGCAAATAACCCTATTTCCTGGCCGTGGCTTTGCCATTGGAACAGCCATGCACCATGCAATCCTTGATGGCAAAACCTCAACCTCGTTCGTTAAGTCGTGGGCTCATGCATGCAGCAGCAAACATGTTCAAAATGGCTCACATATTTCGTTACCGGAGCCGTTATACGACAGAACCATCATCCATGACCCGACTGGGCTCGGACTCGAATCCACCTTCTCAAAGGAATGGCAAAACTTGGATGGCCCCAACAACAGAAGCGTAAAGGTTTGGGAGATGAAAGCTCCACCTGACTCAATTCGAAGCATCTTTGAGTTCACGCGCGCAAAAATACAAACTCTGAGGAAAATGGTACTGGAGAAAGTTTCAGATTCCGTGCTTCTTCATTTGTCGACGTTTTCTCTAGCATGTGCTTATACTTGGGTTTGTTTAGTCAAGGCACAAGAAATAGAAGCCTGCAAAATTTCAATCCAGGTCTTTATCGTGGACTGTAGGGCTCGCTTGGACCCTCCAATACCTGAAAACTATTTTGGGAATTGCGTGAGAGCAGTGGCGGGGTTTGCCAAGGCAAAGGAGTTATTGGGTGAAGATGGGTTGGTTGTGGCAATGACGGCGATTAGTGAAGCTATAAAGGGTTTGGAGAAGAACGGGGTCTTAAATGGGATCGATGAGCTTTTCTTTCCGAGAGTCATGGACTTGGTTCAGGCAGAGGGAGTATATTCTATTGCTGGTTCGCACCGATTTCAGATTTATGATACAGATTTTGGATGGGGAAGGCCGAAGAAGGTTGAGGTGGTTTCGATAGATAGGACCGGAGCGATTTCTCTCTCAGATTCCAAGAATGGTGGTGGAGGTATAGAGGTTGGGGTGGTTTTGCAAAAAGATTGTATGGAAGCTTTTGCTTCTCTATTTGCTAAAGGTTTTGGAAACCAGTGAGTGATGCCTTTTTTTTTACCCTCACTTAGCTTTGAATTCGAACTACTTCGGAGAGGCTCCCAGTTAAGCGCTTAGGTTTGGGTTTCACAGAAAGTAGGTTCCTGCTTGTCCCGCAGCCCTCTCGCGTCAGCGACAACGCCTTATCGCCTTGTCGGCATGGGGTTGCGGCCGGACAGGCCTCTGGTTTTTTGTCTCTTTGGTTTGGGTGGGCTCAGAGCTGTTTTGCTTCTCTAGTATTTCCCGGGTTTGTTTGGCTTCTTCCGTTGGTAGCGACAATGGAGTTATTAATGGCTAGATGGTGTCACTCTGCTCTGGTTTGGCGGATGGATGTCAATTGTGGCTACATGCCTTTGATTGGGCTGTGCAGCTTTCAAATCTGAGGCGGATTGCCTCGTGGTGGGTAGAGTGGCAGGGTTTTGGAGGGTCTGATACGATTCAAGGCTGTGGTGGTAAACAGTGGGATGCCAACGATTGGCTTGAAGTCGATGGCATGGGGTACATCAAGGGGAGAGGAGGTCGAGGGTTTTGTGTTTTTGTAGTTTGCGCAACGATGGTTCTGGTCAGGAGATTGATGAGGTCTTGGATGATTTAGTCTGGTCTCATGGAGGGTGGGAGTGGCTGGTGGCTACGTGGATATGGTGCCTGAGAATGGACTGTAGATTTGTTTTGACGTACGGGTTTTTTGGGTGGTGGGTTGTTGGTGGCAGGTATGATATCAGGAGGTTAGGTCGGAGAGGGTGGTGGCTGGTTTATGGTTCACATTGCTTAGGCTGTGGGGACGTGTTTACTAGCGTCCAATACATCAATACTCAATTGGAATCTGCGTGCTGGGACGGGAAAGTGGGTCGTGGTAGCTCCGTTCTTTCTTTTGTTAGGGCTTTGTTTTCAGTTTTTTGGTAGGTCAAATAAGTCCCTACTCAATTGAGCTAGGGTTATTGGGTCTTGTTCTTGATGTGATGTCATTGTTATGGTGATTCCCCCGGCGACTATGTGTTCTATTCTCAGTGTTTTATGGTTGTCAATCAAATGGTCAACTGTCCTTGCACGTGGTCCGGTGGTTTTTGGACACAATATGGAAGAGGGTGAAATGGTTCTTCTGGACGTTGGCTACAAGGTTAGATTGTGACTCTTAGGATCGTTGGTCTTTCATTATAGCCCACGGATATGGGCGTGAAATTTGGTTAGGGGTTGAACTTATTCAGCTATAGATCGATCATGGTAGGAATGTGTGTTGTGATGCGTTGTAATATTTTCGTTTATTAATAAAGTTTCATTCTTCTAAAAAAATAAATGTGAGTGAAGCCTTCTGACTTTTGCTGCGTAACGGATTACTACCTTTGTCTTTTGTTAATTACCATGAATTAAATAATAGCTTTTGTTCGAGAATTTTAGGTCTTACAAAATAATATATGAGATCTTAATTGGAACTCTTGATTAACTTGAATTGCCATGCCTAAACCATTTCTACATGGTGCAAGAAAACGATTATGAGCTATGGCATCATGTATGGGCCTTAGTATTTTTCTAATTTTGGATCCTAATAAATTTTTTGTTTGAGAAAATTAAAAATTATAGCAATTGGCTTCGTTATTGATGTTGTCATGTTGAAGTTATCATTTTTTTTTAGAATAGAGGATAAATCCATTGATAAACGACCGTACTACGTCAATGTCAGAATATTACATACACCAGGAGACAAGCTCCGGAGTATTGATGTTGTCATGTTGAAGTTGGCATATTTGTTGAGTCTTTGATGTAATATTGAAGTTTATTTAATGAAATTAATTTTTTTGATAAAAAAAAATTATAGCAGTTATACTACAAATTATTTAGTATTGACTTGTTTTTGGTTAATTGTTCTACACCAATTTATTTTTTAACATGATCATTTGCGATCAATGGGATTGTTCAGGAGGGACTTGGATCCTCTGCTAGAAATTTGGTGCTAGAATCTTGCTTGGATATTGATGTGAAGCTGCCACGTCAGGCTAAATACAATCCAAAGGCTAAAACCTTGACACGTCCGTTATGCTGGTAAAAAGAACAAAGATGAAATGTTTGGAGAAACGGAACATTAACGTCGTTGGCTCATTTCTACTTCACCTTCTTCTTGCTCCTTCGAAATTTTAACTACCAGTCCACCACAAAAACCACTCTGAAACTACCGATTTCGCTTTTCTTTCTTCCTCGTCTTTTTTTTTCTTCAAACCATTACGAAAATTTCCACAGCCCACAGCCACTCACAGGCTTCCTTGTGGGTATGCTGGTTTGCACTATTTTTGGCAAAACCATTGAAATTAAGCACTGACTTCATGTGGGTATGCTTGTCAATTCAATTTTGAAGCAGAGACTTCCATCTTTGGTAATTTGGGTATAGCATGTCTTCGTTAGTTTGAGAATTGACCAATCAAGAAAATTGGGATGTGGGTATGAAGGAGATGGAGTTCTAGGACTGGTTTTGGTAAGGATCTTTGTGGATTTTTGGATTTTCTTCATGGATGGACATGTTAATCCTTCTTATAAAAATTCAATCTTTGGGTTAAAGAGAGGAATAGGAAGGAGAAGGAGAGCAACCCAACAATGACGTTTGGTTCCGTTTGTCAAATTCTTAATTTTTGTTTTTTTTAACCTGCATAAATGACGTGTCCAAAATTTAGCCTTTGGATTGTATTTAGTCTGATGTGGCAGCTTCACATCAATATCCAAGCAAGATCCTAGCACCAAATTTCTAGCAGAGGATCCAAGTCCGTTCAGGAGATATTCTCGACTTTGCATTACTTGATGGTTTCAGGTTCTAATTACTATAGTGAAAAAAAGAATTGAGTTTGACACCACTGGTGTCAATTATGACTAGCTATTTTCATAGTGTCGGGTAACTTTCTCTATCCTTTGATATAGTCACTTTCGTAATTGGACAATATTACATAAACATAAACATTTCAAATTTTTTTTTTTTGAAGAAAGGTAGAATCAATCCACTAAAGCCAGAGAGAAGCATACATCAAATCCTAGAACCCAGCTTATACCCTGCTAGGAGCTAAAATAAAATAAGCAAAACTCATTTAGTCTAGAAAGCTCGATTTATGTCATCGAGCCTACAAAAATAAAAACTTCTACGCATCTAGAAGGGGGAATACAACTAAAGCACTCAATTGTGGTACAACTTCGCAATTGTCTTCTAGATGAATCAAAGCTTCCACCATTGTAGGCATATCACCACAGTGAAAACAACTCACAGCTTCACCTTGCCTTTAGTGTGAAGACAAAGGTCAGCTATTGAAAGCAAAAAATTGTCCTCTGGGATCCCAAACTTTGAACCCAGAAACAATAAAGCTCTGCCGCCCACTTGTGAAGGGTGTTTGCGCTGGAAACCGCAGGGGAGAGTCAAACAGTCTCTTTTGTAGAGTGCGGGCGTGCCAGTACCACGGGGTACGTTGATGTAGTAGATGTGTGCCACTTCTTGCTTCTGGATCAAGCGAATGTAGACAGAGAGAGCACTAACTCTGTCGGTTCGTACGTGCAACGCCTAAACAGGATTAGGTCTTTGAACGTGATCTCTTGCGAACGCAATAATCGATACTTCCTCAACGCTGAGTAAGCAGAGCAATCAATTGGGAAGGCTTGAGAAAGCACTTGGGTTGCTAAAACGTGATTTTAGCTTCGCTGTGAGTCGCTGGTTTGCTCCGGAGAGGCTTTGGTTGCTAGGGTTTGCTCCGGGGAGGCTTGAATGCAAAGAGTTTGCTTGTAAGTTGTATTGATCGAGAGAGCCGTCATTCGCCTTAAGACCCTCTATTTATAGAGATAAGCCCGGCGAATCCTTATTGAACAAGGATTATAGATTTCTTCCCTAGCAGGACTCTTAAATAATAATTAATGTAATTAAATATATACTTTTCTTGAGTCATAAGGCAAACACCAAACAAGGATCTGCCCCTTTACTAAACTCAAAGGTATTTTGGGCCGCAATAATCGGTCCATGGGCTGTAATTCAGCCAAATATTCATTTGGGCTCAAACATTGCCCCCCAGGCCTCGAAATCAGGCCCAGGTCCGTGACAAATATGATTGAAGAGGCCTAAATCACGAAGAAAACACATAACTGTTCATGCAAAGCCGCGATAAAGCCCAGAAGACGAATAGACTGAACCGTTACACTGTTTCATCACGCCTCCCAATTCAAACCGGTTCGCGAAACGATTAAGAACACACCTGTTCTCAAACAACACTACAGCTCTTTAAAACCAAACTCCTCAACACTGATCTGTTCCAGAAATCCAAAAACCCTCACAAATTCGAACCAAGTAAGAAACCACAAACCAGACAACAAAAATGGCCTCATCCTCAAACATCCTATCAGAGCAAAATGCCCAGCAATTCAAACTGGCCATGTACCCCCTTACCGCCAACAAACATTCTCACCGGTCTCATATCAAGGTCTATGAGAACCGGACGGCAAGCCTGGGTCCTTGGATTGACGAAATGTCGGCCCTGTTCCTGAACCAATACTTCCAAGCCGTCCGATGCCCCATTCTTGCTTTCCGGGCGACCGCCGCAATCTTCCCTAGATGGCAACGACACCACCAAGCAGTACGAATAGGAAGCTGGCCTACCCCAAGTCCTGAAGAACTCAAATGGTACCAAACCCGGAAGGCAACTGATCTAGACCGCTGGCAAGAAGTAGGGATTGCAGAAACACTAGAACTCTGTTTTTCTCTGCACAACGGAGGAGGAAATCGTGCTCCAATTGTTGCAGCCGCTTGCTTCTGGGACACTTCCAGCAACACCTTTAATTTTCGGTTTGGACAAATGGGAATCACGTTGCTTGATGTCCTTACCATCACTGGGCTTCCAATCCATCCAGAACCCTACAGCTATGGAGAGTATGACCAAGGATTGGATTCAATAGAACACAAACCCAGTCCGGTTCGCCTTCCCCACTGCAAATCCTACACTGCTTGGTGCAACTTCTTCTCAAAGCAAAACAACGAGCAAGGAGGGATTGCTTTCTTGGAGCTCTGGCTGTGCAAATTCCTCTTCTGCATTACGGCGCAAAAGATTGTCGGCACATGGACCATGTTGGCAGCGGCCCTCTTCAACAAACAATTAACAGGATTAGGCCAACCTGTTCTAGCCAGCCTCTATCGTTCGCTCTACTCCCTGACGCTCAGGCCCTTCGATTACAGACCGCTGGGAGGACCCTTCTGGATTCTTGACCTCTGGCTGCAGGTCTATTTCCCTCAGTTCAGGCACCCTGAAGTAGACTCATTCCCTGAAGACGAGGTACTAGGGATGACATTCACCAATCGAGATGAGTTTCCCTCCCCTTCATACTTTGACTGCTTTCGTTACCTGTACCAATTAGATGACTCTGCCTTAGATTCGGTAACGCTAGTTATAAATAGAAAATTTCTTAGCCCACTAGAACATGGCTTCCTTTGGTCTAGCGAACACTCTGCAGACGCCTTGGACATGTTCAAATGAGCTGTGTCCTGCATGGACTTCAATCTTCCGGATGAGGAAGCCGGCTTTGAGCTTTATGCCCCTACCCATTTTGCTCGCCAGCTAGGATTTAGGCAGAAAATCCCCTATCCTTTGTTCGAGAGCCTAAACCTGTATACTTCCTGGTGAATATCAGCAAGCGACGTGGAAGACCAAAGTAGATGCAAAATCCACTTCAAGTACGTCTTTCCACCTGCCACCTTGGGAGTCAGTGTCCTTTCACGCTCCATGGACGTTTCCCCGCAATATGCCATCTGGTGGAGTGCCCTTTCAGCGAACAAGTGGGACCGGAGCGCAGAAGACCTCTTTCGCACTATCTTCGCCCGAGGCAGGGTTGAACTCAACCTTGAGGAAGACCAGTTAATCCTCAATGGTGCGAACAGGCAAACCCCTGCTACAACTGCTCCTGAACAACAGCAACAAAAAACCAGAGAAACGCTAGCTGAGGTATGCATTTGTAACCTTAATGTTTGATTCCCTCATTCTCCATGTAACGCTGATTTTGGCCTGCTTACTATATTGCCACAGGAACCACTAACAGGTTCACAACCCGGAGAGGCCTCTTCCTCCCATGTTGCACAGAAAAGAGCCCGCGAGCCATCAACCAATGAGGAAGAAGAAACAGAAGAAGGACGTCCTTTGGTAAGAAAATCTCCTTGCTAATTACTTTAAGCTCACTTGTGCACGCCTTCACACAACCACTAACTGATTGCTCCTTTGTTTATTGCAGGTAAGGAAACGCCGCGCACCTGAAGTGATTGTGATAGCGGATGATCCTCCTATCCCTGAGGCAGCTAAGGAAAATTCCCCCGCTCAAAGCTCTACAGAGAGCTCTACTGATGAAGACTCTGAGGATGATGGTAGAAGCATGGCGGAGGCCTTGGATGGGCTTGGATTGCTGACCGTAACCTATGCTGTTCCTATTGCCTATGTCTCCCCGGACCAGCCTGCGAACACCAGCTTAGGAACAAACTCGGCAACTGCATCTCCTCATGAGGTCATCCCTCAGACTACAGAGGAAGCGAATGCAGAAATAGCAAATGGTGACGACACCGCTGAACCTCCAGCCGATATTGACCTGCCCCCCAGCCAGGAAATTAGCCTTGCTGAGGCTCCAGATGTGCTACTCAGCGAGCCGCAGACGAATCCTGTTACCAACGCTGCCAGTTCGTCTGCGAATGAAGATACACAATATTCAAAAACAAACGTAGCCTCGGCCACGAACACGGTTCAAGAACCTGTTCTTCTGTTGGTAAAAACACCACTCTCCTGTTTTTGTTTAACCACTTAATGGTTTCTTTCCCATTAATTATGCTTAATGCTTGCCTTTCCTTAACAGGGTGTCTCCGAAACCCAAAACGAAACACTTGGTTCAGATGCACCACGTGCCATGCCCGACCAATTACCCTCTGCAGAAGTCTTTCGTGGAGATGGATTGGCACCTGCTTCGCCAATAATGGCGGATGTGAACGTGGAGGAGCCCCCTACCTCAAACCGGCCTCTGGCTCTTAGAGAAGTCCTGGACAAACCAATCACTCCGGAACTGGTGGAGGATGCCCAATATTACCTCAGCCACCTTAGTAGCGTTAACTTGGATACCCAAGTGTGCAAGAAAAGATTATTGCTTACACCAGTAGCCTTCGACTTCATGTAACTGAAGGGGATCTAGCAATCTTGGATGAACTCGAAGCCAAGGTTAGTGCCATGACAACCTTACATGCCAAGATTGAGAAGTCTGCCCGGCTGGCGAACCTGACTTTAAAACAGAGGAATGAAGTGGAGAAATTGTTCACAGCCCGGAAAGAGTCGTTGCAACATCGGCGAACCAACGTTACTCTCTGCGAATCCAAACTGGAAGAGCTCGAAGCTGCCAAGGCTAAGATTGAGGCGCAGATTCTCCAACTTCAATCCAGGAAGGAACAAGAAAAGGAAGCCCTGATGAATGAAGTAGGTCCGACCGAAGAGCTGCGGCAACGTCTGGTAGATGTTCGTGCTCAGGCTAGAGTGGCGAACGTTCAAGCAGAACGAATCCAAGCGGAGTACCAGAAAACTATTATAGACATCGCCTCCTTGGGCCGCATGGTGTAGGCCCAACTGAACTGTAATCATGAACCTCTTAAGGTTCATTCTTTTGTTTGTATGTATAAGAGAACATCATATGTTCAATTTTAACTTAATCTATTACTGGCCCAAACCAAAATTTGGCCCAACAACAAAAACGAGAAGATAAACCTTGGGAAAGACACACTTTGACTCGTTCAAAGATAAATTCAAAACGATCCGGGAAACCGAAATTTCAACCTCCCAGATCAACAATTAAATGCGATAATTACCCCTCATAACTGCAAATCTCTAAACGGTTACCAAATCTTGCACTAAACCGATCCCAGTTCCCTTCTTTAAATAGAGAACCCTTCACTGGGTTGTGTCAAGTAGAAAAACCCTCACCAGGCATCGAAAATGCCTCTCTTAGTTCTGTTCTTCCTTCTGGCCCCAAATCTCTTCCTTCGCTTAGGACCCAAACCGCAATATTTTGAGTTATACAACCAAACCTCATGCCTAGGTTGAGTTATACAACGAAACCTCAGGCTTCCTCCCCCATCCTGCCTACCATCCCTTCTGCTTCTTGGAGACAGAAGTGAGAAGGTGGCAGTATGGGGACAGCAAAAGTCTCCTGGCGGGTCACAACAGGACTCCGTTCGCCAGGATGACCTGCTGTTGTAGGCTTGTCAGCGGATGATTTGCGGTTGCGCAGGTTGCCCGCTGAATTCCCTCTCCCTCAAAAACTCAGTGAGAGGAGAAAATAGGGAGTGGTAACCCTAGATCTCCAAGATGGGTTACCCAAGCTTAGAAATAGGTTACAGGAAGGGCCTTGGACGCAGCCTCCATGGTATCAGAGCCACGTTCTGGCTCTTTGTTTTGTATTTATATTTTCATGTAAGAGCTCTTGGCCGCAAAGCCAACATAAATAAACAACTGTTAATATTTGATGAATGTTAAACGCCTTTCGTTTATTCGCTTTATATTATGATATGTTGTGCTCACGAACGGTAAAAAACAAAAAATTTACCAGATTTGAAGTCTAAAAGTAAAGCAAACTTTGCAAAGCAAGCCTGACCAAACTCTTGTGGGATATATTTGCCCCCTAGTTCGACGAAGTGTAGCGAATGGGATAAAAGCCACGGTATTGGCTTAGAGAGAGCAATGTAGGAGAACTAAGTATTGCCCCCCTGTCCAGTCGACGAAACTGGCGGATCATCCAACTCCCAAACACTTGGAAAATACTGCTTTAGATACCGGCCATTAATTGGATTTTGATGAAGTTTGCCGTCCGTATCTCTTAAGTGATATGCACCTTTGCCTAGGATTCGATCGATAACGAAAGGCCCCTCCTACCGGGGAGACCATTTGCCCCGTCCGCGCTCTTTCTCCCCTAAGGGAAGAACGGTCTTCCAAACAAGGTCACCAACGCCAAAACTGCGACCAGTAGTACGCTTATCGTACACTCTAGCAATACGCCGCTTCTCAGCGATCAAGTTGTCTAACGCTGCAAGCCGATGTTCGCTCAAATCCTCATGTTCCTGCCACATAGCCTGGACGTAGTCTTCACCGATGAGCTGATGTTGCTCTTGCACGCGCAGCGAATGAACATTAACCTCCAAAGGTAACACTGCTTCATGGCCAAACATCAAAGCATAACACGTAGTCCACACAAACACGCATCTTCCCGTTCTTTTTGCGAACGGGAACAATGTTTGACAACCACTCATTATACTTAGCGACGCGAATGATGCCAGATTTGTGCATTTTCTCCACCTCTTCCTTGACTGATTGCATAGTATCTCCGCTCATTCGCCGGGGTGCTTGTTGAACCGGTTTCTTGCCAAGCAAGGTAGGTAACTTGTGACAAACTAACTCTGGTGACAAACCAGGCATGTCTTCATACTTTTCAGCAAAACAATCTTTAAATTCTAGCAGCAAGTCAATAAGCCCCTGTCGCAACTCAGGCTCCAAGTAAGTGCTAATAGCCACTTCCATTGGCTCTATGGCAGTTCCAAGATTAACCTTCTCGGTGGGATCCTTGACCTTAGGGGGTGTATCATCTAACGCGGCAGGGGCTAGCTGAACCTCCTCTGCTGCCTCCTCTTCAACATGGTCAAGAACATCTTCATATACGCACTCTACAGTTGCGATTCGATCATAGGCCTCTGCTTCGTCCAAGTATGTCTGTAAACGAGTATACAAGGACATGTAGGCCTGTATTTCCTCCTCTGTTGGTTGTGCTAACATGGAGAAGTTTGGGAAACTGGCGCAACAAGGAAAGGCCGCGAACTGTCAGTCCTGGTCTGGATGATTCCCCATTGTGCCAAGTCGGAGGCCGTCACCCCGAAAGGGCGGCCCTTGACGTCGACACCCTGTACTGCAAGGGGTCGCATGTCCCCATTGTAGTAGCTAGCGTCAATTGAGTTAGCAGAAACCGAAAAGGGTCGTGGATCTGCTTTGATGAGCTCAGCCTCGTCCGTAACCGGATTCCAAAGCAACAATTCCTGATGCATAGACGATGGGACACAATAGCTCCTATGAATCCAGTCTCTACCCAAGATGCCGCTGTATGGCGCTGTGCATTCGACCACAAAAAACGCGTGAACTGCGTCCGCTGGTCCAATTTTGACTCTTAAGAACAACAAACCCAAAGTCTTTGTGGTTGTTCCACCAAAGTTCTTAACCGAGAGGGAAGTTTGTTGAATGGCTGCCTTCTTGATTCCTAGCACAGTCATAGTTCGTACTGTGATGATGTTCACAGCTGCTCCAGAGTCAACCATCATCTTGTTAATGTCTTTGCCCTCTATGGTTGATGTGGCGTAGAGAGGTCTCAGATGCATACTCATGGACAGATTAGGCTTGGAAAACAGCATGAACAACTTATTCAAAGCTGAATCAACTTCTTGTCTAGGATCTGAAGTATCTTTTCCCAAACTTGTAACAGTATCCTCATACCCTTCCACCTCCACCACTGGACAGGCAGATGCTGCAACTGGCAAAGCGTACTTGGAAGATAACACATAAACCATGTCACACTCCAATGCTTGATCCCGATCCTCACTGGCGGTGTTGGACACAGCATCATTGCCATACTCATCCTCAAGCTCCAAGTTAAGCTTTGGCTCATCCATGGGAACGTCTGGGTCATCATTCGCCATGATTTGACTACGAACCAAAGCAACGTCAAAGATATCGATAACCTCAGATGGTTGCTCAAAAGGAACCTCAGGTGTAGGTTCGCGACTTGACTCTTTTGGTTCGCTTGGAACCACTTCTTGTGTAAACACTACTGCTGGAAGAATGGCCTGTGGCGCGAGTTGTAGCTGAACAGATTCCCTAGACAGATCATTGTTGTCGCTTATTGACGTCTTAGGCTTCCACTGGGGTTTCGAAATTTGTTCTTTTGCTACCACTATTGATTTCAAAGTGGGCTTCTTAACAGCCAAGTGTGAAACTCATGAGGTTTCCGCAGCAGATCCTTGTTTGAAGTTTTGGACAGAAAAATCCTCCAAACGCTCGAAAACTGAACGCTTCTTAGCTATGGGTGCAAAAGAAACATTGTTGACCGTCTTTGGTGGTTGAGGTTGAGCAGAACGTATCACTTGTTTCCCTTGCTGGATCATAGGCTTGGCGGACAAACGTTGCACCGTGCGCCTTAACTGCTCCGGTGTCTTAAGCAACTCCTCAGGTCTGACCAAACCCTGTTCCAATGCTTCCAATGTACGAGTGGCTCGCCCATAGCGTTTTTGCATATTCCTTTTCTTGGTGGCGGTTAGCTCAACAGCTCGTCCCTTCTCTTGGACATACCACTTGTCCTTCTTAACGATTGCTCGTGATACTGGAGGAACATACGGTTTGGAGACAAAAGCTTGCTGCTGTGTAGTGGCTGCAGGTTCCTTGCGGAAGAAGTCCACTGCCTTCATCTTGGTAAACATGTTAGAATCTTTCATTGCTGTATTAACCTCTGATTGAGTACGTACCTGTTTAGGGCTAGCGGGCTGGAAGTTTTCTGGCGGCGAATGCAGTACTGGAGCTGACTTGGGGTGGTACTGGAAAGAATTAGCAAACTCCTCATAACTAACTGAAATGCCACATTCCACCTTGCATCGGGAACATAAAACCACCGTAGAAGCTTCCGGGGCTGGTTTAGTTCTTTTGGGCACAGGTTCTTCCTCATCCTCTGGCCTTGGTGTCAGAAGTTCCAGAGTAGGTTTCCTCCGATTCCTCTTGTCGCGATCGAGATTCACCATAGCCACAGTAGCGTTCGCCGTTGTTTCAAACTGGATCCGCCCTTCGTTTATCCATTCCTGTATGTGATCTTTTAACTTAACGCAACTGGCAGTGTCATGCGTCCAAGCATTATGGAACTTGCAGTACGCCTTTCCACACATCTGCTCTGGAGTGGGGAACGAGCCAAAGGAGACTCTGATTAAGCCAGCCGCGATAAGGTCTTCCAGGATGTCGTGAGCTCTATCGGCACTAAATGTATAAGCCTCAAACTTGGATCGTACATGTCGTGTTCGCCTGCCTGTCTTTCCCGGAACGATATCTATCATTCCTACCTGCGGGAAGGGGTCAAGATCGACTAATGCAGCTGTCTTCTCACTATCAACTTGGATTCGTCTGCTGTTCAGCCAAACCTGAATCTGATCCTTTAGCTTAATGCAATCAGAAGTATTATGGTTCCACATATTGTGGAATTTGCAGTATTTCTTCCCTTTAAGCTGCTCAGGTTTAGGATACGGGCCAAAATCGCTCTTGATCAACTTCTGTTGAATCAATTCCTCCAGAATTTCGGCTGCCTTATTAGCATTATAGGTGTATGTTTCAAATTCTGGTTTTGTGAACGCCATTGTGGAGATCTTGACCGGTTCGCGGGCAATTGAGAGACTTTTAGGCTTCGCGGTACGTGTTGTCAACTCCAAGGCTGCTACATCATCACTGTAAGGATCTTCCTCTCTATAGATTGGCGACTGATGAGTGTAGAAAGGATCCACAGGTGTATACAAAGCTCCAACAGCTCTATGCCTTCCGGGTACGTACGTTCCCCTAGAAGCATTTGCCTTGTCATCCAACTCATTTAGGAGCAGTTGGTAACTACCGACCTTGTTCATCAAGTCGGCCATGCTGGCGAACCTCATGTCATGATGTTTGGTTCTCTGCCTATGCTCCAGACCCTTGATAGCAATGGCAATGGCATCACCCTCAGTAATAGGTGATTTGCACTTGGCTTGCTGGATCTTGAACCTCTTGAGGAAATCAACGGAAGTTTCAGCAGATTGCTGATACATAGAAGTAAGTGCTGACAAGTCCACCTCAGGTTCCACTACACCGAAAGTAGTTCTAAACATTGTTTCCATGGTAGTCCAATCAGGAATAGACCTTGGCGCCAACTTGGTATACCAGGTTAAAGCGGCTCCTGACAAGGATGATCCGAACGCCCTCAGTTTGAGGTTATCATCACCACCATAAGGACCACATTCGCCTTGGAAACGCGAAATATGTGTAGCAACATCCTCGGATCCTTCTCCTGAAAACGTAGTAAACCTGATTGGTTTGTATCCCTTAGGCCATTCGCTATTTGCCACATAATCCGGATAAGGATTTCTGTATGTGAGGCTAGCCGAGGGACCACCTATCTCGGTCCTGATAATTTGCTTGATTTGTTCCAGGAAATCCAAGCCTGGGGTAACTGGCGTAGAATTATTGGCGAACACATTAGTTGTTCCACCATTACCAGTCGATGTGCTTGCGTCCTTATCAGTAATGAGGATCTTCCTTTTTGGCTCCAAAGAGAGCTTGGCAACTGATGTGCCACTACTTTCGTTCCGAAGTGGGGTTTCAAAACCTAGTGCCCCAGCATTCCCGGTCCCCCTCATGTTTGGTGGCACGTAGGTATTATTCTGAAGTTCAGAGACACTCTTCCCACCATCATTGTCTGCTTTTTCAGCACTCAAATACAGGCAGATATTCTCCAGCTGAGAGTTAATGGCAAGATTTTGTTTCCTGACTTGGACAAGGTCACCAGTCAACGTAGTTACCCGTTCGCTGATCAACTTGGTTGCATCAGCTTGTGTTGCCAACTTGGAGTAGACTCCTTCAAACTTTTTCTGCTGCTCCTCCGGACTGAACTCCTTAAGGAGTTGGAGTGCAGCAGTAGTTTCACTGGAAGCTTTCTGGAAAGCTAGCTGAAACTCCTCCACCTGTGTCTTCATGGCTACCTCAAGCCGTTGAATCGCTTCATCGATTCTCTCGTCTAGGGTAGACGACTCTGTGGGTGGAGTTGGTGGACCGTCTGCGTTCGTAGGCATCGTTCCTGTTGGCCGAAGGGATATTCCAAATTGTCTCTGGATCTCTTCTGGCGTAAGTCTTCGGCAAGCAGAAGAGTTGTGCAATAAGTATTCCTCGGAACTGTGTTTGAGACAGTGAGAATAAGTCTTAGCGTAAGGATTCTCGTCTGGCTTCCCAATCTTGATTCACAAGAAACACTTTCAACACGTCCCACTGGGCGTGCCAAAATGTTTGCGCTGGAAACCGCAGGGGAGAGTCAAACAGTCTCTTTTGTAGAGTGCGGGCGTGCCAGTACCACGGGGTACGTTGATGTAGTAGATGTGTGCCACTTCTTGCTTCTGGATCAAGCGAATGTAGACAGAGAGAGCACTAACTCTGTCGGTTCGTACGTGCAACGCCTAAACAGGATTAGGTCTTTGAACGTGATCTCTTGCGAACGCAATAATCGATACTTCCTCAACGCTGAGTAAGCAGAGCAATCAATTGGGAAGGCTTGAGAAAGCACTTGGGTTGCTAAAACGTGATTTTAGCTTCGCTGTGAGTCGCTGGTTTGCTCCGGAGAGGCTTTGGTTGCTAGGGTTTGCTCCGGGGAGGCTTGAATGCAAAGAGTTTGCTTGTAAGTTGTATTGATCGAGAGAGCCGTCATTCGCCTTAAGACCCTCTATTTATAGAGATAAGCCCGGCAAATCCTTATTGAACAAGGATTATAGATTTCTTTCCTAGAAGGACTCTTAAATAATAATTAATGTAATTAAATATATACTTTCCTTGAGTCATAAGGCAAACACCAAACAAGGATCTGCCCCTTTACTAAACTCAAAGGTATTTTGGGCCGCAATAATCGGTCCATGGGCTGTAATTCAGCCAAATATTCATTTGGGCTCAAACAAAGGGCATCCAAGCAAATTGGGAAACCCAACGAAGAAGATGGATGACCTGACCCGCACCACCACACCAGCAACCAATCAGCAGCCAATCAGCAGCCACAACAGCAAGCAGAAAACGACCAAAGCCGCGCTTCCAGAAACCACCACAGCCATCACGACCTACCAGCCATGATCGCAACAAGAAAAAGCCAAGGATTGACGACGGATTAACCCGCCCTTGAAACTGGATTGCATCGCTCGATGGACCTCTGAAACAAAGAGAACCAGACTGAAAATCGACTGATGTCGACCCTGAAGAGAATATGACGCCCATGGGCGATGAGGGAAAAGCTAGCCATGATGGCGGCGACTAGGGTTGAGAGAGAGAGAACTCTCTCGCATAGGGTTTCAACATAAAAATTTCAAATAGTTTTAACATTTAATGATTTAATTGGGATAAAAACCATGGAAGTTAAACAGATAACTTAATTCTTCATCATTTCTTCTTTCACATTATCCATATCTCTTCCCCATTTGTCCCAATGGGTTCTTATTAATTACTACATTTTTCTTTTTGGTTTGGTTATTAATTACTAGGTTGAAAACTCAGCTCCAAAGGGCACAATAACCATCATTTACATGCATTTCTGCAGAGAGGAGGCAATCTAGGCATCAAGCTAGCAATGTAGCTGAGAAACTAGCTAGTGGCACATTAGAAGCCAAACCCAACACAATCATTGAATACCAAGTCCCTCTCTGTAAAGGAAATGCTCCACAATTGTCCTTTGCTGCTTCGCAAGCTTCAGCTTCATTTGTTGTTTTATTCTAGGTAACGTAATATATCGAATTATCGACGTGAAATTCTAACAGAAAGATTCAAGCATGCATGGTTGTGCCATTCATCCTGGCTACAGAAGCATTGTATTGTTGTATTGTGGTAAGACAACAGGAACTAGCTAGATTCAATAAAACACGAATAATCAATTCAAAATCGTTATGATGCCAAATATAGCTATTTTGAAGTAGATGCATTTGATCTAGGTATAGCAAAATTATTAGTTTCGTAAAGAGAGGTTGATACAGGTTATTGTACAATTTTTTTTAATTAGATCATGATGTAGATAAGATAAGATTGCACTTAATTTCATGGCACAATGAGATAGAAGAAATTAAGTGAAGTCTTTTGGTTTTCTATGGATTAAATACTAGTCTTTTGGCTTTCCTAGATCAAAATTAGACATTATAAAATTACAAAGTCAAGATATATTGCTTATGACCCTAAACCACAGATTACCATTGTAAGCAATTTTGTCTAAAGAAACACTAGAAATCTCAATCACATGGAAAGATATATTAATCTTGTGAAGAGCATATAACCAATTTATTGCTAAGGGAATTTGCTGGGATTGAAATTGATTTCGTTCATGATTGCTGACATCTCTAGTAAAAGGTCAGCTGATGTAAGCTTGCAGCAGGACCCTCCTTCGGGCCCTCACATTAATAGACTTTTTACTCGTGCTAAAAATGAGCGAATGGTTTTAATTTGTTTGGTGGAGTAGTTAGTATGGATCCAATAATTTCAGTGGATGAATGGTTCACAAGAAATTGAGATCAGTAATGACAAAGCACTATATTAATGATTTATGTACGGACATGATGGTGAACACTGATGGGTACCTTTTACGATTGCACATGTTATCATCTGGCATGGTCCCCTAGCTAACTCACTCGATCTCTTCAGCTAGCAGCCTAGCACTATATCAATCTATCCCTACACTAAGCTTGTTCGGTCTTGCGCAATGGCGCAACCAGACTCGGTGAAAATTGTGGAGATTTGCAGGGTGGCTCCAAAACCAGGCTCGCCGGATTCCGCCGCACCAGATCAGTTGTCCCTTTCTCTAACTTACTTTGACATGCTCTGGCTAAGGTTTCCACCCGTACAACGCCTTTACTTCTATGAATTAACATCTTCTTCTTCTTCTTCTTCTTCCACTACTGATTCCATACTTGCCAATCTCAAAACCTCCCTCTCTCTCACTCTCCAACACTTTGCACCTCTCGCCGGGAACCTAACTTGGCCTCAAGACTCCCAAACACCCATTCTCAGCTACGTCCGAGGCGACGCCGTTTCACTCACAGTAGCCGAGTCCGATGCTGATAATTTCGACCACCTTTCGAGCAACGACGTCTTTCTTGAATCCAAAGCTTACCATCCACTTGTTCCCAATTTGGAGGTGACCCATGAACAAGCTGCAGCCATTGCATTGCAAATTACCCTATTTCCTGGCCGCGGCTTTGCCATTGGAACAGCCATGCACCATGCAATCCTTGATGGCAAAACCTCAATCTCGTTCGTTAAGTCGTGGGCTCATGCATGCAGCAGCAAACATTTTGAAAATGGCTCACATATTTCATTACCGGAGCCGTTATATGACAGAACGATCATCCATGACCTGACTGGGCTCGGACTCGAATCCACCTTCTCAAAGGAATGGCAAAACTTGGGCGGCCCCAACAACAGAAGCGTAAAGGTTTTGGAGATGAAAGCTCCACCAGCTGACTCAATTCGAAGCATCTTTGAGTTCACGCAAGCAAAAATACAAACTCTAAGGAAAATGGTACTGGAGAAAGTTTCAGATTCCGCTCTTCTTCATTTGTCGACGTTTTCTCTAGCATGTGCTTATACTTGGGTTTGTTTAGTCAAGGCACAAGAAGTAGAAGCCGGACTAATTTCAGTCCAGGCCTTTATCGTGGACTGTAGGGCTCGCTTGGACCCTCCAATACCTGATAACTATTTTGGGAACTGCGTGAGAGCAGTGGCGGGGTTTGCCAAGGCAAAGGAGTTATTGGGTGAAGATGGGTTGGTTGTGGCGGTGACGGCGATTAGTGAAGCTATAATGGGTTTGGAGAAGAATGGGGTTTTGAATGGGATCGATGAGTTTTTCTTTCCGAGAATTATGGACTTGGTTCAGGCTGAGGGAGTATAGGAAAATATCCAATAGGTCCTAATTTTCACTTTATATTTACCATTAAGTTTGGGGGTTTTTAATTTTTCCCAATAAGCCTGAGTTTGACCTGTTTTACTCCCATCAAGGACAAAATGTGTCAGATCTGATCTATTATATATATTTTAGGACATTTTTGCCCTTGGCTTCGTCAACAACGAACCCACATCCACCTGGCCACCTCTGTTCTTCATATGAGAAGAATCGAGCCCACCCACTTCTCTCCTCGTCTTTCAAAAGCGGTGGCGACGACAACACCACCACGCCTCTTCTGCCGGAGTCATCGCCTGTGGGATCTGAACCCGCAGCGGGACGAAGTAGCAACAACAAAGATGAGTGAGCCTGCGAGCTTCAGTCGATTCTGAGCGGCGATTTGGAGGCCATGACCGGATCGGGAGGCAAAAGATGCGGTGTTGGGTGTAGGTTCTATTTTGTCGCTACTATGTATGATGAAACTTTAGTTTCAGTACCTGAATGATTATGGTGAATATCGGGGCATGAGGATTCAAGGCGTAAAAAACTAAGAGGCATAATGGAAATGAAGAGGGATTGCTATGGGCATTCATTCAAATGTTGGTTGGTTTTTATGTTTTAACTATTGTAATTTGGATTCTCCACCTTTGATATATAATTGAGTGTTAATCTTTAAATGTTTCTCTCAATTTGTTTTCTGTGTTTTTATTTGTGCTTGCTTCTCCACTTCTTACGAACATGCCCAGCCCCTCTTGGGATTGCATAAAGAATGTGGGGAAGGAAAGGAATGGATATTGTGGATCTGTACAATAATAGTTTCCTGAAACCCCAAAAAGCAAATGGTTCTTCTCAATTGTGGCTTTGAAAGCGCAGTTGTGTTGATTAGTGTCCCTTCTGGATTTTTAGATATAAACTTAGAATTAGCTTGTTTACTCTAACTAGGGTTGAATATTGTCCTATATGAATTTTCAGATCAAATTATTTCTAGCCTACTAAGTGTTAAGCTAATTTACATCAAAGAGACTTCACTCTTGTTGTGATGAGCAAACAAAGTAATGATAACCTTAATATGGGATGTGTAATTCTTACTTATATGGGATGTTTGCTACTGTAATAGGGAGTTGAAAATTAATATTGAATGAAAGTTTGAGAGAGTTAATTAAGTTTTTATTGTTGTTGTTGTTGTTGTGATGTTTTAATAAAATTTTATTGACCACTTAAGCACTTGTTTGATCAACATCGTTTTTATTTTCTTAATCCAATAAACCATCTAAAAATTTTATTGATCCCTCAATAAAATTTTATTGACCTTAAATTTTCTCAAAACTCACAATCTCTCTTTTAGCTCTACGGCCGAGAGGGGAGATTACTCCAAGGCGTTGAAAATTCAAGCTCGGGATCGATACGGCATCATTGCTGCACTGACGTTCTCGTTGTCGACTTTAATAAAATTTTATTGACCTCAATAAAAAAAATTATTGACCTCAATAAAAAAAATTATTGACCTCAATAAAAAAGTTTATTGACATGTAATTGATTCTAAATTAATTAATAGGATTGAGATCAAGCAGTCAAGCCAAATTGTTGGGCACTATAGTATTAGTGTCTGGAGCATTTGTAATTAATCATTTACAAGAGCTTAGTAATCTTAAAGCCTTCATCCCCATCCGACTTCCTCACCATCTCACAGCAGTCAAACTCAAAGTGTGTCTTTGGAGGTCTTATGCTTGCTATGTCCTACCTTTTGTGCACGTAAAATATGTATACATCACAATTTATTGGAGGCTTTGTAAATCTTGATTATTACTGGTCTAACATGGACAATTCATTGTTCATATTGTTTTTACAAATTCATTGTTCTTAATCCAATAAATCATCTAAAAATTTTATTGATCCCACAATAAAATTTTATTGACCTTAAATTTTCTCGGAACTCACAACCTCTCCCTTGACTCTGCTGCCGAGAGGCGAAATTACTCCAAAGCGTTAGAAATTCAAGCTCGGGACCGATACGGCATCGTTGTTGCATTGACGTTCTCGTTGTCGACTTCAATAAAATTTTATTGACCTCAATAAAATAGTTTATTGATCTCAATAAAACAGTTTATTGACGTCAATAAAATTTTATTGACCTCAATAAAATTTTATTGACCTCAATAAAATTTTATTGACCTCAATAAAATTTTATTGACCTTAAATTTTCTCGGAACTCACAACCTCTCCCTTGACTCTGCTGCCGAGAGGCGAAATTACTCCAAAGCGTTGAAAATGCAAGCTCGGGACTGATACAGCATCGTTGCTGCACTGGCGTTCTCATTGTCAACTTCAATAAAATTTTATTGACCTAAATAAAATAGTTTATTGACCTCAATAAAACAGTTTATTGACCTTAAATTTTTTCGGAACTCACAACCTCTCCCTTGACTCTGCTGCCGAGAGACGAAATTACTTCAAAACGTTGAAACTTCAAGCTCGGGACTGATACGGCATCGTTGCTGCACTGGCGTTCTCGTTGTCAACTTCAATAAAATAGTTTATTGACCTCAATAAAATAGTTTATTGACCTTAAATTTTCTCAGAACTCACAATCTCTCCCTTGACTCTGCTGCCGAGAGACGAAATTACTCCAAAGTGTTGAAAATTTAAGCTCGGGACTGATACGACATCGTTGCTGCACTGGTGTTGTCGTTGTCAACTTCAATAAAATTTTATTGACCTCAATAAAATAGTTTATTGACCTCAATAAAACAGTTTATTGACCTCAATAAAACAGTTTATTGACCTCAATAAAACAGTTTATTGACCTCAATAAAATTTTATTGACCTTAAATTTTCTCGGAACTCACAAGTCACAACCTCTCCCTTGACTCTGTTGTCGAGAGGCAAAATTACTCCAAAGCATTGGAAATTCAAGCTCGGGACCGATACAGCATCGTTACTGGCGTTCTCCTTGTCAACTTCAATAAAATAGTTTATTGACCTCAATAAAACAGTTTATTGACCTCAATAAAACAGTTTATTGACCTCAATAAAACAGTTTATTGACCTCAATAAAACAGTTTATTGACCTCAATAAAATTTTATTGAGGTCAATAAAATATACAAAGGTGGTGCTCCTTTGTTCTTTCTCTCCTATCACGGAAATAACTTGCCCCTCAAACAAAAGTGATGGTCCATCACATATTGCAAATGCACTAATTCCCCTACTCCAAAATTTATCATCTCACCTTTTGTGTTTGTTTATTGGTTAGGATATTGCTAGCTACTTTGTAAAATTTTATTGAGGTTAATAGAATTTTACTAAGGGGTCAATAAAATTTATTTTATTGACCTCAATAAATTTTATTTTATTGACCTCAATAAATTTTATTGATCTCAATAACATGTCTTGAAAGTCCAAAATCAACAACCTAATTTCAATAACAATAGTTGAGCATTTTTAGTTAACAATATTGAATTGAATGATTACTCTCACATCCTCCCTCTATTTGCTAAATTCCAACTACAAAGGTCAATGTTACGAAAGTTACTCCAATCAATATCCCCCCACTAAAAACAAGTATCACACTAATAAGGAATAATAAGCTATACTTCCAGATCAAGAACAATAGCACAAGTCTAATACACAAAAGACAAAATTTACGGTGAATCAAATGGTAGTGCCACCACATCACAATTCACAAGCATATTTGATCATCATCACACATTCACCCCACCAAAACCAGAACCTCCACCAACATATCAAACACAAAACAAGAGATAAACGTAACTGATCGAATCGAATGCACCACAGATCATTTCCTCTTTGGGGCAAAGAAACAAAAGTGATGAGCACACCAGGCTGCACTTGTGCTTCCCATTCCTTGGGCTCATCATCCTCCATCAACGCAACAAACTCGGTCCTTCCGCTCATCGACGCCGGCGTCCCTTCCTTGCTCGAAAACGCTTTTAGCCTGCTTTCCATCTCCTTCCGCCACAGACTCGACGTTGAATTGGAGCTCCTAGTCCTGCCGTATGAGCGGTGAAACTTGGGCAACTCTGAGGCCGTATCGGATTCGGCGCACATCATGAGAGAGAGAGAGAGGGGATAAGAGTGGTCTGTGAGTTAGAGGTAGAGGAATCAAATGGCAGTGGCATACTGTAATTATTTTATTTCGTATGGATAGTTTGGTAATTTCTCGTCCGTGTTGCAATTAAAAGGACCGGAAGGGCAGCGTGTTTTTGGGCCAAACTCAATGGGAAATAGTTTAGGTATTTTGTCCTTATGGGTCAAGAACCCGAGGGAGTATATTCTACTGCTGGTTCGCACCGATTTCAGATTTATGATACGGATTTTGGATGGGGAAGGCCGAAGAAGGTTGAGGTGGTTTCGATAGATAGGACCAGAGCGATTTCTCTCTCGGATTCCAAGAATGGTGGTGGAGGTATAGAGGTTGGGGTGGTTTTGCAAAAAGATTGTATGGAAGCTTTTTCTTCTCTATTTGCTAAAGGTTTTGGAAACCAGTGAGTGATTCCCTTTTTTTTACCCTCACTTAGCTTTGAATTCGAACTACTTCGGGAGAGGCTCCGAGTTAAGCGCTTGGGTTTGGGTTTCACAAAAAGTAGGTTGCTGCTTGTCCGGCAGCCTTCTCGCGTCAGCGACCGCGCCTTATCGGCTCACTGGCGTAGGGCGGGTGCGGCCGGACAGGCCTCTGGTTTTCTGTCTCCTTTGGTTTTGGTGGGCTCGGAGTTGTTTTGGTTCGCTAGTTTTTCCCATGGCTTCTTCCTTAATTGGCAACCACGTGTGTTGTGGTGTCGTGGTCATAAACCTTGCGTTGTAATATTTTCGTTTATTATTAAAGTTTAGTTCTTGTAAAAAAAAAAAAGTTAGTGATGCCCTTCTAGATTTTGTTGCGCGTTGATTACTACCTTTGTTTTTGTTAATTACCATTAATTAAATAATAGCTTTTGTTCGAGAATTTTCGGTTTTACAAAATAATATATGATATCTTAATTGGAACTCTTGATTGACTTGAATTATCATGCCTTAACCATTTCTACTTGGTGCAAGAAAACGGTTATGAGCCATGGCATCATGTACAGGCCTTCGTATTTTTATTATTTTGGATCCTAATAAAATTTTTGTTTGAGAAACTTAAAAATTATAGCAGTTGGCTTCATTGTTGATGTTGTCATGTTGAAGTTAATTGATTGATGCTTTTAATGCTACAATGTCAAACTAGTTCGCGGGATCCTTATCCTACCTGCAATCAGACGCCAACTATACGTGTGTCTCAACCTTTGATTCAATTGTCTCTGTTTTGCCTTTTGAATTTTTTCTTTTCTCTATGGAGTTCTGGCTTAATGTCCATCCCCCCCTTGTACTCTTTTTTCATTCAATAAATTTTAATGATTTTTAGCCCAAAAAAAGGGGCATGCATATATTAGAGCCTTTCTGTTGCGGAGGTTGCAACTTTTTAAATTATGGAGTTTTGATTTCAACCATCAGAAATGATCTGATCTAATAGCTGGAATCAAAACTCTGTAACATAATTATATATATATACACACAGTCCTTTCACGTGTGGACGTCCACATTGTATTAAAATACGAACATTCTCATCCCGACCAATTGACAACATAATTCAATCATTGAAACCGTTCATCGTTTAGATTTATTTTCAAGAATTATCTTTGCAAAAAATCAGCCGAATTGAAGATTGTTTGGTCATCTGTTCGTTGTATAGTTTACAGACAAATACAATTCGTCAGATAAAGATGAAACGATGAATGTGGTAATAAAATGGATAAATAATTTATAATTTGGATTTTTTTTTTATCAAAATGATCTCTGAATGATGATTTAAAATATAGACGGTTCTGATTATTAGTTTACACGTCGGGATGCGAATGTTCATATTTTAATACAAAACGGACGTCCACACGTGAATGAGACTGTATATACACATGACATAGCACTAACAATGCAATCATATCGCTACCATCCCATAATACGAAGCAATTTAAATTAATTCTTCTTATGAGGGTTGTGCTTTGCTCCTAGCTTGGTCCATTTTGGCGGGCTGGGGTACTGCGCATCTCTTATGCGATATGTTCTGTTTAGAGTTTAGACTGGGTCAGACGCGAGCTTTTGGTCACAGATTATAGAAAATAGCAAATAGTTAATTGGTGATGGTTCAAATATTTCTTTTTGGCGAGATAATTTTGTTGGAAGACCATTAATTGATTTACTGGGCTGGCATTAATCAACTAAATGCTACTGTTGCCAATTATATTGAAGGGGGAGCTTGGAATTTTCCACATATGCTCCATTTGCAGCTCCCAAGTTTATGTGACTTTGTTCATCAACACGTTCCCATTTCAATTAATACACATGCTGTGGACTACACTTTCATATGGATGCCTTCTTCATCAGCTGAGGTCACTGCTAAAGATCGAAGCATATAAATTTTTATGGCCTAAACTTGTTTCGCTGGATTGGAGCAAAGTAATATGGTGCCAGCATGTTGCTCTTCCTCGTATGTCTCTTTGGATAAGGAGAAACATATCCTTAATTTCTGGACCATGAAATCAGGGATTCTGGGGAGTTACTGGTGCATGTGTTTTCTAGGTTTTGTGTTGTCGCCTGAGAACCTAATTCAATTCCATATAATCTTTCCCTCCTTCTCAGGGTCAAGTTTGTTTGGGCTTTCTGGCTGCCGAGTCCAATTCTAGATTTACTTGTTAAAGGCTGAGGTTTTGGGTTTGGGCCTCCGGACAATATAAGAGTCCCAGAAAAACCAAATCTTCTCCTCCCACTAGAAAAACCAAATCTTCCTCGCATTACCCACTGTCCGCTAGCAAAGCCACAATGGAGCTATACCTCCTTCGCTCCACAATTTCGTCCTTAACACTCTACCGGGTAGACCACACCCACAAGCCAAACCCACCAATCCACTGTCTCCGTTTATCGAAACGGAGCTCCGGCCCGTCTCCAAAGAAGGAGCTTTCTCGGATTCTGAGAACGGACGCTGCTGTTAAAAACGTTGAGAGGAAAGCAAACTCCAACAAGTACAATAACCTTTGGCCTAAGGCTGTTTTGGAAGCTTTGGACGAGGCTATTGCAAACAATCTCTGGGAGACTGCTCTTAAGGTTTGTGGGGCTTTCGATTCTCTTCTGTTTATTTCGTCTTCTTAGTGGTTTTGGTATTCACTGTGGGTTTTGGCTTTTGGGTATTTTGCATTTTTGGTATTGACAGTGGTGGAACATATTGATGGTGTACATGGTTGACAGCCTTTTGGAAATGAAAAGAAAGTTGATAACTTTAATTCAGGGGAGTAGGATCGGTTGTGGCCTGAGGCTTTGTGGCTAAAAGTAATGCTTTTTAGCTTTGTGGAGTTTATTGTCTGTGAATTAAGGCTTCTGGGTCTATTAGATGTTCAATTTTCTTGGTTTGGTTGCTCAGAAAAATGGAAGCCAAGTTTGCTTTGTGGAAGGTTTTGTTAGTAAATAAGTGCATCTCAGGGCATATCAGTTAATAGCTGCAATTTCTTCTTATCTCGAATTCAGTAGTGCTTTCATGTTTATTGCTCTTAAGAATCCAAATATTGTTGCTCAGTCCCTGAGTTCACATATGAGAATGATATCTGTTTCGAAAAGTTTGTCACTGCTATTTATAGCATTTTGGTTAGGGTATCTTCTGAGTCTTCATTTCTGCCTTTTGTTCAAGATTCAAATTGTTTCTGATATAAGACAATGGTTCCTCTCTGTAGATTTTTGGACTACTGCGTAAGCAACATTGGTATGAAGCGAGATGCCAAACATACACTAAACTGCTCATGATGCTTGGAAAGTGCAGGCAACCTGAGCAAGCCCGCTTGCTTTTCGAGCTCATGTTAACTGAAGGGCTCAAACCTACGGTTGACGTCTACACAGCTCTTGTTAGTGTTTATGGCAAAAGTGGCCTCCTTGACAAGGCATTTTCTACTGTTGATGATATGAAATCAGTTTCTGACTGCAAACCAGATGTATATACATATTCAATTCTTATAAATTGCTGCACCAAATTCCGTCGTTATGATCTGATTGAACAAGTTCTGGCTGAGATGTCATATCTGGGGATTGGATGTAACACAGTCATATACAACACTCTTATCGATGGATATGGTAAAGCTGAGATGTTTGAACTGATGGAGGACTCATTGACAAATATGATCGAAAGTGGCAGCTGCCTTCCTGATGTTTTCACATTCAATTCTTTTCTTGGCGCTTATGGGAAAAGTGGGCAGATAGACAAGATGGAGAAGTGGTATGATGAATTTCAGCTAATGGGAATAAAGCCGGACCTTAAGACATTTAATGTCCTGATTAAATCATATGGGAAAGCAAGAATGTATGAAAAGATGGGATCTGTTATGGAGTTTATGGAGAAAAGGTTTTTTACCCCAACTATTGTTACTTATAACATTGTAATTGAGGTATATGGGAAAGCTGGAAATATTGTGAAGATGGAGGAATACTTCAGAAAAATGAAGCACCAAGGAATGAAGCCCAACTCTATTACCTATTGTTCCCTTGTTAGTGCTTACAGCAAAGCTGAGAATATAAATAAAGTTGATTCCATTATGAGGCAAGTAGAGAATTCAGATGTTATACTAGATACAGCTTTTTTCAACTGTATTATTAGTGCTTATGGCCGGGCTGGTGATATAAATAAGATGGGCGAATTGTTTTTGGCCATGGAAGAGAAAAAATGTTTTCCTGATCATATCACCTTTGCTACCATGATCCAAGCCTGCAATGCACAAGGCATGACTGCTGCTGCTGAAGATTTAAAAAATAGGATGATTACCACCAATGAAAATTCAGGTATGTAAAAATGCCTTTTCCTTTCTATGACCTTCTGTCAATTGCTTTGTTCTGTGGAATTCTCCTGCAACTAGTTACATTTGTATTGATGAAGTTACTATAGTTCTCTAGTCAATCCTCAGAGGAGGTGGACGTAAACAATTCTACTTACTAAAATGCGGGAGTTCAGAGAATAAGTTTGTTAACACTAATTTGAGTGGTGCCGACTCAGCTACTGTGTTGGGTTTATTAGGGATTCTTTTGCATTTGTATATGTAAATATGAATGGTTGGGGATGTCCTCAACTAGCAGCTGTACTTTATTAGAGTAACACTCAAGCTAGAAGATTTATATATGAAAGAACTATTTTCTGTTTTGTCTACTGGAGGCTGCCTATTTCCTAACCTCGGTAAGGGTTGGTTCTATTCTAACCTCGGAGGTTCTATTAGAGTAGAACTGACCTTTACCGAGGTTTCTATTCTAATTCTTGGTATGACGAGAAGACTATTACTACTTAATACTCCAGTTGTGTCTTCTAAATGTTCATTTATTGCTACTATTACTATGGCTTAGTTTTAAATAAGTAATTCCCTTAGTAAATGCTCATTCTTGAACCATTGTGTTCTCACTTCTCAGGCAGAAGGTTGATTGGATGCTAGTATGTTCATAATGTTGAAGAACTATCTTCAGATGAGGAAATGCAAACAACCAGAATGGACAAAATTTTGATAGCTTTTCCACCTTATAGCAGGTCATCATAAGATCTCATCCTCTTCTCTTACTTATTTGGCTATTAGTAACCTCTGCTGAATGTGATTGGAAAATAATGAAATATTACCTTTAATGATTAAAGGGCCAATGCGTAGCCGATATTATAATTTTACGGTATCATGTGCAACTTTCTTATATATCGTTACTTGAAAATATATGCTTACAATCGAGTTGGATAGAAGATATTGAAAACTTGAGCTCTTTGATGTTCTTGTGTAAATATATCTTTTTCAGTCTAATTGATGATCATCCTATTCATTTTCAACAGTTTTCACATGATTTGGAAATAAAAGTACCATGCAAGAAACAAAATTCGGGTTGTTTTATTGTCTATGGTCAAGCCAATATTCATAGTCGAAACAAGGAGGCTTCAAGTAAGTTGATAACCACATCGATGTAGCATGCTGAATGGGAGCTTGAAGAATAGACCATCTTCAAACCAAAGGAAAAAGCAGTATAGACCATCTGTTATTCCATCGCCTCATTACTCTAAAACTTTGGCATAAACTGTTTTCGGAAGCTAATCTGATAAGAGTGATCCTGGAATTGTAAATTTCTATGTTTGTTGAGAAGCATTTCTGGTTTGCAAAGGGAGAAGATCAAAAATGTGTGGTCGTATGATGGCTACTTTGTGGTTAATGTCTACACCATCGCCTTATTACTCTAAAGCTTTGGCACAAGCTATTTTTCGGAAGCTCATTGATATAAGTGATCTCAGAATTTGTGGAGAAGCATTTTGTGTTTGGAAGAGGAGAAAAGCAAAAATATGAGCGATCCCGGAATTGTATATTTTTATGTTTGTCGAGAAGCATTTGCGTTTGGAAGGGGAGGAGAGCAAAAATAGTTGTGTGATATTTTGTGGATGAATGTGGATGGAACGAAACAGTATGATATTTTTTTGAAGTAGAGGGTTTATATGCCGAGTTCACCTTTCGGGGCTTCAGTTTCAGCGGAGTTTCAGAAGGCATGATTTTTCTTATTCATTTGGATTCGAAGGTGGTAGTGTCTTGAGTTTTCTTTTGTTTTGGAATTTACAGGAATGTTTTGTACTGCAATTTGATATTTACTCTCTGATGGTTGGTTGAGGTTTTTTTTGTGTGTTCTCCAGTCTGACTGCTTCTCCAAGCATGATTTGTACTGCATCTTAATCAAATATCTGTGATTCTCACTCCTATAGACTATGCCCGACTACTATTTCTGACTCTCATTATGAACGTTTAAAACATGTGTATATCCAATGCTATCAAATTGATACAAAAGATGTCTAAATACTAATAATTATGTTTTGCTGTAATTCCATTGAGCCCTGTGTTCGATCGTGTTTATCCTCGTGTCAGTTTTATAGAGATGAATTCTTGTATTGATTCATACAAGAAGAATAATGGATGTAATTGAGAGCGAGTCCAAATAAATAATTTATATTGTATTGCATTACATTGTTAATTTTTTCCTCAAAAAAAAAATATGGCTTATTTATTTTTGGTGAAAAGGAGGGCTAAAAAACCCGAAAGGAAAAACAGTAAAACACACTAAATAAGAATAAGTCGTGGCCTCAACAAACCATCCTACCTAAGTTCGCAGCGAAACCTGAAATTCAATCACCAAAACTACTTCGGCGCAATCCCCCAGCTGCTATTCATTTAGACGAGTCAAATGCATGACTAGAACCATCAACATTAAGCTTAGCAGTTCCTATAGGAGCAGGAAACCATGCCAAAAAACCTGATCTTGTGAAGACTTACAAATTAACATTTTGTTAGCACGAAAACCAATCTTCCAAAAACTTTTGAACTACCAACCTTGGATTGAGGGGAGGTCTGAACAAAAATAGAGCTACATCTCCATTTCCAAATGAACCAACAAGCATAAGCAAAGATGTCATTCCATTGAATAGAGTTGCTAAATTCAAAGTTTAAATTTAGATTTGTAAATAATCAATCCTCAAAGCTTACAAAAAAAAAAAACCGAATCGCCGAGCAAGGACTCCAAGGGATCAAATCACAAAGGGCAAGAAGAATCATTAGTTAAATTCCTTCTTTTTCTTTGCTCATTGGTGAGAATTTTACCTTGAGAAAGCAACCAAAAAAAGTTTTGACTTGCGGAGGAACCTGAAGAGGCCAAATGAAACTCCATTTAGAGGTAGAATGTGTCAATATGAGGAATGAAGAATTGATTTCATTCAGTATTGATTGATTTACAATTGTTGTGAGAACATAAATATATATACAAAGAATAGACAACTTTCCCTAAAACAAGGAAACTACTTTTCCCTAAAACATGAATCCAGGTTTTGGGGTCTGCCAGAATGACCCACATAATATCAACACTCCCCCTCAAGTTGGAGCATACATATCACGCATGTCCAACTTGCCTAGTGCGTCATGAAAGGCTTTGCTTGAAACTGCCTTAGTCAATATATCTGCTAGCTGATCTTCAGATGGAACAAAAGGAAAGGTAATCAACTTCGCCTCCAATTTCTCTTTAATGAAGTGTCGATCAACCTCAACATGTTTAGTTCGATCATGTTGCACTGGATTATGAGATATGTCAATAGCTGCTTTATTGTCACAATATAGATTCATCGCCTGTTTGGGTTTAAACCCTAAGTCAAGTAGTAAATTTCGCAGCCACAACAATTCACATACTCCATGAGCCATACCTCTATATTCTGCCTCTGCACTGGAACGAGCTACCACCTTTTGCTTCTTACTTCTCCAAGTAACAAGATTTCCACCAACAAAAGTGAAGTAGCCAGAGGTAGACTTTCTGTCATTAATACAACCAGCCCAATCTGCATCCGTGTAACCACTTACTTCAAGGTGATTATGCTTTGAGAACATCAATCCCTTGCCTGGTGCAGACTTTAAATATCTCAAAATTCGTAGAACAGCATCCATATGACTTTCACTTGGGTTATGCATAAATTGACTCACAACACTAACAGCATATGCAACATCTGGCCTAGTGTGTGACAGATAAATCAGGCGTCCTACTAACCTTTGATATCTGGACTGATTAGTTGGAGTCTGATCGGAATATTCAGCTAAGCGATGATTTTGCTCAATTGGGGTGTTGATGGGCTTACAGTCTAACATGCCAGTTTCTGTCAGTAAGTCTAGCACATACTTTCTTTGACACAAGAATATACCATCTCTCCCCCTGGCTACCTCAATTCCCAAGAAGTATTTTAGGTTGCCAAGGTCTTTCATCTCAAATTCTAAAGCCAATTGTTGTTGCAGTCTGTCAATTTCTTCCAAGTCATCTCCAGTAATCACCATATCATCCACATATATTATCAATATTGTAACTCTGCCCTTTCGATGCTTGAAGAACAATGTATGATCAGAATTACTCTGCTTGTATCCAAACTGGCGCATAGACTGTGTGAACCTTCCAAACCAGGCACGTGGAGACTGCTTCAAGCCGTACAAGGACTTCTTTAATTTGCACACTACATTGGATGATGAGTTGGTTCCATATCCTGGTGGAAGATTCATATAGACTTCTTCAGAGAGGTTACCATGGAGAAAGGCATTCTTCACATCAAATTGTTTAAGAGGCCAATCTAGGTTTGCTGCTAGTGAAAGTAGGACTCTGATGGTGTTCATCTTGGCTACAGGTGCAAAGGTCTCATCATAGTCAATGCCGTATGTCTGAGTAAATCCTTTAGCTACCAACCGTGCCTTGTATCTGCTCACTGAACCATCTGCGTTGTGTTTTACTGTAAAGATCCATCGGCAACCGACTGTCTTCTTCCCACGTGGAGGAGGAACAAGTTCCCATGTGTCATTCTTCTGTAATGCCTCCATCTCTTCCTCCATGGCTTTTGACCACCTTGGATCAGTTAGAGCATCCTGCACTTTATTAGGTATAGATACAACAGATATTTGATTCACAAATGATTCATATGACTTAGAAAGCCTATGGGTTGATATAAAATTGGCAACAGGGTACTTAGCTTTAGCATGAACAGTGGGTTCATACCTTTTAGCAGGCTGACCTCGAGTTACCCGATTGGGTAGTGTATATTTAGTGGGTTCAGATTCGGGACTTACCTCAAGAGGATCCTCAGCACCTGGGAAATCATGTTTGGGAGGCAAAGTTGCAATTGAGGGGGGGAGAGGAACTTCGGCTTCATTCTGAATCACACTATCTTCATTTCCACTTTCGGCAGCTTCAGATGTCTCATTTCCCGATTGTTCAACCATTTCCCGATTAGTCGAACCATGCTTTGACCCTTCTACACTATTACCACTTTCTTCCTCTCTGACCGGTCGCAAATTTACCGACCGTTCGTTTGGTGTAGCCCCTACAAATCTGTCCGGACGGATGAGAGCCATCTGGTCGCCTAGGAGAACTGTTTCCTCTCCTGTATTCTTAATAACTGGATTTTCCATTGTACTCTCAACAACTGGGAATTGATCACCATTGACACCCATCTCTTCAAAGAACCCATTCTCCCCCTGAAGATGAGTGTCATTGGGGACAAAATAGCATGTATCTTCATAAAATGTAACATCCATAGTAACAAAAAACTTTTGAGTGGGAGGATGATAACAATTGTACCCCTTTTGATGAGTACCATAGCCAACAAACACACACTTAAGAGCACGGGCATCCAACTTAGTACGCTGATTTTTAGGAATGTGAACAAAGGCAACACAACCAAACACCCGAGTAGGTAGGTTATGAAATGAGGGAATAGAGACATGAGTAGAGAGGACCTCAAAAGGGATACGACCATTAAGAACGCTAGAGGGAAGACGATTGATGAGATAAGAGGCTGTCCGGACAGCTTCTCCCCAAAGATATTTGGGCATATGAGCACTAAAGAGAAGGGAGCGAGCTATGTCAAGGAGATGTCGGTTCTTTCTTTCTGACACTCCATTTTGTTCGGGTGTTTGTGGACAAGTGGTTTGGTGGATAATCCCATGTGTTTGAAAAAACTCTTGAAACTCATGATTGACATATTCCCCCCCATTATCAGACCGAAGAACCCGAATGACTCCATTGAATTGTGTTTGGATGAGGGTTCGAAAAGCTTGAAAAGCACTAAACACAGCGGATTTAGATTTAAGGAACACAACCCAGGAGAGTCGGGTGCAATCATCAATAAAAAGAACAAAGTAACGCATACCAGTGAGTGTGGGAACTTTGGAGGGTCCCCACACATCAGAATGAATTAATTCAAACGGAATGGCAGATTTAGACATGCTAGGAGGATATCTCACACGATGGCTTTTCGCCAAAACACAAGTTTCACAACGAAAATCAGAGACATTCATGCCAATAAACAAGGAAGGCATTGATTTTTTCATATCATGAAAAGATCGATGCCCTAAACGACGGTGCCATAACCAAATCTCACTCACTTGATTAGAGCTCGAAGTCAAAGCAGTAGTGGTAGGTTTTCCCGGATTCTCCCCCGCATACATCTGATCAAGACGAAACAACTTTCCTCTCAGGTACCCCCGACCGATGATTTCCTTGGTGAGAAGATCCTGAAAGAGAACATACATGGGAAAAAAATGGACAGAGCACTGGGATTGAGAATTTAGTTGTGCCACAGATATGAGGTGATGTGCTAATGCAGGAACATATAGGACATTATGTAACTCAAGAGATGGAGTAACACGAATTGAGCCAGTTCCTAAAACCGGAAAAGCTTCACCATTAGCATTAATGACTTCAGACACAACTGGAGCAGATAATTGGTGGAAGTAAGATTTATCATAAGTCATATGATCAGTAGCACCAGAATCAATAATCCATGTATTCTCACTAATAAAGCTAGAGATTTGTAAAGCCATACCAATCTTACCCCGACCAACCATAGCAGCAGCAATATGGTGATGACCAGAGGTTTTTGGTTTGTCAAAATACCCGGGTGGGTATCCAATCAACTTGTAGCACATGTCCTTGCTGTGACCAGGGTAGTTGCAGTAGTGGCATATCACATGCGGTATGGATTGAGGACGGGATGTGACAGATGTCATTGCAAGAGAAGAAAAAAAAAATGTCAAGTATGCAGCGGAATGTTTTTGTTTTTTTTTGTTTTTTAGGTAATATACTGGTGGATAAAAAAAGGTGTGGTAATGGGTGAACTGGTGGTGGGGTAGTGTATTGGCTTAAAATAAGATGGTACCTTTTACTTTACTTAGATTAAGTAAAGTAATGAAAAAGATGAGATATAGATGAGTGCGGCAGGAGAAAGAGAAAGAGGAAAGGAAAGACAAAATAAAATAAAGTGAAAAAAAAGTAAAGGAACGATAAAGTAGTGCAGAGAGAGAAAAAAAAAGAAGAAAAAAAGGTAGTGATGAAGTTGCAGTGAAGAAGAAATCGCACACGGAAAGTGCAGCGCTGTAATGAAACTGTCTGGTCACTCTGGTGGTTCAAGGTGGAGCAGCGCCTGTGAAGCCTTGGTGGTCTGGAACAGAGACGATGAGGATAAAGAGAGAATATGATAATGCTTCGTGAGGAAATATTGCAATATAATTGCAGTAAATGCAGAAGAGAGAGAGAGCAGAAGACACGACAAAGAGACTTTGTGGTCTGAGACGAGATGCAGCGACGACGGAGTTGGTGTCGGAATGTGCAGCGACGACGGAGTTGGCGTCGGAATGAGCAGTGGCGTAAGGTGAGTGGAGAAGTGATGCCGTCTATGGTGATGCAGCAGCGATGGTGATGGCGTTGATGACGAACTGAACTCAACAACCCAATTTACTGGGCAATCCCAATTACTGGGCAAAAACAGAAGGCTTGATTAATCCCAGTTACTGGGCAAATCAAGAACAGAAAAACAAAGAGCACTGAGCTATGTTGAATACTGAGCTATGTAGAAGAACAGGGCTCCAAATCGGTCAAAGAGTTGTGAACAATATATTCACAAAACAAAGAAGACAAGATCAATCAAACAAAGGAGACAAGATCGATCAAACAACTTTGCAACAGCAAAGAGAAACAAGGAAGACAGAGAGCTCAACAACTCAAGAACAATCCCAATTACTGGGAATGGAAATCAAGAACACAGAATCACAGAGACAAAGTCCAATCAATGGATCGTTGCTCTGATACCATGTCAATATGAGGAATGAAGAATTGATTTCATTCAGTATTGATTGATTTACAATTGTTGTGAGAACATAAATATATATACAAAGAATAGACAACTTTCCCTAAAACAAGGAAACTACTTTTCCCTAAAACATGAATCCAGGTTTTGGGGTCTGCCAGAATGACCCACATAATATCAACAGAATGTGGATTATGTTTGCAGCAAGCACTATATATTAATGCAAGGATCATGCATGCAACGTACCCACTCTCAAGGAGCAGAGTATTAATAATATATTTTCTTATTTTTGAGAAAACCTATCATGAATTCGTAGCCATGCGATCAATTTAAAGGGACCGCATAGTCATAATTGAAAGTTCTTGATTTAAATGGGAAAACACATTGAAATATTGAATATTTGAGAGAAATAGAGTCCTTGTACACCGCGCGGGAGTTCAAAGCCTTCTCGATCTCTTATTATGTGCATGTTTTGGGAGTACTTAGAGAAGGGAAATTCCCACACAAACCACAAACCCTAGCAGTAAACCCTAAAACACCAGCTCTTGAAGCCGGCCGGCCACAAACCCTAGCACAGATTCATCATATCGATCTCTTTTGTGGAAGCATGGAAATAACCGAAAGAAGCGGCTGCTCTTTGGATGAAGATCTCATGCATAGTAGAAATTCTGTCGAGATTACCTGTGAAATCTTTAATGAGGTTTAGCTGCGTATCAAAGGAATGGTATTCTCTCACCAGAAACTCTTACTTGATCAATAGTCACCTTCGTCGCTCTGATTCGATTCTCTCTCTTCTCACTTATACAGCAAATCCTTTTGATAATGATCAATTTGGAATCTCAATGTTTGGCGATGAAGCAGCAGACCTTGTGAGCATAGATTTATCTTTATTGAACAATTATACATGTTCCGAGTCTGTAAATATTGTGGGATGTAGTAATGGCTTAGTATGTCTTGTAACTGAAGGCCATAATAAGAACGGAGCAAAGTCTATGGATGGTGTAGAGATAATAATATGGAACCCAGCAACAAGACAGTTTCGGACTATTCCTAAACCTGTAATTGCGGAACATATCAATAATTATCTGGATACTTTTGGTTTTGGATTCAGTGATCACAACACTAATGATTACAAATTAGTCGGAATTTTCGGTAACCAAGTACAAGTCTTCACCCGAAGTACAAATTCTTGGAGATTAGTGGAAGGCAAACGCTTTCCATGGCCATCAGATAAAAATTGTAGATATATATGTGAATGGATTTCTTTGAATGGAGTGCTGTATTGGATGACCTTCGCAATAACTGGTGGAATATTTGAAAGTTTTGTTTTGTCATTCAATCTGCGTGATGAGGCATTTGATGTTATACCAACAATGAATGTTTGGAATTCTCGACTGCTTTCGTGGAAAAACTCACTAGCATATATAGTTGGCATGAGTATGAACAGGTTTGGACGAAAACTACTGATGACTCTGACGAGAGTACTGGTGAGTGGTGACAATACAAGACTTCCTTGGACTAAACAATTCTGCATTGATTCTTCAATATGTGGATACATCTTAGGGATTTGGAAGGATCAAGTTCTAATAAAGAGTGATACATCAATAAATAATGAGTTTGAGCTGTTTCTCTATGACCCTAAAACCAAGAAAAGGGGAAAGTGTCTTCCAAAACCTGAAGCGATGAACTATAATCATTATGCTGCACTAGTCAATTATGTGGAGAGCCTAGTTCTAGTCTAAACTACTATTCAGTTGTGGAATAGGCTGGCTCTTACATTAATGAACTACGTACTTTTCTTCAATATTCATATTGCATATGGCTTGTAGTAGTTCCATCGAGGTCTTCTGTTTGTTTTTATCATTGTGATTAGTTTATATTGTATTCAATTGATATGGCGGATCAAGGTTGTGAATTCAGTCTCTTATTTTGCAAAGAATTAATTACAAAAGACTCATCGAATTATAAAGTCATTTTCAATTTCATACCTATGTATCAAATTTCGTCATTTTCATACCTCACGTTTGATACTGTTAACAAATTCATACCTCCAGGGTATTAATTCGTTAACTGAATTTGATATATGGGTATGAAATTGAAAATTACCCTATGATTTAGGGGGTCTTTTGTAATTAATCATTATGAGAATGTTTCAAATTTTGTCATTTTCATACCTCACGTTTGATTCCGTTAACAAATTCATACTTCCAGGGTATTAATTCGTTAACTGAATTTGATACATGGATATGAAATTGAAAATTACCCTATAGTTTGGGGTGTCTTTTGTAATTAATTCTTATGGGAATGTTTCTACGTGATGATATATATATGATAAAGCAGAAACAGTTTCATCATTCCATATATTGTCATGAACTAATCATAGGGAGGGACCCTAATTGTATTGCATGCTGTGGATATACAGTAGTACTGGCCGGTCATCTTCCTGGGCTCGCTGTTCATCAGAGGATGGATGGAACCACCATGACACAATGCAAGTAGAGATCAATTCTAGTCTTTAGCTAGTATCCCTAGCTTATTTTGAATTTCTTTTTAATAGCTTCGGTTGCATAATATAATTCTGAATTTGCGCTCGAAATTAGTTGTATATATATTAATAATTGCAAGTTGCATTTTTTATGCATGCATGGTTATTATTATGATCAATCAGAGACATTTTTGGCCCAAGCAAAGGCATCATGATGAGCTGAATTAGTGCTTGTGTTGTGATCCTTTGGACAATGCTTTTTTATATTTGCTTCAATTTGCATCTTTGAGCTAGTACGTAGTGCCATAGGAATTCTTTGTTTTGTTTTCTAATCATTCATCTGTACGGTGTCTTTCCCTATTTGTTTTCATTTGTTTGGCATATATTCCCCAGCTTTGATCTCCATGTGTACAAACACATACGGATATATAAGTGATGAATGCAATCTTTCTACCAGATCCTACAACGGGGGAGTGCAGATTGCAGCGACAAGACAACGGGCCGGGATTCAGGCCCAGACTGGATGAGAAATCGGGATATGAGCAATAGTGATCTCTAGCTGATCACTAGTCGCCGAACCTAAGCAGCACTTTCCGCTTTGACGTACGTCCGATTTGCACCAACACATGTGTGAATGGAATTGTAGAAAACATGTGTATTAATGGGTTTGGAGCAAGGGTCGCATTATGGAGTGAGTCAATTAATCCATGAAAAGACCTACTCAAGTCGGAACTCAAAATTTCCAACAAAAAGAGATCAAAATTGACCCCCAAGCCTTAAGCAAGAAGCTTCTAGTGGAGGCTGTGGAGCCATCAACAACAAAACTAAAACACTAATTAAACTGGGACTTTAACTTGTGAAAGTATGTGAGGGTTTTTCAAAAAGGATCAACGACTAACATCATTGCACCCAAGAAAGCAACCCTTTCAAGTTCTGACCAATGGGTTTCAACCCCAATTATTTGTGCAAAAGTGACTTAGAACTATAAGTGGTCAGCTTCAATTCAAGTACTTGTTTGGTAAAATGGCATATAATGATTACTCGAAAACCTGCACTTGGAGTTTGAATGCATGTGAAGCTGAATTTGACAACATAGTTATCAGATTTTTGTCTTCGAGGGCAATGATGATGAAGGCAACTTGTTATCAGGAAAGAGATGTGAACTCTTCTCATATAGAGATGCTTCTTTAGTAGTGGCATGCATGCATTTTCCAAAGATTGAGTAATATACTAAACATATCACATTTTCTCATTAAATTTCAGTCAAATATTACGACATAATGTGATTAGAAATGAGCGAAAAATGTATTCCCACTAACATTATATGTATTCTCGTTGCGCTAAAGTGGTGACGAATAGTGATATGATGATCATTAAACTCATCACGTACAATAAGGTAGCTTCATCAATCAGTTGGATAAGTTCGATTTAGGTTGTGAGTTTATTGAAATATTGCTAAAAAATTCTCTTTTTACTCTCTCTCATATCATATGTTGCTCGATCGATGATATACGATTTTCACAAGTCAAGGAATTACCTCATCTTTCATCGAAAAAAGAAGAAGAAGAAAGAAGTAAAAGACCATCACATAAGACATAAGAATGACAGCCACCAAATTCTTATGAGGGGACATACATCAATAGGAATGCCATAACTATAAGATTTGAGACCAATCGAATAACTTATCAAAGCGACATTATATTAGCATTAATTATTATCAGAATGGACCCGAGTATGGGTGGCCAAGGATCAATGTGCTACTCATTATTATATATCTCTGTTCTTCCAACAATCCAACCTTAACCCAGAGAAATGGAACAGAAAATATCTATCTATTCATATGGAAAGTCAATCCATCTTGGCCAAAGATTGAGAAAGAAGAGGAGGATCCAAAAAGGAGCATGCTGCAGTCACTTCATGGTGCATGTGGTATAAATTCAAGTACGGAATTTAAACGCATTGTTATATTCTGTAAAACCTCTTTATAGTAAAAATATTGAGATGAGACCAATTTTATTACTACAAGTAGGTTATAAAAGATATTTTTTGACTCAGTTATTCTTAATGAAAGTTATATATATACAGTCTCATGTAACAGACTCTTCTATTTATTATTGATTTATGTACTCGTGATCGTTTGGGTCTTCCAAACTTTCGATTTATTTGATAATTTGTATTTTTTCTTGCGTTAATTTCATATGTCTATGTTTCTTGGGATAAAGTCTTTGTCCTAAGCCTCCTCTTCTTGTAATCTTTTTTTTAATTTTAATTAAATTTTTGTTTGCCGGAAAAAAAAAGTTGTATATATATACACACACACATCAATAGTGGAGCATGTCAATTTCTAAGAAGTAGATGTACATTGAAAAAAGAGAGACACTGAGTCTCAAATAGCTAGTGCGTGTATATAATAACATCATTTATAATTTTCATTTGAACCTGAACGAGCAAAGACTCGAAATTTTAACGCTTGTAAACCAAAAGTTAAGTCATTCCTTGAATAAGTGGAACAAGTACATTTTCTTCTTTGTAAGTGGTAATTCCAACCCAAAGAAAAAAGGTAGTTTCGATCACACTCGAAAGGTTCTAGATGGCCAACTTTGAATGTTGCTTTGGACAATTAATTAATTATATGCAACAATTGTTCTTCTTTCTCCTAAAGAACTTGTCACCTAGTCTCCTTAATTCCCTGAAATTATATGTGTCGAATTTGAGCATATTTGGCGTGTCACTATACGTTTAGTCTGAGATATACTACTTGATGCGACGTGAATCGGGTTTTACTGATATTCTATAATAGATCATCCTATGGCTAAAAATAAAAGTTAGGACTTAAGTATTCATAGGGTACGTGTCTCAAGATTACAACTTACTTACAATCTTGTCCCTATAGCTTAAGATTTTCTAGGACTTATATCCGGATCAATCGAACCTCTCAAAAGTCTCCATTAAGTTGCGTGTTCAAGAAACAGATGTTCTCACTTGCCCTTTAAGTCAATTACTGAACAATAATCACATCTTGCCACGTCAATTATCTTTCAGGCATAATCCAACACACTAGCCCTCTTCCCATTACACGATCAAGAGGGAAATTTCTCGCAATGGGGGTCGGGGGTAGATAACCATTTGAAGTTGTTAGCTTTGACTCTTTCGAGTAGTAATTGAAATTTAGAGAATTACAAAGGAGTTAAAGGTAATAATAGTTGAATAGTGGCACAAGAAGAATTAGAGGAATCCATAATAATACTGTATACTAGATAACATGGGCTAAAAGCACCCATGCCAATCAAAACAGAATGTGACACCAAATCGCACATTAATTTGGCTATGGTTTGTTTGAGACCTAAAAGCTGGAGCCAAGTGGTCTAAACTAAAAGCTAGATCACATGAAAATGTAGAAGAATATATATGAGGGTCGATAATAATATTTTTTTTTCCTTTTGGCCGGGTTGTTGAAACCTAACTAGAGTTGCGTAAGAATCACAACTATCCATGTGAACTAGTAGAGGGCAATAATATAACCATAATTTTTCTTATGTTATTAAAGTTTTTTTTTTAGAAGAAGAAACTTTATTAATAAACTAAAAAATTACAGTGCAATAGAATGACCGGTTATAGCCTCAACACCACGACACACATTCCTACCGAGAATAATAGTTACGGGTTCGTCACTATCAATAACATCTACGAGCCGAATAGGTCCAATCTCTAACCAAATTTTACTCCCATACTCGCAGACTACATTTAAAGACCAACAATTCCGAGAGTCACCTTTTTAAATAATGTACAATAAATTGAATCATATCAAAATACATATTGAAAAGGTGATTCAATTCATTGTATATTAACTTTTCAAAAAAAAAAATTCATTGTATATTAAAAAGGTATGATATATATTAAACTTTTTAAACGTGATATTTTGATATGATTTAATTCATTGTATATTATTTTGTGGTATCATTTTTCATATTATTTTTACACATAAACCGTCGTGTTAATGTCAAATCCGATCCTAATTTTTCAAAATTTGCCATATCACAGTATCAGGTCGCCATTTTCATGTCGGAGTCGGTTCTCCCTAGATCAAAACATAAGTCACCACCGTTCAAATGAGGCAATGCCTTTCACGTTTCCACGCTAACGCCGCCCACATTTGCATTACACCGCCCTTAAATCCTTATCCTCTTACATTTGCTGTTACGTGCGTTATCCTTTCTTAATTGGCTTTGCTTAGAAAATGTGAAACTGTGAAAGTTCCTAACAATGCTTCCAATGGCTGCATTTGAGAGGAAGAAAAAGAAAACACGTATATGTGGGTTGATGACTTGTAAAAAGAAGAATAACAAAGAACACCTTTCATTTATGTCCAGCAACTTTTTCTTCCCACTTGGTTTTTTTGGCTTGTCACTTGTCAGTTGATTAGGGATTGCCAATGTGTTATTGTTTGGTGTCGGAAAAAAAAATTATAATTGTGTCATCGAGTCATTTCGCCACAACTAAAAAGAATGGTGGACATATCGTTGTCTTAATTATGAAAACGGTCATTTTTCTTTACTATTCAAATTATTGTTTAAATTTGAATGCGTGCAAACCAGTGACAGAGCCAGGATTCTAAGATAATCTGTGTTAAATTAGCCAGGATTAAGATCTATGCATATAAAAAATTCTACGTGAACATCTAAGATCAAGTAAGCAATTTGTAGCTAGGGTCGATTTTTTCAAGGATTTTGTTGTTGCTTGTCTGGCGGCGCCTTCACGTCGACGACGACGTCTTGCCTGATCGACGAGTGGTGGTTGTTGCCTGACAGGCCTCTGGTGTTTCTCTTTGTCTTCTCGAGCCGGGGCTGCTGCGCACGTTAGTTTTCAACCACATGGCGGCGCGATCTCTTTTGATGGTTAGCTTCAGGAGGTTGGTTGCAAGGTTGTGGTGTTGTTGGGTTGCAAGGTTGTGGTGTTGTTGGGTTGCAAGGTATGGAATTTCGGAGGCTAGGGTGGTGCACTTGTGTGGCCTGATGGTGAGTTGTGGTGGTTTTAACGGGTGGGTCATCGGGATCTGGGTTGGTTTGGCCTGGGTATTCTGCGAAAGGAGATGATGGATGATTCTAAGACTGAGATGTGGGGGGTGGGGGCTAAATGGTCTGGTTTTGGTAGTGTGCGGGGGTGGGTCATCGGCGACCAGGGTGATTTCTTGGTGGATAGTTCTTTGCCATGCAAATCCTAATTTCACTGTGGCGACTATCGAAAGGATGGAGTTGGCGGTGCTTTGGGTGTGAACAACGAGTTGCGGCGGTTCTTTTGGTTTTCTTAGGGTTTATGTTTTTTTTTTGGACATTTTTGTCCCTACTTTATTGAGCTAGGGTTTGGGTGTCTTGGTCTTAAAGCGGCACTATTGTTATGGTGTTATTCCCGGGGACTATTTGTTTTATTCTAGGTATTTTCTTGGTGTCAATATAATAGGGAGCTGCTCTTGCACGTGATATGTTGTTTTGGGATACGGTGCGGAAGGGGTAAATTTCTTTTTGAGGTTGGCCTTAAGGACATATCATGACTCTCGGGATTGGTTGTGAAGTGGTTAGAGGTTGGGCCTCCTTGGCTCATGTTAATTGTCTCTGACAATATTCCTGTAACTATGTCTAGTACTAGGGATGGTGGTGGTCTGATTGTTTGGTCATTCTATTCATTGTATTGTTGCTTGAGTTTAATGAAGGCTTTATTTCTTCTAAAAAAAATATCTATGCATATAGATAAAGACCTTTTTTTCTTTTCTTTAGGCCAATTGATTGTTGACAAGTTTCAGAAAATGTAGCCCCCTTCTATGCTTTGTCCTTGGTGCAAACGATTCCAATTACTTATCTTTGACGATCCCCACCACTCGAGTTCCGACCAACAACAATATCATAGGCTAATCGATGACTCCATCGCCGACATATTAGATACCATATCTTTTAAGGACCAATCGATGGCCCCACCATTGACTAACCAATACTCCAATCAACTGACAACCCTCACCACCACTTTACCAGAGATTCAACTGTCGCCCAACCGATAACTCCAAGATTTTCCAACTGGTGACCTTAACATCCAATCGGCAACAACATTTATTGATCATCTAATGACTCCACTTGCTAACCAACGACACCCATCGTCCGACCGACGACCCTCATCAGCAACCCCATAGTTAGACCTGTTAATGGATCAAATTTTGATCTGGATCCGGTCCGGATCCGTGGTTATTGGATCAGTTTGGATTGAAAATTTGATCCGTTAATGGTCCGGATCCGTTAATTCTTTTACTTAACTGAGCGGGTACGGATTTTAAGTTGATCTGATCCTTGAATAATCCGGTCCGTATTTATAATAATAAAATGGATTAAATTTAGTTTACTTTCTTGAATTTTACACCAAACATCATGTTAGTCCATATACTTCCAATTTCATCAGCAACACCCATATACTTATCAATTTTGACCGTTTAGTAATGATGTGGTATGTCCAGTCAGCTTCAATTGATGACGTGGTATGTCCAGTCATCACTCAATTGCCACGTGGCCATTATGGACCCATTTTGTTGATGTGCCATGTTCTCATTGAATGAGTGGGACCCACGTCAATTGCCCAACAAAAATATTTGAAAACGCTTGCATTATTTGGGGTTCGAACCTCCAAATTCTTGGTTGGAAGCTTGGTGCTCAACCACTTGGGCTAAGGAACAAACCATGAATATTTAGTATATTATTTATATATATACACTTTGAAGTTTGAACCCAACCTCAAATATTATAAACAAAATATATTTTGTTAAATTAAAACATCAACCAAACTTTATCTCTATGATTCTTAAACCCTCAAAGGCATTAAAAACTCAATCTAACAAAATGAATTTTTCTCTTAGTTTATATATATTATTATTATTATTTTTCTATTGGTAACATTTTGATATTTATACACTTTAAACCCAACCAAAAGCATAAAACCCAACCTAGAGGATAAAAACCTAACCAAAATGTATAATAACATTAATAATGGAAAATTCTAGTATACATTTAAAAAAATAGAACTATTAAAGTAATTTAATGATTGAAACATGTTATACATGTCGACAAGTTATCTATTAAAATTCAGTTATGGTTGACAACTTCTCCCTCTCTCTCTCCTCTCTCTCTCTCTCTCTCTCTCTCTCTCTATATATATATATATATATATATATATATATCTATAATGAGAAAACTTGGGTTCTTGGTAAACATTTAAAAACCCAAGATTTGCCCTATCCTAAACTATATTAGCCAATATATAAACTTAAATAAAGTAATGACAAAATAGTAAATAGCATAATAAAAAAATTAAAACCATATTTATGAAGACCCCACACCAACTTGCCCACTTGCCTATTTATTATTATTATTATTATTATTATATATATATATATTTTATTACAAAACCGAAGAACAAATCATGCGAAAAAATTAAATAAGCGATAACTTTTCTCTCACGCACGAACGTCGCCTTCTTCCATACGCGCAAAGTGCGTGTAGGAAGGCTATATATAATAGTATAGATACATAATTTACCAAACTTATAATCATGTGTTTTTTTTCTTCTTGGCCAATTAATTACTAACTTCACCATCATCTAACAAAAAACCCACTGACCAACTATCGTAGACTGATCGACCACCTTGCCTTCGCATTTAAACTCAATTCTATTGTAGGCTATGATACCATGTTAAACAACGACACGTGTGGCCTATGTGCCTCACTATTGCACTGAAATTATCCCAACTTAACCACTTATTAGATATTGAGTTTTAACTCAAAAGGTCTAGATGCAATTAAGAGTAAACCATCCATTTATAAATAAATTGGCGTCCTATACTAAAAAAATAATAATATATATATATAGGATTTTTCTCCACTGCATAAGATTATTGATTTTTAAAGTGCATAGTTTTATATAGTGGAGAAAGTCTGTATATATATCTATATGTATATATATATATTTTTTTTTTGAAAAGAAAACTTCATTCATTAAACCAAAAGATTACATCGAGGGGAATGACAACGTAAATTCTCAACAAACGGAGTTGAGGAACTACTTATATCCCTAATATAGAACCGACGGTTATAGATACTATGAGCCAATGAGACTCAAACTCTAACCACAATGATTACCATTTTCTTCGGATATGGATAGTCAACCAATTCCGAGTGTCACGATACACCTCGGAACAAACATCAAGACGAAATACTTCACCCTCTTCCACACCATGTCCCAAAACAGCAAACCCATGTTTAATGACAATTCTCTATCACGTTGATAACAAGAAGGCACCAAAATTAGAACACATAGTTTATGCAAATAACACTACAGAAAAAGCACAGCAACATGACTAAGACCTTCAAACTCTAACTCAACAGGGTAAGGACTTATTTGAACCAACCAAAAATCTAAAAATGAAATCCGAAGAAAACTAGAAAAAAAAAAACTTATGTCGCCAAGAACCGCATCCTACCTCCAAGAATTTGACGCCAGCCTCCTAACAAGTCTGTCAAAGACAGCCGGGAACGCCATAGAATGATAGAGAGCACCTACACAAACAAAAAACTTTGAAAAAAAAAATTAAAAAAGAGAGAGAGTAAAACTCAAAGGTGTGGTCCGTCCGCTGAGGTAAAGAGCCACTACCAGACGGGAAGCAAGGGAAAAAAAGAGGCTAGAGTTTTTTCTTGTTTCTTTTCTCTCTAGTGGCTAGGGTTTGCTAGGGACTTGCAAAAAAAAAAATTGTTTTTGGTGGCAAAGAACTTGTTAAACCCTCTCTAAGTTTTCATTGAACTCATGCAATAATAAGAGAAAATTATACAATATAATAATATATGACATACATAAAAAATAGAGGAAGGTTAAAATGTTTTTGGTACTTTCAATATAAGAAGAAAATGGATACCAAGTAGGAGTAAATTTGTAAATGGAAGCAAGCGAAATTTTTTTACCATTTTTCCAAAACACCAAAACTCATGTGACAACTGACTACCACATGAGAGATCGATTGACTGTGAAAGAGGTGGGATCAGCACAACCCTTTTACCACGTCGACGCGTCAATTCCCGTCAAATAAGAGAGAGAGAGAGGACCAAAAAAATCGTGTACAACTCAAAATCTTTTCTCTCGAAACCCCAACAAAAAAACTATATAAACCGACTCCCGCTATTTCTGTTTTTCTACCCTATCACACACACAAGCACACCTCTCTCTTTCTGTCATGGACTCTCCTTGTCGCTCCTCCGTCATCATAATCGGTGCTGGAGTCTCCGGTGAGAGCCAAAACCTCTGTTCAATCAGCACCGTTTGAGTTCAATTTCATTAATTATCATTTATTAATTTCTTGCTCATTGATTTTGTTTTAAATTAAGGCCTATCGGCGGCGAAGGTGTTGATCGAGAACGGCGTAGAGGACGTTGTGGTTCTTGAGGCTTCGGACCGTATCGGCGGTAGGATCCGAAAACAAGATTTCGGAGGCGTGTCGGTGGAACTCGGCGCCGGTTGGATAGTTGGAGTAGGTGGAAAAGAGCCTAACCCGGCCTGGGAGCTCGCCGAAAAGTCAAACCTCCGGACTTGCCTCTCCGATTATAGTAATGCTCGCTTCAATATCTACGATCGCAGGTCCGTCCTTATCCGGCCTTCTCTCTCCACTACGTCGTTTCGGTATCTTTTCATTTCGTGCCACTCCGGAGCATTTTAGCAAACGCGTTGTTGTTCTTCTTTAATGTACGCCGTAGTGTGCGCACGATACTTACTCCAATCAGTCCAATGTTCATTTCATGTGTCACTCTTTCTGGCGCACTTTAAATCTTCCGCTATTATGCGCTGGTGGTGAACTGTTTTCCGCGATTTTGAAACTTAATTAGCATTCACGTGATATAACTGACTGATGAGTTTTGCTTGTGTACTGCAGCGGGAATTTAATTCCGAGTGGACTCGCAGCAGACTCTTACAAGAAGGCCGTGGAGTCGGCGATGGAGAAGCTGAGAAAGCTGGAAGCCGACGCTTGCTATGGTGGCGGCGTCTCCAAAGTTACCGAACCGCCTCCGTATGCCTCATTAATTTCCATTTCATTTTCGGCTTGTTTCTAGTAAATTCAACTTAAATACGTTACTTTTTCGCTTGACCAAATTTTTTATGGTTATATTAGAGTGGATCGATCGAACTCCTAATCTAACTTGATGCTAACCTGATTCTGCATCCCCCCTCACCACTAGGACTAACCCAAAGGCTTTACTTTTCGTGCAGATTGTGTTTCTTTTCTATGTTTATAATTATTTAATTTTAATTTGTGGAATTTTTGTGTTTTGATTATAGGTGTGGTTTTTCTAGTACGCAGAAAACGCCGATAGAACTGGCTATTGATTTCACTCTACACGATTTTGAGATGGCAGGTCAGTCAGTTCAATTTTCTGTTTTTTTATTTTATTTTAATTTAATCCGGCGTCAATTTTCTGGTTGATTGCTGAGAAAGTATTGGAAAAGACAAGAAAAATTAAATATTGCGAATCACAATGTTTAAATTTCTAGTTCAGTGCTCCAAAGTGCATTTACTGTCTCGGAACAACCGAGTCAGCATTAACTATTTTATTTGGAAATTAATTTTCTCATGTCTTATTATTCCTCTGTAATTTGTGTGCAGAGGTTGAACCCATAGCAACCTATAGTGATTTCGGAGATCAGGAATTTTTAGTTGCTGATGAAAGAGGGTACGAGCATTTGCTATACAAAATGGCTGAAGATTTTCTTTTTACCTCCGAGGGTAAAATCTTGGACACTCGTCTCAAGCTCAATAAGGTACAACAATCTTCCTTCCCGTTTTTACTTTCACTTTTTACTGTTACTCAATAGCTACCTAATCATAGATGACATAAACGAACAAAAAGGAGAAGAATCTGAATTACTATTTTGTGTGTATATGCGATTGCTGTTGAGATTGATTGGCCCTTGCTTTAAAGTTAGCAGATAATGACGTTTCTGAAAGCTGTTCTCATATTTAAGTATTTAACTCCTTAACTTTCATTATTATATTGCAAAACACTTCTTCCTTCAAGGGGGTCAACTCATATTTTTGTATTTTTACTAATCAGTCTTTTTATTATCAAACTAAAAAAATAAAAAATTGTGGCTTCTTTTTGGTTTTATCTCAAAGAAGTATGACAACATTAATTAAAAAATTAAATAATATTTTTTTGGGTGGATAAATGCTTAGAAAAGGCAAAGTGGAAAGTGATAAGGTCTTGAAAAGTTTTTTATGGATTCAATCCATTTCTTGCTAGTGACTATTGAGATTGAGCAGTATTCTTCTACTTGATTGAAAGTTGAACCTAAATAATTCAATTACAGTGGCATTTTCTGTAGTTGGTGTGACAATTTTAGTTTCCAAATCATGTAGAAATTAGTCGGTCACAGACACAATAGAGTACTTCCTAGGAAAATGGATGTTTGACCTCCATTGTACATTTTCTAGTGCTTTTTTATAGAAAAGCTGAGACTCGAAGCCCATTTTTTCTTTCCTTTTTCTTTCTTTTCTTTCTTTCTTTCAGTAGCTGAACCCCATTTAGTGCCACATATTTGACCCTGTAACAATGATCTTCAATTACAGTCGATCGTAATTGGCCAAAAACAAATTACAATCAATCGTAAAGCCATGAAGACCCATGATCTTTGACACCTATCATAATTTAGTAGGCCCCCAAAAGTGAGCTTCCATTACACTACACAGTGCCCATTATGAGTATTATGACCCAAGAACAATCAAGGTCGAGTTGAAATGTCAAATCGGCTCAAGTAAAGAACCCGAAAATAGGGAGTCTTGTCACTTTTCTCCAGTAAATGGGTTTGAATTCTGAACAGATTCTGCTTCAATAAAATTTTACCCCTTTCATCTCTGAATCTCAGTTTTTCTTAGTTTGACTGTTGGTGATCTAAAATTTTTGCCTTGGAGTTTTCACATCTTAAATTTTTATTTTTGTGGTCCAAAGAGAGTTTCTTTTATCTTTGTTAATTATTGGTTGAACATTTATGAAGATGATTTCATGGCATGCTTGATTTGGGGCAGGTTGTTCGGGAATTGAAGCACTCGAGGGACGGCGTAACGGTAATGACGGAGGATGGTTGCGTCTACGAAGCAAATTACGTGATTTTGTCAGTTAGCATCGGTGTTCTCCAAAGCCACCTCATTTCCTTCAGTCCACCCTTGCCCGTACGTCTCTTCTTTTAAGTTTTTTTTTTTTTTTTTCCATTTTGTTATTTTCTGTTGTCACTAGCAATTTCCATAACTGTTTTTTCTTTGTATTATTGGGAGAATCTTGCTCATGCACGAGTGAGCTGTGGCCTATTAGTTATTGGCAAAATTAACATTATGAAAGTCACAGATTTAAATCTTACTGACACGAAATGTATAGAGTGGATATTGTTTCTCTTACAAATTTTTTTGCTCATACACTAATACACTATAGTGTTGTTTTCAACATAATGTAATCTAAAAGACTAGCTTCTTGGAGGCTAGGTCCTAGGATATGGGCCCCTGTAGATCCTATTGTTTACTAGAAAATTCTTATATTTACTAGATATTTAAGGTGTGGTCCACAATATTAAATGCATATTAGTTGAGCAAGTCAGAATTTATGGATAGCTGGGCTCATTAAGTAAGGTACTGCTTGATGACGCAGGAGAAAGATTTTGGGAAATCTCGATCTGTTTTTATATACCAATACCATGGATTGTACATGATCCATAGACTTCAAACCCACTGGCTTGCCATTAGGATGCTCCATAAGGGTCCTTGGTGGTTGGTTCAGTTGGTGTAGCTCTTGAATACTTGAATGCAGATCAGTATATGAAAATAGTAATTACTGATTTACTGCCCTTCGTATGCATAGACAACCATTGTCACTTTCCGTTTCCTATGAACTATCTTTACCACAGTTGGACAAAAAAATTGTTGAGTGAGATCAGCTACTCAAATTGATTGTTAATGCTTGATATATTGCTCTCATTAAAAGTTTGCCTTACTTATATAAGTTAGTGCCTTCATAATTGGTTAACCTTTTCACCTTTTGACTTGAAAACAATGAAGTGACAATGGTTTATTGATATGAAACTCTCAGACGCATGTATGGAACAATTTTTCAGTTTTGGTTGTCTGAGAGTGCATCTAATTCATCTTTGATTTGACGGTATGCAAGTGTTGGTAATACTTGAGTAACTAGTGACTGGTGACTTCATTCTCAAAGCATGGTCGAATTGTCAACATATGTCCTGTAACATACATTAGAGGAGTTGGAAGTACAAAATATATGCTGTAACATGTTGGAGTCTTGGTTTACATGCCTTGTAGTCTAATGCATATACTCTATATATTTCGTCATTAGCATAAGACCTACATTTTATGTGTAGTATAGTCCGCTTGTGACAAGCTAGGATATGATTTTTTTTTTTAGTATTTTTTGACTTAACAAAACTGGTAAATATTGCTCATGATTTATTTTGGGAGGAGGTTCCCTGTGACTGAAATCTCATCTTATTCAATCTCTCCTTTAATATTGTTTTGCTTGGAGTCATACTAACACGAAATTGATGATTTAAATAATGGCACAGAGGTGGAAAACTGAGGCCATAGAGAAATTGGATGTGATGGTGTATACAAAGATCTTTCTGAAGTTCCCTTGTAAGTTCTGGCCATGTGGGCCTGGGAAAGAGTTCTTCATCTATGCTCATGAGCGGAGAGGCTACTACACATTTTGGCAGGTTGGATTAAATACTTGTCATTGTATTTATGTATTTTCCATGCTGCTGTCATCAGATTAATAGAGTCAGTATCTTGCGTTCTGCACAGATCAATTTTCCTTTTAGCCGGTCATATTTCATGTCTTTATTATTTAATTTAACTATAAAAATGTTAATTTGAGATGTAGTGATTCATGCACCTTGGAAAAGCAATACAAGTTTAGGTTGCTGAACTACAGGATTTCGGACACAATCTTTCACCATGTAAAAGTCTTGTTTTGGCCTAGCTGAGCTGACCATACTGGCAGTTTACTTTTGGTTGAGAGGAGTCTAGCTGCTTCCTATCCTGGTTTTAGTATAATATCATCTCTACATTTCTGAGTCATGGAGTCTCTCTGTTTTGTTATTTCAAATTAGTAACACATTGTCCTACATCGTATATGTCGTCAAACTTTTGCTTACATAGATGTATTTGATAAATTGATAGTAACATAGGTTGCTTATCGTAACTGTCCTTATGTTTACCTCATTGTGATATTGGTTGGATCTTCTCATTTCCTGCACATTTTAGATACAAGAATTTTGCTATTTTCCCTTCTTTCTTTTTACATGACCTTCATTTTAGTTTTGAACTCTTTACATTTTTTTTTTGGAATGCTTCTTCCTTTTTCTATCTTGACCTATTTTATAGATAGTTCTGTCACTTTCTTTGAGCTGGCAATAATAGTTACATTTTGAATTCAGTCCCTATCTTTACCTATTGCTCATTTGTTTTAAATCGGAACGTACACTGCGTAATATAACCAGATCTCAAATTGTATACTATCAAAATAATTTTTTTCGTTTTATTAGGCCATATATTTTAAGTCCCACATGTGGCTTGTTGTGGAGGCATTGTGTAATGTCATTGTCTCTCTCACTTATAATACTCATTATTAGACCAATATATTGATATGGATTCTGAAACTATACTACATTACGACAAAATAAAATATCTGATTGAAAGATTCAGCATATTCTAATCTTTGTTTAATGAGTATTGTTCTCTCCAAGCTAGCTGCTAATCTTTTTTTATGTCATCAGCACATGGAGAATGCATATCCTGGATCCAATGTCTTGGTCGTGACGTTGACGAATGGAGAATCAAAGCGTGTGGAAGCTCAGTCTGATGAGGAGACAGTGAAAGAAGCCATGGGGGTTCTTAAGGACATGTTTGGACCCAACATTCCTGAAGCTACTGATATACTTGTACCCCGTTGGTGGAACAATAGATTCCAGCGAGGCAGCTATAGCAACTACCCTATAATCTCTAATCATCAAGTTGTTCATGATATCAAGGTTTGCCATCACTCCTAATTGGAATTTTTATTTCATCATGTGTAGATCAAGTTTCACTTCACTGGTTCTAGCAGCTTTAAAAATGATTGATTAGATCCTTATATGACATTCCCAACATCAATTTTGATGTTCCCTTCATCTTTGGTAGGCATTATTTGAGATGCCTTATATAGTAGAAACAGCTGGTTTAGGTTTTACTGACAATTATGATTTCTCCAAAATTTGTATTTCATGAAGGCCTTATTTACCTTCTAGAGCTCACAGGGTTAAGAACTGAGCCTATAGATTCTTTATGCACATTACGGCTACTTTTTTTTTGGTGAAATTTTAAAGCTACTTCTGTATGTGTTTTTTAGCGAAATTTTTATGAAACCTCTTCCCCTACGATGTCATTGCTTAGGTGGCTTTCCATGAGTACCATTTCATCCACTCCATGCATATCGTATAGTTTTCTAGTAACGTGGTTTGTCAAATCATGGTAGAAGAAAATTTTGGTAAAAAACAATGTAGTTATAGTATTAGTCATGTCCCTTTAAAAGCTTTCATATTCGAATTGTAGAGTTGGGGAACATATATTTTTATTTGATCTCTTTTTAAAAAGGAATTTTCTTGGATCTATGGGAAAAAAAAATTGATCTTAAAACTGATAAATGAATTGACATCAGACTTTTCTTCTTCTTTTCGTTATATCAGGCCCCAGTAGGCTGCATCTTCTTCACTGGAGAACACACGAGCAAAAAATATAGTGGCTATGTCCATGGTGCATACCTTACCGGTGAGGAAATAAGTCAAAGTTACTTTGCAGATTATATGTCTCCAATAATGAACATAACGACCTCCAATGGCTTATCTGTGGCATGCTTTTTGATGATCAATAGGTATTGACACTGCGAATGCTCTGCTTGAAGAAATGGGTAGGCAGGATGAAAGGACTAGTGAGAATAAAACATCGTTGTCAGAACCCTTGCTAGCGATGACTGATTCACTAAATTTGACACAGAATGATGCTGTATCGAGTCTAAAATGCGATGTCCCTACACAGTTATATCTTGGTGCCAAACTCCCCAAGCTATATTATGACTACTAGACTTATGAACAACAAACCTCACTTAGTTCGTTAAGGAAGATTACAATATGGGTTTGGATATGTTTTCGGTCAAAACCTTGATGCGCGCCGTTCGTATGAAGTGCATGAGATATCAGAGGATCAACAAAGTTGGGAAAGATATAAAGTAGTAGTTTGGTTGGTAATGGTAGACTAGGGATAATCAATGGAGATACAAGGTTTTGGACTTCAAAAGGAATTGGTATGGGGGATCCATTCATGTTATATATAGTCCACATTGAGATTTAAGGGGAAATAAAGAGGGAGTACGTAGTTCAGGTTTTAATTGTACCAGTAGTCTGGTACTCAATGTAACAAAAGAAAGATCCATTTTCATTTTCTTCTAGTACATTTGTGTTTCCTTATTGCAAGATACATGACGTACATGAGAATGTTTCAAAAGAAAAAAAAAACAAATTATAAAACAAAAGCAAGAAGAAGGAAAAAGAAAGAAAAACACTAGCTGGAGGTAAATAATCAGTTTCTGTAGTACGTAAAATCCTTTACTCTTAATGAAATAATCAGCTTCTGGTCTGTGACCAGGTCTATGACCCGAAGAGAAAATAAACATCTTTACTCTTAGATTGCAGAAAACCATCTTTTCAAAAGAGAAGGAGGTTTCAGTTAAAGAGAGGATTTTGGGGATTCAAAAAGATTAAATAAAGGTTGAAAGAGGTCATTAATGCAACTTCTATTCACTCCTCTTTTTACCCATGGGTTGAAAGGTTTGGTTCTTAAGATTTTAATTAGCGTCTACAAGTAAATTAATATTTACCTTCTTGTGCCTAAGGGGATATACTTCTGGTCTATGATGCCGCCACAGCTCCTCCATAGTTGGCAGCTCTATTGCGAAGATTTTTGTAATTGGATTTTGAAAACTGGCGTTATACTTTGGCTCCAAGTTGTCCTCTCTGAAACTCCAAACCTTGTAGAGCTAGCTAGGAAAGGTAAAAGGTACTAGTTGGTACTTGGTAATGGTAGATTAATTTACAAGGGATAATCAATGGACGTATAAGGTTTTGAATTTCAAAAGAAATTGTACGGGGAATAATATATTATAGACCATTCTTGTAGTGAAAGAAAAAGAGCCTAATTGTACTGGAACTTAATGTAACACTAGAAATTAAGAACCATTCTGATTTTCTTTTGGTATATTTGTATTTGCTTATTCCAAGATTTCTAGATCAGGTAAAAGGTACTACCATGAATGAGAATGTTTCACTTCCTTCACAAGGAAAAAAAATTAGAAATGTAACTCTATCAAGGTAATTTAAAAAATAAAAAAGGTAATTTAAAAAATAAAAAATAAAAACTTTCCTTTTCAATTTAGGATTTCTTTTGAACCTAGGCTCCAAGGTTCCCCATGACAACGGTCGAAAACTCCAACCTTGCAGAACTAGGAAATATAATACGTACGTCTATATAATAACATGAGGGCATTTCTTCTCCACCATTCCAAATCACAAAATCGGTTAAGAACTTCAGACATCGTTTCTTGATTCTCTCACACCTCTCGCTCGCAAACATGGCCGAAAACAAAACAAGCCCTAGCAGCAATAAATCAATGTCTCAGTCGTCGTCCTTGTATATTGTTCTACTGTTGGCCGGGTTATCAATCATCCTTCTGGGTACGGTGTCATCATCATCAATGTCGCCATGGTGGACTCCGAGAATAAGGAAAGGGCGATCGGCGTTTGCGGGTCGGATGCCGGTAGCCCTAATACTTGTTTTGGCCGCTTTCCATGGTCAGAAAATGAAAAGCTTTCTTGGGTCGGAATCTCTCAAGACTGCGGTGCAGCCATGGCTTTTCCTTACTCTGATCGTCGGATTATTTTGCACCAAGAATTATCAATGGGAAATTCGTAATACCTTTTGGTGGTGGTTTTAAATTTCCAAGCAACTTCAATTTTTTGGGCAAATAATTCATTGTTGTAGATAATGAAGGGGAAGGGGAAAAGGCCCGAAGGGCAGTACGTAGTTTCATTCTGTACGTATATAAGAATTAAGGATTTAATTTGTACAAGTTTAATTTTGATTAGTTGAATTGATTGATCGCTGCTCTTGTACGTTTTGTCTAGCTTGCTTAATTTTCTGTTTTACGGGCAGCGAACAGAAAATTAATAAATGCTCCTCACAGAACAATAAACCTGTATAAATTACATTTTCTCAAATTCTAATTCATCTGCTAATTAAGGACAGTTCTTCAACCATGCCTTTAGTCTTGGTGCTTCGGCCTGAAACCACGCCAATCTGTAAGCCTAACACGCCACCTGTGCAAGAAGAGACTCAAATCCACATACTAAAGCCTAAGCGACCAATGGGTAAGGTTCCAAATTCAGACCTAGGCTCAAAAGCCCAAGCCCAAATACAAAAATTCCAACCTCACCGAACAGGCTCACCGCCAACATGAGACCGGAACCACCAAGCGCATGCAACCATCATGAGTAGTGGTTCCGGTCAACGTACTTCACTTCTTAATTGTATGGTTTCTTGTTCCGTTGGTTCATAAATGGTTGCAATCCTTTGCTTGGTTAGTGGCCTTCATTCTATTTTATGCTTTCGATTCCTTGGGGCTGATGTTGGATGACATGTTGGTGTTGGCACACACCAACCGATCGAGTTCTATTCAACTTCTCTCTAGCTATTGCTTTACCAAGCTTTAAGATCATGACAACATGCATTAGTTATGATTCCACAATTGCGTGTGCTGCTCACCACATTGTTGGTAATTGTTTTCGGGATACTTCATTTGTGGCTCATTCAACAATCTTTCGACTTTTATCGGTCAATTTACATTTGCTAATTGTACTGCTTTTTCAATGACATGAGATGAGTTTCATTTCTCATGTAATCAGACATTCCACACCTTTGGATTTGTTCGGCCTTAGATTTAGATTCGAGTCATTATTCATTTGTGTCTGCTCCCAAATTTATTCGGGATGCGTTTTTTAACGATTGTAATTCTTCATAATTGTAATCCACGTAGATGGTGCTTTTAGTACTGAGCTTCAAAAGGGTGGTATCAGAGTGATTGTTCGTGATGAGGAAGGTAGGTGTATAGCTGCTTTTCCTAGACCTGTTTTACATGCTTTGTCGGCATTACATGTTGAAGCCGAGGCTCTTAGAGCAGGGTTACTTATGGATATTCATCAAGGGTGGTCCAACGTGGATTTGGAGAGTGACTGCACCGTACTTATCAGTGCTTTGTCGTCTCATAGCTTGGATTACTCGGAAATTGGTCGAGTTGTGGAGGATTGTAAGGAGTATATGGCTGCTATTTCTTCAGTTTCTTTTCGACACATCTATCCTGAAACAAATGGTGTGGCTAATCGTTTAGCTCATCTTGCTAGTAGATCTTACATTGATGACTTTTGGTTAGATGAGACACTCTCTATTATTGAGGATGTGCTCTACGAGGATATTTGCAAGTGTACCCGAGGTCAAGGCACTTTGTCCCCCTCGTTGTATAATTCGGTCATTATCAATAAATAATTATGGTTCTCTCTCAAAAAAAAATTCAAAATAAAAAAAGTGTGATCGGATGATTTAGGCTTAGTATTACGGAACGTAATACATTAGTTTAATAGTTTTACTATGTAATTTTGGAGTATAAAAATAGATTCTTCTATTGTGGGCTGAGATTCTCCATAGTCCTACCTTTTACTCTGTCGGTGGGTTAACCGAAAACTGACGATCAAAAGATTCGTTATTTTGTGGTGAAGTCACTGAAGTGTCGTAGACTGAAGAGTAATACGAGTCAGAGATCACAGTCACAGCTGAGGTGAGGTGAGCTCCGAGTTTACACTTGCTGACATTATTGATCAAACTTCATACTCATCAGTGATCACTGCTTGAGATAAAATGTTGGTCCAAGACCGCTCAACCCCAAAACCCTCCAAAACCCAACAAGTCCTTCACTTCCCTCAGCCCAAAACCTTGGATTTTCCCCAATGGGTCTCCTTTAATCTGTTCAAGACCGCTGCCATTTCACTCCTAGCCCTCACCATAGCCGCACTCTTCTTCCTCTACAGTAACAATGACTCACCCACCACCTTCCTCTGTTTCAAACCCCACTCCAAGATCCCCAAAACCATTGAGCTCCCCAAAATTAACTACAAATCCATCCCATCCATTTCAGACAAGTCCTCCAATTTCGCTTCTTTCAGCTCAGACAGATGGATTCTGGTCTCGGTTTCCGGTTATCCATCGGATTCTCTCCGAAAACTGGTCAGAATCAAGGGGTGGCAAGTCCTTGCAATTGGGAATTCAAGGACCCCATTGGATTGGAGCCTCAAGGGAGTGATATACTTGTCAATGGAGGACCAAGCGAAACTGGAGTTTCGTGTTTTGGACTATCTTCCTTATGAGTCTCATCTAAGGAAGAGTGTTGGGTACCTTTTCGCCATTCAACACGGCGCCAAAGTGATATTCGATGCTGATGATCGTGGGGATGTGGTTGATGGTGATCTTGGTAAGCACTTTGATTTGAAATTGTCCAAGGCAAGTGTAATGCAGGAGAAGATTTTGCAGTACAGTAATGAAAACCCCAATAGAACAGTTGTGAATCCCTACATTCATTTCGGGCAGCGGTCAATTTGGCCTAGAGGATTGCCTTTAGAAAATGTAGGGGAAATTGGGCATGAAGAGTTCTATAGTGAAGTGTTTGGAGGAATGCAATACATTCAGCAGGGCATATCCAATGGCTTACCGGATGTGGATTCGGTTTTTTACTTCACTAGGACTTCGGGGTCGGAAGCACTGGATATAAAGTTTGATGAGCATGCTCCAAAAGTTGCTTTACCACAAGGTATGATGGTGCCACTGAATTCTTTTAATGCATTGTTTCATTCTAATGCATTTTGGGCTTTGATGCTTCCTGTTTCTGTTAGTACAATGGCTTCTGATGTATTGAGAGGTTATTGGGCACAAAGACTGTTGTGGGAAATTGGTGGTCATGTTGTTGTTTATCCTCCTACTATACATAGATATGATAAGGTTGAAGCATATCCATTTACAGAAGAGAAGGATTTTCACGTTAATGTGGGTCGATTGATTAAGTTTTTAGTTAGTTGGAGATCTACCAAGGTTAAGTTGTTTGACAAAATCTTGGAATTAAGTTATTTGATGGCGAAAGAAGGGTTTTGGACTGAGAAGGATGTGAAGTTCACTGCAGCTTGGCTTCAAGACCTGCTTGCTGTTGGGTATGTTCAGCCAAGGCTGAAGGCCATAAAACTGGATCAGCTGAGACCGGCCACCATTGGTCATGCAGATAGGAAGGAATTTATTCCTAGAAAACTGCCTTCTGTGCATCTTGCGGTTAAGGAATCAGAAACAGTGAATTATGAGATTGGGAATTTGATTCGCTGGAGAAAATTTTTTGGTAATGTTGTTGTCATCATGTTTGTCAGTGGGCCTGTGGAACAAACTGCATTACAGTGGAGATTACTTTATGGTAGGGTTTTTAAAACTGTGGTGATAGTGTCCAACAGTGCTAAAGCAGATTTAGCTGTGGAGAAAGCTACACTGGACCAAGTATACAAGTAAGTTATTAGTGGTACCATGGTTTCTTTGTTGTCCTTACTAACTTCCACACATACTTGAGATTTTGTTTAAGTTTAGACTAGTTTGTCTCGGTTTTTTCTTGGCATGCGTACTTATATGTTTATGCATTTTGAGTTCTCTTCAGCTGACATTTTGGTTCATTCAATTCAATATGCATTTGAACATAATTTGAGATAGAACTAGAGCATGATCAACAATGGATAATGGGCATGTATTTTGTGCAAACTGGCAATAGGGTTACCTTATGTCCGTAGTTCATTCTCGCAACAAATGACCAATTTATTTTGTTGGAGCGGATGCCTCACAATTAAGAAAGTCTAATTGTAGCTAGAACATAACCGTTTGGAACTTTGGATAAGTAGGAGTGCATCCATGAGTTTCTCTGTATGGGGACGGAGATGTCGAGTGATGAGTTTTATCATGTAGTTTATTTTGGATGAGAGCATTCTTTGGACTATGACAAAATCGCTAGAAACAACTCATCTGGATTCTCTTTTATCTATATATGACCATCAAATCAGTTGATAATTACAATGTATCTTTATTTTTAGATATTAAATTCTACGCGGCAGTGAGAGGGGGGGAAGGGAATTGTAGTAGGAAAGTTCTTTTTAGCAACATATAGGGAAACTTGTGGTACTTCAGATTCTATTTATGCATATGTAAACTGTTGTCAAATATTGTTTGCTGAATTCTTTTCATAATCTTGTCGTATGATCAACTACCAATTCAGCTTAATTGTAAATATATGTGATGTTCTAATAATTGTTGGCAGAATTTGAATCACTCCCTCTGCTTTGCTTTTCAGTGTTTTTTGATATGTTTTGTGCTGCCCTTTTTTTTATTAACAAGTTCCAAATGGCATGCAGGCATCTCCCCAAAATATTTGATAGGTTTACCAGTGCAGAAGGATTCTTGTTCCTCCGGGACAATACCATTCTCAACTACTGGAACTTACTTCAAGCAGATAAAACTAAGCTGTGGATCACTGACAAGGTAATGCAAATACCAAGTACAACATCACAGCGTTTAAATAAGCACTGACTCTCTCTCTCTCTCTCTCTCTCTCTCTCTCATGTGCCTCAGTCATGGACTACATTCTCAATCGACGGAAAAGACTCAGAATGGTTTTCTAAACAAGCCGACATGGTAAAGAAAGTTGTTAGCACCATGCCAATTCATTTACAGGTCAACTACAAAGAGAGTAGCACCACTGAGCAGAGTCTCATACTTTGCAACTCAGAGTTATTCTTTATTCCTCAACAATTTGTTGGGGACTTTGTAGATCTTGTAGGTCTCGTTGGCAAGTTTGGAATCCATACTAAGGTAGCCATTCCCATGTTTTTCATGGCAATGGATTTGCCTTATAAATATGACTCTGTGCTCAATGCAATCATTTATAAGCCAGAGGCATCATCAAGCAACTCTTCAAACATTTATTCTGCTCAAGTCCCTGCCGTCTACCCATGGACGGTTTCCAGTAAGTCAGATTTTGTTGAGCTCATAAGATCCATGGCAACAGGTGATCCTCTCCTAATGGAGCTGTTTTAAGGTACGTGCGTTGTTGATCTTTGAAATTAAGAATAGTAATACTAATCTAATAATTAGTCAACTTTAGTATTTACTTTCTGCTTGTATTTTCTTTTTTCTTTCTCATGTTAAAATTGTAATTCTTTTGTTCACTTTGTAGGCTGTTCATTTCCTTGAGTCAATTTCTTTCACCTATATGATTCAATTGATGTAAACTCCTCCTGCATGTATTTGATTTATTGATTTAACAAATGGGTAGTATTTATAAATGACTCGGAGCTCATTACTGCTGTAACTTCTGATAACCTTTGTCTTTCCCCGTAGTTAAGTTTGGCCTTTTTGTTCATTATTTGGAGGTTAGTTTATAACTTCTCATAACCTTGCCATCATTAATGATCAACACAAATAGAAAGCACTCTCAAAGACACCCTTAGTTGCCAATAGCTGATATATCATTTTATTTCAGATTTTTCTATGAATGCTTGGCTCCAATGATGATTGTTGTACTGACAATCCATACATTGTCACTTGCGTTCTTGCATTCCACTCATACTGAAAAAGAAAATAAGCACTTTCACTCAAGATTACTTTATCTGCCACATAAATATTTAAGAACTTGCTCATAGTATCCTGGAAGGAATCAATTTTGTAAGCTACATCTATATCTAAAAAGAAAAAGAAGTTAATGCAGAACCATTTCAAAATTGGCATGCAGCTACAAGGTGCATTGCTCCCGTAATCCTCCATGGTTTGCTGCTGGCCCAGTCTGGCCTGAATCCACAGCAATACTGCCAAAGTGCCAATACATTAGCGGTCCCTCCCTATGATTAGTTCATGACAATATTATATGGAATGATGCAACTGTTTCTGCTTAATCCGAGGTGGTTGATGTAGTGGTTTAACACCAAAGTTGTCCCAGGAGATCCTGGGTTCGACTCCCCTCGGATACCAGTATGGGGTGGGGTGGGGGTGTGTGTAAAAAAAATAAAATGCAACTGTTTCTACTTGATCATATATATATCATCAGGTAGAAACATTCCGAAAATAAGAGACTGAACTCACAACCTTGATCCGCCATATCAATTGAATACAATATAAACTTGTCACAATGATAAAAACAAACATAAGCCCTCGATGGAACTACTACAAGCCATATGCAATAAGAATATTGAAGAAAAGTAGTTCATTAATGTAAGAGCCAGCCTATTCCACAACTGAATAGTAGTTTAGACTAGAATTAGGCTCTCCACATAATTGACTAGTGCAGCATTACCATAATAGTTCATTGCTTTAGGTTTTGGAAGGCACTTTCCCCTTTTCTTGGTTTTAGGGTCATACAGAAACAGCTCAAACTCTTTATTTTTTGATTTAACACTCATAAATAGAACTTGATCCTTCCAAATCCCTAAGATGTATCCACGCCCTGAAGAATCAATGCTGAATTGTTTAGTCCAGGCACCAGTACTCTCGTCAGAGTCGTCACTAGTTTTCGTCCAAACCTGACGTTCCTTTCCCCCAACTATATATGCTGGTGAGTTTTTCCACGAAAGCAGTTGAGATCTCCAAACAACACTGGTTGATGGTAGTTGTATCACATCAAATGCCTCATCACGCAGATTGAATGACAAAACAAAATCCTTTAAGGATCTATCAGTCAATGTCGTGTCCATCCAATACAGCACTCCATTCAAAGAAATCCATTCACTTCTATAACGACCATATTGATATGTTGGAAAGCCTTTCCCTGCTTCCACTTGTCTCCAAGAATTTGTACTTTGGGTGAAGACTTGTACTTGGTTACGGAAAATTCCGACTAATTTGTAATCGTTAGTGTTGTGATCACTGAATCCAAAACCAAAAGTAGCAGTACCTGGACAATAATTGATATTTTCCGCAAGTACAGGATTAGGAATAGTCCGAAACTGTCTGGTTGCTGGGTTCCATATTATTATTTCTACACCATACATAGACTTTGCTCCGTTGTTATGGAATTGAGTTACAAGACATACTAAGCCATTACTAGATCCCACAATTTTTACAGACTCGGAACATGTATAATTGTTCAAGAAAGATAAATCTATACTCACAAGGTCTGCTTCATCGCCAAGCATTGAGATTCCAAAAATTGTACTGAACCGGTCAATACGATCAGTTGTATAAGTGAGAAGAGAGAGATTCGAATCAGAGCGACGAAGGTGAACATTGATCAAGTAAGAGTTTCGGGTGAGAGAATACCACTCTTTTGATACGCAGCTAAACCTCATTAAAGATTTCACAGGTAATCTGGACATAATTTCTACTATGAGATCTTCACCCAAAGAACAGCGGCTTCTTTTGGTTATTTCCATGCTTCCACAAAAGAGATATGATCGATGAATCTGTGCTAGGGTTCAATCAAGAGCTGGTGTTTTAGGGTTTACTGCTAGGGTTTGTGGTTTGCGTGAGAAATAAAAAATGTTCTACTGGGAATTTCCCTTCTCTAAGGACTCCCAAGTCCTACGCATGCACGTACATAAGAAGGATTTAGAACCCCGGTGTACAAGGACTCTATTTCTCTCATTAATTCCATGTGTTTTCACATTTAAACCAAGAATTTTCTTTTATGACCATGCGGGCATTTAAGTGGTGCTCAACCGTTGGATTTAAATCTAAAGACAGTTGAACACAACTGAATAATAAATCATGTGAGTAGGGACTGCATCTATATAAGGAATCAAGTGAATAGTGAACTGACGAAGTGGTGTTAGCTCAGTGGTTAGAGCACCCACTACCTAAGATCAAAGTCATAAGTTCGAGTCACCATGGGGGTAGGAGTGAAATCCTTTAATCCTCTTTAAAAAAAGTAAAAAATAAAAAATAAAAAAAAAATAAAAAAAAAAGTGAATAGTGAACATGACTGCATTCAACGAGTGAAAGCACCCCTGTCAATTGAAAATGAGTGAACCAGAGGTCATCTACAAGGATAGTAGCACAACTGAGCTAAATTTCATTCGCCTGTATGATTCATTCTTGATATAAACTCCTCCATATTCAAATGGGTAGCATTTATATAACGAGTCATTACTGGTGTAACTTCTGATAAACTTGTCTTTGATTAGTTTGGCTGTTCAAGCCTTTTTGTTCATTATTTCGAGGTTCGTTTCTAATTTCTCATAACCTTGCCATCATTAATGATTAACACAAATAGAAAGCACTCTCAAAGACACCCTTAGTTGCCGCCAATAGCTGATTTTCCAGCAATTTTATTTCAGATTTTTCTAAAAATGATTGGCTCCAATGATGTTTGTTGTACTAACAATCCATACATCGATTTTCAAGAAGCAATGACAGTTTATTATTGATTCAACATGCAAAGATGTCTTTATGGTAAGGAACAAATCTGGAGCATATGTTACACAACATAATACATGGTACATTTTTGCTTCTCATATATATAAAACCAATTTTTCTCACATGAAATATTTTTTATACAATGCTTTAGAAATAGCAAGAGCATCTCCTTTTGCCTTCACTGGGTAAAGCTCGGTACCTGCTTGCCAATTGTTTGAAAAGGATATCCATTCTGTTCTCCATTTCTCCACTTCAAAGTCTTTATTTTCTCTTAAGCTTTTTGACAAATAACGGAAGTAGGTTGAAGCTCGTGGTAGATAGTAACTTTCCAATAGGCCACTCCAGAACTTATTTGCTGATGACAAGGAGATTTCGCCAAGTCAATGGGATAAAAAATGACAAAGCTTGAAGTTACATTATATGATCAAGAAATTAAGATTACCATAATCATGAAGTTTGCTCTGGTTGATTTTTGTGTTATCATACCACATTGTCACTTGCGTTCTTGCATTCCACTCATACTGAAAAAGAAAATAAGCACTGTCATTCAATCATTTCAAGATTACTTAATCTTCCACATAAATATTTGGAAACTTGCTCACAGTATCCTGGAGAAAGAATCAATTTTCTAAGCTGTGAATATATCTAGAAAGAAAACGAACTTATGCAGAACCATTTCAAAATTGGTAGCTATAGCCACATTCTTGATGTTTAGCAAAGCAACAATTGCACAAAACTTAGGAGAGAAGACAAGGTAGCCCTTGCCCCTTGTTTAAGCTGAAGATATAATCCTACATGCATACATTCAAAGTGGAAAAAGGAAACGTGTGGTTTACCTGACCTCAATAGGTGGAGTAAGGTTTGTTGCATCAAGCTGATATGTCTAAATTAATTGTGCAAAAAATTCATAAGCTAAAAGCAATAAGCAAGGAGGGAAACATTTGTTCTCACCTGCCTCATTTCTGTAGGATTAGTTGCCAGCTTTTTTGCACTTTCAAGCCACGTTCCAAGTAAAAAATTATCATCAGAAGCAAGAAGTACATCAATATCCTTTATGAGTTGAACAAATTTTTTACTATTGAGATCATAAGCTTTTGCATCCCTCCTCTGAAAAGCTGTCACTGCATCCACATATACTTGGTTTGCTAGCTTTGACATCACTTGGCGTGTTAAATCAACCAAATCATATCTGGCACAATGCTAACAATAATTATAAATGATCCAATGCTTTATTTGTATTACCTTCAAGTTCCTTACTGACAATAATTGCATAAATGGAGGCAACTGGAAAAATCCTATTGTATCTAATAAGTTTTAGAAGGAAATTGAACTTAACGATTGGTCACCAAGGAAAATAGAAAAGTGAACAAATATTTCAACAAAAAATGTGATTCATTCAGAAGAAATAGAGGTACCATGACTTCATACAGGAATATAAAAGCAGTGGAAGCAGAGAATTAGGTTTGCTCTTTAGAGCTTTACCTGTATGTAAGGCTTCCGGAAAGATCATTTCCAGCATCAAGGAATAGTCGTAAAGCATTGATCACATCCTGAGTAGAATACCACAAATGTGCTTGAGGAAATTGAGAGCTGGTTTTTTGGAGTAAAAATCTTCTCTTTCTATCGAGTGTGAAAAGAATTTGCATCTGGTTTTGTTTTGACGTTGTAGATACGCTCTCTGGTGATGGATCCCAGTCAGGAAATTTGACTATGAAATCTGTGTTATGGTCCTGCAGCAAGTTATATCTCCATCTCATTAGTATGGCAAGTTAAGGTTAATTAACCACAGGAACCAGAGTCCAGAGAGTATATACACCCACCCATCATACCTAACAAAAGTAATTCGTTGAAGTTAAATAGTTCTCAATTATGGCAAAAGTTAAAGGTTTGCCTCATCAAAACTACTTCAAGTGAAACACATCAAGGAATAACCAAGACCTTGAAGTCTCCATTAACACAAAATCAGTGAAAGTTCCGACAAGCAAATTTTCCTGTTTGAGCTCTTCAGAAATGAACATCACAAGAATGCTCAACTTCACGGGAAAAGAACTCCTAGAGAAAATTCAGCCTCGGTGATGAATTTTAAATTTTTCAGAACATGATAACTTCCAATATAAGAACTTGGTGACTTTCTGGTGTAGGAGAAAACGTATAGACCGAAACGAACCTTATATTGGTAAACTGACATAGGTAATTTTGAATCATGTCATGAACAGATGGAAACAAGTGTTTGCTTAGTTAAATTTGAAAGGTAACAGGAAAACTTTTAAATTCTTTTCCAGCACTGTAATGAACAGCATAAATCTCAAGGTACGGGGTATTTGTTATCTTAAATTTTCATGGTATGATTATATGAATAAAATTAAACTGAAAAAAGGAAATAATCTAGAGAGATACATTAACAGCTTTCTACACATATATCCAGCAAAATAAATGACTCCTTCAAGAACAAGGACTTTCATTTGCTAAAAAAAGATTATAATAGTGTTTATCCAATAAGAATAATGGATAATCTATAAACGGTTATATTTTCTTCCCTTTTTGAGTTCGTATAATACCATAGAAGCATTAAGAGACTGGAAATATCATTTCGAAAGGCAGCATGATCATCTCCTTCACAGTTTGATCTATGTTCACGATTTTGTTCAGATGAAATTAAAGTCATGTAGCCAATGCATCAATTTGGTTTATTGAAAAACGTACAGCAATTCCATCTGTGCAGTTATAAATTGTGCGATGAAGAATTTGCCAAGCTGCCTCAACTTGATGAACTACATTACCATAACGTCTACGGGAATAGGTCTTTAGCCAATCCTGCATAGGGCAATAAGGTCAATTGAGGTGTACAGAAAATAATGTCAGAAATAACGATCAGCATAAAGCTATTTCTGCACTCATTTTAAACACTATGCACTTGTGTGTGCAGGTGAAAGCATGTGACTGGTGGACTCATCCTATTTCTTCCATCTTTTGTGTTTCCACTTCAGGTTCATGTGTGCATCCTAAATTCCTAATTACGTCATGTACTTCATTTGTGACCACATAGTAGCTGCATATAGTAGTTGCAATCCTACTTTATTCTAATCAGAATAGCAGAGTATATAATTAAGAATAAAAGGAACTAAATGAATCCAAAACTACAATTATCGCACAACATTCAAAATTCAAAATTACCTGAACTTGAACCTTTTCACTGCGAAATGCCATTTCAGACGTCAATTCATAAATAACTGGATTGTGCTCGATTCCTTCCATGCACATGCCAACCCCAACCTATTATATTGACAAATTACTTGAGTGCCTAAAACAAGTAATTTTCTGCGGGAAAAAAATGCCACTTATGATTTTCATACACACAGTCTAATCTTATAAATACCTAAATAGATATTGATCTTAGAATGTTTGTTCATGGAGTGTGTGTGGACAAGGTAGAAAGATACTGGAACTTTCAACTATATCGATATTAGAAAGTATAAGTAAGTCCTTCTGTGGTTTCTAAGCTGAAATACATGGAATTCAGGGTAATAGGACATGTACGCAAGGTATTGGGCATAGCATACCATAGTAGAATTTTCACTAGTTCGGGCATCAACTGGACCTGAAGAAATTGCATCCAATATCCCATACATTTCAATGTTTCCACCAAAATTGTGCAAGAGACACCTGACATGCATTAATTGTTGATAAAGTAAAATACATAGTGACTACAAGAACTTAATTGAAATAAAAGCGGAAAAAAACAAATGAGTACAGAGAGATGCCTTGAAGATGAGATGTTAAAAGCATTTGACAATTCAAGAGTCAATACCAAATATAAGGAGTGTCGTAAAATTGAGATGACGTGTTCCATATTGGTTTCACATCCGCAAATAGATCAAGTACAATCATTTTTCCGAATGGAACAGAATGTAGAAGAGCCTGCACATATTGATAAGTTGTTAAAGAATAAAACTAATTGAATCAACTAAGATGATAATGTGTTCTATTCCATGGCTATTAGGACTGATTCATGAATAAATTACTTTCAAATCTACATCTGAAACTATTATTAACCTTTGATAATTTAAATAAGCACGATTATCTTTGCTGGCAATGCAAAACAGGAGTATTCATCATATAGCGTGCTAAGATACATATAAAGGCTTACAATCTACATACATACTTTCATTTGAGGTGGTTTCCAAAAAGCAGAGTCTGAATAGAAGAGCCAACCCTGCAAAATGAAATAACTGTCAATGCGGAATGTTTCATGCATAACTGAGTAAAGTTGCTCATAAGAACGCAACTCCATACCCACAGTTAGAAAACTCCGTACATTATTTAAATCATTGAGGTCCTTCCGTAAATATACGTTAATTAATAAGTAGATCGGTAGAACAGAAACTATCTTATATACTAGAATTATATCATAAGATTCCTTTGAAGTAGACTCAGAGAGGAAGGGGTGGTTTGAAGAAGTTAGGAGCGTACTTGCATTAACCACACGGCATCCTTATCACCATTGGACATTGCTTTGTATACAGCAGCTCCAAGTGAGGAAATATATGCTGAATCATTTGTAGGTGGAGTATTTTCATTGAATGTATCACTGCATTAGATATAGTAATTCGTACTTATATAAACTTGGTATGCAAGAATCAAACAATCCCATAATATGCAAGGAAGATGTTTTTACCACCAAGCAGTGCGCAAAGGAACAATACTAAATATGTGTGTGTGTGTGTGTGGGCGTATATATGTATATACATCCATACACACACAATTTGCTAGAAAAATACCAACAGCACTAGTTCCATTTACAAAAATAATCACTTATGCAAAAAGGTATAGTAGGATGAGTTGGAAATAACATGTTTTAATATTATATATTAGAAATAAATGAGAGCAATCCCAAAAAACAAAAACAAAACTAAACTAAACAATAAATGAGAGGAATTACCAGCTATAGATGTCTGTCACATCCCCATATTCTGTAAGAGATTAATATGAAATGTCAACCAATCAAATTAGTCCAACATAAAACAAGAAACTGGAGATATCAAGTTTAACATTATAGTTACGAGCAACCACAAATGATAAAATCAATACACGAAACATGAAACTGAAGACATCATGCATAAGCCATGTCAGTCAAATACTCAAATCCTCCATGGGAAACACCGTGTGCCCACAAGTGAACTTGACATCACAAGGCAAGCGTAAATCAATATGTTCAGACAAATGCGCTTTACTTAAGTACTTGGATGACTTAAGCAAGTTTGAAAGCAGTGGTATGTGTATTATTAGAAAAGTTGATCGGAATTGTACGTATTAATAACTCTGAAATTCTAAAATGCATCCAAGTGTTCTCAAATCCTAGATGTTAATAGAGTGCTAAAGATGAAAATCATTGATGATATTCTAAGTCACCAACAGTACTAGTAACAACAGTAGATTTTACAGTCGGACAGCTGCTTAGGATTTTTAATTAGAATGACGAGATATGATTATACACACACTGTCAGTGCACAAGGATCTTTGTACAGATCCATTAACAAAATCCTTATGTTGCCTAAATTTTCTGCTCAACTTCCACATTTCTTGATCAAAGAGCGTTCTATTCCAAAAGATTTAAATTTGTAACTGAACATGCACGCAAAAGATTTTGCGAGGATCAGATATATATATATATATATATATATATATATATATATATATATATTTGTACAGTTGCCAATTTTAGTAAACTTTTAAATATATTTCTTTCATGGTCCTGCATAACAAGATAAATTATAAAAGAATAAACTAGAAATGACACAATTCTTGGTTCATAATCTAACAGGAAAGGCTTTAGCACTTTTAAGCAATAAATAATAGACATGAAGCACACACCTTCAACTTGCCGCTTAATAAAAGCAGTCCCAATTTCAACAAATAAAGGATCAGAAGGATCAAGAAGGTAAGTACAACACCAACGGGGATCACCATTGACAGTATTCCTAATTATAAGAGCAAAAAAAAAAGAAGAGTAAACCTCAACAAAGACACATAGCACATCTTTTTCCAACAGATATTGTACATGATAAAGGGGAACTTTTCAACTTCATAAATGGAAGTCAAGATGGGGTGGCAAATGAAATGTGGATCCCAATATTATATATGACATGATATCACTTAAAAAAAAAAAACATGGTATACCAGTCTCCCAGTCTGGTTATATTCGCTGAAGGATAAATCTTCTTCAATGTCGCTGGGACATTTCCAGAGAATGATGGCAGCACTGGAGCAAAGAAGAGGTTACAGATGAGCAGCCAGATTATCACAACGACATTATATTCTATCACTATATACAACTCTTTACACATAATACTTATTTGTAGGAGACATGTAAATCACTATGTCTCTGGTGTTGTTGGAGCATCAAGTGGCAACAAAATTATGAAAGGTAATTTCCAGTACAGGACATAACATCACCTGGAGTCATGCCTAACTCTAACATCCGGGATAATATCTGTTTCTGCAAAACCAATTGTTGATCCAACCAATTCTGTGATAATGGTCCACCCCACCTGTGATTAATGCTAGACTCATTAAACCAAAACCACAGGATCAACATCAAGTAGAGCCTTTTAAATTTTTCAAATTTTTGTTCAGAAAGACCTATCCACAGAATAATGGAATCTTGTACTTGAGAGATTCTAATATCACCTCCACTTACGCATGTAAATTCCCCATGCGAGCCCATGCAAGGAAGGCAGGTCCACCGAAGAAATCATTCAAGTCTCCCTTACTAATATTGAAATCCTACAATACAAAGCTTCTAGTCACAGGATATTAAAGCCTAATGAGAAGAATGATGGGGCTGACAATGATACTGCAGTAGAGTGCTTACGTACTTAGATAGCATATGTGCATTGTTTAGACAAGGAGAAATACAAAAACAAAACAAAAAATTATAACAGGACAAACTAATTCTGATATATCGAAATTCTTCATCTGCCATTACTTGGTGTGTTGAGAGTAACGTCCCACACCTTATAAGGTCTTATGCATGGTCTTACACAACATTACCCTCAACACTTGGTAGATCAGTCATTTTTAGGATGAGACAAGGATAAACCCATCTAATCAACCATGCAGCTATTAGTAAAAAATTAAAAAAGTTTCATTTTAGTCTTGTTCGTTGGACATTTCACTTAAGCATTGAAACATATGGTGCATACTACAATTTTCTAAGTAGTATAATTTGAAAACTTAGTTAGGTTTTCTTCAGTATAATTTGAAAAGGCTCTACTTGAAAAGGCCCCATAGCTTATAAGGTCTTATACATACTATCAAGTAAAATATTTGTTTTTAGGGCTAACAGTTAGGTTGATATAATTTGAATTTCTAGGTCATTTTTCACTTAATCAGAAGTGAGGTGACAGTTTTCTTCAGTATATCAACCTAACTGTAAACCCTAAAAACAAATTATATATCATCTGTCATTACAAAGTAAGAAAACTTAGTTTCAGTTGCAGAAGCATCAGATATGATATTAAATTATAACATCCCAGGGTTCACCTAACAAGTTCTGATCCTTGAAATGATATTCACAATCCCAATTATATAACAAAAGGCTATGTTCAGAAATTTAGAAACAGTAATGTTTACTAGTATTTGGGAATCTACTTTTGTTTTAAATTGTATTCTAGCTCTGACACACAATCATTAAGAACACAGAAGCATACGAACATATATGCAATCAATTGTAGTTTAACACACACAAATTTAAGCTCTGCATGCCTCTTGTGGTTGACACTCAAGGTTTTCTGTGCCCTTTGTTTATACGAGACAGACGTGCTAATGAAAAAACTTATGTTCCTATAAGCAAGATATAGAAGAGAGCTTGATGAATAAGTCGCAACATGATGGGGGACTTATTACATGGAAGCCTACAATTGGATGAACACCCACATGCAAGATCAGTTATCATTTACCATGAAAACTTTCTGCCAGATTGATTCTTGCCCTGTGAATGCTAAAGGCAGGTTAATCCCCTGAAGAGCCATCCAGTCTATTTCTTTCTGCCATCTTTCCCAATCCCACCAGACAAAGGAATCTGCAAAGATTTTTTTATCATATAAGGTTATTGATTTGCAAATGTATACATCTATCAACTAATGTTAAAAGCAGTACTACATTTCATATCATTGTTTTGAAATTGCAAACGGAATAGGCTTTATTCATTTCTTAATTAAATTTTCATCCCTTTTGTGGGTTTGGTACTCAGTGAGGAAACTATTGAGCAACCCATAATTTACTCTCAATGACCCATGACCACATTACGACAATATATAGTCAATCTGACTGAAATGAAAGCGGATATGAAGAATCACAACTCACAACTGGATGTAACAACATTTTGGTAATAGTTCCACGGGACTGGCCGTTGAATTTTCAACCCCTCATCTTTTACACGAGGTAGTGATCCTGGATTGGGGATGGAAGCTATCTGAACACCACCAGTCTTGTCCCAAGAAACATGAGCACCACACCAATACTTCAAATACCAATGGAGGCCAGAAGCAATTTCAACTGCTGTGGTGCCTTTAATCCTGGAGAGAATCATTGTATTCATAAAAATTACAATTGCAAATATAGTCATACTTTCTTTTCTCTCTTTTCTGTTTTATTCCTTTCTCTCTCGTTTTTCTTACTCTCTTACTCTCTTTTCTATTTTAGATCAGGTAGAGAGGAAAGTTTCAAAGAAGAACATGAGGAAATTATTAAACCCTAAACCTGTCTATTCCTAAGAAACAAGAAAGACAATAGTCAAGCTATATTGTACATAGCCTACGACTAAGTTTTAGATTAGCAGAAACCTTTCAATATCTAAAAAAAAGGACAGGAATTTAATTACCCAAAAAAGTTTCATTTAGCAGTTCTATGTTGACAAGGATGTTAACAAAGATGCATGGAAACACAAGGGAAAATAAAAATATAAAATAGGGATGGAAATGCTCCTTCTAAGATTGAGGCGAAACCAATTCAGGACAGTATAGGGGAGCCACTAAAAGGTGGTTCACATCCAAAAAGCGATGAAACAATTAGTCAAAAAGTGCAGTAGTTTAAGACTTTAAGTGGAAGAAGTGGAAAAGGATAAAGACAAGCCAATAATGAAATGGCACAACTTGCAATCACATATAGAAACTATGAATGGGCATATGATGATCAAGACTCGACTCTAAGAGATAATATTCTGTTTATCTAAAGCCAATACAGATGATACAGCCAACCCCATTAGTTATGAGTAAGGCTTCATTGAGCTTTAAACTTCTCTTCGCATTAACATATCATCCTATACTTAATATTAGATAAAAATACGCCACCTGGTCAATGGGCACTACTGTTTATGAAGTTTTAATTTGACATGCTATCTAAAATACATAAGATCTAATCGTATGAAAAGGATGCCGAATCAAAACTTAACAAGTGCACATTAATGTTGAGAACAAAGTAAATCCCTCTCCTAAAAAATTGCTATGAACTCAAGAAAGGAATGAAAAGAGCTAGAAAGTAAACTTTTCAACTTCAAAAATTTTGTTTACAAGTTTTACAAGAAATTGAAGCTTTTATAAGCTGAAGCTGCGCAACATTACATGCAAGCACATTTATCTATAAAAGCGCGAAACTTTTGAAAACCGTAAACTGGAATACTAGGCTTATGGTCTGTAATGCAAAATCGGAACAAATAGTACAGGAGATGCATGTAGGTAATGTTTTCCTAAAGGTTTGTTGTCAAATTGGAAAACAAGAAAAGTAACTATATTTGGCAAGAACAAAACTTAACATACTGTATCTCAGGGCCATATCGGCTTGACAGGTTGTGATTGTTTAACAAAAAGCAACTGTGTCCACCACAAACATCCTGATATTTGAATATGAAACAGTCAGCATGGTCATTTATAATGAAATAACAAAATATATGGATTATAGTACATGGTAGAAAATCTTGAATGTAAAGCTGGTAATCTGAATTTTACAATATAATTGAAAAAGCAGCACACAAAGTCAAACCCAGAATTCGTTGTGAGAAAATTGATGGTACCTTGGTGACAATCTTGAACTCAAAACTGTCTAAATGGGTAGGAAGCAGTCTTTTTAGAACAGCTTTAGCTGCAGCTTCTTGAACTGAAGCAGATGACTTTTTGGAGTCCAGACGACGCAGCAAAGCCTCAACTGCTTCTGGTTCTGATAGAGCTACTGGTACAAGCACAAGAATCAGAATCAGAAACTGGGTTATGAAATTGGACATGATTGACCAATGGTTGGATAGAGTTACAGTGATCAACGGCTCAATTTTGGAAATTTCATTTTGAAGAAGGATTGTGAGAGAGAGTGTGTGAGTGAGTCATTGTTCGTTTGCCGGCATTTTGGAGCGAGTCAATGAGGTGTTTTTTTGGTACAATGGAGGCAAAAGCCCAAAAAACAAGAGCAACCCTCCTTGAGTGAACAAAATATAAGAGTTATGATGAAGTGTTATTATTATTATTTTCATAATAATTGGCTTGAAATTATAATTTTAGTTTTGAAATTAACAGAAAAATAGACAAAAATACTAAGTAATTTATCAGGGTATAGCTATAGGTAGGACTGTCAATTTTGACATGATCTGATAACACGACTCGAAACCCGCACAAAATAAAACGGGTTGAACCCGCACTATTAATAAATCCACCAAGACACGTTTAATAAATGGATGAGTTTATGGTCAACCCGTCAACTCGCAAATTACATGTGTAACCAGTTTATTTTATTATATTAGATCAAAATTCAAGAAATTTCACGTGTTTTATATGCTTGTATGATTTTTTTTTTTCTACTTAGTATAAGTCATACACAAAAATCTATAGTGATAATTCTTGTGAAATTATATGTTGTGCATTTTATAACCTAAAATAGTAAAATTAGTTAAATAGGTCGACAAAACTCTTTTATATGTGTGAAATTAATCAATTATTATTTATTTTGGTACAATTATTTTATTAAATGAGTTATACGGGTTGGGTCGGATAACCCGTTTAATAAATGGATCGGGTTTGAGTTTGCATATTCCAACACGTTTATACCTTGACACGATCCAAACCTAACACGACACGATCTATTAATAGTCCTAGTTATAGGTACCAAAATATTCTGAAAAATTTAGGTACCAAATTGTCCAAACTCCAAACTACAATACCTCCTCGAATAGTCGAATATCATTTTGAAGGCTTTTATCTAAAAAAAAAGGAAAGAAAAAATGACACATTAACCGGTTGGAATAACCCAAATTGAATAGTTCGGGTTTTTTTAGCGGGTTAACGGGTTCTATTCTAACCGAGACTTAAACCCGTATATACACCAAAAACCGAGTAACATATATAAACCCTAAAATTTGATGACAACAAAAAACACATAAACCCTACAGCCCTCGTCCCCAATTTGATACTTGCAATTGCGTAGACACCAATTCTAATTCTTGAAATTAAGAGTTGAGAAGCAATGACCATGGAAGATGAAGCAGCGGGGAAGAACGTGATGTGCCTTCTGACGGACCCAGAAGATACTCCATTAGGAAAATCCATGTATCTTCCTCAAAACACTAGCCCGCAACACCTTCAACAAATCGTCAATCAGCTTCTTAACAATGTAAGCTACAAGCTTTTCTTGTAGTCAAGTTTGAAGTTTTGAATTCAAGCTTTGGAATTTAATAATTTAAAGTTGCAAGACAATTGAAGAACATTTTTCTTGATACCATAGTATCATACTAGTTCAGTTTCTTCATTTGAACAAAGTGTTTTGCGAGTGATGATGAGGCATACCTCAAAAGTTTCAAGTTTATGTTTTTATTTCATAGAATTTTCAAACCCAATTTGGTAGGTCCTGACTTCTGAATTTTATGAACTATTTTTCATGCGCATTATTTACCCAATTTGAAATATGGGTCATGTATAACTCCATATATTGTGAACTTAAACTGTGTTGCTGATAGTTCGATGAATATATTAGCAAGCAATGATTTATGATCTTTTCTGTGGATCCTGCTTCTTGTGTTATGTTTTTCCATGCTCATATAATTAATGTCTGCGTTTTGGGTTTACTCAGGAGGAGAAGCTGCCTTATACTTTCTATATAGCAGATAAGGAACTTCTGGAGTCACTTGGCGAATATGCGGAGAAGAAAAAAAGTTAGTTAAATCATGTTGGAAATACTTGTTAACATTTCAGCTGCCATGATTGTGTATAATCTGAAAATATTTGGCAACTGAAAGATTTTAGTGGCTGCTTTTTTATTTTTTCCTCTTTTCTGGTGACAAACCTTGGCAGTTTCTGTGGAGAAGGTACTCAAAATAGTTTATCAACCACAAGCTATTTTCCGAATTCGTCCTGTCCATCGTTGCTCGGCCACAATTGCTGGTATGGGTGTCTCTCTCATATCCATGTTGCACTAAGGCCATATTTATTGCCAAAATAACCATTTGTATATTGATAATAGTCAAATTGATTTCACTTTTCCCCATTTTTATTAGTAATCATTGAATATTTTTAGCGTGGAAGATAAAATTGGGCAATTGATGAAATAATTTATTAATTTATTTTAATTCATAAAGCCCTCTGAAGTCTGAACCAATCATGTTTAAAGCTTCACGAGGGACCCAATTAATCATTTTATATGGTCATCTTTCTCTGGATTGGCTCACTGAACGTCAATTTTTGTTACTGGTATTCAGCTTGGAATCATATTGTTGACACTCGAATCCACACTATTGTTGTTACTGCAGGTCACTCAGAAGCTGTACTTTCAGTTGCTTTTAGTCCTGATGGTCGACAGTTAGCGAGTGGTTCTGGTGATACCACTGTCCGACTATGGGACCTTAATACTCAGACACCTTTGCACACATGTACAGGTTTAGAATCTGAGATCCATGTTACTTTTCTTGTCTGTATAACATTTGAAAATTACAATAATTTGTAGCCTGAACACAATAGATAATTCGTCTACAATCAGAAAATTCAGTTACTTTTTTTTTAATGCTAAGATTTCGTCGCATAGGCTTGTGGGTTCTTATGGTAACTGCACATTATGCCATTAGGCTTGCATCGTGTGAGAATAAAGCGATTTCATTTTGTTCTCTTTATCCAATTTTCATTTGATGATTGAATCGTTTTAGTTCTTTGCCTTTTTATTATTTGCATAACAGAAGACCGTCTTTTGTTCAGGACATAAGAATTGGGTTCTTTGTATTGCATGGTCTCCTGATGGTAAGTATCTTGTTAGTGGGAGCAAGTCTGGAGAACTTCTATGTTGGGATCCACAAACAGGAAAACCATCAGGCAATCCACTTATTGTAAAATCTCTATCCTTCACCAACAGATCATCTACATATTTTAAGTTTTTGGTTCTTGGTTGGGTAATAAACATCTATAAGTATGTGTAAGTGAAATTTAATATTTGAACAAATAGATATGTAACTGTGTATGTAGTATGTACCTTCTGGTTCTAAGTGTGGTGAATGATTGCTTATGTGAGAAACAACTGAAAGCAGAAGAGGGTTCCTAAAATTAACCTGTTCTTTGAGAATCTTAGTTGTCTTATTCATGGTATATGTGTTCTTGGACATTATTATTATTATTATTATTATGTTTTATGAAGTCTTGGCTTGTTCATGTGTGTTAGGGCCACAAGAAATGGATTACTGGAATCTCTTGGGAACCAGTCCATCTTAGTGCTCCATGTAGACGCTTTGTAAGTGCTGGGAAAGATGGTGATGCACGCATATGGGACGTCAAGTTGAGGAAATGCATATGTCTTAGTGGCCACACACTTGCAATAACTTGTGTAAAATGGGGTGGAGATGGTTTTATATATACAGGGTATACTCTTTTCTTATTTCATGCAATAATAATGAAACAGTTGATAGTTATGTTCACATGTTTATGTAATTGTACAAAATAAAACTTTTCGGGTAATCATAAGGCTAATCGATTTGGATGCCTAATGACATCCAAGTGTGAATAGTTCTAAACCTCGTCAATAGCCTTCCTCTGATGGCTCAGAAAATAGAAATATCATTGGAGGAGTTCAAACATGATTGAGTTTTCTCCTTCGAAAAGTATCTTTGGGCCAAGAATTCTGAATTAGCAATACTACTTGAAGTATATTATTAACTGAAATTTGCTATAGAATTGTAACTAACTTTTCCATGTTACCCATCACAGCTCCCAGGATTGTACAATCAAGGTCTGGGAGACTACAGAGGGGAAGCTGATTCGTGAACTGAAGGTAGTAATACATCTTTCAAGCCATGACAAGTTCAGTCCTTTCTTGTTTTTTGCATTGTTGCTCCTTGTAATTGCAGATACTAAATACATCATTTTGTTCTTGTGAGAACCTCGTTTGTTTTCTTCTGGAGTTAGTCCTTTGGTGTAGTCACATGCTAACAAAATTCCTTGGTATTTATTTTTATGGTGTGTAGAAAAGTTGTTGCCTTTAAAAGCTCTTTTTGTTGTAGGCATTATAGATTACTTCATTTAGGTTCCTCACCTTCAAGGTTTCAGTATTCCACCGTGAATTGACTTAGCAAATCATAACAGTGTATCACGAGGATGTTATTTTTTTTTTTTGCTCTTTTGATCATGGTATCTTATGTCTCGTCCCTATCCATAGTAGAGCAGTTTAGTTACCTTAAAAATGTATTGCCCAAAGAGTGCTTGGGGCTGGTGAGTGGGTCTTGCTGTATTTTGTTCCAATACCCATTTAATTGCTTGGTCTTGCTGTATTTGGTGTATTTTTCTCCATACCCTTTACTTTTCTCATGGACTTAAATTCTTGATAAGTAATTTTGTTTGTTGCTTTATGAGATATTGCTCTCTTTTTTTTCCCACAGTCTTGCTGTAATTCTTTTGTTATATTAGATGTTGATAAGTGCCTCTTGGCTAAATTATAGTGGCACTTAAGGATTTTATCTATAAAATATCTCCCTCTTCTTTCACACCTTGTTTTTTGCTGCTATTATGATATTGGAAATATTGCCTTATCATCTGTTAAATTATATCTTACTGACACAATCTTATGGAACCAAAAGGCTGGATTTGTGTATATATATATCCATTAAATCCCCCTTTTTTTTTGCTTTCATATTAAATCAATTTGATAGGTTTTATTGAGATTTACTGGTAGATTTCATGTGATTTTTCTGGAAAGTTTAGGTATTTAGAATGTTCATATTCATTGCATTTGGTTTAATTGTTCAATGGATTTCTTATAAACAATTGTTTTCAGGTTATATTTTTTCATTTTAATACTTGGGTTTATTACTAATTCTGGATAACGATTTCGGAATTTAATTGTTCTTTGTTTTTTATCAAAGCAGTTATGGTCATCTGTATGCTTATCTCTTCTTATTTAAACATTGATGGAATGGGGTGTTTGTTTAATTGTTGATGCCCTTATATTTTCTATTTCTATATTCTTCATTTCCATGATCTTTGCATCTGTTATGCCATATGGTTTTAGGGTCATGGGCACTGGGTTAACACTCTTGCATTGAGTACTGAATATGTTCTTCGTACTGGAGCTTATGATCACACTGGCAAGCAATATTCATCTGTAGAGGAAATGAAAAAGGTAACTGTTTATTGTGTGGCTCCGTACTTGTATTTGCCCTTGTACTTTTATTGCTCATAGCTAATAGAATCACTTCTTAATATAGTACTGTACATTAGATGGTCAAACATCAGATGTCATCACCTGATTCTCTTGTCAGTAAATATGAACTCTGGGATTCACGAGCATAACATTTTGTTTAGGCATGGTAATTTATTTATCATTACCAATGCAAGCATGGTGTATAACACTTTCATTGTTATGTTAGATTGCTAGATCTTTTTGGTTATATCCTCTTTTCAGTAGTTAAAGTTGAAGTGTAGTGTTTTTGTCGTGGCTGGTGTTTGGTTTGGTTGGAACTTGATCTTCAGTCTTATCTTGTTTTATGACTTAATCCAGAGTATATGTTAATAGAGAAATGCTTTAGATACAATTTTTGCTAGTTCAAAGGATTTCCAATTATAAATAAAAGTACTACAAAAATGCTATCACTATTTGTTTTTTGTATTTTCTTTTCTTTTTTTGCCTCCCCCTGTTATTTAATTGTACGATGTTATTGCTTTTTAACATTTTTCTTCTTTTCCCCATTCGTGGAACTAATTATATTTTCATTTACAAACATATAGGCAGCTTTGGAAAGGTATAACAAAATGAAAGGCAAAGCTCCTGAAAGATTGGTTTCCGGATCTGATGATTTTACTATGTTTCTATGGGAGCCTTTTGTCAGCAAACAACCCAAAGCTCGCATGACGGGTCATCAACAGGTAAAATATTTGCAACGCTATTTTTGCTTGTAATTGCAAATCCTAGGTGTTGAACTATTTATTTGGAGCGTAATATTACTTTACTTTTCCAATTTATGTTCTTCTGTATCAGCATGCTTATGAGTTAAAATGACAAGATTCCTTTATTTGGGATGTTAGTTGTTCAGCTTGTCTTGGGTGTTTATCTTTTATCTTTTTCTTTTTTTGGGGGGGGGTATGAGCTAAATTTAATCTAATTTTCGTATGATGTGAATGCAGGTTTTATATTGATGTTGTATCCATCCATCTTATCTTGTATACTTATGTTCTTCGTTCTGATAAAAGTTATATTTCCCGTTCTTCCCCAAAAGGAGTCTTCTGAAAATGATAGCAACTTCAAAGTTTTATTTTTTTATTATTATTTTTCTTTTTTTACAAATGCATACATGTAATATAATGTTCTTAGAGTACAAGCTCTGATGACAACTGCAAGAGCTTGTTAGAATACAAAAGATGTTTTCACACTGTTTCCTGTTTTCCTTTATTTTAAAAAATACAAAACTGTTTCAAAATGAGGAACAAATTAGGCCCTTATTTCATTTCTCATTTCTTTAGCTGACATTTAAACAATGTCATTCCCAGCATAATTCAATGCATGATGCATCTTCATTGCGATGCCAGTTTTAATCTAGAGCTCTGATTGGTGGCATGGTCGATTCAGTAACAAATAAATAGGAATGCTCGTTATGGCTGTTCATATTCATAATAAGAGATGCAGAAGCTGACATTGTTTGTTCTCTATGAGTGCTCATGTTTTTTTCTTTCATATATTTATGTCTGCGGGCGCTCATGTTTACGATTAGATGATACTTGAAACTGATATATAAAGTTGCAAATTATTATCATTGAAGGTTAATAATGGAAGTTTGAACATGTTTCTTGCCAACAGCTTGTAAACCATGTCTACTTTTCCCCTGATGGGCAATGGATAGCAAGTGCCTCGTTTGATAGGTCTGTCAGGTTATGGAATGGTACCACTGGGAAGTTTTGTGGAGTTTTCCGGGGCCATGTTGGCCCTGTTTACCAGATCAGGTCTGACTTTATTTTGTTGTTTCTGTTTCCTGGATGTGCTTATGTTTATGGCTAATCATGACATTGTATACTGCCCCACAGCTGGTCCGCAGATAGCAGGCTACTTTTAAGTGGTAGCAAAGATTCCACTCTCAAGGTATAACATTTACTGATAATGAAATTTTCTTTTTGAGGATAAGGCTCCTGACAAGATAGAGAGATTATTAGATTTGACATTGCATGTGAAAAACATCATGAAACATAACATGGTATAATTGGAGAAAAGAAAGTTTATCAATTAAATAATTGAAATGTGATTTCTTCACATTTAAATAATCATATACGATTATACGCCATGGTAAAAAACATCACAACTTGCTAGTGCGGTAATGCTCTGTTCATATTTTAAGCTAGATTTTTGCATCTCATTTTTGTGGCATTCAAATAATTTAAGCTTGCGTATATAAAGCCTATTATTGTTGTCTTATATGAGAAATAAAGTATTTTTTTAATCTTTTAATACCTTTGGCATTGTAATTTCTTAGCTATGAGGAAATAGTGCCTTTTGTAGCATTTATGATTCCAACTTTTGAGCATCTAAATTTCAGGTTCTTTACCATTGTTGTGTTGTTTTAATATGGACCTTAGTTAGGATACTATGTTATTGTTTGCTAATGGGTGAATTTTCCGGGGATACATCCATGACCTATTGCTGGAATTCAATTGATCAGGTTTGGGATATCAGGTCTATGAAATTAAAACAAGACCTTCCAGGGCATGCAGATGAGGTATGTTTTCCCTTGACCTACAAGGAGTTGATATATTCTTTCATTTGTAGAGCCTGCAATACATGATCATGCAACATGCCAATATCTAAGCATTTGTGTAGAATGGTTTGCTTTATGTGGAAGGTTTATGCTGTTGATTGCATTTTTGATTTTGTTTTTGAAAGGTTTATGCTGTTGATTGGAGTCCAGATGGTGAAAAGGTTGTTTCTGGTGGTAAGGATAGAGTTTTGAAGTTATGGATGGGCTAATCGCAGTCGACAACAGTACAGGCAACTAGGCTTTGAATTGTCATGTGGTGGTTGTAATTGAGCATTGAAGTTGTTGATGCTGCAATATGAATACAAGTAAGCAGTGACAGGAACACACCTAAAGAGATGAACAAAACTTGGGAACTTGAGAATCAGTGACAAGGTCGGTTGACAGGAAAAGCTCCTAAATCATTGGGGTTAAGAGGAGAAAGAGCAAGGCAGCGAGTTCTCAGTTTGGTTTTACGCTTTTTGTTTATTCATCTATTTTTTTTCTTCCTTTTTTTTTTCCCTGATGAATTTTCATGTTAATTATGGTTTCGGTACTTGGAGACTTAATTTTTATTAACTTTCTGAATTATTGTCATTTGGGATTTTATAGTTATTGAAGATGTTAACGGGATATGACATGATTTTATTTCTTGACCTAATCTCATATGCTTATGAAATATGTTGCCTCATTTGGCCGATCGAAATCAAGAAATGTAAAAATTTCGACATGACTTCACTGAAAATAAAGGTAATAATTTGGTGAGCATTCATTCAGCAGCGAGTGGATATTTTCATGATTTTTAATGAGCTTTCTCTGAAAGCTATATAATGATTCAGTGGGAGGTGACTGAAATGGATGTAATTATTCAATGGCTTGCCACCAAAAAGTCTTCTCACCGGAGTTGCCGGAGGCGTCGACCGGAAAAAGGTAAAATAAAAAGTTTAGAAAGCAAAAAAAAAAAAATGGTGCAAATACTTGAGTTGGAAACAAGGTGTAAATTGAACCTCCCAAAGAAAAGGTGTAAATTGAACCTCCCAAAGAAAAAAAATGGAAAAAAGAAAAGAATAATTTTTTTATTCTGGACTGAGCTCACTATCAAAAAAAGGAAGGGTTTAAACGTAATCCAAACCAGAGGGTTTTAGAAAAGGCCAACGGTTCGCTGTTTACTCCAAAACCCTATTCCAGTGCACGGTTTGTGAAAATTCCATGCTTCTTTATCACAAATAAGGGTCATGGCTGCTCTGGCTCATACCCTGCTTGGATCTCCAGCTCGGTGTGGTCTTTGCCGAGCCATTAATCCCAAGGAAGACTTCAAGCTCTGTGCTTGGGGCGGTTTAGCTAGAGAAATAAATGCCTCTGGAATCTCCATTTCTAGGGCTTATAGGAGGAAGAATGGTAATCTCACCGGCCGGTGGAAACTGAACGCAGTGTACAACCTCAGCGTCCAAAATGCTTCAGCTCCCACCACTGTTGAAATCCCCGTTACCTGTTACAAGGTCACTGCTTCATTCATTTATCTATAAATTTTAATCTCTCTATTAACTGTGGTCATTTGATAAATTGGGTACTAATTTAGTTGCTATTATCTGGGCTTTCTGCTGTTTAATCCTAATTTTCTACATGTAGCTTTTTCGAGCTTGTAATAATGATATTCACAAGATGGGTGAACTGTTTGATGCACGAAATTGTTCACTCTTATTATTTGTGAAGAAATTAGTTCAGGCTTTTCAGCTCTAGTGCCGACTGAAGGTTGTATTCGACCTGAACCTGCCCTTATGGAAATATCATGTCTTTGGTCATGGGTCACAAATGTCATGTGTGAAAAGGTGGAAGAGTGTTACCAGATATTATGTTGTAATTATGTAGTCAAATAGGCATTTGAAGGCCATTAGTTCATATTATTCTGTTTTGCAATATTGTAGCCAGTTACTTGGAGTATTGAGATTCAGTATGCTCCTATCATTTAATTCTGTACCAGTGTTCTTAGCCTTGTATGGTTAACATGTTTGTAAATTGATGTTTTGTTCTGGCTACATTTATATTTTTATTCATTTGTTTTTCCCTCTTTCGAATATGCCGTGTTTCTTATCAGTTTCAAATGCAGCAGAGAGGTTGCACTGTTGAATATGCTCTGTGATCCTTATAGTGGTTGTCAGAGTTTGTGTAGTTTAGCAGTTCAGATGTTTTTCTTGTGGAAATTAAATGTGTTGCTTGTGCTACACTGCTACCCATCAGTATTTTTCAAACTTACTTATTAGTCTGCATTTAAACATGCAGCTTATTGGTGTTCCTGATCAAGCTGAGAAAGATAAGGTTATTAAAGCAGTGATGGATTTGAAGATTTCTGAAGTTGAAGAAGGTTATACTGTGAATGCTATTAAATCTCGGCAGGTAGATAGTAGGACTTGAAAGTATAGTTGTAAATTTTCCTTGACCTTAAAATTCCTCTTTCTTTCTTAATACAGGCGGTAAAGCTATCTTGAGTAGTTTTGATTGCTTTTATTGATTTATTTTATCTTCTTCTGGGTTGCTTTGTAGGATCTCTTAATGGATGTGAGAGATAAGCTTATTTTTGAACCAGAATATGCTGGTAATAGTAACAAAAACATCCCACCTAAATCTGCTCTTCAAATCCCTTGGGCATGGTTGGCAGCTGCTCTTTGCCTCCTTCAAGAGGTATACATCTCTGTCTTTGTACAATCTACTTCGTTTAATGTAGGCTTAGATTTCAGTTTTTGTTTAAATATATACATAAACAATTTTTGTTACTTATAAAACAAAAAATAATATTCTTAAATACAAGTCAGAGGGGTATTAAATTATTTTTTGAAACTGATAAAGTGTAGTTTGTAGTGAAACTCATATTTTTGTTTTTGAGTTTGAAATTTTTTATTTTCGGTACTATCCATTTTATGGTTTCATTTATTTCAGTTTGAAATATTTCTCATTTTTAATGTTATAGATTTTTTTTTAATTAACTGTGTGGTTTTGGAAGATGGATTTTATTGGATTTCTCCCATCCAGGTTGGGGAAGTAAAGCTTGTGCGAGATATTGGTCAAGCAGCTATTCAGCATCCAGATGCTAAGCCATATATTCACGATATTCTTCTTTCTATGGCACTGGCTGAGGTACGAAATGTCAGCAAATAGATCAGGATCTTGTACCATCATTTTAGTTGTAGCCTCATTCTTATCATAGGTGTGCTTTCTTGAAGTGTGCAACTGCAAAGATTGGTTTTGAGAAGAACAAAGTATCCCAGGGATTTGAAGCTATTGCTCGTGCTCAGAGTCTTCTAAGGAGTAAAATATCTCTTGAGAAAATATCATTATTATCTAAGGTAATGGACACATATTTTATATGATTTTCCCTAGAAATGTTTATCTGATTATTGATAAGGCATTTGTTGGTTCAGTATACTATAGGCACCTGGTCCATTGTGAAATGGGAGAAAGATAGTCGTTGATTGTTCTATTTTGTTAGATTCCAACCTTGTAATTCTGTTTTGCAGATTGACAGAACTAAAACTATGTGTGAGTGTCTGATTGCATCAGAGCTTACTGATCTGAAACTTGAGGAAGCTTTTGCCCTGTTTCTTCTTGGTAAGGTATGTGATTTTGCTTTCCTCCTGTGCTGTTTCATTGAAATACTTTGGTGTCTGGTGTGATGGAGAAGTTTCTACTTTGGATTTTGGTTTTGGTTTTGGTTTTGTTTTTTGTTTTTTTGTTTCCAAATTTTCTCAGGTTTCCTCCATTGATTCTTTGGTGATATTTTGGTTTTTAGGGTAATGAGGCTGCAGTTGTTGAAAAGCTGCAGAAGCTTGATGGAAACAAAAACCAGTTAATACAGTCTTTATGCAAACAAGGCGACCTCAAGCTAGCTCTACAACTTTTCCCTCACGAACCCAACCCCTCCCAACAGACCTGTGAGCTCTTAATCCTTTCTTGCATCCGCCAGGACTCTCTCTCTGATGGGTTAGACGTGCATCGCCACCTTGTTGATGGTGGGTGGGACCAGGACCCTTTTTTGGCCACCAAACTTATAGAAATGTACTCTGAGTTGGACTCCATCGATAATGCACGTAAGGTGTTCGATAAAACTCGTAAGAGAACTATTTATATGTGGAATGCACTTTTTAGAGCCCTTACGTTGGTGGGCCATGGAACTGAGGTGCTAGATTTGTATAGACAAATGAATACAATTGGGGTTTCGTCTGATCGGTTTACGTATACATATGTACTCAAAGCTTGTGTTGTTTCAGAGTGTTTGAGTTCACTCCTCCAGAAGGGAAAGGAGATTCATGGACATATTTTGCGGCATGGATATGGGGCACATGTTCACGTAACGACCACTTTGTTGGATATGTATGCAAGGTTCGGGTGTGTTTCATATGCGAGTAGTGTATTTGATCAGATGCAAAATAGAAATGTGGTTTCTTGGAGTGCTATGATTGCATGCTATGCAAAGAATGGGAGGCCTTATGAAGCTTTGGAACTTTTTCGGAAAATGATACTAGAGGCCCCTGATTTATTTCCCAACTCCGTGACCATGGTTAGTGTTCTTCAGGCTTGTGCAGCTCTTGCTGCCTTGGAGCAGGGAAAGTTCATTCATGGATACATCCTCAGAAGGGGTCTTGATTCAACCCTTCCGGTTATGAGTAGCCTTATCACAATGTATGCAAGATGTGGTAAGCTTGAGCTGGGCCAACAAGTGTTCAATATGACAAAAAAGAAGGATGTTGTTTCATGGAATTCCTTGATTTCAAGTTATGGAATTCATGGATATGGAAAGAGGGCAATTCAAATTTTTGAAGACATGATCAATCATGGAGTATCACCGAGTCACATTTCATTCGTTAGTGTCTTGGGGGCTTGTAGTCATGAAGGTCTTGTTGAAGAGGGGAAGGAAATATTCAAGTCTATGGTTAGAGAACATGGATTATATCCCAGCATTGAGCAGTATGCTTGTATGGTAGATCTTCTTGGTCGTGCTAATCGGTTAGATGAAGCAGCCAAAGTCATTGAAGATATGCGGATTGAACCAGGAGCTCAAGTTTGGGGTGCTCTTCTTGGATCTTGTAGGATACACTGTAATGTTGAGCTGGCAGAGAGAGCAAGCAAAAGGCTATTTGAGCTTGAGCCTAGAAATGCTGGGAATTATGTACTTCTAGCTGATATTTATGCTGAAGCCAAGATGTGGGATGAGGTAAAAAGAGTTAAAAAACTTTTGGAAGCTCGAGAACTTCAAAAGGTACCAGGTCGCAGTTGGATTGAAGTTAAAAGGAAGATATACTCATTCGATTCCGTTGACGAGTTTAACCCACAAATGGAGCAACTTCATGCACTGCTTGGTGAATTGTCAATAGAGATGAAAGAACGAGGATATAAGCCACAGACTAGAGTTGTCCTCTATGATCTTGATGAGGAAGAGAAGGAACGAATAATATTAGGCCATAGTGAAAAGTTAGCAGTTGCATTTGGTCTCATCAATACCAAAAATGGGGAAACCATTCGGATTTCCAAGAATTTGAGGCTATGTGAAGATTGTCATTATGTTACGAAGTTCATTTCCAAGTTTACCAATAGAGAGATTCTGGTCCGAGATGTGAATCGGTTTCACCATTTCCGTGAGGGGGTTTGTTCATGCGGAGATTATTGGTAAATGCAAACAATCATTCTTTCATTTTTGTTACCTAATAACAAAATAGGAGAAGTTGTGGAAGTTATAGAGATCTTACAAAGATACATAGTGTAATTGGAACACACTGTAGAATTAATATGAAAATTTGTTCTGATGAATAAATGGTTCTTCGAATTTTATGATTTAGATTCATTTGCTGACTATTGTGATCTTCTAACTTCAGTCTTCTATTCGATGAGTCAGTATTGGTACAAAACCTGATCATAGAAGATGAAGTGCTAAATGACATTTAAGTAAACTTTGTTTGTTTTTTATTTTTTTTGCCGAGTACAAACCAAAGCCTCTACAACAACCCCCACCTCATTGATCACAGTTAAAAGCAGAACTAGCCTATTATTTATCATGCAAACCCGGTTTGCTTATTATCATGATCTTCATATTTTTTTTATCCCCCATTCTCGGTTAACGGTGCTTTTCGTTTGAGGTATATATTGTTACAATAAATGGAATATAAGAGATGCGACTTTTTTATTCATAAATTGTAGAAATCCAGACACAAACAAACATAAATTCATCTCTTTGGAGAAGCTTGTCCAATGAACAAGTTGCTGTCAGTTGCATAATTCAAGCCCTGAGGAAGCCCTTCTCCTTCAGGCATTCAACAGTGTCCCTTAGACTTACTTCCAAAGGAAGGAAACTAACTCCCAAACTTTTTGCTTTTTCCTGGGAAACTTGATATTCAGGGGCAGAAGGAATGCCTTGCTCACATCTGCCAACATTGAAACAAACCAAATCTTTACCTTAGAAATGTGCCAAAATCAATGAGTTTTCAACTTAAATTTGGGTTTCAACATTCAATGGCAACAATTTGTGGCATTTTGCAAATGCAACTTACATTTCAGGTGGGCTCAAACTGGGATGAAGTTCCTTTAGAATCTTCAGAGCCTCGAAAATGGGGGTGACATTTGCAACTAAACAATATCTTCCACTAGCTGAAGGAACTTCAAATGCTTGAATATGAGCTGAGGCAACATCTCTAACATCAATAGATATATAATTTCCAGCGGTTAATTCTTGAGCATCTGTAGGAAAAGATACCAAAACAATCAATTGCTTGAATCACAAGAATTATTTATAACAAAAGGGTTGAAAATGTCCCACTCCTTATGTTTTCAGCTATGTATTTCATTCTGTTTCCAAGTGCAGTCCCCAAATACTAAACTCTAAACCCAAAATGCTTAATCGTAAACCTTAAATGTCGACTTAGACAGATTTCTGTCTAATTTTTCATCGCATTCTGCTCTAAGCCTCTAACCAAGCAAGATAAAGGAGACTATTTCTGAAATGTACCATTCTTGAGATTCAGAACCATTTCCACAGTGCTATTAAGAGTTGGCTGTAAGAGTGGACCAATAACATATGCCGGATTTATGGTCACCATGTCAATCCCATTTGCTTTAGCAAATTTCCAAGCAGCCTCCTCTGCTAAAGTCTTTGAAAGACAATACCATGCCTGGAAAGTTCATACGGAACCATTTGTTAAAGTGAAACACTACATTTTGTTTCTACTAGACATGAATAGTATTTGAAACTTAGAAGATGATAATTCAGTACCGGAACAGATATACATACCTTCAACTCCTCACAAACAAGTGGATCAGAAAACCATGTTTCATCAACTACCACATTAGAGGTTAGAGGTCTTCCATTGAGTAAAACTGCAGCCGTGGAAGATGTTAGAACTACCCTCTTGACGGTTGGATATTTTACGCACGATTTAAGAACATTGAGCGTTCCCTTCACTGCAGGGGCAATTAGTTCTGCCTGAGATGTGGAGACAAGTTGATTAATTATCGATCGAGAGTAAGTAAGTTGATTCTATTCTCTAAGCAAATATGATACAGATTTACAAATGATGGTAAAACATTCGAAGTATGACAGTTATGAGGGGATCAACCTGTGGGTCTGTGGATGAAAATAGGACAGGGGATGCCGTATGGAAAACACCTTCACATCCATCAACTGCAGGATCAAAAGACCCTTCTTCTAACAAGTCTGCTTTGAACAAATGAAGCCTCTCTTTTGCTCCATGAAGTGAGAACAAGTGTTCCGTTTTCTTTGGATCATCTGTGGCACATATATACACAACAGAAGTAGTGGTTTAAAACCAAGAACACATCAAATTCTTAGACCCTATGGAGCTGAACAACAAATATAGTAGCTTGTACATATACTGACTTGGGTCACGAACGGTGGCTTTGACAATATAGCCTTGCTGTAACAAGAGCTTCACCAGCCATGATGCTATGAAACCAGAAGCTCCTGTAACACACACAACCTTCCTTTCTCCGCCCATCTCTGATTTTTACTTGTATTTCTCTAGCTCTCTCTGTCTTTGGCTAGTTGGTGTATCTAGTAAGCTAGCTAGCTTTCATCATATATATATATATATAGGGGAAACCGGGCAACCTCAGTTCTTCAGCTTAGTTAGAGTAATAATGTTGAATTGTTGATACAGTAATACAAGTGCCTGGCTGGATGGCTGGCTTGTAGTTGTATATTAAGAAAGGTCTCTGGTCCTGCAATTAAAGAAAGAGATTGGGCTCTGTACGTAATCCTCTAAAGATACGTACATTAATGGAAAGATTAAGTCCACTCTAAGATATATCTGTCAGGGGTGCATGGTTGATATATTCTGCTTCGATTATTTTTAGGCTCAAAAAGTTCATTCATTCATATTTCCAACCCAGTATCCCATATTTGATCTGCAGTATCTTATCCGCGTTGTTTTTGTTTGATCGACCTATCTTCTTTCTAAAGGCAAGCTCTCTCTGGCCGGCCGGTTGGTGTTTACCGACATAAGACTCGACTTGTTGGGTATTAAGGATGGAGGTTCAATTAGCACCATGCCATGCCGAATGTCTCTTCCACTTCGGCCGATATGAGTTCAACTCAAGTTCGACGGCTCATCCGGGCTCAACTTACACTTCACTTGCAACGTCATACCCTCGTCACAAAATCGTCAATTGTTATGTGCTGCTGCCATCAAGTCTAATTACGTACGACAATTTTTCATGTTTTGACAGTTTTGTAACATATTTCCATAGAGGAGCAGACAAAATTTTCTCCACTTCACGTGATTCAACGCTAGGCTCAGCACTTGAACTCATAGGTAGGTATTTGAGAACATAAGCTTAATTAGAAGAATTTGGTTGATTTGGATGTTTGGCCTCACTCTTGCTTAAATAAACAGATAAGTTGTTGAAAAAGAAAGATAAAGAGTCCACAACGGCACAACCGCTTTAATTACAATGAAAGCAGATAACTTTGGAAAAAAAGAAACGTTCAAATTCCTTATGGTGTGTAGTTTTCCCATGTCTTGAAAAAAAATTGTTTCAAATTTTAAATTTCTTCTAATCGTGTGTCCTGGCGTGTCCTCGCCTTGTCGAATTTCTACACTCATGAACACGCCACCTGACGTGTCGGATACCGTGTCTCGGTGTGTGGGGTCGTGTCGGTGTGTCTGAAAGTGTCTGACACGCGATATTCTACCAAACAGACGTGTCCATGCTACAGAGGAATACGAACTTGGGTCTTTGTCTTTTCCGTACGTAAGAGCATGTGCAGCGGGGCTTCTTTAGCCTGGTCTAAGCCAATATATAGGCTCAAATTATCAAATGAGAGCTGCAACGAGGACATTTTAAGTTAGGCTAAACATAAGTTAGCCTCAACTACTGCAAGTGGCCTAGTAGATCAGCGTCCAGGTTGGGAACCCCCTACCCGCGTTCGATTCACGAAGCTGTTGTCAAAGTGGCCAGGCACTGTGCTGCAATGTACAGTTGGAGCATTTCACATGCGCCGCAGAGATTAGTCCTTGGGCCTAGGAAGCCTTTGGGATATCCTGACTAAGGTCAAAAAAACATAGGTTAGACTTAGCAAAAGTCTAAACTAAACATAAATTCTTAACTCCAGGCCAAATAGAAGAGATAGCATAAGAACGACGTAAGAGTCCCTTCCTCCAAAAACGAGATCGAAGAAAAGAACAACCTTCAGTGGCCGAAGAAAAAATTTCCCAGGCCTTTTTAAGAAGCAACGAGCGATTTAAAATCACCAATTGCTTAAGCCCTAGGCCACCCTCATCCATTGGAGAGCAAAAATTTCTCCAAGCTATCAATGGAACTCCACGACTATCAATTGAACCAGACCATAAGAAATTTCTAAACTAAACCTCCAACCTTCTGAGTAAAACGATAGACCTCCAACCTTCTGAGTAAAACGATAGACCACTCATATTCTTAAACCAACATGCTATATATAACAGATTTAATCAACTGAAGTCTGCCAGCCATTAAAAGAAGAGAACCCATCCAATTGGAGAAACGAAGACGGATCTTATCAACAATAGATTGAAAATGGGAGACACGAGGCTTACCACGAAATATAGGGATGCCCAAATAAGTGAAAGGCACCGATCCCAAAGGAATGCCCAAAAAAGAAACAATAGACTGCTGCCTATGAGAAATATGCTTACTGATAAAGACATTTGACTTGGCTTTATTAATAACTTGGCCAGAGTTGAGTCCGTACTCCTCCAAAAATTTCATAATGACCGTCAAATTGCGCTTGTCGCCCTTGCTGAAAAAAATTACATCATCCGCAAATAAGACATGAGAAGGAGCAATAGTACCACGAGGAGAAGAAAATAGGATGCAAATGACCAGCATGAACAAGACCACTAATACCTCTGCTAAGAACTTCCTCAACTAAACAAACTAATAGAGGAGATAACGGATCACCTTGCCGAACACCACTTCCACAAGAACAATAACTCACCATACTACCATTTACCAATAAAGATAATTTCGCCGAGTGCAGGAAGGCTCGAATCCAACTCACAAAAACATGATTAAAACCAAAAGCTTCCAAAACCTGAATTAAAAAATCCCATGAAAGAGTGTCAAAAGCCTTTGTGATATCCGCCTTAAATGCAACATTCCCTCCATAACATTTGTTATCCAACAGATTAAAACACTCTGAAATAGCTAAAATGCAATCTGAAATATTATGCCCCGGCACAAAAGCATGTTGTTGCGGTGAGATGATTCGAGAAGCAATAGAAGCTAAACGAGTGGAGAGAATTTTTGGGAAAGAGATCAGAGCCTTAATATATATATATATGGATGAAAAAGAAGCTTGTGAGTCAAATTCGTAAAATAATTGGAGAACTCTAAAACTCTTAATCTTATCATATCATTGGATTACATCCAAAACCAGCAATTCAATACTTCCTACTTAAACCCTTTTAATTAAATTCGTTATCAAATACCTAGTCTTCATATCTTGAGCTTTGCATCTTCCAATTGGGTACATTGATGGAGAAGCCATAACATCACCCATACTACTGGACATGCATAAATGTGGCTATTCCTAAAGTGTAGGGAAGATCCTCGATCACCTGCCTGATATGAAAGAATGGTATCATGCATTTTCGTGTGCTGCTGATCTATCCCTTGAGCTTCCTCTTCGCAGCGATTTCTTACATCTTGGTTGTCAGACTATCATTCTAAATCATAAATTATTATCCGATTATTGGTAAGTGCAAACAACCATTCTTTCATTTTTGTTACCTAATAACAAAATAGGAGAAGTTGTGGAAGTTATAGAGATCTTACAAAGATACATAGTGCATGTAATTGGAACACACTGTAGAATTAAGATGAAAATTTGTTCTAATGAATAAATGGTTCTTCGAATTTTATGATTTAGATTCATTTGCTGACTTTTGTGATCTTCTAACTTCAGTCTTCTATTCGATGAGTCAGTATTGGTACAAAACCTGATCATACAAGATAGAAGTGCTAAATGACATTTTTTTTTTTTTTTTGGTTAAAGCGGGGATTGGAAAGAGCGAAGCTCTCCAACCCCAATTTATTAAGAAAATAATGAATAAGGTACAACCCAAGAGGAGGAACAAGGCCACTCCTCAAGAACAAAACAAGGAGACACTACTTCTATGCGAACACAAAAAAAGACAAACTGAAAGCAACTTAACAGAAACGAAAATTTGGAAAACCAAGTTTATCGCGCCGGCAAAAAGGAAGAATGGACTGAGGAGGATCATCCCACCATGTCATGCCAGTCAAGGACAATCCAATATTAGCAAGAGCATCAGCTACTTGATTACCTTCTCGAAAAATATGAGAAGACCGAAAATGCATCTGCGAGATTTGGTACAAGCAATTACCCCATGCAACACGTAAACGCCAAGGAACAACTTTGTTTGTTTTTTATTTTGTTGCCGAGTACAAACCAAAGCCTCTACAACAACCCCCACCTCATTGATCACAGTTAAAAGCAGAACTAGCCTATTATTTATCGTGCAAACCCGGTTTGCTTATTATCATGATCTTCATTTTTCTTTTATCCCCCATTCTCGGTTAATGGTGCTTTTCGTTTGAGGTATATATTATATTGTTACAATAAATGGAATATAAGAAATGCGACTTTTTTATTCATAAATTGTAGAAATCCAGACACAAACAAACATAAATTCATCTCTTTGGAGAAGCTTGTCCAATGAACAAGTTGCTGTCAGTTGCATAATTCAAGCCCTGAGGAAGCCCTTCTCCTTCAGGCATTCAACAGTGTCCCTGAGACTTACTTCCAAAGGAAGGAAACTAACTCCCAAACTTTTTGCTTTTTCCTGGGATACTTGATATTCAGGGGCAGAAGGAATGCCTTGCTCACATCTGCCAACATTGAAACAAACCAAATCTTTACCTTAGAAATGTGCCAAATTCAATGAGTATTCAACTTACATTTGGGTTTCAACATTCAATGGCAACAATTTGTGGCATTTTGCAAATGCAACTTACATTTCAGGTGGGCTCAAACTGGGATGAAGTTCCTTTAGAATCTTCAGAGCCTCGAAAATGGGGGTGACATTTGCAACTAAACAATATCTTCCACTAGCTGAAGGAACTTCAAATGCTTGAATATGAGCTGAGGCAACATCCCTAACATCAGTAGATAAATAATTTGCAGCAGTTACTTCTTGAGCATCTGTAGGAAAAGATACGAAAACAATCAATTGCTTGAATCACAAGAATCATTTATAACAAAATGGTTGAAAATGTCCACTCCTTATGTTTTCAGATATGTATTTCATTCTATTTCCCCAAATACTAAACTCTAAACCCAAAATGCTTAATCCTAAACCTTAAATGTCGACTTAGACAGATTTCTGTTTAATTTTCCATCACATTCTGCTCTAACCAAGCAAGATAAAGGAGACTATTTCCGAAGTGTACCATTTTTGAGATTCAGAACCATTTCCACAGTGCTATTAAGAGTTGGCTGTAAGAGTGGACCAATCACATATGCCGGATTTATGGTCACCATGTCAATTCCATTTGCTTTAGCAAATTTCCAAGCAGCCTCCTCTGCTAAAGTCTTTGAAAGAAAATACCATGCCTGGAACGTTCATACGGAACCATTTGTTATAGTGAAACACTACATTTTGTTTCTTCTACTAGACATGAAAAGTAGTTGAAACTTAGAAGATGATAATTCAGCACCGGAACAGATATACATACCTTCAACTCCTCACAAACAAGTGGATCAGAAAACCATGTTTCATCAACTACCACATTAGAGGTTAAAGGTCTTCCATTGACTATAACTGCAGCCATGGAAGATGTTAGAACTACCCTCTTGACGGTCGGATATTTTACGCACGATTTAAGAACATTGAGCGTTCCCTTCACTGCAGGGGTAATTAGTTCTACCTGAGATGTGGAGACAAGTTGATTAATTATCGATCGAGAGTAAGTAAGTTGATTCTATTCTCTAAGCAAATATGATACAGATTTACAAATGATGGTATAACATTGGAAGTATGAAAGTAATGAGGGGATCAACCTGTGGGTCTGTGGATGAAAATAGGACGGGGGATGCTGTATGGAAAACACCTTCACATCCATCAACTACAGGATCAAAAGACCCTTCTTCTAACAAGTCTGCTTTGAACAAATGAAGCCTCTCTTTTGCTCCATCAAGTGAGAACAAGTGTTCCGTTTTCTTCGGATCATCTGTGGCACATATATACACAACATAATTAGTGGTTTAAAACCAAGAACACATCAAATTCTTAGACCCTATGGAGCTGAACAACAAATATAGTAGCTAGTACATATACTGACTTGGGTCACGAACAGTGGCTTTGACAATGTAGCCTTGCTGTAACAAGAGCTTCACCAGCCATGATGCTATGAAACCAGAAGCTCCTGTAACACACACAACCTTCCTTTCTCCGCCCATCTCTGATTTTTACTTGTATTTCTCTAGCTCTCTCTGTCTTTGGCTAGTTGTTGTAGCTAGTCAGCTAGCTAGCTTTCATATATATATATATATAGGCGCAATCGGGCAACCGCAGGTCTTCAGCTTAGTTAGAGTAATAATGTTGAATTGTTGACAGTAATACAAGTGGCTGGCTGGCTGGCTGGCTATTAGTTTAGTATATTAAGAAAGGTCTCCGGTCCTGAAATTAAAGCAAGAGATTGGGCTCTGTAATCCTCTAGAGATACGTACATTAATGGCCAGATTCAGTCCACTCTAAGATATATCTGTCAGTGGTGGTTGATATATTCTGCTTCGATTATTTTTTGGCTAAAAAAGTTCATTCATTCATATTTCCAACCCGGTATCCCACTTTTGATCTGCAGTATCTTATCCGCGTCGTTTTTGTTTGACCGACCTATCTTCTTTCTAAACGCAAGCTCCCTCTGGCCGGCCGGTTGGTGTTTACCGACATAAGACTCGACTTGTTGGGTATTAAGGCTCCCTCATGCCATGCCGAATCTCTCTACCATTTCCTTCTCTTCCACTTTGGCCGATATGAGTTCAACTCAAGTTCGACGGCTCAACATACAACGTCATACCCTCGTCACAAAATCGTCAATTGTTATGTGCTACGTTACAATGTCTTTCCATGTTTTGACAGTTTAATTTGTTACATATTTCCATAGAGGAGCATACAAAATTCCCTCCACTTCATGTGATTTAACGCTAGGCTCGGCACTTGAACTCATAGGTAGGTATTTGAGGAGTGAGGACAGAAGCTTAATTAGAAGAATTTGGTTGATTTAGATGTTTGTTCTCACTCTTGCTTAAATAAACAGATAAGTTGTTGAAAAGGAAAGATAAAGAGTCCACTACGGCACACCCTCTTTAATTACAATAAAAACAGACAACCTTGAAAAAAAAAAAAAACGTTTTGGCGTGTAGCTTTTCCATGCCTTGGAAAAAAATAGTTTCAAACTTTAAATTTCTTCTGATTGCACGTCCTCGGTGTGTCCTGACGTGTCCTCGGTGTGTCCTAGCGTGTCCTCGGCGTGTCGAAACGTCTACACTCAGGGACACGCCACCTGGTGTGTCGGACACCGTGTCCTGGCGTGATGGGTCGTGTCGGCGTGTCCTGGAGTGTCTGACGCACGACACTCTACCAAACAACAATGTCCATGCTATAGAGGAATACAAACTTGGGTCTTTTATTAAGAGCATATGCAGCGGGGCTTCTTTAGCCTGGTCAAAGCCAATATATAGGCTCAGATTATCAAATGAGAGCTGCAACGGGAACATTTTAAGCTAGGCTAAATATAAGCTAACCTCAGCAAAAGTCTAAACTAAATAGAGCTATAAACCAACCTAAACATGGAGCTCACGAATGACATCAGTCATATGCAGTTGCTGGATATATAAAACAAACATTGTAAAAAATTGAAATACATTTTAGACCTTATGTGTGGAAACCCAAAAGTGATGGGTAGCCTAAATTTCAGTTTAGCCTTTAAATTTTAGCTTTTGCGGGTGCCTTTAGATTAGAGCCTAAGGTTCCTAAATTAGAGGGAGGTTTTTTGAGAAAATGACCTATTTACATCCTGTTATTGTCCTTAGAAGAATGACCATTCTTCATAATTTGATAACTAACTTTCAAAAGGATCTCAAATTAGAGTTGTGAGAATGTAGAGTGTTGTCAAATTAGAGTTGTGAGAATGTAGAGTGTTGTCCTGTATTGAAAAATAAAGACCTTGTAAATATGTTTGGTTGTGACATTCAAATTAGATAGTATCTGAGCAGATTCGCCCAAGATCCCCAAGAAATATTTATAGTTGTTCTCAAACTTCAAAAACTTGATAAGATCAAAATAAATAATTAATTAATGGACATGCTTGGCTTGACAGGAACATTTGGCCATATGCTTCTTCTGAGTTGTGAAAGCAACATGTGAGGATCTGCATGCATGCAGAACAATAAAGTCTTTTTTTTGAAAAACGGGACAATTAAGTCTGGACGTACGTACAGGCTGGAACAATTATTTTTATCATTATATCTTTGGATTTTATTGTTCAAAAAAAATATCTTTGGATTTTAGCAGTAAACAAACTTCAACCATATCTGCCCAACTTGAGCAGTAATAATAGAGTTCCAATCGTGACAAGTACGGGAACGTCTTCGGTGCTTGAAGCACTAGTGTTCAGCTTTTATTTTAGACCCTCACATGACATTCACGTGACCATAATATGTAAATGCTGATAAGGAATTAAAGGTGTAGCCGGTTTCCCTTTTCACATGATAACGCCACATACTTGGTCAAACTTAATATTAAAATAATTTGGGAAAGCACAACACTGTCAGCCTCTTTTTGGTTCCACTTTTGCCCCCACCTTCTTTTCTTTCCCTCTCCTGATCTCTCCTCTATTTTCTCGATGTCATCATCATCATCATCGTCTCCTCTCCTCTCACATCAGTTTCAACTTTCAACCATGGACATGAAATTCAATTCATGGTCTGATGGACATCAGTTTCAAACCCAATCAAAACAAACACCTTTTCTGGGTTCTTTCGGGTTCATGGAGGAGAGAGAGAAGGAGAGCTCCAGATTTGCCCTTGTCAAGTCGCCGGTCTCCGAGCTTCGCCGTGATTCACCGCCGTCACTAATGGGTTCACCGACCTCTGACGACTCAGACCCAGGTCGCGCTCCAACAGGCGACGCCGGGAACAGCACCACACCCAACCACCACCTTTGGCGGATCTGTCATTCTTGGTTCACGGTTCTCCGGGCTTTGTTTCGCCAAACCACCACCACGACTGGACCGGATCAGCCCCGAACTCCCTCTCCCTGAAATTTGGTGGCCAAACGATGACGGAGCACCGTTCACGCGCCTTACTCGCTGCCGCGGGCGTCCAAGCTCTCCAGAGTTCACCGAGCTTCTCTGTAAAAGAAAAAGAAAAGGAAAAAGGGGATGATGATGTGAGAGGAGAGGAGATGATGATGATTGGGTTGCCGAGCTTCTAGATAATGGCTGGACTATTTTCTTTTTCTTTTACAGAGAAGCCGGAGAAAATAGTCCAAAGGTCGCTGGGGAGTCCAAAGGGGTTCTACCTATTTTTGGAAACTTTCCGAAAATAGTAACCACTATTTATAGTACATTCCTGAAATGGAAACACAAGTTTCACAAGCCATAACTCACTCATACGAACTCCGATTCTCGCATTCCACGCGTCCACGAACTCGTATCAACGTACTCTACGACTTTAGTGAAGAAAAATTTCAGAAAAACTGAACGAATTAAAAGTCAACCTTTCGACCCCTCAAAAACAAAAATGTTTCGACCTAATATTCGTTCGAAACACTTTCAAAATACACTCCTCAAGAAAAAGCACAATCCAACACTTCAATACTTTCGAGAAATTTCAATAAGTTAATAACGAAATTTCGAGGTATTACAAAGTCATTGTGGTTGACCACATGGATCGAGGACGGAAACAAGTAATTTTTTTGGCATTAACATTTTTTCCCATAATAATCACATTCAACGGTCGGATTGACCAATTAATTTTTCCATCACCTTGTTGTTTTTCAAATTTATACTTTTCTATATAACCAACAAGCAAGTTAAACCGCACTAGGGCTTATATAGAGATTTCGTGTGATCCGAAAAATCGAAAATGAAAAACGGTAGATTCAACGTTATCCTTGTATTTATTGCATTGCAATATGTATCGTGTGAAAAAATTAGTCTCGTTCATCGTTGTTTTGGCCTCGGTCAAGGGGTCAACCCCTCTTTACGAATGTTTACGAAAATATTCTCCTTACTAAAACACCGTAACAACTCTGTAAGAACTCCGGTTCGCGAGCTGTTTGTGCCCACACTATCGCATGATCGAGCTCCTTATACTCATGTAAAAAGTTTAAACTTAGCAGCTCGGCATGATTCAGTTGCCCTTAGAGAATTTTAATTAAATAATTAAGGGTTAAAATTGTCAAACATACTATTAAAAATTAACAAAAAATAATTACCTTTGAATTTTAGGTTTACGGTTGTGGGCTACTATGATGGCGTTAGGTCTGCCAACTAGTCGAAAGAGGGATTTAAATGTTGTTTTAAATCAAAACTATCAAAATACCTCTAGTACAAAAACATATATATATATATATATATATATATATATATATATATTATGAATAAACATATGGACGTTATCTCATAATACATTATTTTAAGTCAGTTGGATCTCTTAGAAATAAGCTCTCGAAATTAAATGGTATTGTTTGAATGAACCTTTATATACTAAACAATGAAATTACTCGCTCTCACTCTTATTCTTAATCCTGATATATCTCTATTTCTAAATGCTCTCTTAGTATCCAATTAGGGCCGGCTCTGAGATTTTCGAAGCCTAAGGTGAAAATACTTATGTATATATGAGTAGATAAAATAGTTATGTGACCGATTATTTAATGATAAATTAAAAATATAATTTCTAAACTTGTGAAATTTAAGAATTTATTTAGCTACTTACATATTTTTATAATCTTTTTTTTTAGGGAAGAAGTATCAAGGTAGCCTGCAATGCCTAAATTATTATTAATAACTCTGTGAGAGTACCATGAGAGTGACGTATAATTTATTTAGCTACTTACATCTTTTTATAATCTCTTTTTTAGGAAAAAAAAATTAAAAAAATTAACTGTTCATTTATATTTTACTATAATCACTAACCTATGATTGACAATTATTATTTTTTCTTAGAATTAATTGACAATTACTTATATGTGGTTCTTTGATTTAATTATAATTATAATTATAATTATAATTGTTTTACCGGTAGGTTTTTACCTTGGTAACTCTCTTCCATTTATTATGAGAGGAGAGAGACAGACAACTTTCAATTATGGAGAGAGGGAGAGGGAAACGGGGGGAGGGAGAGAGAGAGAGAGAGAGAGAGGCCCACTGCCCACGTGACATGAAGAAGGAAAGAGAGAGAGGGCAGGTGCAGCAAGTCATCCGGTTAGAGAGAAAAGTGTAATTGCAGCCTTTATATTAATCCAACGGTCAGCAACAGTTGCTGACTCAGCAGAGCACTAGTGCTTTGGGTATTATAGAATTTCCCCTACTTAATCCAAGAAAGTTATATCTCTAGACACGTGACATATTTGGTAGTATCATTATATCTCCGGCAGTATCATTATATCAAGGGTTTTTATTATTAGTGGGGTCTGAACTTTTCGTGACCGGACAAAATAGGGTCCGAACTTAAAAAACAATCAATTAGGTGCCTAAACTTTAAAAAGCAGGACATTTAGGTACTTCCGTTACATTTTCGGTTAACTCTGTCAAAAACAAGGGCAAATTAGACATTTCACTAAAAAAACTTCCACACGTTTGTATAAGCTGAGATTCGAACTTGTAACCAAACAATAAAAATCTTACACAATAACCACTGAGACACAAGTTCCTTTTGTTTAATTATATCCAAAAATAATATTTAACTATTAAGCTTCCAGCACACTTTCTCTTTCAATTCTCTCTCTTTTTCATTTTTTTTTCCTTCAATTCTTCGTTCGTTCCTTCACCTTCAGAAAAATCCCAAAAGCAAAAATGGCATCAGTCATGGCTTCCCAGGCTCTCCTCTAACCCTCATCAAACCCACCCCCAAATTCAAATCCTTCTACACTCCCACTCGGTCACTCCCAAAGCCATTTCCAAACTATGTCTCTCCTTCCGACATGCGCTGGTGGCACGAGTTTGGATCCGAGATGGGCTCTTGGTGGTCTGTGATTGATGGCGGCGTCACTGGGAACCACGGCAGAGGAAGAGCACGGCTGTGCCGAGAGAGGATCGGTGATCTGGAGGCGGCGGCGTGATTGCAGCCGTGGTAATGGGTGAGCACGGCGGGGGTGCGGTGAAGGAATCCATGGCTGCGGCGCTGCTAAGAGCACGGGCTCGTGGTGTGGGTGCAAAGAGAAGCCGACGGGTGTAGAGAGTGTTGATGCAAGGACTGTCGGTCCTTATCTTAGTACGAGTATAGTCTGTCTTGTCCTGTTTTAGACCTGCAAGATTAGGCAGGGCTTGTTAAGAGAATAACCAGGCGGGCCGGTCACTACTCCTCCGAAGCCTTAGTCAGTTTAGGATAAGTATTTTAGCAGTATAACAGTAGGTAGGTTATTGCTTGCTTACCATTGAAGAGGAGTAATGGCGGTATTTGTAGGGGAACCAGCTGGGGTTCTCCTAGCCTGTTTCCGGTGTGGGACTCATATGTCCGAGGGAGCATATGAGTCTGCCCGGCAAGGTACTCTGAGGCACCTGTACAAACAGCCCCGGGCACGGTGGAGTCTGGCCGTGACCCGGGATGTGTAGAGTGGGACCCCGACTATGAGCCGGGCCCGCATGCCAGCCTCACCGGGACCCGGCTCGGTCCATGGTGAGGTGTTGTTTATGCTTGAGCCGTATGTTGTATGAACAAGTCCCCCAAGTCCCCGGTCAAGAGTCTTCTTGGTTGGGGAGTTCTATTTCTCGGCTAGCGAGTAGAAACAACACCTTGCCTAGCCCCAATAGTCCCCCAAATCCCCAATCGCAGGAGAGTTGAGGACCGGGCTTTTAAGGTAGATTCGCGCGTTGGTGTGCTCTAAGCGGCCATGGCTATATGCGTTGGATATAGTGGCCCTGTGTGACTAGCCCCGGGAGTCCCCCAGTTCCGCGTGGCGGAAGTTGGAAAGGATGAATGGACTAGGCGGCCGATTAAACGTGTATACGGTAGGATACACGGGCCTAGTAGCTGTAATGCGCAATAGCTATATCTCCGCACGTCTGCGGATGCCTCCTTACGAGTTTCTGTGGCTCTAAGTATGGCAGTTGCACGGATGCAAATAGGCTCGTACGGCCGTAAGGTTCGAACCGATTTTGTTCGCACGAGTGCGAAAGTACATCCGAGGGGTGCATAGCTAGAAAGCGTATGCGGCTCCAGGGCACACTCGGCCGAGTGCGCATGAGTGCTAGCCCCGTGGGATTACTGGGCTGAAAAGCCTGAGTGCTGAAAAGCACTGGATCGCGCGGGCGCGATAAGAGTATCCGAGGGATACGGAGCTGAGAAGCTCGAGTGCGTGCAAGCACTAGACCGCGCGACATCGATAATTGTATCCGAGGGATACGGGGTCGTCAGAGTGGGTTGCTGCATGTGTGACACGCGTCGAGAGACTAATGGTAGATAGTGTGGTGGTTGCAGTCGCCTCGAATAGTGTGCATTAAATGCGGATGAGACGAAGAGACGCAACCCTTCACATCCGAGCGTGCCGATGGAGGTATTGACACGTGGCGTCATCTGAGTAAAAGCGTCTTTTCGTTTGAACGGTCAGGATTGGATTTGAAATTAAATATAAGGGGGGAAGATTTGCCTTGATTCGTTTACGTTTCCAAAACGCTCAAATTTTGAAAGTCGAAGAGGAGAGAAAAACCAGAGGCGAAACAGCGGCGAGTCTGAGACTGGAGATTTGCAACTGCGGCCACAATTTAAGGTTAGTGTTTCAATCTTTCGACCTCTGCGTTTTAAATTTGTTAGTGCATCAGTATACGTAGGATAAACTAGGCATATTGGTACTGTGATGAGAAATCAGTAGAAAGTAGAACTGGGTTTTGTGTTTATGTGTGTTCCTAAATTGGGTTGCCTGGGTTTGTGTTCTTCGACAGTAAGTCCGAAGAATTTTTGTTGCAAACACCAGTGAGGGTAGTGAATCCAAAGGGAGAGGGAGAATTTTAAGTTTGAAGAATTTTTGACCATGTCAGAAGAGGGAAGTCACCGAGCGAGCGAGGAGAGGGTCGAAGAGATTATAGAAGTAATTGACAGCAGTAGCGAGGGAACGACCGTGTCGGACCCGTTACTAGACGAGCTGCTAAAGGACATTGGCATGGCTCGAACTCAAACCTACACACGGCCGGATAAAAGTATAGACGAATATCTAAGAAGAGCAGATGGGAACGAGCGAGCTGCTGAGAGGGAGCGAAGTAACAGAGGTGCCAGCACATCTTCGATTAGCCGGCCGAATAACACGATACCGACGGCCGTACCGATGAGGAGGTGGAAGCTGGAGAATGTATGGGTGGATGAGCCCGGTCGAAGTATGACCGATGCTGAAATTAAGAAAATGAGAAAAGATTGGATCATCCCGAGTTCGGTGACCCTCCGACCGGTCGAAGCGGGTGAATCGGCAACGAGGCCACCGCCCGGGCTAATTGCAGTGCATGAACATATGTTTAAGCATGGGTTCACACTGCCTCTACCCGGGTGGGTACAATATATACTCAGTGCGTTGGGCTTCCCGCCCGCACAGCTGAGTACTAACGCCTGGAGGCAATTGCTGGGCATGTACGTGCTGTGGTTTTTCAGTGGTCAGGGGTGGCCGACTCACAACGAGGTGCTGGCTTGCTATCGTCCCTCGTACTCGTCGAAGAAGCAGTGCGGTGGGACTATTAGTTTGAACGCTCGGATCGTGGGGACCGTGGTCGACGACTTGCCAACATCCCAGACCGACTGGAGGAAGAGCGTGTGCTTTGCCGGTGGACTGTGGGAGTATGACGGGGTGGTACCGGCCGGCCGTGTCCCTAACTGTTTCAAACCCATAGGTCTAACCTCTTACTTTGAAATCGTAAAGTTCAATAATTACCTCGGGTGGCAGACTAACCATAAGATTGTTGTTTTGCAGGGAAGAAGGAGTTTGAGGTGGGAACCGTAGAGCGAGCAAGAATCGCGCGGGTGTTGCAGGGTTGGACGGAAGCGTTAGCGAGAAGCTCTTATCGGCTCATCCGATTTCCCGTGCTTGAGTACGCGGGCGTTGGGAAAATACCAAGTATGTACTCGTGGAAACATGTCAAAGTGAAATGGTTTAAATAGCGCTCTTGCTTTTTTTTTTTTTTTTTGTACTTATTAACGGCGTTGTGTAGAGGTGAAAGTAAAGAAACCTGTCCGGAAGAAGATGGACCCGCTCATTGATATCGAGGACGACTACCAGCTAATCGAAGACCTGATAAAGCAGGGCGAGGTCGTACAATCCCTGGCCGTTGATCCCGACACGCTGCTAGTAACCAAGTCGTCCGAGTTAGTGAACTTGGAGCTGGGCCTCGAGAGCTACGAGTTGCCGGGTGAGGAGGACACGGACGAGACGGTGCTTGGCGCTCGACTTGAGGCCAAGAAGCAGGCGGCGGAAAAAAAGAAAGCAAAAGTAGCCCAGCCAGTCGGCCCGGAAGTGACCCTTACGGGGAAACGAGTCGGAGATGACGTGGAGGTGAGTGACCCCAGCGTAGTGAAGAGAGCCAAGGTGGCTAGGGCGAGCTTGCGGCCGACGGACGGGGGTCGCGGTTTCGGTGCTTTAGCAATCCAAGGGCCCGAGCTTCCGAGGACCAGGCTGAACCGCGTGCTTGATGAAGCGGGGATGGCAGACGAGCGATTCGTCCGTCGTATGGTCGAGGACCTAAAAGAGGCCGGAACTGATTTGTTCAAGGCCAACAATGCTACGCCCCGGGAGAACCGTGACAGGATGCTCGCGCAGGGCATGCGGGTAAGTTTGGTTTGTCAGTTTATTAAATTTGACGTTGAGCCTTGATGTAAAAAGCTTGTTGTGGCAGTTCATGCATTCGCTCTATCTGGTGGACGCGATGGAAAAAGACCTCATAACCCGGGAACAACTGCAGAAGGTCGAAAGAGCCTTTGATGTAGCAGAGAGCGCCCGAGCCAAAGCTGCGGCCAGTGAGGCCAAACTCAAGGAGGAAAGAGCGGCCCTTTTGCAGAAACTGAAAGAAGAAAAAGCCGGGCTTGCCACGCTCAAGGGCGAAAAGCAGAAACTGGAGGAAGATCTCGATCGACTTAAGTTCGTGGAAGATGACGCCCGTGAGCTGGCGAAGAAGGTGGAAGAAATCCCCTCCCTGCTTGCCGAGGCGGCCAAGACTGCGGCTCAGAAGGCGGTCGAGGAGTTTAAGAAGTCGGCGGAATTTTCGAAAATTCTAAAAGACCAGCACGTGAAGGCGGTGACAGATAATACTAATCTGTACAAGAGGCGCAGATGGTTGAACTTAGAGAAGATTATGGCCGACAGAGCTGCTGACAAGGCGAGCAAAGCACAGGCTGATCTGGATCGGGCTGTTGCAGCCGAGGAGGAGCGAGCTGAGGTAGAGCGGGCCGAGAGGGATCGTGAATTGGGGAATTTCGACACTGGATAGTCAACCGTAGTTGTTCCCCAGACTCCGGGCGATCAACTCTGAACCGCTAATGCCCGCTCCTTCATATTTATTGTGGCTGAACTTTCTGAACATTGGGCCCGAGGCCATTTTTTGTTTTAATTATTTTGAATGATGATGGGTGTCACAAGGCCCTTTTGTTAACCGTTAAATTTTGCACTTGATCATTTGGATATTTGTGACTAGCGACTGTGTAGTTCGATTTGTCTAGTCATAGGAGTATGTCCATCATGCCAAGAATGGAGATATTTTTAGGCAAACGAGAAAAGGATTAAGTTTGTGCCGGTCTGAAGTATTAGTATCCGAAGGATATAATTAGATGGGCACAATGGTTTGAATAATCCAATGTTGTACTAAAAATATGCCAAGTTTACAAAATGCTCGGGCGTGAGAGTAACACTCGTACACTGGAAAGGTGCCCGGCCGTTCACTTGTAGTAGTAACGCAAGTGCTGGATATTCCATGGGTGACGCGAGACCTCCCCGTCCTTATTCTTGATGTAGAATGAGTTTGGGGCCGTGCTCGGCATGAGTTCATAGGGACCCTCCCAGGTTGGTCGGAGTCCCTTTGGAGGAGGTATAACCTCTTTCATAGCCCAGTCCCCCACTTTGAGCGGGCGAGCTCTGACCCTGGAATTATAGTGGCGTTCAACGCGCTGCTTGTTGTCAAGGTTGCGCAGGTGGGCGCGTTCCCGTGTCTCCTCCAATAGATCCATGTCAAGGTTGAGAACGGCAGTATTGGTCTCCGGGTTGTAATGAATGACTCGCTCGGTTGGGTGTGTCATCTCGGCCGGGATTACAGCCTCCGAGCCGAAAGTCATGCAAAATGGCGTTTCGTCGTTTGCCCCTGTGGGTGTCGTCCGATAAGACCAGAGCACCTCAGGCAACTTTTCGGCCCATAAACCCTTGGCGTCATCGAGCTTTTTCTTCAACGTCTTCTTGATAATCTTGTTGACCGCTTCCACCTGGCCGTTAGTTTGTGGATGAGCGGGTGAAGCATAAAGAAGTTTGGTGCCATTTCGTGCTGTGAAGTCGCGAATTTCATCGTTGTCAAATTGACCGCCGTTATCGGTAATGATAGTCTCGGGCACGCCAAAACGACAGTAAATGTTCTTCCATAAGAAGTGCTCGATGCGCTCGGTCGTGATGAGGGCTAGAGGCTCAGCTTCGACCCATTTTGTGTTGTAGTCAATGGCCATCACAATGTATTTAAATTGGCCTTTGGCGGTCGGGAGTTTCCCGAGTAAGTCTAAGCCCCATTGGGCAAACGGCCATGGGCTGACGATGATAGAAAGAAGTGCAGATGGGAGCCGCGGAACGTTGGCGTAACTCTGGCACTTGAGACAGGAGGAGGCGACCTTATGAGCATCCCGGCCGAGTGTTGGCCAGAAATAGCCGTATCTCAGGGTTTTCTGCGCCAAGGTCCGAGCGCCCGAGTGGTTGCCACAGATCCCGCCATGTATCTTTTGTAAGATGGAGAGGCCCTCTTCAAGGGACACGCAACAGAGGTTGGGCATAGACAAACCCCTTCTGTAGAGCCGACCGTCCCGTACGATGTAGCGGGCCGACTTTAAGGCCAGTCGTCGGAAAGCTACTTTGTCGCTTGGACCCACCTGTGTCGTGAGGAAGGTGACGATCGGATCCATCCAAGTGACAGGCTTGTCGACCGGGAATACTTCTTCTAGAGTTTTAGTGATGCTGGGCTTGAGAAGTACCTCAACCGGCGGTCGACCGAACTGGTTATCGGGCGCGGATGTGGCTAGCCGAGCAAGGGCGTCAGCCTTAGAATTCCTCTCGCGCGGGATACGTGTAATTGTTGTATTTTTAAAGTGTTGCATAAGCACTTTTACGTATCCCGCGTAAGCTGCTAGTTGGTGCTCTTTGGTTAGGAACTCGCCCGTGACCTAACGACAACCAGTTGTGAATCACTGAAAATGTTGAGGTTGTCGGCACCGAGCTCCCTTGCCAGCTGGAGACCGGCGACAAGTGCCTCGTACTCGGCGATGTTATTTGAGGCTTTGAAATTGAACTTGAGAGCATACTCTGTAAGGGAACCGTCCGGGGAAATCACTATGATGCCCGCGCCACTCCTTTTCAGGTTTGCAGATCCGTCGACATATAGCTCCCAGAACCGGAATTGGGACTGAGGGGCCGCCGTGACCATGGTGCCCGAGTTGGGCTGCACATGGTCGAGCGGCGTGAGCTCAGAAATGAAATCAGCGGCCGCCTGGCCCTTTACCTTTGTCCTGCCCTTATAGTGAATATCGAACTCGCCCAGCTCAACCGCCCATTTGACCAAACGGCCAGATGTCTCAGGTTTCTGAAGTACCTGTCTGAGTGGTTGATCAGTAAGCACATGTATTGTATGAGCCTGAAAGTATGGGCGTAGGCGTCTGGCCGACACAATTAAGGCGAGTGCGAGTTTCTCGATGTCGGGATAACGAGTTTCAGAGTCGACGAAACCCTTGCCGGCATAATAGACGGGAAATTCGTCCGAGTCAACCCTTCGTATCAAGGCCGAGCTGACTGCCGTTGGTGACACGGAGAGGTATATATAAAGTGTCTCGCCCGTGACCGGCTTGGATAATAAGGGAACCGTGGCAAGATACCCCTTGAGGGCTTGAAACGCCTGTTCGCACTCGGCCGTCCAATCCACAAACTTTTGTTTGGTGGATTTAAGGATCTTGAAAAATGGGGTGCACTTATCAGTTGATCTTGAGATAAAGCGAGAGAGTGCAGCAACCCGGCCGTTGAGACTTTGTACCTCCAGCTTAGTGGTGGGGGATTTCATATCGAGGATGGCCCTGACCTTATCCGGGTTGGCCTCTATTCCTCGCTCGCTGATGATGAAACCAAGGAACTTGCCCGCCTCGACCCCAAAAATGCACTTCTCTGGGTTTAACCGCATACCATACTTCGTAAGGATTTTGAAGATGATAGAGAGATTGTGGATATGTCCCTCGGCCGTGATGCTCTTGACCAGCATGTCGTCGATATAGACTTCCATAATTGTGCCAATATGCTCGGAGAACATCGAATTGACAAGCCTTTGGTAGGTGGCTCCTGCATTCTTGAGGCCAAAAGGCATGACCTGGTAGCAGTAGAGGCCTTTGTCGGTTGTGAATGATGTATGTTCTTGGTCAAGGGGATCCATCTTTATCTGGTTGTAACCAGAGTACGCGTCCATAAAGCTGAGCAGCTTATGGCCGGCCGTTGAGTCGACCAGTTGATCAATGCGTGGTAATGGGAAACTGTCCTTAGGACAAGCACGGTTGAGGTTGGTATAGTCCACGCACATGCGCCATTTGCCGTTTGGCTTTTTTACCATGACCACGTTCGAGAGCCATGTGGGGTAGATGACCTCCCTGATGAAACCAATTTTTTGAAGTTTAGAAACCTCGACCTGGATGGCCTTGTACTTTTCGTCATCAAAAGCTCTTCTTTTCTGCCGGATGGGATTAGCCTCCGGGTAGAGAGTGAGCTTATGTGAGATAATCTCCGTAGAAATACCCGGCATGTCGGCGTACGACCATGCAAAAACATGAGCGTTATCTTGAAGAAAAGATACCAGGGCGGTTTTGATTGCTGGGGAAAGATTTGACCCGATGCGGAGTTGGCGCTTTGGATATGCGTCCGATATAGGAACAAGAGTGAGCTCCTCCACCGGTTGAGGAGAATCCACAGCCGGGTCCTCTTGCCGTGGGTCGTCCGGGCTGTCACTTGGTGACTCTGGTGTAGCCAGAGCGAGTATCTCGCTATAGTGACGCCCCCGAGTGATGTTAGTATTATAACATTGTCGGGCGATCTCCTGGTCGCCTCTAATGAAACCTGTCCCGGCCGGTGTGGGAAACTTCATTAGCAGCATGTGACCGGCGACGATACATTTGAGTCGCCAAAGGGCCGGTCTGCCAAGTATAGCATTGTAGGCAGATGGGCAATCGACCACAATAAACTCCGTTTCGAGTGAGGCACACTGAGGGCTTGTGCCAAGCACAAAGTTCATTTGGTCGGAACCCAATGGTTGCGTTATGTCGCCCGAGAAGCTGAGCAACGGCTCGTGGTCCTGGAACAGTTTGGACTTGTGCCGGTCCAGTTGTCGGTATGCCGGGTAGAACAAGACATTGACCGCTGATCCGCTATCGACCAGAATCCGTGCCATCCGGAATTGGTCGATCTGGGCCGTGATCAAGAATGGATCACTGTGAGGTTGCTGAAGAGATTGTTCCTCCGATTCGTCAAAGGTGATAGGTGACCAGCCCGTCTTCCGGACGGTCGAGGTCTTATACTGGTGAACGTTGAAGACCTCGAGGCCGTGTCCCGCCCGGGTGCAGCGTTTCTTAGAGCGCTGGGATGAAGGGCCGCCAAGGTGACCGCCACCGTCGATCGTGTTGATAGTGCCGCGAACCTGTTGTGCAGTGTTGACCTGGGGGCGCGGTTTATACTGGCTGAGTTTGCCATCATTGATGAGGGACTGGATCATGTCCTTCAGGGCGATACAGAAGTTAGTGTCATGCCCGCCATCATCATGGTACTTGCAGTATCTGGGAGAGTTCGTGATCTTCGGTCGGCGAAAATTTTTGCGCTTGGGGCCGGGGATCTCATCCTTACACTGATCCCAAATTTCCTCATAAGTAGCTGTAAGGACAGTGAATACTGAGTACCGGGCAGACTGAGTTGGTGATTGGTAAGGCGTGCCCCTAGCCTGCTGTCGAGTGTTTCGATCCGGGCCCGAGCTATAAGAAGTATCCTTGCCCTTCTTTGGATACGAATAAGTAGGCCTAGCGTCCGAGTGGCTACCTGTGCTGGTAAGCGGAACGTTCCGCATGGGCGGTTCTGGAAGGGCGGCCTTGACAGGGACCGAGCTCTCACTGCCATACGTATCGAACTCAGCCTGTGCATGGCGAACAACTGTGGTCATGAGCCTGTCGTAATCGAGTGGCGGTCGCGTATTGAGCTCATATAGGAAGTTACCCCTGCGTAAGCCTTGCATGAATGCCGCATAGGCCAATGTTTTGTCAAGGTTCCGGCATCGCGTTGTTGCTGTTTGCCACCTGTTGACAAAAGTTTTAAGGGTTTCGTGCTCGCCCTGTTGAATTTTGAAGAGGTGGGCCGTTGTCCGGTACCCCTCCGTTCGAAGAACGAACCGCTCAGAGAACTCATCACACAACTGCTCGTACGAGTTGATTGAGTTTGGTTTAAGATCGAAAAACCAACTCAATGCCTCGCCCGTGAGCGTTTCCTGAAAGGCATGGCATAGTGATGCCATTGTGTAGCCCTTGCCTGCCACAATGGACCTGAAGTTATCCACGTGGAGATCAGGATCCGTTGTGCCATCATATCGATCGGCCTTTAAGGACTTTGTGTGGATCAGAAGGCGAGCATTAAGAATCTCGGGGGTGAAGGGTCCTGGGCGCTCTTTAAATCCCGGCCGCACAATGCGTTGCGCGTTGGCCTGTTCAGACTTTTCGACCCGGGATTCCAAACTTTGGATTGAACGGGTGAGCTGTAGAAAAATATCCCAGTCGGTTGGTTCAGGCGTGGAGGTACCGGCCGTGTCTGAGGCTTTGGTTGGAAGTGGAGGTGGGCCCTTATCTTGGAGCCCTTGTGGGTTTAAACGGATAGGGATGTGGATGATTCCTGGGTTAGCGGGGTCGTAAGCCTCCTGAGTCCGAGCGAGTTCTGCATTCTGAGCCTCCAACTCCCGGCACCTGCTTTGTGCGGCCGACATGATTTCGCGCTCGCTCCTCTGTGTCTCTCGAAGGGCGGCCAAATCCTGCCGCATAATCTCAATCATGGCCTGGTAATCTGGAGTACGGGTCCTGGTCTGACTCGAGTTGGGCTCATTAGGGTCATTAGGGGCATTAGTAGTGGTGGAAGGGGTATTTTGTGGTGTGTCAAAGTTGAGCACTCGGCCGACCTCTGTAGTTTCGTCGCCCGTGTTGGTCATGGCTTTATGAGTGGTGGAGTTTATTACTCGTATTCTTAAACAGACGGCGCCAATTGTTGATGCAAGGATTGTCGGTCCTTATCTTAGTACGAGTATAGTCTGTCTTGTCCTGTTTTAGACCTGCAAGATTAGGCAGAGCTTGTTAAGAGAATAACCGGGCGGGCCGGTCACTACTCCTCCGAAGCCTTAGTCAGTTTAGGATAAGTATTTTAGCAGTATAACAGTAGGTAGGTTATTGCTTGCTTACCATTGAAGAGGAGTAATGGCGCTATTTGTAGGGGAACCAGCTGGGGTTCTCCTAGCCTGTTTCCGGTGTGGGACTCATATGTCCGAGGGAGCATATGAGTCTGCCCGGCAAGGTACTCTGAGGCACCTGTACAAACAGCCCCGGGCACGGTGGAGTCTGGCCGTGACCCGGGATGTGTAGAGTGGGACCCCGACTATGAGCCGGGCCCGCATGCCAGCCTCACCGGGACCCGGCTCGGTCCATGGTGAGGTGTTGTTTATGCTTGAGCCGTATGTTGTATGAACAGAGAGAAAGGCGTGGGCCTGGGCATGATCGATCAGAGCAGAGGAGCTGCAATTGGGTGCTGCCGGTGTCCAAAGCAGACGACGGCTGTGATCGATGGTGATTGATTGTGATGAACTGTTGTGATGTTGTTGTTGTTGCAATAAGAACTTGCAAGTGCAGTGGTGGCAGTCCGAGAGACTTAAGGGTTGATCTGGGGACGCCATGGTGAAATTGAATTGCGGTAATTGTTGTTACTGGCGGGTTGTGGTGTTTGGGTGTTGATTGTGGGTGGTTTATGATTGAGTTTGAATTGCAGGAACGGTGGCTTGGGCTTGTTTGATTATGCAGGTGGTGAATTGAGAGTGGACTGAGAGATGTAGTTATGGTCGTGATTGCAGTAAGGAGAACAAAGAGAATTGGGGAAGAAGATGGGGAGAAGAGAGACAAAAAAAAAAATCAGTAATTGATTTTCCGAAAAAAAAAGAAACAAATAAAAAATAGGAATGAGGCCATAAAAGTCATTTCCTTATGAAAAATATAGTGAAATGTCTAATTTACCCTTATTTTTGACGGAGTTAGCCGAAAATGTAACGGAAGTACCTAAATGGCATGCTTTTTAAAGTTCAGGCACCTAATTGATTGTTTTTTAAGTTCGGACCCTATTTTGTCCGGTCACGAAAAGTTCAGACACCACTGATGATAAAAACTCTTATATCAAATTGGTTGATAAAGGAAATAAAATTTGGCAGTATCATTATATCTCTAGACACACGTACTACTTAATAGAGTAAGGCTATGGTATGTTAACATTTCTCATACATAATGAGGAGAGAGAGTCTTTGTTAAGGTAAATAAGATTCTCATCATAGTAAATTAGGTTCTCGTTTGAGTAACTAAGTCCTAAAAGTGGTAATTATAATATTTTACGACTTGAGGACACATATTACCACTTTGACAACTTATGTGGTAACTACGAAAAAGCTCTCGTTAATGTAAATAAGGTCCTCATTAGAATAAATAGGTTCTCGTTTGAGTAATTAAGTCCTAAAAGTAGTAATTGTACGTATGAGATACGTTAACATACACCAGAATTTTTCCTACTTAATATACTTAAAAAGGAAATAAAATTTAATTGGTTGATAAAAATAATATAATAAATAAAAAATTATAGATAAGATTATTTTTGATTACTTTGTTATTTTCTAAGCCATCAAATATTTTTATCCCTCATAAGGCAATTAAAATATTAAAAAATTTAATATTTACAAAAATGCCACCGTATTTTTAATTTTCATTATTTACAAAAATATCATTGCATACGAAAAGCTACGACCCAAGATTAAGAAAGTTACTGTGAAAGATCAAGAAAGTTACTATCAAAGATCAAGAAAGATACTGTCAAATTTCAAGAAAGATACTGCCAAATAACAAAATGCTAGTATGCTACTGTCAAGAAAGCTACTTAGAGTAAAAGAAGTATTTGGGATATTGCCTCCTACACTATTGTCATTAAGGTAAAAGAAGAATTACAATTTTTCTTGTAGTAGTAAAAGAAGAATTTCAATATTTTGTTCTCCAATACTCTTATTCTAAATTGACAATAGTAAAAAAAAAAAAAAAGGCACGACTTTAGCCATATGATTTTTACTTCCATTCCAAATTTTTTCACAATATGTTATTTTGTCTATTGAATATTGATAAATTCATCGATTAGATTTGTAAGCCGTCGCACAAAAGTTTGTATTATATATCTATTGATTAATTGTACTATCATTATTATTAGTTTTTCAATTGTGTTGTTCATATGATTTATTTTGTTTGAGTAATGTTTAAGTGTTTATGTGCATATTTGATATGATTCTGTTTATAGTGGTTTTTTTTCTTCTAATGATTTAGTTTGAATGATTTATATTTTATGTCTTAGCCCCCCAAGTTATAAATCCTGGTTCCGCCCCTGGCTGCCATTTGCATTGTTCAAATCTTGAGGAAATCCGTCCTCCTTCAGGCATTCAACATTGTCCTTAAAGAGTTGCTTCTATAGGAAGGAAACTAATATGCAAACCTTCTTCATGCTTACTTGATACTATTGGGAAAGTTTCCTACCCCAAAGTGCGAGGTCGTAATTAAGGGAGCGTGTGAAAATGTGGAGTATTGTCCTATATTAAAAAAAATATAACTTTGTATAATGACTTATAATGATTTGACGACTATGGGTAAGTGGTTTTGGGTTGATACCTAAATTTCTTAATGATAAAGCAGGTTATCCCGTGTGTGAGACCGTTGTGGTCACACATATTCCACATCACCCATTCTTGCCATCACAATTGTCAATATTGACCAAAAGAAGAAAACCCCTTCAAACATTTGGTGCCTTCTGTGTTCCGGTCTCGATGTATTTCTAAATTCTAATCATATTCTCTTTATAATTAATGCACGTTGATAGTAATATTGTTTTACTACCATTTGGTTTTGCTATACTCAAGGTATCTGAGCAGAAAGGGAGATACTATAGGCAAAATAATTAATATCTGAGTAGATCCATCATGCAATATATATAATTTCTTAGGTTATGCACTTATGCTAGCTAGCTTCCTCGATCAACTAAATCATTTCTGAATTTCCATCATAATCTTCCTAAATCATGCATTATAGGAAAAGATATCTTTTTCATGAACAAAGAAGTGGTGAATAAGGTCTTACTGAAGATTTCGAGAGCCTAAAACCTTCAAGAACAAATAATATATGGATGAAAAAGAAGCTTGTGAGTCAAATTCGTAAAATAATTGGAGAACTCTTAATCTTATCATATCATTGGATTACATCCAAAACCAGCAATTCGATCTGTACTTCCTACTTAAACCCTTTTAAATTCGTTATCAAATACTAATCTTCATATCTTGAGCTTTGCATCGATCTTCCAATTGGGTACATTGATGGAGAAGCCATAACATCACCCATACTACTGGACATAAATGTGGCTATTCCTAAAGTGTAGGGAAGATCCTCGATCACCTGTCTGATATGAAAGAATTAATGGTATCATGCATTTTCATGTGCTGCTGATGCTGATCTATCCCTTGAGCTTCCTCTTCGCAGCCATCTCTTACATCGATCTCGGTTGTCAGACTGTCATTCTAAATCATAAATTATAATCTGATTACTATTTGAATGAGTGACTCAAATCGACCGTTTTATCCCCTAAGACGACATATCCATCGACCTACGTACTATTCATGTTCAGCATTGTCTCCAAGTTCTACAAGGGACGTTAGAGGAGGGACAAATGCATGTGAACTTGTGCAGTGCAATCGATCCATCATCACTTTCATAGCAAACCCTATTTTCTGGGTCCAGTTTGGTTGGATCTCAGACATATATATATGCCATTCTTTTGCCTGTTAAGATGAGGTCTGAGATGCACGTACTTTATACGAATCACAGGACAAAGAGTACCTAAGAAAGAAGGCCCCAATACGCCATTGTAAGTTTGTAACGAAGCAACACAGCCATGCGCATTTTAATTCAGAGGTTTAGATTGAGCTTCACTCTTCTTGATAGATCATATCCTCAAGCGCCTACTAAAGACAACCAGCTCGGATGCAATAATGATTTGTAGTGATCCAAGCTCATCGATTATTAGAACGTACTTGCAAAGGGTACTAAGGAATTGTAAATGATTTGCTAATTGAAATTTACGTACTAATATCTATAGGTCGATCTATAGGCATAGCAGATAACATCCGTATATGTTATTTCCGGCCACCCTCTCCCATATGAATGGTAATGGAGGAAAACAAGGAATGCATAGCAAAATACAAACAAAAGGCACCAAAAGAAGTTATATGAGCTACATCAGCTAAAGACATTCCAATTCAATGATGTTATAAAAACACCCTCATGTTTAAGCAAATATCCTAGCTAGCAAATTCGAATCCATTCCTACATTAGAATGTTCCACCTTCTATCTGTCCAAATTTCATGTGTTCATATTCTTGAATGTACTAAGTTCCGTTCTGATTTGATGTACGTACTAGCCTGAATCCTTATCAATGTTATCAAACCACATACTTTCTTACTAAGAATTATGGACATGGTGTGCAGGAAGATTTTATACTATGCTTCTAATGGGCATTTGTTCTCGAAGGGCCATATATAAAGAGCTGAAAGCAACTTCTCAGGATTTGCCTAGTCAACTCTATCTGAATCTGTCTGTAGATGAACATACGGAAGCCAGGACAGGAACAACATTATTTTCCATTATTATCTCTTTGGAGTTCAGCATAAAACAAACTTCAACTGCCAGTATGTGATCAACTTGTGCAACAATAAACTAACAAGTTGCTGTAATTGGATAACTCAAATGTTGAGGAAGCCCTTCTCCTTGAGGCTTTCAACAGTGTCCTTGAGAGTTACTTCAAACGGAAGGAAACTAATTCCCAGACCTTTTGCTTTCTCCACGGATACTTGAAACTTTGGGTCCGACGGAAGCATACGATAAGGATTGTCATCGTCACATCTGACAATAATGAAAAAAAAAAAAGGGAAAAAGGAAAGACCATTAGAAATTTGTCACATCCATTGAGTTTTGAAAATTCCTAACCAATGCAAATTTGGTTTTGTCCAGTGTAAATGCACATTAATACAATGGCCAATATATCTTTTACTGCCATATGGTTTTGCAACTGAAGGTCCCTGAGCAGAAGAAGAAATATTGATGATTATGCTGAGTTAGGTTGTGCCTAAATTTAGATTGGTTTATGACTCAGAGGGTAATGTTCCCCTGGCCTTGTCAGATATCAACCATATTATGTTGTTAGACTGTCAATATAGACCAGACATTTAAACACCATTCAACCTCAGGCTCAGACTGAGGGTCCAAATTAACAGTCTGACAACATTATATGCCAAAACTGTTAATCACGGAAATTTCCCGTAGCATAAAACATGTAATTAGTGAGATAAAGTTCTAAGATTGGTATTAAGTTGGATGGTACTCTTAATGAGTGAAACTGGCATCATTTGTGGCATTTGCAAATGATAAATTACCTTTCAGGAATGTACAAAGTGGGATAAAGTTGTTGTATAATCTTCAGAGCCTCGGAAATGTGTACGGCATGGCTGACCAAACAATACCTTCCACTAGCTGAAGGAATTTCATATGCTTGAATATGAGCAGAAGCAACATCTCTAACATCAATGAATCTGTAATTTGAAGCAGGCAGTGGTTTACCTACACAAAAAGGAAACAAGAAACAATCAACTATTAGCTTGCAGCACAAGAATTATTCAATACCAATGTTCCATCATACTAGTCATGCAAGATAGAGAAAGATAGGTGCTGAAAAATGTACCAGTTATGAGATTCTGAATCGTCTCCACCGTCAAATTAATTGTTGGCTGCAAGAGTGGACCAATCACAAGCCCGGGATTTATTGAAACCAAGTCAATCCCATTTCCTTCGGCAAATTTCCAAGCAGCCTCCTCAGCTAAAGTTTTTGAAAGAAGATACCATAGCTGGACAAGTGATAAAGAAAGTTCATACCGAGTTCGATCACATACATACTAAAACAAGCTAAACAGCTTTGTCTTCTGTAAGCATAATACCTTGATTTCAAATGTTATTCCATGAAAGTAGGAATCAGATTAATTATTTGTAAGACTTTGAATAAAGGGTGAAACACAGAAAATGATAAGAAATGGAACCTACTCACCTTGTGCTTCTCAGCAATAAGTGGATCCGAATACCATGTTTCATCAACTACAACATCAGGGGTCAAAGGTTTTCCATTCATTATTACTGCAGCAATAGAAGATGTCAAAACCACTCGCTTGACAGTCGGAAATTTTGCGCATGATTTCAGAACATTTAGTGTTCCCTTCACAGCAGGGTCAATTAGTTCTGCCTGAGATACGGAAACAAATGCTCATAGCCTCATACTACATTTTCTACATAAAAAAAATAATTAATAAAAAGAAAAACTTAAACCTTTGAAAGTTAGATGATTCTCTAGACAAGTACAAACACACACATGAAGACAGATATGATCCTGCAAGCGGAATTAACTGAAATCTAGAACAACTTTTTTTACAAACTCAATTGGGTTATGTTGACAACATCATCAGAAGTATATTTGAGCAGTTAAAACAGGCAATTAAATATTAAAGAGATGATCCAACCTGTGGGTCGCTGATGGATGAAAAGAGTACCGGAGATGCTGTATGAAAAACACCGTCACATCCATCAACTACAGGGTCAAAAGATCCTTCAGCTACCAAATCAGCTTTGAACAAATGAAGCCTTTCTTTTGCTCCGTCGAGTGAAACTAGGTGTTCTGTTTTCTTTGGATCGTCTGGGCCATATACACATAAACACAACTAGCTAGTGAGTCAAATGAGAACACATCAGCACCATCTATGCATAAGGTTTTGGCTAATGACCAAACACAAATACTGGATTTCAAGAAACAAACTTTGAATCCTGAAGTTTTCTTATGGTAAACAAAACAACAAAACGCAGAATATGAAAATGCAACTGATCGAAACAATTGTAGAGAAAAGGATTAATTTTGGTAGAAATACTGACTTAGGTCCCGAACAGTGGCTTTGACAATATAACCTCGTTGTAACAAAAGCTTCACCAGCCATGAAGCAATATAACCAGACGCTCCTGTTACACACACAACATTCCTTGCTCCACTCATCCTCTCTCTCTCTGAGAAGCTTTCCTACGGTTAGTGTTGCTATGGTGGGAATTGGGTGAGTAAATAATGGAGGCAAATTCAGTCTTCACAGCTTGTTAAACAGTAAGGAAAGCACCTGGACCCACTTCTTATTGGTCCCGAGTATTGTCATTTGTCAATGTCATGGTCCTAAATACAACATCTGTTTTTTTATTTGTTTTATTTATTTATTTATTTTCATTTAATTTATTATTTTTTCTTTTAAATGGAGGTTTTCATTTAAAAGACTTTGCTTGGTCCAAAGTCCGAACCCAACTGCCAAGAACATATAAATTAGGATTATTATCATAGATAGTAGCTAAACTATCATGGTTAATATCATGGTAGCTAACCTCAATTTATATGATATGAGTGGAAAACAGTACATTTATATATTTGTCATAATAATTGGAAGACTAGATGATCGAAAGATTGATCTTTTATGGTGATATTTAAATGTTTATTAGAAAATAAACAGTTCCTATTATAGTAAACAAAATTATTTTTCGAACAAAAATATCACTAGACTAAAAACTGTTTGGTTGTCTTTTTTTTTTTTTTTTTCCAAATAAAGCACTACTAGCTAGTTAGTTGCTTCTCACTTATCATAATTAACTGTTGTTCTCTATTATTCAAATTTTACAAATATGATTCTGATGAGCACTTATTTGATTTGAACCATATATAACAATTAAGAAGATGATACCAAACAATTTTTGAGTATCTACATCGTCTACCTCCCAAAAACTAATTCTCTTATTGATTATTAAAAAAATAAAAAGACTTATGAGCATTTGCTTAGTGAACTCCGAATATGACTGCATATTTATTTTAAGGAAGCCTGGACAGGAATCATGACTTGAACTGCGGCCAATGTGTTTTATATATAGGCTGACAAATTAAATCCAGCTAGTTCAAATCTTGAGGAAGCCCTTCTCCTTCATGCTTTCAACAGTGTCTTTGAGCGTTACTTCAAAAGGAAGGAAGTTAATTCCTAAACTTTTTGCTTTCTCCTTGGATACTTGAAAACTTGTGTCGGAAGGAAGAATAACAAGAGGATTGTTATCCTCACATCTGCCGATAAATGACAAATAAGAACAGAGGGAAAAACAATTAGAAATTTGCCTCATCCATTGAGTTTTGAAATTCCTAAGTACATTTGGTTTGCAAATTCTTCAAATATAAAAAAGAAAAAAAAAGAATATATAGTCTGTGCCAGTGTCAATAAACATTGATACAATAGCAAATATCTTAATTTTCACTGTCATTTGGTTTTGCAGCTAAGGTGTCTAAGCCGAAAGAAAATTAGTGGTGATTATGCTGAGTTAGGCAAATGTTCTCTTGCCAATATCAAGCATGTTATGTTTGTTAGGTTGTGTTTATAGATCATCGATCATCTAAAGTTCTAAACATCATTCAACCTCGTTAATTATCAGTCCAAATTGGCAACCATTCAACACAAGTTATTTATAGAAATTCTCGGTATCCTAAAACCTGTAATTAGTGGGATAAAGTTCGAAGGATGGTATTGACAAGTTACCTTTCAGGAATGTACAAAGTGGGATAAAGTTGCCTTATAATCTTGAGAGCCTCTGAAATGTGCGTGACATGGCTGACCAAACAATACCTTCCACTAGCAGAAGGAAGTTCAAATGCTTGAATATGAGCAGAGGCAACATCTCTACAGTGGCGGATCCACTCAAGGGGCTGCATGGGCTATAGCCCCCCCAAAATTTTTGTAATACATTAATTAGTATAGGGCTATTAGTGTAATAGCCCCCCAGAAAAAAAAAAAAAAAAAAAGTTAGTCTAATAGTCTCTCACTCTTTCCCCACCCTCACGCCTCAACTCCTCTACAGGGACTATCTCTACACTAGGGTCTAGGGGCTACATGGGCTATACCCCCCCAAAAAAAAATAAACAAATTTGGTTTAGAGTTAGTCTCTCCCTCTCTCCCCCTCCTCACTCCCTCACGCCTCCAATCCCTCTAATAGCCCCCCCCCAGAAAAAATAAATAAATAAATAAATAAAAGGTTCAAATCCCCTCCTCATGCCTCCAAGCTTCAGTCCATCTATCCCTCCTTGAGTCTGGTCAGTGGGCAATGGTCCTTGTTCTTTCTCCTTCAATCCTCCCCTCAAGATCATTTAATTGATCAATTCCTCAAGACCTCAATCTGATGAATGTTTTATGAGGTTTGCTCAATGACCCAAAAAATTTTTTTTTGCCTCACGGCAAAAAAGTTAACCCTATAAAAGTTAGCCCCCCCCATTTTAGAATCCTAGATCCGCCACTGCATCTCTAAGTCTCTAACATCAATGAATATGCAATTTGAAGCAGGCAGTGGTTTACCTGCAAAATCAAAAGGGAAACAACAAACGATATAGCGCCTGCAGCACAAGAATCATGCAAGAGAGAAAAAGATAGTTGCTTAGGTATATATGTCGTACCAGTTATGAGATTCTGAATCACCTCCACCGAGAGACTAAGAGTCGGTTGTAAAGGTGGACCAATCACAAGCCCCGGATTTATTGAAACCATGTCAATCCCATTCTCCTTGGCAAATTTCCAAGCAGCCTCCTCAGCTAAAGTTTTTGAAAGAATATACCATGCCTTGAAAGTTCATACGGAATTAAGTTCATTAATTATGAGTCCATAACTTCGATCATACCAAACAGTACGTTGTCTCATAATAAATTCATAAGTGTACCTTAATGTCCAGTAAATTGAATAAAAGGTGAAACTAACATATAATTCATATATCAAACCTTATACTTCTCGCAAACAAGTGGATCCGAAAACCATGTTTCATCAACTACAACATCAGAAGTCAGAGGTTTTTCGGTCAACATCATTGAGGCCATAGAAGATGTTAAAACTACTCTCTTGACAGTCGGAAACTTTGCGCATGATTTTAGAACATTAAGTGTTCCCTTCACTGCAGGGTCAATTAGTTCTGCCTGAGATATGGAGACAAATTAAGGATCATATATTGCAGTTTTATATAAAGAATTCTGAAAGTATATATGTTGATTCGATCTCTAAAGAAATAGAAAGCAAACGCGCGCGAGCAAACAAAAATACATATTCGAACCATGAAGTAAATTAAGGGACGAACCTGCGGGTCAGTAGGTGACAGTAAGACAGGGGATGCCGTATGAAAAACACCATGACACCCATCAACTACAGGGTCAAAAGATCCTTCTTCCAATAAATCTGCTTTGAACAAATGAAGCCTTTCTTTTGCTCCATCAAGTGAAAGCAAGTGTTCTGCTTTGTTTGGATCATCTGTACGTAAGCAAACACAGGACAGGATACTGTAAAATAGAAACGTAGCAACAACAAAACCCAGAATTTTGAAAAGTGAAAGAGGAAATAATTAATTAACACTGACTTGGGTCGCGAACAGTGGCTTTGACAGTGTAACCTTGTTGTAATAAGAGCTTCACCAGCCATGATGCTATGTAACCGGACGCTCCTGTTACACACACAACCTTATTAGTTGCTCCGCTCATCTTCTCTCTCTCTCTCGGCTCAGAAGCTCACAGTTGGCTGTTTTTATGGTGATCGAGATGGATCAATGAGATAAAGTTTTGGGTCAATAATGTTCTTTTGTCTAATTCAGCTCAGAAGATACGAAAATTTTTCTATCACCCATGTGTATATGCATTTGGGTGGTCTCTGTTGGATTGTTCAACTCTTCATCCAACCACACACATCATCTGCGTGCAAACTATTGAATCGCTCACCCCTGCATGTCCGCCGTTGGATCGTCTGGTGAATATGCACTTGGTGAATGGAAGACTCTTTGCCGAGTATATAGTAAATTAATTTTTGATGCAAGGGAAGGCGTCAAAATCTTTTATTCTCTGATTGTACCATGATTTTAATGTACCAGCTGACATGGCACAATCTCAGCCATTGATTTTATTTTAGACATTATTTAATTGGAATAATCAAACTGACAGAAGTTAGTCTTTGACGGTTTGACTAGATGTTAAAAAAAGGGGAGTGCACCCATTTTACAAACTGCACTCCCTTTCATATTTTTATATTATTTTTCTTGCCCTATTATTTTGAATTCCTAAAATAGCCCTTGTTGTAATTGCTTCCATAAACCACCTTCGCCTGCCATGATTCATGAACACAAAATAACCTTTCTTTCTCTGTCTTTACCATCTTGATCCATATTGCTGATGATGACGAACCCTTTGATTGAGAAAAACAAGACTCAGTTCTTAAGCTTCGATCTTAAACAACATGGATTTAATGATACATGTCTCAGCATGTTAACAAAAACTTCACGCCTTCACGGTTCCAATTCGAGTCCTCATCGCATTGCCTATTCACAACCCCAGATCTCTTTCTCCATTGGACCAAAATTAAGCAATACAAATTGAAAAGAAATGCAGGGGAAGGGGAAATTGCAAGATGGAGCTGATGAGTGCTTTCTTGTTGTTTCTGGGTTTTGAAAATGTGAGAGAGAGAGAGAGAGAGAGAGGAGTAGATGAGAGTAGGGAGAAATTCGGGAGTAGGTGATAAATTGCGAGCAACAAACTTTTGGGAAAATCCAGACGGAATTGGGTATATTTCGTGCTTAATTACCTTGATCGATCTTTTTAGGAATCACTCTTCTTCGAAAATCCCAGTTGGTTTGTAAAAAATGAAGAATATGTTCAATTTGTCATTCAATCAGCTTTTGGGTGAGCTTCCTCATCGTTCGGTAGAGAATTATAGGAATAGATTTCTGGAAAATCAATCATGGTTTTGTGGAGATTTGGATGGAATAACATTCTGAAAAATCAATCATATATGTGATAGCAAGGGTTGGATTCAAGAGATATGGTTGCTAAGCTTCAGTTTGATTCTAGCTGGTTTACTTTTTGCATGTTTGCGGTTTGGTTTTACTTGCAAACAGGCATCAACAAACTCAGATGAATGGCTTGGTTATTGGTTATTTGGAAAATTCAAAATACAATGGAGGGTAAGTTTGAGAATCCAATAATTGATGATTGAAAGAAATATTATAATAATACAAGAGGAGTGCAGTTTGTAAAGTGGGGAGTGTCAATTTCACTCCCCTAAAAAAATTGGTCTAATAATAAAAAGGGTTTTTTAGACTTTCCCACATATCTTTTTCGACCTCACGAGTCACGCCCATCTCTCGTCTCTCTCTCTCTCTCTCTCTCTCTCTCTCTCTCTCTCTCTCTCTCTCTCTCAGATAGCTTCTGGGTTAATTGCCGGAATTGAAGTACCCAGCCACTACGATCGCCGGAATCGAAGACATTAAATAAGCTCCTATATTTAGCATTCGGTGTGTTTCCCTTTGTTTCAAAGTTCTACGTTAACTGACTTGACTCAAAAATGGCAGAACTTCAGTCCCCCTACTCTACTTTCTGCTACCATCATCAATGACAGATGACACCATCACCATCACCATCATCAAAGTTCCAAGTAAAAAACTAATGGGCGTAAATCCAAAATGAGATATGGGTTTTTTTTTACTTCTATCTCCCTAGCTTACTTCAAAATGAAATATGAAAAATAAGATCTAAGATAGAGAAAAATGAGGTCAAAATGAGATCAGAAAAATAAGATCTAAGATGGAGAGACAGAGAGAGGCTTTGAATCTGACATGGGTGGTATTTGATTTGTTTGCATCAAATCCTTTGCAAAGTGAAAAAAGGAAAGGGTTTTCTGCATCCGTCCTTGGTAGCTGAGAGGAGGAGATGATGATGATTGATGAATGAATGATATTAATTACAAGTGCAAAGACTGAAACAACCCCACGAAGTTGAAAAATTCACAAAGCCCAAAATATCACAGGTTGACTCAATCTAACTGTTGACCTTAACTTCCGTCTCTAGTACACTAAGGTGATGTTTGTTACATGGGATGTCACAAGCCGGGCTTATTCTTAATACATATCCGGGCTTCCTTTAGCTCGGCTTACACAAGAAAATTTGCCCCATGTTTGGCAAGTTGGTGTTATGTAAGCTAGGGATTATCTTCTTCTTTCTCTTTGCCCAGAACTCTCTCTTCTCCACCGCTCTCTCTCTCTCTCTCTCTAATCTTTTCTTCCTTCTTTCTTCTTTCTCCCTTTATCTCTGCTCTTTTCTTCCTTCTTTCTCCCCTTATCTTTGCTCCTCTTCCTTCTCCCTTTATCTCTCTAATGTTCTAGATCTGCTCACCGCTGCCACACCACCACCATTGCCACAGTGAGGACAACCCACAACACCGCCAAATCCTCGCTCTCTTTCCGGTCCTCTCTCCTCAAGCTATCAGCTTTGTTCTCTCTCTCTTCTCGCACTGGTGTCTTTGTCCACAGTTCCAATCACAACGCAACCAGTAAAAACCGCCGCACTCTCCGTGGCTCTCTCTCTTCAGCAGCAGCGACGCCAATCCGCACCACCCTCAATCAAAACCCAGATCACTTCGATCAAATAATTGACGAGTCTGGGAGGACCGGAGGAGTAGAGAAAAAAAAATTGAGGAGAAAGAGTCCTGGAGGGGGACTAGAGAGCGGCACCTATTTTGGGGTGCTATGGAACGAACAATTGAGGGGTTTTTAATCCCGCGGGTCCCACCACAATCCCATTTAATGTCATCCCATGTTGTCAACAAACATGGGACAGACTTACCTAAGAAAATAACCCCCCTTAGTCCAGTCCAGTCTCATATACCAAACATCCCCTAAATCTATGGTACAATCCAAAACTCTCCCGAGCGGAAAGTCAAACACATTGCAATCAGCACCTACGTCCTCATCCCATAAGCTTCAATTCCAAACTTTGCTAAGACCACATAATCTACATTAATGCATTCTTAAAGGCGAAAGAAGAACCAGAATATATAGCTAACGGATCGAAAGAAAAGAACTAAACGGTTTCAATTGAACTTTTATTGATTGGCATTTTTTTAAAAAATAAATATATAGAAAAATGAAAGAAACTTCTACAAAAGAAACAAAAATGAATATAAGAGATGTTCGGCATTGAAAAACACAATAATACAAAGAATATAAGTAGGTTGTTCACTACTAATATTGTTGAAGGCACAATAATACAAGGAATATAAGTAGTTGATCACTAATTTTGTTGAAGCCTTTAAGGATAAAACCTCATACAGTCATACCTAGGGTTGTTAATGGGTCGTGTCATGTCGAATTCAGGTCGTGTCAAGGTATAAACGTGTTGGAATATGCAAATCCAAACCCGACTCATTTAATAAACGTGTCGGAGAATCCAAATCCAAATCCAAACTCAACTCATTTATTAAACGGCTTACCCGATCCAACCTTTATAACTCATTTAATAAAATAGTTGTGTCAAAATAAATAATAATTGATGGGTCGGGTTTGGCACTACTAGCTAGTTAGTTGCTTCTCACTTCTCATAATATCTGTTGTACGTTCTCATATACTAATGAATACTTTGATTCTAAAAGAATAATTCTCTTAACTGTTCTCTATTATTCAAATTTTACAAATATGATTCTGATGAGCACTTATTTGATTTGAACAATATATAACAAGAAGATGATACCAAGCAATTTTTGAGCATCTACATCATCTACCTCCCAGAAACTAATTCTCTTATTTGGTTATTAAAAAAAAAAGACTTATGAGCATATGCTTAGTCAACTCCGAATATGACTGCATATTTATTTTAAGGAAGCCTGGACAGGAATCATGACTTTAACTGCAGCCAATGTGTTTTATATATAGGCTGACAAATTAAATCCAGCTAGTTCAAATCTTGAGGAAGCCCTTCTCCTTCAGGCTTTCAACAGTGTCTTTGAGCGTTACTTCAAAAGGAAGGAAGTTAATTCCTAAACCTTTTGCTTTCTCCTTGGATACTTGATAACTTGGGTCGGAAGGAAGAATAACAAGAGGATTGTTATCCTCACATCTGCCAATAAATGACAAATAAGAACAGAGGAAAAAACAATTAGAAATTTGCCTCATCCATGGAGTTTTGAAACTCCCAAGTACATTTGGTTTGCAAATTCCTCAAATATAAAAAAGAAAAAAATATATATATAGTCTGTGCCAGTGTCAATAAACATTGATACAATAGCAAATATCTTAATTTTCACTGCCATTTGGTTTTGCAGCTAAGTTGTCTAAGCCGAAAGAAAATTAGTGGTGATTATGCCGAGTTAGGCAAATGTTCTCTTGCCAATATCAAGCATGTTATGTTGTTAGGTTGTGATTATAGATCATCGATCATCTAAACATCATTCAACCTCGTTAATTATCAGTCCAAATTGGCAACACTAGTTATTTATAGAAATTCTCGGTATCCTAAAACCTGTAATTAGTGGGATAAAGTTCTAAGGATGGTATTGACAAGTTACCTTTCAGGAATGTACAAAGTGGGATAAAGTTGTCTTATAATCTTCAAAGGCTCTGAAATGTGCTCGAAATGGCTGACCAAACAATACCTTCCACTAGCAGAAGGAAGTTCAAATGCTTGAATATGAGCAGAGGCAACATCTCTAACATCAATGAATCTGTAATTTGAAGCAGGCAGTGGTTTACCTGCAAAATCAAAAGGGAAACAACAAACGATCGATATAGCGCCTGCAGCACAAGAATCATTCAATTGTGACTTTACATCACCTAATTAATCATGCAAGAGAGAAAAAGATAGTTGCTTAGGTATATATATATGTTGTACCAGTTATGAGATTCTGAATCACCTCCACCGAGAGATTAAGAGTCGGTTGTAAGAGTGGTCCAATCACAAACCCCGGATTCATTGAAACCAAGTCAATCCCATTCTCCTTGGAAAATTTCCAAGCAGCCTCCTCAGCTAAAGTTTTTGAAAGAATATACCATAGCTGGACAAGTGAAGAAGGAAGTTCACTAATGAGTTCATAACTTCGATCATACCAAACAGTACGTTGTTTCATAATAAATTCACAAGTGTACCTTAATGTCCAATAAATTGAATAAAAGGTGAAACTAACATATAACTGATATATCAAACCTTATACTTCTCGCAAAGAAGTGGATCCGAAAACCATGTTTCATCAACTACAACATCAGAAGTCAGAGTTTTTCCAGTCATTATCACTGTGGCCATAGAAGATGTTAAAACTACTCTCTTGATAGTCGGAAACTTTGCGCATGATTTTAGAACATTAAGTGTTCCCTTCACTGCAGGGTCAATTAGTTCTGCCTGAGATATGGAGACAAATTAAGGATGATATATTGCAGTTTTTATTTAAAGAATTCTGAAAGTATATATGTTGATTCGATCTCTAAACGAATAGAAAGAAAACGCGCGCGAGCAAACAAAAATACATATTTGAACCATGAAGTAAATTCAGGGACGAACCTGCGGGTCAGTAGATGACAGTAAGACAGGGGATGCCGTATGAAAAACACCATGACACCCATCAACTACATGGTCAAAAGATCCTTCTTCCAATAAATCCGCTTTGAACAAATGAAGCCTTTCTTTTGCTCCATCAAGAGAAAGCAAGTGTTGGGCTTTCTTTGGATCATCTGTAAGTAGACAAGCACAGGACAGAACACTGTAAAATCGAAACGTACCAACAACAAATTAAACCCAGAATTTGAAAAAGTGAAAGACGAATTAATTAATACTGACTTGGGTCGCGAACAGTGGCTTTGACTGTGTAACCTTGTTGTAATAAGAGCTTCACCAGCCATGATGCTATGTAACCGGACCCTCCTGTTACACACACAACCTTAGTAGTTTCTCCGCTCATCTTCTCTCTCTCTCTCTCTCTCACTCAAGGCTCAGAAGCTCAGAGTTACGTGCTTTTATGGTGATCGAAATCGAACAATGAGTTGAAGTTTTGGGTCAATAATGGCAGTCATTAATTTAAGCTCAGAATATAGTAAATTAAGTTGGCAGTCAGAATATAGTAAATTAAGTTGGCAGTCATTAATTTATGACGCAAGGGAAGGCGTCAGAAACTTTTGTCATCTGAAGTCGAACACATTGCAATCAGCACCTACGTCCTCATCCCATATTCCCATCCCTTAAGCTTCAATCCTAATATTTTCTAAGACTACAATGCATTCTTAAAGTCCAGTGAAACAAGAACCAGAATATATAACAAACGGAAAGAAAAGAACTAAACGGTTTCAATTGAACTTTCATCGATAGGTATTCATTTTTTTTCTTATAAATATACAGAAAAATGAAAGAAACTTCTACAAAAGAAATTAAGGTGAATATAAGAGAAGTCCAACATCGAAAGACACAAGAATACAAGGAATATAAGTGGGTAGTTCACTATTAATATTGTTGAAGGCACATTAATACAAGGAATACAAGTGGTTCACCACTAATACTGTTGAAGCCTTTTTAGGATAAAACCTCATACCTATTTTTAGGGAGGGCAAAAGCGTTGACCACACTGCCTAGCCAAATATTCTCTTTTAGTTTCTTCTTTTTCTTGGTTTGGTCTGGCGCCGGAATTTCTTTCAGCTCCGGTGGCTATTGTTTGTTCTTGACAAAAAAAAAATATTTTGCCCACTAATGGACCATCATGGCATCATCACTTCTAGGTATTCGAATTTTTCCTTCTTGAAATGATTCATTTGTCTCTGAAATATGGGAACAAACAAATTTTCAAGCTACTTTCTCTTAGTTTTAGACTTGTCAAGCTTCTGGGAAATGATTTAAAGTGCCATTTTGGTACATTTATTAGCAAATTGAAATTATGAAATACAAGTCTGACACCCAACAGGATGAAATATTAACTACTTTGTTGACTTGCAAAGTGTTCCAAGATTAAAACAAGTTCGTCTCCTTCAAATTCTCAACAGTATCTTTCAGAGAGATCTCCAGAGGAGTAAAGTTAAGACCCAAAATCTGCACTCTTTCCTTCGATACCTGGTAAGTTTTTGCTAAAGGTTCGTCATCTGCACATCTGCCAAGAACAGAGACACATTCATTCTGAAGCCTGAACTTTGAAAATTATGAGGTATTTTGTGTTTTATCCGACTGTATTTAGCACACCATTTACTTTCAGTATGTTAGACCAGTAGTAACAAAAAGGGTACATTTTGCCTTTCCGGTAAGTGTTAATTCACGTGTTCATCTTGAGCTAAACCACTCAAATAGCTTATGCAATTTAAAAGTGAAGATTCATATGTCAATTGAAATCCATTGTCAAAAGTATGTGTGTAGATGATAACTTGATCAAATGAACTCTCTGAGTATCTCAAAAACCTTCTTTAATTTTATGTCCAATCTCAAAATACTTCATGTGACCGAAAAAGACTCATTCGGCATATGGGATCTCAGTCATACCAAAATCAACCCATGCAAGTATCCCTATATATGCAAGAGAAGTTTTGAAATCGTGACAGAAAGGTACATTAACAATCCAGCAAACCTACACTATCCTCGTATGTGTTATAAAACATATGCAGCAGTGACATCCAATAATTTAGTCAGAAACTTACTTTTCGGGAAGATTGATAGCAGGGAAGATGTCACGCAAAATTTTCACAACCTCAGAACAATGGAGTACTCTTCCAACTACACAATATCTCCCACTAGCGGAAGGATTCTCATAGGCTAGAATATGTGCATTAGCAACATCTCTAACATCAACCCATCTATGAGCAACATTTGGAAATGTTTCAGTTCCTGCATCAATTAAACCAAAGTTTCAATAAACACAATGATCCTATTTTTTCTTCTTTTTTTGAAAAGCATGAGGAAAACATGTTCTACTATTAGTCGTCAACTGTTGCAGATTGATGATAACAGAAAGAGAAGGGAAATATACTTGCACAAACAAGTAATTGAATGATATGGCCAAGAAAGTCTCAAATCATCATAAACAAACATACAACATGTACTGAAAAGGTAAAATGACAACTGACCTCAACTAACATTGCTTATAAAAATAACAGATCTTCAAACTAGTAGCCTCGGAGGCAGGGGTAAATGTAAGTCCACTCTTTTGAACAAAAAAAATGCACAAGTTCCTGGCAGAACAACGCTGGTATTTTTATTTCAAATTTTCAAGTATGACAGATACAAACAATACAAATAAGTACTAACTTGATTCGCACATTTATTCCTTCTCTTTTGAATTGTGCTCGAACCCATATTCTTACAGGTGAGATTTATTTCATAACTGTCGATAAATATAAAAGGCATCAAGTACAAGATTTAATTGGTGGTAGCTAAATATAGTGATCAAGGACCAGATACTAGCTAGCTAGGGAGTGCATGACAATTGACGAGTGAAACATATATAAATACACTATCACACTTAAGAATCTATGTTTTAGCAGTCCAACATGGCAAAGTATAACCTTCATTTCTTTTTTCTCCAAAGGAGTAAATCTCCTGTCAAAATTAAAATGACACACAATGACAGTTAAGTTTGAAGAAATGTAACTTTTACACATAACAGGTTGTTTCATAGAGATTATGGCATATTGAAATCATGAGATGATATTACTAATACTTTCTTTAGAGTACCATTACGAGATTCAGAAGTGGCTCCATGCTTGTGTTCACAATTGGCCGTAAGAGAGGGCCAATCACTACTCCTGGATGCAATGTAACCATATCAATTACATTCTCTTTTGCAAACTTCCAAGCAGCTTCCTCAGCTAAGATCTTTGAAACCGCATACCAAAGCTGATGAAAACCAAAGTTTCAATAAATAGAATGAACCTACTTTCTTAAGCATGCTGCATGAAATATACAAGATTTAACTCTCATTCAATAATATTGTAATTACCAGAGTTATGCTAAGCAACCATGCAAGAAACAAAAGACATAGTTTGTCACGAAATAAATAGAACATGAAATACGTAGCTTACAAACTATATACCTTTGATCTTTCACAAAAAGCTGGATCTGAAAACCAAGTTTCATCAACTGTAACATCAGGAGAAAGAGGTTTTCCGTTGCACAAAACTGTCACGATAGAGGATGTAATAACCACCCTTTTGACAAACGGAACATTCGCACATGATTTGAGGACATTAAGCGTTCCCTTCAAAGCAGGGTCAATTAATTCTGCCTGACAAAAGATGGGGAGGCGTCATGATTATAGATTTTGCAGGTAAAATCAAATTGCATCAATAACTGTTGCCAAAGTATCAAATAGAACTGAATTATATAAGTGTTAAATCGAGATGCTACAAATTAAGAATGCATGAATGTTACTACATAAACAGGGTCAAAGAAGAAATGGTAAAACATTTGAACCATGTAAGTAAAGAGATGAACCTGTGGGTCAGTGACTGAAAGTAGTACAGGGGATGCCAGATGGAAAACACATTCACATCCATCAATTGCAGGATCAAAAGACCCTTCTTCTAACAAGTCTGCTTTGAACAAATGAAGCCTTTCTTTTGCTCCATCAAGTGAGAGAAGGTGTTCTGTTTCCTTTTGGTCATCTGCAGCATGCAAAAACCCAGATAAATGGAAATGAAAACAGAACAAAACAGAAAGAAAGAAAATATATAGAAGTAATGGAATGGAACTGACTCAGGTCACGAACAGTGGCTTTGACAGTATAACCTCGTTGCAATAAGAGCTTGACCAGCCATGATGCTATGAAACCAGATGCTCCCGTCACACACACGACCTTCCTTCCTCCACAACTCATACTCTCTCTCTCTCTCTCTCTCTCTCTCTCTCTCTCTCTCTCTCTTTTGTTTTCTCCGGTAAGAAGTGACCTGAAATCGTCAGCTTATAAGAAGTGACCTGAAATCCACAGTGACTCTATTGTTTGTTTGTTTGTTTTTTTTTAACAATACTCTCTATTGTTTGTTGTCTTACTTACTGGATGGGGGTCGTTTTCACTTTTCTCTATTAAAATAATAATTAAATATATTAGGTCGACCCTCTATTGTTTGTTGTCTTAATTATAAAAAAACAAATTATCCAGATTTTTATAATTATTTGTTGAATTTAATTAAGGAAAAAAATTACCGTTAGTCCCTGTTTGACGCGGAATCAAACCCGTCCTTTTTGGCTCGTGAGTTTAGGCGTGCCAGCACCAATAGGTGCAAGTTGTTGTTGTTGTTGAACTTGATTACGCGCTCTTCTTGACTTCTTCTCGTCACGATTGTCGCACAAAGATAGATATCTTTATGCTCAGGCTCTTATTCATGCCTCGTTGATACAAGGACTTGTGTTTGTAAAGCTTTGTCGAGTTTTACCAATCGATACCAAAAACGTGATCCCTAGCAGAGCATTGCGTCGAGGTAAGGATTGTGTGCTGCGATGCTGCAGTCGCAAATGCAGTGTTGCAGGTTAGCAAGCAATGAGGATTGCATTCGCTAAGCGTGCGTGTAGATTCTCATCATAGTAATTGCAGTCGCAAGCGTTCGTGCAAATACTGAAGTAGCCCAAGGGGCTGACAAGATACTCTTTGAGAGTAGTTTGTGTGTTTGTAGATGATTGAAGGTATCTTTGGATGATGGAAATGCTCTCCTTATATAGCCTCTTGGTAGTGAATGCATCCAAAACTAAATTGGCAAGTGAGTAGGCTTCCATTTCCATAGTGCAACTTCTAAGTGCAGCAATAACTTCTTAAGTGTAGCAATAACTTCTTAAGTGTAGCAATAACTCTTGAGTGCAGCTGCTACAACTTTATCTTAGAGTGGTAATGGTGGTTACCTAACTTCATTATGATCATGACAAGCTTGGCACCAAGTTTTGCCTAACTTATCTTTATTTTCAGAAATCTGTGCTGACTTGAACTTTGGAAATCTTCCCGATATCAGAAATTTACCAATGACCACTTTTTGGAAAGCTCTGGATGTCTTCTTTTCAACCATAGGTTTTTTGTAAATTTCTGATTTCGGATGAATCAGTTATGGGCCAAACAATGAGGCTGACTCAGATCTTTGTCTGGAAACAGTTTGGGCTGAAGTTTTAATTATAAATGGGCTTCTTAGAAGTCTTCAAATATTCTGAAAATATTCATGGACATACTTCAAGATGTTAGTGACCATTTCCAATTAGAATTTCTCCAACCTATGTTAAGATGAATATTTGGTGAATATTCTCTTTTTGTCACTCAGAAGCCATTTCCAGCTTTCCCAAGTCTTATTAGGAATGTGCAATCCTTCATCCTTTTTATTTAGTTTTATTCACAAAAACTCTGAAATATCTTGGACTTCCTTCGTAGCATATTATCTTTGTGCCTCTGTATTCTTCAGGCCTCGATATTGGTATCCACTTTAGATCTTTTAGTTTGTATACATATGGACTTTTCTCATTAAATTAACATTTTATTAAATGTTAATTCCGCAAATTAGATTGTTTTGTCGGAACTGATCTCCAAGTTCTAACACTTATTAGAAAGAAAAAATATAATCCTTCCTACAAAACCCCATTAACGGGCAAATGAACAATTTCATGAAGTTGTCCCAATGCAAAAGTTAAAGCCAAGAAAGTCTTTTTGCACTATTGATAAACAGAATACGGTTTCTGCTCTCTAATTTCCTCTATGAAAGTAGTAGGTTTAAATATTTAATGACGATCCAACTACCTTTGGCCTCATTACAACAAATCTTCTTCCTCGTTTGGGCTTATACACATGAAATGGGCCACGAGCATTGGTCCAACGACAGCAGGCCCGAAAAGATCTGGGCCAAAAATATTTTGGGCTCAAACAATCCCTGAACTAAACTTTGACTCATTCGACACTTTTGTTCTTGAATTTTGAAATATATCACTTTAGTCCCTGAACTTTGAAAAATACTATCACTTTCATCCCTGACCGAAGTTTTCACCGAATAAACCTTCGATTCCGGCCAATTCGAACGACAAAACATACTGGGTATTGAAGCCCTCCTTGAGGCGAGTTCAACGCCACCAACCTCGCCTCAAACCGTCGCCGGACGGCGGAGAATTTTACAATTAAAGTTTCGGCCACCACCGGCTTTCGGGCTAAATTCGAGTCATTTTAGGCCGAATCGAGCTTAGCCTCAGTTATAAAAATTACTCCTCTCATCCGTGTGAACATTTTGGCATAGGTTTTGCACCATTTTTTTCGGTCAGGGACGAAAGTGATAGTCGGTGTTGAAGTTCAGGAACGAAATAAATATATTTTAAAGTTCAGAGACGAAAGTGTTGAACGAGTCAAAGTTGAGGTACTAAAGGTGATTTTTTCCCTTAATTTAATGAAATTCAATATATATATACTGTTCAATACTTCAATTAGAGAAGTTCCATATCACTGTGGATTCTTCTAGTCAATACTTCAATTAGAGATGTACTCCACAGTTATAGACTCAGCACCGACTATTTTTGGATAATTGTATTTAATTTTCTTCCATCAACGGGTCCTTGACCAGCAAGGACAAAAGTAGTCAAATATTTCCCCTCCATTCTGCTATAGTAAAAAAGTTGCTCAATAAGGACAGAAATATTTCGAATTTTCACTGTAGCGGAATGAACAGTGACAAAAAAATTTATTGAGGTCAATAATTTTCACTTTTCCCGAAATAAACAGTGACAAAAAATTTATTGAGGTCAATAATTTCATGTTCATCCAAAAATTATTGACCTCAATAAATTTTTTTAGTAACAAGAAAAATTATTGAGGTAAACAATTTTACTGTTCACCCAGAAATTATTGACCTCAATAATTTTTTAGTCACTGTTCATTCGCTACAATGAATTTTCGAGATATTTATGTCCTTGATGGGCAAAAATTTATTGTAGCAAAACTTGTTGGGCAAAAAGTTGCCACGTTTGGACCTATGGGGTATTTCCCTTATTGCTGCTACTCATAAAAACAAAAACAGAGTAAAGAGAATTATTTATTAGTATTCTTTTGCAAATAGTAAAAGAGAATGAGAATTCAGACCAAAAAAAATACAAAGGGAGAGAGTGAGTGAGAAGACCAACCAAAAATACCATGCACTTTCTCTAGATCAAAAGCTACTTTACTTCTATTAATCATAGTTGAAGATTTTGGCAAATGATACAAAGCACCATTATGGTAAGCTTATGAGCAAATCAACATTAGAAAATATAAGTTTCACAAGGCAATGATCTCATAAACAATAAAACCTCCAAGGTTTAGGGAAACCTCAGAGGTTTAGACATACATACTATCAATCTTCAACTATTTTCCTGACTTGCCAACGAGTTCCTTAATCAGAAGAAGTTCTTGTCCTTAAAACATTCAACAGTATCCTTCAGACTAACTTCTAGAGGAGTATACTTTACACCCAAAGTTTGGGCTCTTTCCTTGGATACCTGGTAAGTTGGCGTGAAAGGTTTATCATCTGCACATCTGTCAAACAGAGACTCGTTAGTTTCTGAGGTCCCAATATTCTGTGTTGCCAATCAAGCAAATTATCAATTACGAAAAGATGTATATTATCCTACTGTACTTGGCATATATACCATTTAACTTTCAGACAGTACACCAGTGTTAACAAAAGAACAGAGGTAGGATCACACTAATGCCAGATGTTAATCAGATTATGTATCTCATACGCAAACACTGCAAATACTATGCAAGAGGGATAGTTTGAAATCTAGCAGAAAGGTACCATTAATGACCAAGTAAACCTGCGGCATCCATACAACTGCCACCAAGTTTGAATTAGCAACTTACTTTTCTGGAAGCGTGAGAGCAGGCGAGATATCACGCAAAATTTTCACAACCTCTGAACAATGTTTTACGCTTCCAACTAAACAATAACGTCCACTAGCTGAAGGATTCTCAAAGGCTAGAATATGTGCATTGGCAACATCTCTAACATCGACAAATCTATAAGTTGTGTTTGGAAATGTTTCGGTCCCTGCATCAATTAAACGATTATCAGGAATAATAATTTCTTGGCAGATAGTCTATAACAGATATCATGCTGAAATGTAAACAAACATTGACAATAAGTTTATAACGTAGCGACCAGGCTACACAGGGACTGGAGATTCGGCAATATGACATATATTGTGAGAAAGTAATTTTCAAACATTATCTTCCTATGACCTCCATTTACACCACCATGAACACCACCCTCCACCCCTTTTTTCAAGAAAACTCCCTGTAAACCACTATACTTTTTCTTAATGCAATTGATTAAATATTCTAAATGTGAAGCGGCATGTATTGATAGCTATAAGAATGGAAAATTGATGATAAAAATCATAAAATAGATAATAAAAATGGCACTAATGAAGTAACTCTAAATAATGTGCTCAACAAAAATTAATTGACAGGTGGTGCTTAAACAATTATATATGTTTATAACTCTTGGCCATGGAGGCAATGATTTAACTGCAAGGTCCACTCTTTTGTACAAAATGCAGAAGTTCTAGCAGAACCAAAATGACTTCAATTCTTGCCATGACAGATAAAAATGATAAAAAGAACAAAAAATGTATTAAGATTTAAGTGATTAAAACTTTTCAATACTTGCTTGAGAGTACCATACTACCATTTATGAGGTTCAGAACTGGTGCCACACTTGTGTTCAGAGTTGGCTGTAAGAGAGGGCCAATCACCCATCCCGGATTTATTGTAACAACATCAATTCCTTTCTCTTTTGCAAACTTCCAAGCAGCTTCCTCAGCTAATGTCTTTGAAAGCATATACCAAAGCTGATGAAAATCAATGTCTTAGCGAACACAATTTTTATGGATGAAAGCAAAGAGATTCAGCTCGTATTCAATAAATTTCTTATTAGTTTTGACAAATAGGTCTGTGAAGCAACCACAAAAAACCACTTCAATACAAACCTTTGATTTTTCACAGACAGCTGGATCTGAAAACCAAGATTCATCAATTATTACATCAGGAGCAAGAGGTTTTCCATTAAATGCGACTGCTGCCATGGAGGATGTTATAACCACCCTCTTGATAGACGGAACCTTAGCACATGATCTGAGGACATTAAGTGTTCCCTTCAAAGCAGGGTCAATTAGTTCTACCTGACAAAAAAGAACAAAGAATCTCAAATTATAGAACTTGATTTTACATGAAAAATATCTGACATTGGATTCTTGCATTTGTCTCAAAACCAAGCTGGATCTGAAAACCAACTTTCATCAACTGTAACATCAAAAGAAAGAGGTTTTCAGTTGAACAAAAGTGTCACGATAGAGGATGTTATAACCACCCTTTTGACAGACGGAACATTCGCACATGATTTGAGGACATTAAGCGTTCCCTTCAAAGCAGGGTTAATTAATTCTGCCTGACAAAGATTAAGAGCTAGCGACATTATAGGGGGAGTGGTCTTGATTCTAGATTTTGCAGGTAAAATCAAATTGCATCAATAACTCTTGGCAAAGTATCAAATAGAACTGAATTATATAAAGTATTGGATCGAGATGTTACAAAGAATGCATGAATATTACTACATAAACTGGGTCAAAGAAGAAATGGTAAAACACTTGCACCATGTAAGTAAAGAGATGAACCTGTGGGTCAGTGACTGAAAATAGTACAGGGGATGCCGCATGGAAAACACATTCACATCCATCAATTACAGGATCAAAAGACCCTTCTTCTAACAAGTCTGCTTTGAACAAATGAAGCCTTTCTTTCGCTCCATCCAGTGAGAGTAAGTGTTCTGTTTTCTTTTGATCATCTGCGGCATGCAAAAACACAACTGGCTAAATCTTAAATTGACAATAAAAATCAAAACCCAGAAGTTGAAACTGAAGATTAGCAGGCAAAGTTTAATTCAGATAAAAACAGAACAGAAAGAAAGAAAATAAAAGAGATGGAATGGTACTGACTTGGGTCACGAACAGTGGCTTTGACAGTATAACCTCGTTGCAATAAGAGCTTGACCAGCCATGATGCTATGAAACCAGATGCTCCCGTCACACATACGACCTTTCTTCCTCCACAACTCATCCTCTCTCTCTCTCGTTCTCTCTGGTAAGAGCTGAAATAATTAAATGGATTAGGTGGACCCTCTATTGTCTGTTGTCTTGATGATAAAAAAAAATTATATAGCCCAGATTTTTGTAAAATTATTTGTTGAATTTAAACTACTGAAATTCAATAATTTTTCTTTCTTTCTTTCCAAATCACTGTGGATTCTCTTGTTCAATACTTCAATTAGAGATGTACAGTTTTACACTCACCACTGCCTGTTTTGGCTGATCTCCAGGTGGGGGATTGTACTTTATTTTCTTGGTCACTTCTCATAAAAGAAATAATAAAAAGAATTATTTATTATGTATTCTTTTGCAAATAGTAAAAGAGAATGAGAGTCCAGACAAAAAAATAATAGAAAGTGAGTGAGTTAGTGAGTGAGAAGACTAACCAAAAATACCATGCACTTTCTCTAGATCAAAAGCTACTTTACTTCTATTAATCATAGTTGAAGTTGTTGCAAATGATACAAAGCACCATTATGGTACATTAAAACATCAAAGCACCATTATGGTACATTAAAACATCAAAGCACCATTATAAGCAAATCAACATTAGAAAATATAAGTTTCACAAGGCAATGATCTCATCAACAATAAGGTAGGCATACACATACTATCAATCTTTAACTATTTTCCTAACTTGCCAATGAGTTCCTTAATCAGAAGAAGTTCTTGTCCTTCAAACTTTCAACAGTATCCTTCAGAGTAACTTCTAGAGGAGTATACTTTACACCCAAAGTTTGGGCTCTTTCCTTGGATACCTGGTAAGTTAGTGCAAAAGGTTTGTCATCTGCACATCTGTCAAACATAGAGACTCATTAGTTTCTGAAGTCCAAATATTCTGTGTTGGCAATCAAGCAAATTAGCACTTATGAAAGATGCATATTATTATCATCCGACTGTACTTGGCATACATTTACTTTCAGACAGTACACCAGTGTTAACAAAAGAACAGAGGTAGGATCACACTAATGCCAGAAGTTAATCAGATCATGTATCTCATAAGCAAACACTGCAAATACTATGCAAGAGGGATAGTCTGAAATCTAGCAGAAAGGTACCAATGACCAAGTAAACCTGTGGCATCCATACAACTGCAACTAAGTTTGAATTAGCAACTTACTTTTCTGGAAGAGTGAGAGCAGGGGAGATATCACGCAAAATTTTCACAACCTCTGAACAGTGTATTACGCTTCCAACTAAACAATAACGTCCGCTAGCTGAAGGATTCTCAAAGGCTAGAATATGTGCATTGGCAACATCTCTAACATCGACAAATCTATAAGTTGTGTTTGGAAATGTTTCGGTCCCTGCATCAATTAAACGATTATCAGGAATAATAATTTCTTGGCAGATTGTCTATGACAGATATCATGCTGAAGTGTATACAAACTTTGACTATAAGTTTATAACGCAGCAACCAGGCTACACAGGGACTGGAGATTTGGCAATATGAAAGATATTGTGAGAAAGTAATTTTCAAATATTACCTTCCTATGACTTCCATTTACACCACCATGAACCCCACCCTCCACCCCTTTTTTCAAGAAAACTCCCTATAAACCACTATACTTTTTCTTAACGCAATTGATTAAATACTCTGAATGTGAAGCGGCATGTATTGATCGATAGCTATAAGAATGCAAATCGATGATAAAATAGATAATAGAAATGACACTAATGAAGTAACTCTGAATGATGTGCTCATGATAATCATTATTCAAGATGTGCTCAACAACAAATAGTAAAATGACAAATGGTGCTTATAACAATAATATATGTTTTAACTCTTAGCCATGGAGGCAATGATTTAACTGCAAGGTCCACTCTTTTATACAAAATGCCGAAGTTCTAGCAGATCAATAATGACTTCAATTCTCGCCATGACAGATAAAAATGATAAAAAGAAAAAAAAATGTATTAAGATCTGAGTGATTAAAAATTTTCAATACTTGCTTAAAAGTACCATTTATGAGTTTCAGAACTGGCGCCACACTTGTGTTCAGAGTTGGCTGTAAGAGAGGGCCGATCACCAATCCCGGATTTATTGTAACAACATCAATTCCTTTCTCTTTTGCAAACTTCCAAGCAGCTTCTTCAGCTAATGTCTTTGAAAGCATATACCAAGCCTGATAAAAACCAATGTTTTAGGCTTTTAGCAAACACAATGAACACAATTTTCATGGATGAAAGCAAAGAGACTCAACTCGTATTCAAAAAATTTCTTTTTAGTTATGACAAATAGGTCTGTGAAGCAACCACAAAAAACCACTGTAATACAAACCTTTGATTTTTCACAGACAGCTGGATCTGAAAACCAAGATTCATCAATTATTACATCAGGAGCAAGAGGTTTTCCATTAAATGCGACTGCTGCCATGGAGGATGTTATAACCACCCTCTTGATAGACGGAACCTTAACACACGATCTGAGGACATTAAGTGTTCCCTTCAAAGCAGGGTCAATTAGTTCTACCTGACAAAGAGAACAAAGAATCTCAAATTATAGAACATGATTTTACATGAAAAATATCTGACAGTGGATTCTTGCATTTGTCTCCTTATTCCATCTACTCAAAGTTATTAAGGATCCGGTGAATCTTGGTTAAGTACAAAGAAATCAACTTCAAAGGTGATAATTTCATCCATATAAATCTTTGAAAGATACAATTCCACAAGAAAAGCGTGGAAAACAATTGCACAATTTATACCATACCCTACTTTTTTGATATACAGCAGAAAACACAATGTAGGTTGAATATTTGCAAAAATGAAAGTTTTATCATATTTGGGTAATTCCAGAAAGAATACAACAGAAGTGTCACTTCTTGAATTCATATTTAGACTGACTAATTAATGGATAACCACTAAAGCAATTAAAATGAGACGGGATGTACCTGTGGATCATTGGGATTGTGATAAAAAGGGGATGCTGTATGAAAAACAGCTGTACTACCATCAACTAAGGAATCAAAGGATCCTTCTTCCAGTAGGTCTGCTTTGAACAAGTGAAGCCTTTCCTTAGCTCCATCTAATGCAAGCAAGTGTTCTGTTTTCTTCTTGTCATCTGTGGCATATAACGATTGAAGTCATTGAACCATCAAAACTATACCTTCACAAAAGATCTTTTGATAACTTTCCGCAAACCATCAAACAGATCTTAAAAAACTTCAAAGTTTCTTCCCTCAATAATGAAGAAACTTGTCCCCTCATTAAGGATCAGTTGGTGCTGTCATTTAAGCCGTTAAACTGAATCAAACCGATCACCTAATCAGACTACCAAGCTCCAAACCACTCAAAACCATACTATACCAATAAATTTACCAACCCACACTAATTTCTCAAAACCCACATTAAATTTTTCAAAAATTTACAAACTTTGACGAAAACTTTCAGGCATTAGTAACATATGCAAACCCAGATTAGAGATTAGTTGATTATTAGCACATATCAAGCCTGATGGATGCTTCACAAAGCTAGAATCTTAGGCAAATGAAGTGTCATATGCTGTCCTTAGGAACACAAATACATCATTGATCATCAAATCAAAGTAATCAGAAGAGGGTTTATGGTTTAGGACCCATATGTAGTTTGCAATGAAAGAAAAATCAAAGTAGAGTAGTGAAGTGAAATCGATGACTGACTTGGGTCACGAACTGAGGCTTTGACAGTGTAGCTGCGTTGCAGCAAGAGTTTCACCAGCCATGAAGCTATGTAACCGGACGCTCCGGTTACGCTCACCACCTTCACCTCGTCTGCTCCACTCATTCTCTTTAGATTGACTTCAATTCTAACTTTTGTGCTTATAACAAAAATCGTGCAATATTATATATAGGATGGGATTCGTTCCAGCAGTGTCACTGCGTAGGGTCGACCCTCGTCATCAGGATCGCATGCTCTTGCGTCATGGTTAGTTTTTTTTAGTAGCCAAAATTCTATCATACTCCGGTACATTACATAATTTTTCAACCATTCGATAAAGTTAGATCGACTGAAGCATGGTAGAAGTTCTTTTGGAGCATTACCAACTTATTAATTATTCTTGTAGAGACTGTGATTATATATTTATATGGGAAAGGCAAAGCAAAATTTTTGCATTTGAGCTTCATAAACCGTGACGGGAAGGTATTTTTAGTAAAACTAATATTGTGAGATGAGTATGGTGAGAATAAAAATGATCGTTTTTCTTTAAAAAAAAAAACTTATAAAGTGCGGGAAGGTATTAGGAATGTCTTAGCGTAGAATTAGTTTGTGAATTTGATAAATTTAGAGCAACCAGGCCTAACGATATGGTTATCTATTTAGGAAGATCTCCGCTGACTTTATCTCCAGAGAGTTTGGTGTTGCTAAGGTGCATTATTTGAAGTTTTTTTGTTGTTACTAAGTTATTTGGCAGTAGATTTTTTGTTCTTTGACAGTAACTTTCTTGTTCTTTGACAGTAAGTTTTTTGTTATTTGGGAGTAACTTTTTTGTTCTTTGGGAGTACCTTTTTTGTTTTTTGGCAGTAGTTTTATTGTTCTTTGACATTAACTTTCTTGTTCTTTGGCAGTAGTTTTCTTGTCTCTTGTATAAGCTTTTCGTATGCAGTGGCATTTTGTAAATATTGAAATTTTTAATATTTTGGTGGTCTTATGAGGGATAAAAATATTTGGTGGCTTAAAAAATAACAAGGTCACCTTTGGTGACCTTATCAATAATTTGTTAAATTATTAACCACATACCTTATCCAAAGGTTTTTATAACGTTGTTCAACGTGACTCACATGGTTGAGTCCATCTACCACGTCTAGAAAATTTCCTTGAGCATCAAGTTTGACCGCTTTACCTTTTCCAGCATTATTTTCTACAATCCAGAATTCTCCATTAATGTTTCTGTTGATATTATCTGGGGCGCCTTGCATACGGAAAAAAAATATTTGTTGTGTTATAAGCTCCAGGCCTTTTAAGTCAATACCTCAGAATATTTTTTGCAGTCATTTGGATAACTAGCACAAAGAAACCGTCTTTGCTTAGAGCCATGCCGTTTGAAAAAGACAAGCCGCGGCGCAACACCTTCACCTTCGTTGTCCATGGATTGTATCACATTAACCTTCCAGTTTTATCACCTGAACTAACTGACAATTCTCAATTCCTTCTCTAATAAACAGTGTTGGTGTCTGTAAAGTACATCATTCCAATTCCGTGATCAATGTCCAAACCGTTTAAGAAACGAAAAGGAATTCCTTCAGCAGATCAATGTTGCAAGTGTTTGGGCTATCCCACCATTGGGTCTCGTCTTTAAAAGCCCAAAATAGGCATCTATGATATATAGTTTGCACTTCTTGATCTAAAATTTCAAACCAAGCGGCCTCCCGCATATGGGTTCATTGTCCTTGTTGGTAGAGAAATCACATAACCCTCTCGGCCTAAAGGGGGAGGGGATAGCGAATTCAACCCAACCAAACTGGCGTCCTATCAACTTGAATATCCTCCCATCAGCCACCCCAATGTAGGGTGGGCCTTTGTAGTTCGGACTCGGTTACATAGATGAGTATTTCATGATGGTTCAGGTTTGAAAGTGAAAAAGATGCTCCTTCAGCCTAACAGACAAGAAAAGAAAAGAAAAAATAGAATAACAAGAGCTGATTTCATCGTTATGACTGAAAGTTTTAAAGTATATATGATAGAATTGCTAGTTGTGTTTTGCATATGAAAGATCTTATTTTTAGTATATTATAACGTTTGTGTAGGCTGGAAACATAACCTAGGTCGAACAAGAAAACAAAATCAAACTAGAAAATAGAATTATAGAAACACGTACAATAAAAAAAGTTCATTACATATATATCGTCGTTTCTATCATGTTCTTAGAGTAATTATTTATTTCTTTTCAATTGTTCAAAAAAACTATCTTTCTTTTCAACTTCTTTCTTTTAATTGGTAAGTCCCAGTGACTAGAGAATTCATATCCTATCCTATCTATCTTGGGCTGAGATTCTAAATCGAAATAGGATCGATTCTTTCATTCAGTAAAGTTTGCGGGGTGATTGACGCCCTCAGTTTGATTGTAAATAGATATGTCAAAAACTCAAAACCTATATATGTTGTCACCGTACGTAATAACCTACATATATATGTTGAATATATCTTAGAAAGACTCTAAAATCTTAGGCAATAAGGATTCGATCACTACCTTCCTCGATACTCTTATGCCTCTGTCAATGGTATTTTGGTTAGCACAAGATCAAACTGAATCTTAAAACATTCATGTATAGAGTGCCAGGCATACTATATATTAGGTTCAAGTCGATCCCGGTTCAGTTTCAATGTCTTCTTATCCTTCATCACAGTTGTCTAATAAATTTTGAGGAAATATTCTAGATTTAGTAGATATACAAACCTGAAGTATGAATTAGTTGATTATGATTACATGATTCGAGCCTGATACGCTCTTTAAATTCTCATAAAGGACTCATATATATCCTAATTGGTAGTAGCACATAGACCTGCTCAGACCCTCTGTGATCCGGATGAGCACTGCATACACTTTCTTGAACTTTTTCTATACTCCACTTATTCTCTTTCTCTTCCAATTTACTGTAATTTATAGAATTACTGTGATTTGATTAAACGATATGTTGAAAACCCTATCTGTCATTTATTTTGCTGAAGACTGAGACAGAGATTGAATGAAAGCAAGTAGCACAATGAGAAAACAGAGACCAATGAACTTTGAGAATTTACAAGGCCAACAATACAGAATTTTCGTCCCTAGAGAAATGAATTCAAGTAATTAATGGACTATAGTTCATGACAACCAGTCTAGCAGTACATTTTTCATTAGCTTAGATCATACGTGAAAAGAACACTGAAACTTGAAATCTACAAAAGTACAAATATTACACAAGAGTAGAAAGTAGAAACTAGAGAAACAACTTGCACACAAGAAAGAAAGAAAGAAAGAAAAAAAGAAGATTAGTGCAGGTAACAATGCCTGATCCTTTCTATAACTTCATCTACCAAATGAAAGTAGGCCTCACACCAAGACTTTCTGGTAGCTAAAATGAAGAAAGGAGCCAGGATACCAGCTGCAAATCCCAATCCAACACTCAAATAAAACCAATTATCAATGAAGTCGTTCTCACCGCCATCATCATCATGCTCCAAAGTCCTTCCGTCATCACCTGGACAGCTTACAGCAAGAGGAGCGCCACAGAGTCCTGGATTTCCACCAAAAGTGGATGCATCAAAGGTCGTTATATGGCCTGTATATGGGATCATTCCAGAGAAGTCGTTGTTCGACAGATTCAGATACCCCAAAAAAGACAGTGAAGACAAACTTGGAGGAACTGGACCTGAGAGCCTATTACTTGAAAGATCAAGTGATTGCAACTGTCGTAACTTTGAAATGCTATCCAGAATGTGACCACTTATATGGTTTCTGGATAAATTCAGAAAAACCAAACCAGACAATTTGGTTAGCTCTTTAGGAAGATCTCCACTCAATTCATTTCCAGAGAGGTCTATGCTGATCACAAGGGAGAGAGTCTTGGTGTACATCATAGACGAGCCTTTTGAGTTCACGACCAAGCCTTCTTCATAATAACTTTCTCCATACGACTCCGTGTAAGCATAGGAGGCACCCATCTCGACGTCAAAGCCATAGAATAGATAATAATTCACATTTTGCACTTGTGCCATAGCTTTGAAATCTCCAAAACAAGCTGGAATGGTTCCATTCAATTGATTTCCCCCAAGGTCCAGGATATGTAATGAACTTAAATTTGATAGCAAGGTCGGAAGTTCTCCAAAAAACTCATTTGACCTCAACCTAAAAATTCTCAGATTTTCATAACCTTTCCCGATCCATGGTGGAATATTTCCAGTAAGGCTGTTGTTTCCGAGATCCAGTGTTTCCAAATTAGACAAATTCTGCAAAGCTCTTGGGAGTTCACCAGAGAGATTGTTGTCACTTAGGTGCAATATCTGAAGCTGATTCAGCTGGCCTAAGGAGTTAGGAATATTCCCAGACAGGTTGTTCTTACTAAGGTCTAGAATCCTTAGGAAAGAACAATTCTCCATGCTAGATGGAATGCTTCCACTTAATATGTTATTTGAAATATCCATGCCATAAAGAGACAGAAACTTTCCAATAGAAGCTGGGATTTCTCCTGTTAGTTGATTTCCCGAAAGAGAGAGAAAGATCAAGCTTGGCATGGTTTCTCCTATGTTTTCAGGTATCGTACCTGAAAATCGATTGTTGGACAAATCTAGTAACTCAACACCAATAGTTGGAAGAGGAATTGGTCCTTCAAAGAAGTTGGAGCTGAAGTCAATATCTGAATGGAAAGCAACATTTAATGGACTTGGGAGCCGACCTCGTAAATGATTACATGAAACATTTAACACTCTGAGGTTAGATGAAATTTCCCAGAACCATTGCGGAATGGAGCCTGAAATGCTAGCATTTGAGAAATCTAAGTATTGAACTTCTTTTTGTGATTTGAGCCAAGAAGGAAATGACGGACCCAAATGGCATGAGCGTAAAAGAAGATCAGACACTTGAAATGGGGGGACCCAAGTTGAATTGACATTTAAAACAAGAGAATTGGAAGACAGAAGTAAGGATTTCAGCTTATTAAGCTCCGCAAAATGTGTTTCAGTTACTATACCTGTCAAATGATTGAAAGAAACATCAAGCAAAGACAACTCAGAGAGTTTTCCTAAAGAAGAAGGGATGAGACCATGGAGTGAGTTACTCTGCAGATTTAGTTCAACAAGACTCTCAAGCTGACCCAACCATTCTGGCAATGTACCACTCAATTGATTGTCTGCCAAAGCAAAGTACTGTAATCTAGGAAGTGGACCCCCAGAACTGCAGTTCCCTGCTATTAGAACTTCAGGTAAAGTTCCTGTTAGGTTATTACTCGAAAGGTCAAACTGGTTCAGGTTGCAAAGTCTACCAATGGAGCTCGGAATCTCACCCTGGACATTATTGCGACTTAGATAAAAAACAGTCAGAGTTGTTATGTTGCCAAAGGAAGCAGGAAGTCTACCATGTAGATTATTAGAAAATAGATAAATAACTTCTAATTTTTGCCATCTTCCCCTGAAAAGTTGAGAGCAACTTGCTGTTAGATCATCATTCCTAGAAAGATCTAAGAACTTCAAATTTGGTAGCTCGCTGAAACCAAGTGGAATCTTTCCATATAGGCCAGAATGTCTTATGCTGACAGTTGCAAGACTGCTGATATTGAGAAGCCAATTAGGTAACTCTGAATTGAAACTGTTAGAATCAAGTTCTATGACAGCAAGTGAAGTGAAATTGATTAAAGTGAGAGAGGGAATAGAACCAGACAAGGCACAAAGAGACAGATGCAACTCAGTTAAGGACGAGAGTTTATTAAGCTTCTCGATCCAGTCTGGTCCTACCAATGAAAGGTTAGCTCCATTCATATTGAGATATTCCAGAGAAACAATACCAGTCAACCATTCAAGGTTATTGACAGATAATGTATGATGAGTAAACCAGTTATTGAAAGACTTGGAACCGACATCAAGATATTGCAAGCTAGAGAGGTTTCCTAAACTTGGAGGAATTGCACCACTAAACTCCGCATTTGACAGGTTTAGATACTGCAAATTCTTCAAAGATCCAAAGAATTCTGGAATCGGAATGCCATTGAATGTATTGAAGCTCAAGTCTAAATGTTTCAAGGACTTGAGCAATTTCAGTGAGGGTCTAAGGTTGCTGACAGAAGAAAGAGAATCATACCATGTACGGATCAGAAGAAAGAGAATCAGACAAGTAGCAACACTATTAATACTACTCGAACCATTGCAACTCGATCGAGTCTGTTTAAGATAGGATTGTAAGCAATATGAGATTCCAATATATAAACTTGGAAAGATAACTACTTTCATTTTCTTCAGAATAGTGAAAATTAAATGGTGAAGCTTCGTGGATTGGACCTCGATCAAAAGCTTTAAAAACTATTGCATTATATTAGGTTCTTGATTTAGTTCTTGGCTAGAAAGTTTAGGATGACATGTGATGAGATGACATGTATGGTCAGTCAGTCGGCAAGTCAATTGCCTTATAGCTGGGGGTAGAACCGCAGAACCAAAAATGCTTTTTTCTTTTCTCAAAAAATAGAAATTAATCTGAACGTACACTACATAAAATTAATCCAAAGAAATTAAGTAGGTGGAGACTGGGCTCAAAATAACAAAAGAAAGTGACTAACCCACTATTTTTTTTGTTTTTTTAGTATTTTTACACACACACACCCCCACTCCAACCTGATATCCGAAGAGAGTCGAACCCAGAATCTGATGCAGCGGAATTATAACACGTTGGAATCCACCAACGGCAATCTTGAATCCACAAGATTAGGATTTCTCGAATCCACGAGAAGTCTGGAATTCACCAGAGAAATTGAGTAAACTCAAAGTTTTATTAATAATCAAGATAAAATTAAGCAACCAGTTAAGGATGCTTATATAATGAAAGAAACCCTAGGGCGCTAACAAAAGACATAATCAAGCCCATGGGTTTAATTAAAAATAAAATAACGAAACTAGAAAAATTCCGAAAACTAATTAAATTACTAAATGCCGAATCGGACTTAGTAAATCAATTTATTAGACTTAAAACTGACGGGGCTCACTAAAGTGAGTCTTGTAGATCTCGTGATTCCCTTTTCGAAAAAGTATCATGAGTTTGAAACGGACACTGCATCCCAAAGTTAAGCCAATCTAGATTCTCAGTCCAAATCCAACTTTTCGCGAGAGTCACCTGAAAAGTCCAAAACCACAACTTTATAAATATTCCAGAAGCTAGCAACCTCATAAACCGTGAATTGCCAATCATCCAATCACTGCTCTTGATTTTGCGCCGCTTCTTTATTTTAAAGGGAAATATCCAATAGGTCCTAATTTTCACTATATATTTCCCTTCAAGTTTAAGAGATTTTAAATATTTCCCAATAAGGACCTATTAGGATTTTTTTTCCCATCAAGGACAAAATATGCAAAGTCTGATCTGTTATGTTTTTTTTCGGACATTTTTGCCTTTTTTTCATCGTGGTTAAGCTGCACTACAAACAAATCACCATGTTCAAATTCCAACTTCCACAAACATCGATCAAATGTCGAATCAAAGCTTAAAAACACGTAGAGCTCAACAAGAAGGTCAAGTTTCATACCTACTTCGTCAACAACAATGATCTGAGTCGCCGGAAAACGTCATAGAACCCGCCGGAATCTGGAAATATTTTTTCCTTCGAATCGTCGTCTTCCAACGCCGGATTGAGAATCTGTGGCCGAGGTTCTCTTCGCGCCGCCGATTTGAAGAGATCGGCACCCATGCACCATCGAGAGGTGGCCAGACGACGGAGAAAAAGCCGGGTCGGGTTGCTTATTCGTGGGTCTCAACCGGGTCGACAGATCTACTATTTTATTGTGGTCAATAATTTTTTTTTTATTGTGGTCAATAATTTTTTTTTATTGTGGTCAGAGTGTATAATTAACACTTGGTTTCTGTGTGAAATCTAAGAGTTTGAATCTATGTGTACGAGTTTCATAATTAATGGTGTGTTGTGCAGTTTGCAAGGCTTGAGTTTGTTTAATAATTGTTGGTGTTTGTGAAGTACCATGAGTATATTAGGTAAGATTGTAAACTATGAAACTTGACATGGTGTCAAGGTTCACCGAAAGAATAACTTGCAGAAGATGAATGAGTTTGTGTATATGTGCCTTAATGTTTTTCTGACTTGGTACATGCAATTCACACATATAATTATAGCCAAATTTTTTTTTATTGTGGTTAATAAAATTTTATTGACCCCTCAATAAAACCTACATAATTAATGGTGTGTTGTGCAGTTTACAAGAAATTGCTGGACTTGAGTTTGTTTAATAATTGTTGGTATTTGTGAAGTATCATGGTAATTGTTGACTTCAATAAAATACACAAAAGTGATGCTTCATCGTTGCTGCATTGGCGTTCTCGTTGTCGACTTCAATAAAATTTTATTGACCTCAATAAAACAGTTTATTGACCTCAATAAAATACACAAAAGTGATGCTTCATCGTTGCTGCACTAGTGTTCTCGTTGTCGACTTCAATAAAATTTTATTGACCTCAATAAAACAGTTTATTGACATCAAAACATTTTATTGACCTCAATAAAATTTTATTGAGGTCAATAAAATACACAAAAGTGATGCTTCATCGTTGCTGCACTAGCGTTCTCATTGTCGACCTCAATAAAATTTTATTAACCTCAATAAAACAGTTTATTGACCTCAATAAAACAGTTTATTGACCTCAATAAAAAAATTTATTGACCTCAATAAAATGCACAAAGGTGATGATTCTTTGTTTTTTCCCTCCTACCACAGAAATTATCAATTCCTTAAAAAAAAATATTGAGGTCAATAAAATCTGTCAGTGGCAGTTTCGTAATTTTTGAAAAATGTATAAGACGGAAGCGTAAATTGGTCAATTAATGGACCGGGGGGCACCGCGTTTTTGCTCTGTCCTTGATGGTAAATATTTGTCAAAATTTGTCCTTATGGGTCAAGAACCCTTATTTTAATCCTTTTAGGGTTAAATTGACCATTTCTTGTCCTACATCAGAATCTCTCATGGGACAATTTTAGTGTCAAACCACTACACCAATCATCTCGGATAAGTAATTAACTCACTATCAACGTACTTTCTACTCTCTTAGTTTCTTGGAAAAACCTAAAAATTAAAGTGAACTCCTATTGAGTCTTTGGGAGAGAGAGATGACTAGACTAAACATCGAATCAACAATTAATTAGGAATTGCTTTTGTACTAATCAGCAATTAGGCCTCAAGTTTGTACTCTCTAAAGAAATTAAGTACGTGGAGACTGGGCTCGAAATTAAATTGTGTATGATTGCCTTATGTCGTGGGTAGGCCACTACTTATCTAAACTGTGAACTTGGGAAAAAGTCATGAAACTCAGTTAAGGATGAGAGTTTGTTAAGCTTCTCAATCCAGTCTGATCCTACCATTGAGAGGTCAACTCCATTCATATTCAGATATTTCAAAGAGACTGTTAGTATTTAGAGGGTTTTGGGACTACAAGGATTGGTGGTAGTTAAGGACTTAGGACAATTGGATTAGGACAAAGGTTTATAAAATGGAGGAGAAGGAACTAGGAACAGAGGAGATAGTCTTTGAAAACAGAGGAGAATGTATTTCTTGATTGGAAGCTCTATAGCTTAATTGCTTAATAGCTTACATTAATTACAAGATCAGCTCATACATATTTATGCATGTTGATCACCGACCTAAGGCACCACCGACATTAACTTGTGGTTAATTGTTAACCACATGTTTCTAGGCTCTTCTACATTATGAAGTACATGGTAATTCTAGATTAATCTAGGCAACATGATTCTAGATTTCTCTAGGATAATGTAGATTAATTTAGATGCTTGTTTCAATGTGCATTACCTTTCAACACTCCTCCTTAATGCACATTGGTGACACTTCGAGCAATCTCATAGTAATTCAAATCTCGGTCTTTAAAGTGCCTTGGTGAGGATGTCCTCGTTCTTGCTTTTCTCAATTTCTTTTTCGATAGCCTTCCTCCAGCTTTCTTCTTTATTGCAACTTCAAAAAATTTAGGTTTTGAAGTCATGAACATGCATCTTTCATATATGTCTATGAGTGACTTTATTCTTCTTGGTGGTGACTCTGGAGAAGAATCATCTTGAATTGATGGAAGAGTAATATAAGGCGTACATGGAGGATCGGAAGTTGCTTCTTCATCTGCTTCTCTGGACTGGTGTGACGGAGTCATCTCCTGCTTTTCTGATAGGACAATAGCTTTCTTCTCAACTTTTTCTTCATCCCAATTCCAGAAAGCATATTCATCAAACTTGACATCTCGGCTGATTATGACCTTCTTGGTCTTTGGATTATATACTCGATAGCCTTTAGATTGTGAGCTGTAGCCAACGAATATGCCCACTTCTGATTTTTCTTCCAGCTTATGTCTTTTTACTGCTGGAATATGCACATAACATATACTCCCAAAGACTTTGAGATGCTTCACTGATGGCTTTTGGTTGCTCCAAGCTTCAATGGGTGTCTTATCTTGTAGAGCTTTTGTTGGGCATCTATTTAGCAAGTATACTGCTTCTGCCCAAAAGGTTTTTGGTAGGTCTTTTTCATATAGCATTGATCTGGCCATCTCCATCACAGTTATATTTTTCCTTTCTAAGACTCCATTTTGTTATGGAGCATAGCCCACTGACAATTGGTGCTCTACTCCTTCTTCTTCACAAAATTTATTGAATTCTTTAGAGGTATATTCTTTACCCTTATCACTTCTAAGAACTTTTATATTTTGGCCACTTTGTTTTTCGACATGGTATTTAAATTTTTGAAAAGTCTTGAAAACTTCTGACTTTTCATGTAGAAAATAAACCCATGTCATTCTTGAATAGTCATCAATGAAGAGAATGAAGTACCTGCTTTTATCAAGAGACGGAGTCCTCATAGGTCCACATACGTTCGTATGCACGAGCTCTAGGAACTCTTTTGCTCTCCAAGCCTTCCCTAATGGAAATGCATGTCGATATTGCTTGCCAAGTTGACAGCCTTCGCAGACGTCTCTAGTCTCTTTTATGCTTGGAAGGTCTCTCATCATATTTTTCTGAGAAAGAATTCTCCGTGCATGGAGGTTAAAGTGGCCAAATCTTTTATGCCATAGCCATGAATCTTCAACTTCCACTTTCATGGCCATATGTAGCCATTGGATGGGAAAATTTCTATTTTCCATCCTTACTTTAAATATTAACCTTCTTTTCTTATCAAATACTTTCAAGGAAAATAATAGAGCATATCCATGCTCCTAAGGAAACTTGTAAATGAGTGGTCATTAAACTTGTTTAGTGATCAATATAGAGATTCAGTTGAAAGCGAAGATGGATGATATGGCAGGTTTATTGTGTAATTGGATTGAGAAATGTTTTCTTATTGATTTGTATTCAAATTTGTATGAGACAGTGGGTTAACATATGTTTTACTGACCACTCAATAAACTTTTATTGAGTGGTCAATAAAATTGAAAGTTACACTCTAATTACAGAAACTATCAACTGAAACATTCCATTGCACTAAAACTGAATCTCTTATAACAGAAAACAATTGAACACAGTCTAGTACTTTACGTTCCAGATGGTTGTTGAGGGCAATTCATGATCTTTTGTTTGAGATTTGATTCTACAAGACCCATTGCTTATATTGTTTTTCTTTTTCACTATTAATGGGCATTTGGGTGAAGGTGAGGCCATTCTTTACGGTTTCTATAAGGGCAAAATATTTGCTATTGGCTATTTCCTAATTTGACAAAACCTCTTCCCTTGTATTAGCAATTCTTTTGTATCATTGCTAGTTTATTTTAGGGATTAGGTGTCGTAGCTTAGGTTGTTCTTACTCGAGATGGTTCGTGAAGACGCCATTCCGATCTTATCCGGTCTTTTCTCCGGACTTCGATCATTGGTCATCGAAGGTTTCGTTCAAGCACCTCAAGGTATGACTCATGCATATACACATGCACTTCATTGACATTAAGTCTTCCTTGTTGTCCTAGGTTTATCTAGGTTGTTTTTCTTTCACTTATGATGTGAATCACATAAGTATAGGATGCTTGTTTGCCACACTTGTGTCGTAAATCACACAAGTTTTGCTTGCTTATTTTATAAGCATCCGGTCGCAACGCAACCAGCTCAAATGTTGAATGCATTGTTTCATACATTTGAGTTTATGATGATTGGATTGCTAGATCTTCTTATATATTTGTTTTGATTAACATTCATTTATGTTTAAGGCTGTTTTATGCCTTGCGATAGATCGTCAATGTTCATGCGATCGATCGCACCACGTGGTAAATATGTCCGTTGGGATTTTATGACCGTTGCAGTTCAAAATATGTTTGTTGGGACTTTTCGTGCGATCGATTGCAACCTGTTATATATGCGATCGATCGCAAATGAGGTTTTACACTTCCAGTAGCTTCTGGTCATTGTTTTTGCACTACGCGATCGATCGCACATTACATTTTTGTGCTGATTTTGTGTAGTGCGATCGATCGTATCCTTTCGGGCGATCGATCGCAAATGTTCCTTGTGATTTGCTTGTGTTAATCGAATTGAATTCATATTCATTCATTCACACATACACTTGCATAGTCGGTATCTTACGGTTGGAGGATTCACGCCAGTGAAATTCGATCAATCGGAGAAGCTTGAGGTGGGAGCACTTGAAGAAGAAAATAGAAGCTACACAAGGTTAGAGCTGCCACTAGTCTATAGGTAGATAGTGTATAGTTTAGGACGGAGTGCCCTCTTGTACGTGTTTGTCGATTTGGCGTTTTTCATAGTGTTACACAAGAGCGTGGGGTACGGCTCCCCTACGGTTTTTCTCTAGAGGTAGAGGTTCCGGGTGACCATTGTTGTGTTGCTTGTGTGATTGCTTTGTTATCTATATTCTGCTTAATTGCTTAGCATATTGTATGTTTATTCATATATAGATATAGTCTGTGGTGTGCTAGTATGATGCACACTTTGGGATTCTAGGTTGTGCAATTGATTGTGCTTGTTGCATATTGTTTGTAATCAATTGTGAATTGCTTGTGCAATTTTTTAGAACCTAGGTTGTAGGAGAGTTAAGTTTTAATTTGTTCAAAGTTGTGTATACTCTTCATTTAGTGTTTAAGACGACTATACCGTTGTTGGGACAATCCGGGTATACCGGAATTTCAGTTTCAATTAGGACTGGGCATGGGCCGGGCCCAGACATGAAGATGGGACCGCGACATGACCGACAAGTATTATTTCGGGCTAGACTTGTAAATTTCTGGATCAAGGACCTGAATAAGCCCGAACCGAGTCCTTTCGGTTCAGTTTCTTCTGGTTTTTTTACACATTTTTCCATACATATATGGTGGCCAGAGAGAGGTGACCTGTGGCGGTGCGTGGTGGGTTTGAACACAGAGAAGAAGAGAGATAAGAGAGCCGGCAGAGAGGAGAGAGATGGAAGAGAGAGAAAATGGGTGCTGGGCTCAAGGGAGAAAGAAGGGAAATTGCAGGTGGCCGGCCGGAGAATTGGGCACGAAAGAATTGAGGGAGGTGAGTTCAAGGTGGCCAAAGCACGAAAGGAAGGGGAAAGGGGGAGAGAAGAATTGCAGGTTGTGGCACCCCGAAGGGGGGTCCAGCAGCGCCGCGACCCCGAGCCAACTAGAGACCAACATGTTCCATAGGACGTCCCGAAAACCCGTCAACTCAAAACCGCAAGGCTTTAGTGATTTAGTTATTAGATTACTAGGATAACATAAATTAAATTAAGTTAAGCAACCCATAATTTTATAAAAATGAAATCAGCAGAAATAAATTGAGTTATAGGCCTTAAGGCTTACAACGTTAAGCCCAACGAGTTATGGACTCGTTATACAAAAACTGAGAGGTGCGCCCCAGGTAAACGGACCCCTCGAAGTGATTTAAAGTATGTAAAAGAAAATACAATAAATTAAATAACTTAAGAACGTATTAAATAGAAATTAAAGAAAACTTAAACTATCGGAATTCCTTCGAAAATGATGCCAAGCCTAACCACGTGCCTCCATTCCAAAGTTCATGAACACATGCTCAAAACTTGCACACTGTTGTAGGGATGAGTTTTCGTCCTCGCTTGCCCAATAGGGGACGAAACCACCATGCTAGGTTTGAAAATAATATAATCGAAAATATTTACTACATATATATTGTGCACGTTTAGAAAACTTTTTAAACACGGCAACCAAGAACATTTCATTTAACCTTTTAAATCATATGCAGTATGCTAATGTCGATTTTGAGTTCAGAGATACTCACCTGTAGGATTTCCAACTGACCTATGACCGAACATTAGTCCTATGTACACAGTAGACCAAGCCAACTGCCAATTATAGCCAAAATCTATGAATCATAATCTTTTATTTCCTCTTAACCGGCTATAGGCAGCGAGAGTGTCCATTTACTGGCCCCTGCCATATGAACTCACTGTCGATACCCTACGTATACTACTAAGGTAACACGGTCTCGACACAACATATGGTCATATCGCCCCTCCGGAGGTTCACGGTTTCAACACCATAGGAAGCATTCGCTCCTATCACTCTCAAGTCACAATAATACATCATATCTCTTAAAATCAAGCAATGTCTAGCCTCGGTTTCTTTTCTCAAAATTAATATCATTATTTGATGCATATAAATCTCCGAGGCATTGACTATGACAATCACAAACCATTTATAGGCAACGTATATATTTATAAGCATATACACACACATAAAGCCACTAACATAGCAGAGACGGCTCTCCCTACCTGGAATGGGGTGCGCGTCCACATTTCGGTGCATTCTTCAATTCTCGATCCTTCGTCCAAGTCCAAGTGCACACGCTCGAGTCCCTCAATCATATTCGATAAGTAACTTACTCATACCACAACTTTGGTTAACTAATAGCCTTAAATTATTTCCTTTGAAATCCGTCAAATTATTCTTAAATCAAAATGACGAACTAAAACTAGCTTCCGACCAAATTTTCTTTAACAGACAAGTAATAGTGCCCATTCCCAAATAATTTCATTAACTATAAACTTTACTCAATTTGGGATATGGAGATTCTTGTTGACAACAAACAAAGATTTTAGGTTCGGGATTAACCTTTGCACTTAGCAAATTGTTCACGAGGAACATTTAGCTATTTCCTTACATAAATCCTTGGTGACCAATAAGGTCATATACTCTATAAAGTTGCCCAATAAATCAGACAAAATATAAATTTGCCCAATAAGGTCATGTAATGAAAAACAGGGAGTAATATGAATGTTTTATATAATTTACGAAATATGTCACTGACTTCAAACCCACCCAATTATTGTTTGACAATAATTGGCTTATTAAGTGACAATAATCAGACCCAAAAAAAAAAGTGACAATAAATTTGTTATTGTCAGATAATAACTGATTTATTGAGTGACAATAAATTTGATATTGTTAGACAATAATTTGTAGGGGTGGCCAAAAATTACCGATTGTGCCGTACCAACCGATTCCGAGCCGAGCCGAGCCGACAGGATGCGGTACCGACATTTCGGTATACCGAAATTTTCGGAATGGTACAACCAAACCGACTTACGAATTTCGGTTCGGTTTCGGTTTTCCAATCAAGGAAGCTCGGTTTCTGCCGAACCGACCGACATTTTGAATATTCAAAATATCACATCGATTTTGCATGGTATGAGGGTCGAACCCTCAACCTGAGATGTATAAGTTATAAGCCTCAACCACTAGGCTACACATCTCACTTGTTATTATATATACAAAGTTTATATTTGACTACTTTCTAGACCTCAACCTTTTATATTTTATATTGAACCCTCAACCTTCTCTCTCTTCCTCGAGCTTTTCTTTTGTTCTTCAGTTCTTCATCTTTTCCTCTGACTTTCTCCTTCTCAATCATACAACAATCTTCCTCCTCTGACTTCTCTCCTTCTTCCTCTTCTTATTCCTTTTCTTCTTTCTTTCTTTCTTTCTCTTCTCCTCCTTCTTCCCTCTCTGTTTTCCTCTCAACCCATCTTCTCTCTCTCTCTCTCTCTCCTGACGAGTCCAGACCCGATCGCAGGTTGGTGTCTTCTGATCCCTGCAGCAGCAAGCCGCCGCCGTCTCTCTCCTAGCAGCACCGCTGCCCTCCTCCGCTCCAATCTCAAGCCCATAATCTACTCCGTCGTTCACCGTTACGGTTACCGAAGCCGACTGAAAACCAATTCGATTTTTCGGTATACCGAAAATCGGTAACCGACAATGGCCGGCACGGTTTCGGTCAAGAATTTTGGGGACCGATAATGATCGGCTCGGTATCGGTACCAACCCAAAAACGTCGGTTGCCGTACCGAAGCCACCCCTAATAATTTGTTATTGTCAAACAATAATTGATTTATTAAGCGGCTCTCTCTCTCTAACCCGGTCGAATTAACTCTCTCTCTCTAACAAATATCCAGCGACCCTAATAATAGGGGGCAAAATTGTCAAGTAAATTTGGCTTGAGCTGTTAGAAATAACCTGTTAGAAAATAACCTGACCTCTTGGGATCAACCTTTTTGATAAATGTTATGAAACCTAAATCTAATTGGGAATATTTTTGAGATTATTGACCTTATTGGTAATTTTCCTTTATACAATTGTGCTTGAACCACTTATTCTGCATGTACTCTGCACCTTTCTTTCATGCCCATTGATGTACAAATTAATCAAGTTCATTCCAAGCATTCAACTCCAATCATTTTCATAAACTACAATCCAATTCATATCCATTCGTCCCATTAATTCAAGATATGCAATCACAGCCAAACATTTACCAAACCCTTGCTAATTTCATTCACTTCCCGAATAATTAAAACACAACCGAAATCTTTAATTTACAGTTCGATAAGACCCATTATCTAGTCAAGCTTCCAACCAATATTCTCTTCATCTCAATTAGCATTCATTCATTCAAATCTTAACCATTCAATCAGTAATATGTCAACTTCATCATCTTTAATGGATATAATCACAACTCTAGCAAATTCAAACAGAACACCATCACATCACAGTCAATGATACTGAACCCTTACCACGTCTTCTTTTCTCCAATTCGAGATGATTCAAGGCTGCTGCTCAGATTTGATGGCTTATATTGTTCTGCACGATCGATCCCATAATCCTAAAATCCCCAATTCGTATTCTCATAGTCAGATTCCACAACTCCACAATTTAAGTTCCAAATATCAATCAGGAGTATCGTAAGCCAGCACGAAAAGAACACGTCGGTGGTAGTCACGGCGGCGCAGAGGTGGTCCACGCGCCGCGTGCGACGGCGTCTGGGGTAATTGGAGGTGGAGTCCTCGAGGTGTCGATAGATCATGAGGCCCTGAGTTTATCCATGGTGATGGCGTCGCCCAGTTGTAGCCGGAAATGGGGACTTGAACTCGACAGAAGCGACAACTCCGGCGAAGGCGCGTGCGGTATTTCTCCAGGTCGGATCGTGAAGGGGCTTTGTGGGTTATGTTGATCGGAGGCTGAGGAGTCGATCCATGGTGTTGGTGAAGTCGGATCGTGGCTGGAAACAGTCGAACAGTCCAACGGTGGCGCTGTGACTGTCCGCTGTGCGTACAGTGGCTCGAGGCGGTGTATGGCGAGATTTCAGGTGGGGTTTTACTCGCCGTCGGGCTCTGAGTATCTTGGTGTGGGCGGTGTCGCTCGCCGGTGGCCGGAGGCCATGGTTTCCGGAGGCGACAGTGAGGAGGTGAGGGAGAGAGATATCGGGGAGAGGAAATGAGGGAGGCTGCTAGGGTTCCTCACCCTATTCCCCCTTACTTAAATAGCTAGGTGCGCAAAGTCCAATTTACCCTTTGTGCGAAAATACTCCAAATGCCCATTTACTTCTTAATTAATTACGAAACTGTCATTGAGTCGGGTCTTGGGCTCGACCTATGATGCATGGAAACGCCAAAATGTGGTGATTCCCCGTATCGAAACGTGAAACGTTTCCGAAACGCTAGGAAACGCGTACCCAATGAAAGGATTTTTGGAAACACCTCAGAAACGTTAGTTTCCAATTGGAAACGTTCTTTTTTTTGCAATTTAAGAGGAAACGCGAGGGATATTTGACCCAAAAAAAAATGAAAACCAAACTAAGTGAAACGGATTGGGTACAATTGAGCTCCTCTGAGTGATGGGTGGGTGGAGCGGCGCTGCAGAGCTGGGCTGGAGGGAAAGGATGGCCAGCGATGAGGTGGTGTTGTGTGCTTGTGCAGAAAACTGAGAGAGCGAGAGAACAGAAGACAGATTGGAAGGGAGGAAGAAAGAAAAGAGAGAAATGAAAGAAGAGAGAAGAGGATCAGGTGAGAAAGAAAAAGAGACCGAAGGAGAGAGATCTTGGGCAGAGAAAAAAGAGAGGAGAAGAGATAGAAATCTTGGGCAGAGAAAAATAATATTAAAAAAATCAGAAAAGAATCAAAGATAAAACTATAAAAGATAAATAAAAAATATTATTTATATTAGCTCGACCCTCTACGACCGAAGAAAATATTTCTCACCCGACAATAGTACGAAAATATTCGTCGCAATTATTCACTACCTTGAAAATTCTCTAATTGGCGAAAATTACTTTGAAAAATTAAATGAAAATCTGAGGGGTTATCTAAAGTCGCAGCACTATCTAAAGGTTTCCACCTCTACTATTTGGAAGGGTCAAAATCAGAACTAAGGTTTAGTAATTGATTCTTAAGCCCTTGAAACTTTATTCACGTATTCCTGATCACACAAATCAATTACCAATTCTGGTAAGTGAAATGAGAGATCCTACTATTTCAGAAACACCTTCCACAGGCTACGATAATAATTTGCACGCCCCGAATAATTTTCAAATGCCTCAACATTCATAGGTCTTGCCACTCAATCATATCCACAGTATGTCTTGGTTACTAGAATCCTCAACATACCATTTTGAATCTTATATAAACTCTTCTACTACTGGAATGCCGCACCAAACTAAGAACAGTTGTCCCATAGTGACCCAGCTGGCTACCCGATAACCAATAACCTCCCCAGTCACTATCCAAAAACATTACACGTTACCAACAAATAATACTCGAGCCCAAAGAATTTTACTGTCGCTGGGGTACACAATTTCATCACAAGATTCTTTAGTTTATCCAACAAACTCCAAAACTCGGGGTACTGCCCCACCATGCTCCAAAAACTGTCTTTGAGGAACTACCGTAGAAACTAACTCGACGCATTTCTCCCAACCGACGGAGAATTCATATCCTATGAGGTCGGCCACGACCATGAGGCATAGCACAACTAAAGAATCAAGGTTAAGGACTCGAAAGTAAACGGTGTCTAGTTGCGTACTTCTCATACTTGATGATACTAGCACCAAAGAGTATATGATGGGGAACCGCTATGGACGGCCCATCACTCGAAAGATGCTAAGTATATCAAGCATTCAAAGTACAACGGACTAGACAAGTCTACATAATCAAATAACCTAATGCTCTGACACCAAGTTGACATGACCCGCCCCAGATTCCACCTTGAAATCCGAGGTGGCCCTGTGGGGCCCATCTTAGAAGAGTCTTACCGAAAATTCGGCATAAACTTCCCTAAAAATGAACTACCCAAAACCTGTGAAAAACATTTAACACTTCAAATTTTCAACTCACAACCTACACCCGAGCCTACGTGCTCGCCGGTGATAATTCAATCCTTCAATAAATAAACACAATCAAGGGACTCTATCCCCAAAAGAATTATAAACTTCCAAATATATTTTTAAAAAGAGTTTGGTAAATCAGAGCGCCTAACTGTTTACTGATAATACAAATGTGTAGGACATAAGGAAGTCTACTATGAAAAGAAGGAAGCGGTGGAAACTAATGCCTCGGCTGCGTGGTGTGGCCTGACCTCAACTAATCTGCTCATGAAAAACAGGCTAAGACCGGCGTCCGTCGGAATCCTCCTCATAAGGGAAATCATGTCGTCCTCCTCGAAGATCAATTCTCAACGGAATCAAAGATATGGTCGTTGAAAGTTCTGAGATTCAAAAATTTCCTGAGCTCGATCTGCCTCCTACGGTGGTCGACGGTGAAAACCATGGGTACCGACGTGTTGCTGGGGTTGATGGCTTCAAAAGCCAATTAGGTTTTCCCCCTATCATAGCCGGAAATGTCGCCGGTGACAAGGGCAAGATTTTGCGTTTTCGGGGTATTTTTCACTCATAGATTCCTCCTCCTGCACTAGAAATTGATGCAAAAAATGGGTATAGGGTTGTAGAGCTTGGAGAGGTGAAGATTTTGGGACCAATTTTAAGTCATGGGGTGGCCGGAGTGGAGAAAAAACGGCCGGCAAAGTGGCGGCTCCAAGTAAGGTCGGTAAGAGAGAGAGAAGCGCGGGGAGAGAGAGAGAGAGAGAGAGAGAGTGGCTGACCAATCTGGAAATTTCCATAAATATTTGTTTTCCGAAATAGTAACTCGACTTCCGTTACCCATAACTTCTTCATACTAAGTCTAATTTTAGCGTACTTCGTGTCCATAGACTCAGTTTAACGCTCTCTACGACTTCCATTTATTCAAATTCCTATCCGAAAGAAAAGTCATCTCGAGGGCCCCTAAAATGTAATAATCGAAACTCAAAAATGAAAATCCACCAATTAGTTGTGAAACTAACTAATATCTTGGAAGATCTTGGTCCAGGTCGTCACATGCAGCCCCCTCCCAACACAGCAGCCCCCTCTTCTTCCCACCCTCAATCTTCTCCTCCAATCTATTCCATAATCACCGCCACTTCTCACCCTCTCTCCATCCCTCCTCACTTTCCCACAAGCCTTGATTCCAGCTTCTTTCCAACAACGCCATCATTCTTAAACTCTCAATTCATCACCACACCCACCAATGAATTCTCAATTTACCACCACACCCACTATCTCTCAATTTACTTCCACACCCACCCATTATCATTTCACATCCACGCCCATGTCTAACTCCTTCATCTCCTTCACGATCACTGTCCTCCTCTCACTCACCCTCGTTCTCGCTAACCCAGAATCCCAAGAATCAAAACTACTCCCACCTCGACTTTTTCCCCGCCGAGCCCTCCAAGTGGAGCCCAAGACGACAAGTGTGTCGCAATCCAATACCTCGAAGCCATCCGCAACCTCAAAGCTTCCAACTTTAATCCAATTCGCACCGTCTATGTAACCTACGTGCCGGACGAGGAGATTGGCAGACTGGACAGCGTGGCCGTTCGCTGTATCTGAAGAGTTTAAGGAATTGAAGGTCTAGTTTGTGCTGGACGAAGGCCAGGCCAATCCCTGCAACGAGTTTAGGGTCTTTTACGCCGACCGGACACCGTGGAATTTGATCGCTAAGGCTAATGGAAGAGGAATGAGGAAGAAGAAGAATGGAGAAGAAGAAAAAGAAGAAGAACGAAGAAGCATAAAACCCAAAAGAAGAAAAAAAAAATTTGACATAGACACCCATGACAACACTACAGAACACTAATTAATAAACCAACTAAGATTAAAATTATACACATAAGGACATGAAATTCAGGACCACGTGCTACAGTACAAGCCCATACACTAATTCTATAGGTGCAATTACATAATCATGCATTGTTTTCATTTTATTTACAAATCTGCCATCAACACACTCTCTCTCTTTCTCGTTTAGCTTGATCTGCGGCTGCCATGGATGGTGATCTGAACCTGCTCACCGAGGTACATGTCTTCCAATAACAGCCACGCCAAGACAGTTCAAGCTTAGGAGATGAGATTGCTGAATAACAAAGTTTGAGATTTCGAGTGGCCGATCAACAATTTGAAGGTCTTGGTGGTGGAGTCGGAGCCAAGCTCATCGAAGTTAATGGATAGGCCCTCGAACGGATCCTGGAGAAGATCCAAGTCGTTAGGGATCCGGAAATGCACCTCCGATTGGGCGTGGCGGTAGTAGGAGCTTCAGACTTGCGTCTGGAAACGACGTCGTCATCGGAGATCGGGTTCGGATCAAGTTTCATTGTTTTCCTAGTTTCTTCCTTTTCTGTTTGTTGCTTGTTATTGAGTGCACATCAACAACAACAACATGAATGCTGGAAATTGAAGAACAAGGCTTCTATTTTGGTTTTGTTCTGGAATAGGTTCTCAGCAAAATGATCTTTGCTGACCCATTGGTTTTGTTCTCGATCTCTTACTGACCCATTGGTTTTGTTCTAGAATAGGCTTCTATTTTGGATTCATCTCGAAGGCTGCTACTGCATTCCTCCGAAAAACGACGGCTGCTACTGCACTCGTCCCCCGACGGCTGCTACTGCACACGTCCCCCGACGGCTGCTACTGCACTCGTCCCCCGACGGCTGCTACTGCACTCGTCCCCCGACGGCTGCTACTGCACTCGTCCCCCGACGGCTGCTACTGCACTCGTCCCCCGACGGCTGCTACTGCACTCGTCCCGACGGCTGCTATTGCACTGAGCAGAAAGCCACATACTTTGAATTTTTTTTTTGTCAATACACACTAAGTTAGCTTAAAAGAGGACAAAAAGGTAATTCAGTACTTGCCACATGTCAGTTTGTAAACAACTTGTCCTTATAAGTAAAAAAATTTACTTATATGTATGAATTGAAAGCTTGTGGGTTTTGGAGAAAAATAAAGAGATGTAATGGGTTTTTCTGTAGTTTACTAAAAAAAAATTGAATGAAAACAAATAATAATAATAATTAAGGGCAAATAAGTCATTTTCTATCAAAAAGTTTTTGAAATGTCGGATATAACCTTACATTTAACAAAACACTAACGGATAATGGACGAAAGTATGATGTTGATAGCAAAAATTGAGTCCAGGTATCACATTTATCGTTTTTAATTGTTGGGTATCAAATTGACCGGGAAAAAACAGTTCAGGTACGGTTGATGAATTTAACCCTTATGTATTTGACAAACTTTCATAGATCAATAAACAAAAAAAAGTCATTCATTTTTGATAAGTTCCAATTTGTTTTGTAATGTACTACATTCAAAATGCATATACTGTATAACTAGATATTGTTCCTATTTCCCACAACACAATCTAAATACTTTACATAATCTAAATACTTTTGCTATCATAATTTTGTACAAATTAAAACCGGAGTCTCATAATTTTGTAATGACTTCTATGAGTTAAGGAAGTTAAAACGGGATGCTAGTCATTACATTTGGAATGACCCTTATTTGTTGAAGGAGAGAAATGACCAAGTATTGAGATGTTGTGTTCCAAATGTGGAGATTTCTAGTAACTTGGAACATTACCACACCCACACATGTGGAGGTCATTTTGGTGGACAGAAGACGGCTTTCAAGATTTTGCAAGCCGATTTCTATCAACCCTCTCTTTTCAAGGACTCTCATGACTTTGCACTACGATGTGATCACTGCCAACGAGTGGGAACCATTTCAAAAAAGGACTAAAAGCCGCTTACCAACATTTTCGAGCTTAAGATATTCGACACTTGGGGCATCGATTTTATGGGCCACTTTCCTAATTCATTTGGCTTTGAGTACATCTTGGTCGCAGTTGATTACGTGTCTAAATGGGTGGAGGCCCAAGCTACAAGAATTAATGATGCCAAGGTGGTGACAAAATTCTTACAAGAGCACATTTTTACCCGTTTTGGTACACTTCGTTTCATTATTAGTGACGGGTACTACAACAATGACTCTCATTTCCGAGGGACACAATTGATCGTAAAAAGCTAGTTTTCCCTAGAAAATGACAATTTTTGAGGGCAAGTGGTCGTCGCTGGTCGTCTGAAATTGTTCCATTGGAAATAGTATTTTTCCGACTAACCGTCGAAACATATTACAATTCCGACAGCACAGGTAGTCGAAAAATAGTTGTTTGCTAGTCGAAAAATAAGTTTCCAAAACGGCGACCAAACTTATTTCAGACGGAAATGGTGGTAGGCAATAATGCATATCTTGTCGGAAAAATTTGGTTCGTCGAGAACTCTCTGTTTTCCCAAAATGCATTTCTGACAACTTTTGTCGTCGAAAATGGTTTTTTTTTCGAGTCAATTATCTGACGGAAATAATTGTTTGCTATTACCAAGAGCAATCGTGCAGTCGAAAATGTATTTTCCAACCACATTTAGTTGTCGGTAATAAATAATTATTTGACCACCCATTCAATTTGATTCTCAACCTATTCTCGAAACGCATATGAATATTAACATTGTGAATTAAACATATAACAAGATAGTTTAATTTATTTCATTGTATTAAATTTAGTTCACAAGTACAAAAAAAAAAGATAAACAATAATCATTTCCAAATAAAAATACATGCAGTATAGTCAAACATGAAGATAAATAATATTCATAGTTTAATCTTAAAACCGCAATCACTCGATCTTACGCTAGTAGCAAGATAACAATGATATGCTAATAACAGTCTTCATCAAAGTTTGTGTCATCTTCAATGAGTGTCATCTTCATCGGCATCAACACTTGAACATGTTGGAATATTCTCCTATTGTAAAAGAAAAACAAAGAAGTCATAATGCAAATTAAGAATTCAAACAACAAAAAACATGAAGATGAACAACATATAAAAATGTCTTTGAAAAATAGAAACATTATACCATAGAATGTGATTTCCCTGCACACCCAGAATCAGTGTCATCTCCATCGGTGTCATCATCGGCATCAACACTTGAATATCTTGGAATATTCTCCTATTGTAAAAGAAAAACGAGAAGTCATCATGCAAATTAAGAATTAAAGCAACAAAAGACATGAAGATGAATAAACATATAAAAATGTCTTTGAAAAATAGAAACAGTATACCATAGAATGTGATTTCCCTGCACACCCAAAATCAGTGTCATCTTCATCAGCACTTGAATGTGTTGGAATATTCTCCTATTGTAAAAGAAAAACGAAGAAGTTATAATGAAAACTAAGTTAAAAAAAAATAAAAAATATGAAAATGAACAACATATAAAAATGTCTTTGAAAATTAGAAACAATATACCATAGAGAGTGATTTCCCTGCACACCCAAAATGGTACGAGTTATTAGACACCAAACCTTGAACAATTTGTGTCAACATGTTCACTTTTTCGATAAGAGAGTCAACTTGGCTTTTCACTCTTTCATAATCTTCTTTATGTTCCAAACATGTAGACTTATTACAAGTTTGGTTAGGTTTTTTTGCCTAATTTTATTGGTCAGAATCTGGCGCTAAGTATGAGCCTAGCGTAAGTAATTAGGGCCTTGGGCGCTAAGAAGACACTCACACAACCAACAGATGCAAAATTTTCAACAAGTAAACTCAATGCAAGCTTTACAAACCAGATGAAGCAATATCATAAGTTTTAGGCCTTTTGCTCATTACTACCGATTGAGCAAGATTTAATAAAACATGAGCTACTTGCTCAATCTCCCACGGAGAAACCCTCTCGGGCCATGGTGTTATGGCGTGTTCATCCCATAAAACCTACAAGTATGAAAAATAATTACATAACAAAGAACATGTAATAAGATAAAACCTGCAAGTATGAAAAAAAATTCATCCCTCACTCACACGTTTTCCACATCGAGTCATAATGACAAAAGCGGCGGTAACACTTACACAAACAAATCAATAGCACCAAAACACATCAATGATAAAAACACATGGTACATTTTCACAATCAAATTATCATCATGCCTCTAGGAATTCACAATTCTCATAACAATAAACACAATCTCTTGGCATAATAAAATCAAAACATCGAATTATATCGAGACTATATTGCGATCATTGACAACACATCATGTCATGGGTATGCAAACATGTACAACTCCACAGAATGGTGTTCAACTTGACAATTAAGCTATTGAACAAAGTGGCTTTACACAATTCCAACAATATGTAATTCCATCACAATCACCAACTACATCAACACCCAAATGGGATCACAAAATTGACATAATCAATCCATATAGCAGCCAACATCATTCAAATAGCCTAACATTTAGTCCAAATTCCACCAAGCATCAATTCTATCCAATGTAAACAAATTTTCTCAAGAACACAAATCACCACATTTGGAATTTAAACAAAAACAAAATGTAATTAAGTGTAACAATCACAATACTCGCGTCAATGATTGTCTTGAGGTCATTCCTGTTATATAAGTCATTAAACTCTAATGCAGATTTGATTGAACGAACCACATGAAACAAAAAAGAAAATTTTGCAAAACCTAATCTCTTTTGTTTTCTGTTTTAGGCTTTTAGCATATGTCAATCAAGTACGAGCAACATAAACAATGAATATTTTAAATTTTCATCATAACCATGCTCTTCGTAGAATCAACAATAGTTTGGGTAAATCGACATCGGAGGGGAACAAACCTCCAAGAATTGTTTTTTTTTTCCTAAAGTACCTTTACCAAGAAAATGTAATGTTTCGAATAGTAATAGCACCAAGTCTCTCACCTGGCATGGAGACGACGGATCCATTTGTTTATACAAAGAAATGACTGCTGATTATATAGTTTTGATTGAAGCGGATAACATGAGGAAATCGAGGAAGACTCCTCCCTCCTCTGACATATGTTTATGACGTACTGCCGTATCAATCAAAGGATTTTCTAGATTTGATTTGCTGCTTGGCTTCGAGGGTTTGAACTGTTAGGTTTAGGTTTAGGTTTCGTGGAGGCCGATGCTGCGCTTCTATCTAGCTACCTCTATATATAGTCAGGGGAGAGACCTACTTAGGTTTATGCCGGGGTAGTCAATGACCAAATTACCCCTTTTATTTATTTAACTGTTCGATCTCCATGTATGAATGAATCTGTACGTACAATCAGTACATGCATGAGGTGTTAGCTTTATAAACTTTGATTCATTCCCTAAACAGTAGTTTTTAGAGTGTGATTTTGTATATAACCTACTATGCTATATTTGCACAAGGTGGTTTATTATTTATTTATATAACATACCATGCTAGATTTGCACAAGCTAGATCTGGGAATCACTGGTCGTTCACCGGCGTTAATTAACACTATATATCGGAGGGAAGAATTTTTTCCAGATTGCAAGGATTGTCGACGTCTTTGAATTTGTATCTCATCTTTGTCTGCGTCTCAGAATTTCAGGGTTGTCTCCAACACGTACTATCTCAAGTTCTGTTCCGGAGGAGCAGCTAGCCTTTGGAATTCTGGTGTCATTTAGCAACGGACTACCTGACGAAGGTGAAGGAAACCCATACTTCTACAGTAACCAATGCAGTGAAAGACAGTAGGACCCTGAGAATCCTACTTGTGCTTAGGTTACTGTTACAGCAAGTTTTAATTTGGTTTGCTGACTTGCTGCAGATTGATTCCAAGCTAGGAAGCAGAGTTTGCTATAAGTGCTTTGTTCCCAAAGCTAGCAATCAGATGAAGCTATGGCCCAAGCATGACAACTTCCAGTTCTTCAAACTGGATATTGAGGATATCTTCTTCAGCAATTGGTTTTATGGTCCTGAACCTCTGACACTGGATTAGTACATAAGTGGCGGAAAATAAAGAAATAAATATTTTTAGGTATAATTTTTTTGTAAAAGAATTAGCCCCCACAAAATAATTTTTTTTCAAATATAGATAAGGGAAATTTTATTCACACACCTCTATATACTAGATACACACTCATTTTTTCCTACAATTTACATAAGACTTTGTGGGTACATAAAATTACCAAAAGAGACATTTATATATTAAAACTAAAGAAACATAGTTGAAATAAACAATCCCGCGTTAGAGTCTTTTTCTTCTCTACGAGAACGACGTGGGTGAAGATTGAAAGTCCTAATCAGAAACAGTTGGCCACACAGCCCACACTCATGGATGAACTTCCAAAGTTAGAACTGATTTTTAAATAGGGATCGTCGTTGATCTGCAAAAACCCTTTGATTCAATTGTTGATTATTCAAGCTAGCTACCCAATGATTGATCTGCAAACTAGCTTGATCAATCATAGCTTGAATAATATGCAGAAACATGATTGATCTGCAAACTACCCAACGATTGATCTGCAAACTAAATGAATCATGCAGAGGCTAGTTGGGTCTGCAAAGTAGATGAGTCAACCATTGATCTGCAAAAATGGGTATGCAAAGGAAATTCTCTGAAACGAGACGAAAATCCAAGATGGGTATGCAAAGATCGTGCATCTTTTTTTTTTTTTTTTTTTGAAACAGACGTTGTCTGTGTATTTAGAAAAAGGATGTGGGATGTGTATTTAGTAAATAGGTTGTGTATTTAAAATTAGGGTAGTTTAAGAAGTTTGGGGTTGTGTATCTAATAAATTGTGTTTCAATAAAGTTAATAGGTGTCGTATTAATAATGGGGTGTGTATCTAGTATTTAGTCATGTGTGAATAAAATTTCTCTATAGATAATCAACCCCCCACAAAATAAACTACTTGATAGCATATGAGAATTTTTACACAGAAGTATCATGTTATATAACTCTTTTTGTATATTTTTCTCTACATTATATATCAACTAAATCTTAAAGCTCGATCTATTTTAAAAATTATCTTCATGTATATGCATATTTAATGATAATTATGGATTTAAAAAATTTCTATCTCATCGATAATTATGATCTAAAATCACTGCCCCAGGAAAAAAAAATTCTGCGTCCCCGCCACCGAGTACATCATCCCCAAATGTATTACCATAGAAGTGCCACTGTTTCCAGAAGCGAAATTCAAGTGAGTACCTAAAAGTAAAATGTACTTTTATATTATTCAGTCTATGAGAACCTATAAAAACTTGTTAAATTAACCATTGCCCCAAATCTATCGGGAATCATGTTTCATAGGAACAGCGAATGATTATCAATGAGACTAATCTACACATCCTACAGCATAATACTAGGCAACTTGGAACCACAAAAATCAGGAGCTATCTTATCAAGTGACCCATCTCAGATTATGCTGAATAACATACACGAAACAAAATCCATCAAGCTGATTACATACAACTATATATGCAAAGAGAGATCAAAATTCTTGACCGCATGAAACCTGAGACTTTCTGTTGCAAAGCCAATATCTGAAAGGAAACCACTAGAAAGTCACCGGTAACGGATACGGGAGGCTTTAACGCAGCATATACTTGTGGTTGGCTTTTCTTGAGCAAAAAGATGAGTAGCAAAATGGACTCCAATCTAGATATGCATGTGTCATGGATAAAATAAACTCCAAAGATATACATGCATCATCAAACGAACTATTGTATAACTACATGCTAGTAACCCCTATTTCTTGCATTTCCTTTAACGGTGGGAAGACACAACAATCAAGAACCTGCATTTTGTGGGGCATGACTACCGAGAATGATCTTTGGTGGATCTGAATCAACTTTATCGTTTGCTGGTGGAGCAGAATTTTCTCCATCTGTTGCTAACTGAGAGGAGTCCTTTTGATCAGTTGAAGCGGGAACAGGCTTTGTTTGATCAGTTGCCACAGGGATAGAATCTATCTCATTTGTACCAGATGGAGCAGAGCCCATTGGATCAGCAGGTGGTGAACGTGCTGCTGTTGGTGAAGTTTGAGTTTTTGTCTCTATATTTATTTCAGCACTTTCATATTCAGAAATGAGATCCATGAATTCATTAAGCAAACGCTGTACTTTTCGATTTGAAGCCATTGCCGGAAGAATATCTTCTCGTAAGAGTTTATGTTTCCTCATTTCCTGCAGAAGCAGAAACACAATGCAAAAAACATAAATAACACATACTAAACAAGGCTAAAAAACATGGTTGAAAAAGTTCTGGTTTCATATCAAGTAAAACTGACTCCACACAAAGACCATCTGTTGAGTCATATATATGAAGATGGTTGAAAAAGTTATGGGTTCATATCCAACTAGCAAAAGACACCTAACGAACTGTATCAAAAGCCTTACAAGCACCCAAGGATCCCATGCCAAGTTCTTTGAATCAAAAGAAGTAGCTTCCACCATTCCAGTCGGAGGTCCAAGGAAACTCTCACAGACTTCTCGTAAACGAGACTCATCTGCTTCTCTGAAATCAGTGAAATTAAGTTATTATGTATACACAACTACACAAGTAGATACTTTATACCAGTCAATAGTACAGAGACACAATATTATGCACTTGTTGACTACATTAACACCCGGACATTTATAAAAATTCATGAGAAGGGGAAAAGGAGAGGGAGCGAGACACCTCTGAAAGAACGTCTTAGAAGTATTCAATTTTAACATACTGTCATGTTTGTAACACAAATCACACCTTATGTTTTTTGCTGTACAAGGTACGATGAAACAAATAAAGGGTAAAAGATGATGTCACCAAGCATACTAGTGGAAGTTGAAGAGAAACACCACAGGAAACAGTGTATATAATCATAAAAATTTTCACAAAAGAATGCATGTGCAAATAGCACGATGGCTATATTTTCCTGATACATGCACGAGGGAAAAAATAAACACCTTGCAAGGAAGCGTATGTACGATAGAAGACATTGGCGATATTCGTTAGGGGACTTTAAAGCCAGCAAAGAAGCCAACTGAGCTTCCAAATGAGCACGTGTCTGTACTCCGTCATCAGTCACCCTACAAGAAAGAGCAATCAGATCAATTCTAAGACTAAAATAGTAAACTGCAATATTGTAGGTCATTATATTACTGTCTCCAGATTTTCATATTTATGAAGTACAAACCTGCTCCAACCTGGCTTCCTGGCCAAATATTTCCTCACATCAACCTGCAAACCAGCCAACTCACCGCTCTGAGTCAAACCCAAATGCCAGGAGCTTGCAAAATTTGACCCAGAAAAGCAGTCATCTGCAACCCTAAGCCAACACATCAGGCCCATGTCAAAAAGGAAGGCATGGCGAGTGGCAAGAACAACAAGAGGAGAACCAGATCTTGATAGCTTTGCTGATATAACTTTGATCATCCCTGGAAAGTGTGGATAATAAGATGGAAATGTTGTTAATCACATCTAAAGTTCTAATCGTCATGCTGACAAGACATGTATGCCCATCAGCCAACAACTAGAGAACAAAAGAAATCACCCATGTCTCGAAAGACAAGTGCAATGTGGTACCTGCATCGTTAGCAGCTGGATTTGGGTTTAAAGCAACCAGAGATGACAAAGAGTCGTGAAGGAGACAAATCCGCTTGAATAGATCCCACACATACAAGGATCCTTTTCTTGTGACCAAAAACAACTTCCAGCACTCGTCACAATCTATAAAAATTGCTGCAGATCCTACCATCATAGTTGGCATAGCACGTCTCCCACACTTTGTGTAAACCTGCTCAGGGGAACAAGAAAATTTGATCAAACATATTCAACCACTTTAAGCAAGCCTTAGTGGTAATATATTTCTGTCTGCATACAATATATAATGCATCATAAATGACATAATGTTCGTCAGAATAGTTCTCTCATCCGGATGTCTGTAACAATGTCAAGAATCAACAACCATATAAGGAAATGGAAGTTTATTCCTATTCTTTGACCTTCATTCTCTCTCTCCCCCCCTTGAATGATCCATATATCCAACCAAGAGCTTAAACCAGTTGACGGTGGCAAGACTTTTTCCTTTTACAGATTTTTTATAGGTAGCAGCAGTAAAGGGAAAAAGAAAAAATGTTACATTCTGAACCTATAGCTATGTTAGCATCTTTCCTCACCTACAACCACTTAAATCAAATTTTGCAAAAGAAATAAAAGGCTATATCCTTCCGGTGTAATTCACAGAAAAACATGTGTTAGTAAGAGCAAGTTGGCATCAGAAGACAAGTACCAAGAAAATGTTCGTAATAGTATATGACTAAGTCATTGGGTAAAGAGAAATTTAGTAGCAATTATGCTTCACTTCAGATTGGAATCTGTAGCATTCCTCCAATATGGTAATCATAAAATAAGATGATGTGAATTGCCACCACCAAAGACAGAAACTGAAATATACTACGCAGAATTTTGAAAGTATTGTGAAATGAAGACTTCTATAGTGGTTAAAAATAAAAGAGAAACAAAAGAAAAGGGAGGAATCTCAAGCGAACAAGTGTGAAAGAGATATATATGCATACCTGGATGCATCCATCTTCACATCCAACGGCCCAAAAGTTGGCATTTCCAGCTAAAACAGTAACTTTCCCAGATATTCTATCGGACCAAAGAGTTTGCAACCCTCTTGTGCAGGTAATTTCTGTTTCTCTCATGATAAATGTACTTCCCATGTCAACAATGTCGTTTGCAGCATGTTCCCTAGGCCGAGCTTCCAAGCAATATGGTAAAGTATCCCCTTCTTTCTTATCAAACACCCTAATTGAAAGAATAGAACTAGAACCGCCTATTGAATTAGAAGCCTTCACAGTCCCTGACTGTTCTATATTTATGCTTTCATCTCTACCTGTGGAGGTTGGAACCTTCTCGATAACCAGGCTGTTGGTAATCATAGCTCTAGCAGTGACCCCATGTTTGTCCTTTATATCAGTGCCTCTGACAAGTGTTCCCCAAACAGAATTTTCTTTAATCCCACTATCAGCAGCAACTAACCCACTATTATCCTTTCTGTGATCAGAATGCATAAGAGGGAAGTCAAGTTCCTGGGATTGAGCCCCAACAGAAATGTTTTCCTTCTGGAGAGGCACCCCAACTGCTTCTGGAATAATCCTCTTTCTACCATCAGGTCGTCTATATTCTCTTTGCTTCACAGGACTAGAAATTCGGGCAGCCATGGAAGCTTTATTTAAACCATCAGCAGAAGCTCCTCCGCTCCTCTTCCTATCATCTACCTGACGCTCAGAAGTTTTTGTTGCAACGCCCACATCAGCAGAAGGTTTGACTGTCTGGCTTTGCTGAACATCCAGAACCACTTTTTTTTTTGGGGCTTGCTTAGCAGAAGCTGCTTCAAGCAATAACTGTGCTGGGCTTTCTGCTAAGTTTGCCTGCCTACCTCTAACATCACCATAACGGCTTCTCTTCAATTCATCTAGTTCAGCATCACTTATCCGGTGGCCAAGCTCTTTCACATCAAAATGGAAAGTAGCCACTGAACCGTCCAAAGAACATGCGAAAAGTGAATAACCATCAGGGCTCCTGTTTCCAGCAGAAAAAGAGCAGCAAAAAAGGGAATAAACAGATAAATAAGAACAAAATGATAACAACAAAATTAATACGCAATAAACCTAATGGACCAATGGTAGATATTTTGCCTGGAAATGAGAATCATACCAAGATAAATCCACAACACTTTGAGTGAAGAAATGCTTTGCTACAAATAGAGGGCGGGGACTAGCAGTAGTCCATACAGTTATCGTACGGTCCTGACTCCCGATTGCTATAACATTATAAGGTTGTAGTTCTTTATCTTTCCCTCCTGTTTTTGAATCCCCATTGGTCCACCCCACAGGTGCAGCTTTCCCTTCTTGAGCATTGGAAAAATTCCTCTTAAACATTGAATGGTTAAACTTCACCACAATAACAGGCGCATTATGTCCTAAGAAGTCAAATGTAGCAGACCATTCCCCTCTCTCTAGAACAGGTGCAGAATGCCTTGGTTTCTGGAACCCATGAGTGGTAGTAATAAAGTGACCACAAGGCGACCATCCAAGCCGCCTGAAAAAGGTAGATCCAAGCTGATGCAAAAAACATTGTCAGAAATTCATATCAGCAATTGTATAATAACAAAAACAAAAATAGAACTTCAAAACACAATTAACATACTGATTTTGCCCAGTGGCCATCTGTTTTGTGAGCAAGACTCCAGTCACTTGTTCGCCAAATAATTACAGTCTTATCATCTGATTGACTTGCTATGAAGGAGCCAATGGGATCCCAAGTAACTCCTTTAACTAGGCTAGAGTGACCCCTAAGAACAGCAGTGCAAATACCATTGCTCATATTCCAGATGTGGATAGTGTTATCTAAACTTCCACTGGCCAGCATTGAGTCATCTGGAGACCAATTAAGATCCACCTACTTTAAGCACGGAAAAGCAGCACCGCAGTTAGACAAATACCCACCAAGACCTATACAAATACATGACAATTATTTAAGGGAATTTAAATAATAAAAATAACATCTCCCGTATCACAATTTATTTATTTTTTCCTTTGGTTAGGACAGCTGTAGATAAAGCCATAGATTATATGAATCTTCAGGTAGCTTCAAAGAACAAATTTACTGCTGCTCGAAGTAAATCCAAAAGCAAGATTACAACATTTTTGAAAACAAAAGGTAGATCATATTCGTGAAGCAAAACATACTCATTTCAAAAAACTAAAGAGCTAAGGAATTTATTTCAGGTGGACCAAATATCCAAAAAATGCAAGAAATGTCATTACCACATCTGCAGTATGCCCTCTCAAAGTCATTGCAACTTTCCAATTTTCAACATCTGGGGGCTCTCCACTGCCAAACTCAGTGGTTCCTGAACCTGGCTTCCTCTCATGGATTAGAATTACTTGATCATCGGATCCTGATGCAATGTACCGACCATGCTTAGCCCACCTAACACAATTCACAGAACCAAAGTGATCACGGAGGGTTGCAAGTAACCTCTGGGCTGATTCTTCATTTGAGAAATCCCTGCCGAGGGATTTCATGTTCCATACCCGCACCTATAATTGGCAAAGTAAGGATGACTAAATCATTTCCATATTTTAGCATAAAAAATGATGTCAAACAAATTGATGTGACAAAGGTGACCATACATGTTTCTAATGCCAGAAATAATCGATTGACGGAATTGCACGGCTGTTCAATGACCATGTACAATGATGAATTGTAAATAGACTAAGAGAGCATGAAACGACTGGCATGATTTACTTCAGTTGCAAAATCCCTAAATAAAATACATAAAAGTGGTCGCATCCTAGAAGTACACAAGAAAAAAACCCTTAAAATAAAACAATTCAATAACATCTGCTTAAGCTTTAACCACCATAAACAGAATAGATACACTCCATAGAATCAATCATGCTCTACATAATTCAATGGTTTAAAAGTCCCGTAGCAAAATTTCTAATAAGAATTCACAATCCAAGCACTCCAACATATTTCCATCAAATTTCTAAAGCAACAAGGCAAAGGAAATCATTGAAGATAAAAGCCAATTTGACACGTCGAGAGGTTTCCATTTCAAGGGCTTCAGACAAATCCAATGTCACTTCTGTTTGATAATTTGCCAACCAAATAGAACAACCATGATGAGAAAGATTGATCACTCGATGAGAAAACTTGTAGAGTTCCTCAATGAGTTTCGAAAACAAAAAACGATCTAATTTCTTTAACATTCCTACTCCTAAGCAAGCACAAAGGATGGGAGAAGTCGCACCTTGTGGTCACCACCACCAGTGGCAAGCCTAAGTGCACCAGGCTGAACATCAATGGAGAAAATTTGCAAACCCTCATGCCTAATCCAACTTGGCTTTTCTGCAATCATCTCTGCTACTTAATTCCACAACCTAACACAGCAATTCCACTTTGTAAGCTCCAAACTTATACTTTTGGAACAAGAAACACCTCAACTGCGGTCTGCCCAAAACACATTTGAGTTAATTAACCAAAAAAGACACCAACTTTACTTGAAATCCTATCAATGGGTATGCAAATTTATGGATTTTGGAAGGTTCTACCATGAAAAAGAGAATCGGAAATATAATAATTCTTACCTCGAATATAATATTCAATGTGAAGCTTGCGTGCAAAGATGCTTTGATATGTGATGTGCTTACACAATGCCCTAATTTCAGTTTGCTCTGAGATGTGGGTTTAGGGTTTTGTTGATGTGTTTCGTTGAAGAGCCTCAGCGATTCCAAAGCCTCAAATGTTTAAAGTAGTTAAAAAGGGATGAGAGTATGGAAGTGAAAAAAAGGGAGTGCGATTCTGAGACGAGAGTCCGAGTGTGAAAACGGAAGATTGAAGGGGACAGACAGACTGAGAAGGATTAGTTGGTCGAGTTTTGCCTTCTGTTATTTGGGAAGTAATCTGCTCCGGAGCTGTTCGATATTAATCTACTGCACCGTCTCAAAGTGAAGAACTCGATTTGGTTCGGGTCGGTTGAAAGCCAAACCGCAGAGAACGAATAAAAAAATTAAAAATGTAGACCTGGCAAACGGGTCAACAACCCGTTAACCTGCCCGAAACCCATTTCAAACCTCTCGTTTAGCTTATTGGGTTCTTATTAGGTGACCCGTTAACTTTTTTTTTTTTTAAGTCTTTAGATATGTTTACATTTAAAGAGGGTTGGAAAAAGCTAGGTTTTCACGTATACTCGTCCGGCTATTCTTATTGTGCCTTGATATTCTTATTGCTAGGAGCGTTCAGTTTCAACACTCTATCTTGTTTCTCTTCAAGATCTTACAAATTGCCCATTTAGGGTTGTCGATGAGATAAATCAAGGTTGATTATACAACAGAGTATTATTTTTTTTTGTGTTAGATCAAATTCCATGTATCAAAGGAGAAATCATTGTGGCATTTGATATTCTCTCAGGGATGGATCCTATAAATGAAAGAAAGATGTTCCAGCAATTAGTAAGGGCAGCATCTCAACCAAATACACCCCAGTAAGAGAAAATATGCACAACTTGTGATGATTATCTGTCTCTATTTTGCTCTGTTCTATACACGTACTCCATCGGTTTAGTTGGAAAACTACACAAGTACTTTGTAAATAATAATGTGTCTTCATCAATATTATAATCTGGAGCATCTCAACCCACTAAACCACAGTCAGAGAAAGAAAATATGCATAACTTGCAATATGTTTTTTGCTATGTTGTAGAAGTTGCCTTCTTTATACTCGTACTCTATCGGTTTAGTTGGGAAACTATAAATACTTGATACCTGTCGATCATAATCAGGTGTTTCTTGCTTACACCGAAGTTGCTACCAGATCTAGAATATAGTGAAGCATGCACCCTTCTGAACATAATGACTGGGCCTTGGATCGAGCAGCCCGCGGAAGGTAAAGATGTTACTCAAAAGTCAGTATTATATAGGGTGTTGTTATTAACACACCCTAAAATGTTAATAACACACCCCTTCTTCTCTTTCTCTCCCTTTCTTTAATGTACACACCCTAGAGAGAGATAGAGAGGAAGGGGTGTTGTTATTAACACATCCTAGGAAGGGGTGTGTTATTAACACTTTAGGATGTGTTAATAACAACACCCATTATATATTGAGACGTTGCAATTTATTTATGTTTTAACAAAAAAATTGATTTTTTTTTATTCCTAATTCAGTGTGGAGCAGTGGTGACTGTTAGGGAAATGTCATAGGCTTGGTAGGAAAAAGCCAATGCTGAATTCACAATTACCTTTGTCCATCAAAAGTTTGTGTTGGGTCCGGAATTTGATGGCTCTGTACAAATTATTTTCCAAGTTCATCCCTGTGTAAATCAATCGATCTTACCCATTTGTAAACACGACCTTCACAAATATATAACCGAGACCGAAATTGGGAGACCGAAATTGGGTGAAATTGGCTAATTTTTTCACAATACACCTCTTATTATGCATTAAATACATACATGTGGTCAGATTGTCCATTTTCTAATTTCATTTATTTGGATCGTGCGAAATCCATATGTGCCTACTAGTAATCTTTAACTTCTTAATTGGCTGTGAGGACAATGATACATTTGAAAACCAATAAGGTGGATGGAAAGAGTAATCGGTCAATCTAACCGTTGGATGCAATTAATTAATTAAAGAGTTACATTTTTAAATTTGCCAATTCTGAACTCGTTTAAGCTTCGGTCAACATAATTTTAATAGTATTTTTTTATGTATTAGAAGTCAAATTTTAAAGACAAAATGAAAAAAAATAATACAAAATAACCGACACATTTTTGTAGTAGAAGTTAAATCTCAATCCATTTTGTGGCTAACGGAGGAGGAATACTTCTGATATTGCCTCAAGTGGATTAGTCATTCGACCTAAAAAGCCTATAAAATACTACGATCTTCTCTAGAATAGTGTTTATCTCCTCTTCCTCATCCCTTCAATAGCTAGCATTTAGATTTACGTGTTATGAGAGAGTCATAAACCAAGATTCCAAGTAATCTCAATTTGGAAGGGGATGCGATTTACAAAACTTCATTTGCGTGGATGCTCAACGCGTTGGGGTCAATTCGCGGGGTAAGTCTCCAAATAAAAGATGGATATATTTCTTGATCAAAACATTTGTGATGTTCTTATCCAGTGTCCAGTCTTCTGTTTGGCTTTTGGTAATATCTTTACAGTCATATCAGGAAAATACAATGGAAAACAAGAATATGAATTCTGCATTATGGTTATGATTTTGTTTCATGCATTGTTTGATTGTGCTAAGTTGTTCAGGTATGTGGGATTGAAGGACGTGTCAAAGTTGAAGCATTGGAGGCTTGAAAAATGTACATGTACAGATGTGGAATTTGACCTTGTAATCTAAATCTTGTTGAACTCCTTTATATTGTAAAATACCCAGAGCGTATTACTCTAGAAGTAGCAATTCCAGCCAAGTCATCGAGCACAGCCATAACAATGTGCCTATAACAATTAGATTTTTGTTTGGCAATTAGATATTTGTTTTACAATATCCAAATTATAGTATGGTAATATAATTTTTAACGATTTGATGGATTTAAGACCGTGATTCTAAATATTGTCCAAAAGATAGCCAAAGACCACATTTGTTATTAGAATCATATTTCTTGTGCGTATTGAAGCTCAATAGACTATTAAACCTATGCACGTAAGCAAACTCGCAAATATAATTATGGAAATCCAATTGTCATTGAAGCCCTTTAATATTGTCAAAGTGTGAATGCTTCTATTTGGTTTACCGATATCTAAGTGACTGTGTGATAATTGGATTTTCTTTATGGGGATGAGAGGTGTGCATAATTGGATTTTCTTTATGGTGATGAGAGGTGTGCTGGTTTCCCAATTCCTATAAATTGTTTGAAACACAGTGTGAAATGTAATTGCAGAATATCTCATTTCTTTAAATAAGAGTTGACCGCATTAACATTGACACAATATCTTATTCCTTAAAATTAGAGTTAACCACATTTCTTTATTGACATTTTCAGATCAGATTATTTTGGAGATATTTTCCAATCCGATTTATTTCGGAACTTTCGAATTTCGGATTCAGATTACATGCAGATTAGAAAAAGTCCGGAAACTTTCGTTTCATAATATAAATTTCCAATCCAAGTTGCAGCCCTAATACTTCCACATGAAAAGTATAGCAAGTCATGCCCAAAGTCGACATCTACATCATTCACACCAATTTTCATGTACCCTAAAGCACATAAAGTATACCGAACGTGTAAGCATTTCACTTCATGAAATATTCAAAATCTAATTACTGTACATTTACTTTACAATCAGAAAATCTAGAAGATCGATTTACTATACCCAGAACTGGCCCTGTGGGTGTGCCACTTGTGCAACCGCACAGGGCCCCGCCCTGATAGGGGCCCCCTAATTTTTTTGAGCATCTAATATATACTTTGAAAAAAAAAGATATTTATAAAGAATATAGATGGCACAGTTGGTTGTGGTGCTATGTTTGTTACTTCTTGGTTCCAGTTCGAGTCTCCTCAATTACTTTTTGTTATTTATTAGGTTGGGCTCTCCTTTTTAGTCAATATCAAATATGCTGATTGACTTTTTTCATTTTTGTTTTAATAATTACAGTTTTATGATTGATTGTTTCTTGTTTAAAACTTTTAATATTTTTTTTTTAGAATAACTTTTAATACTTATTTACAATTATTCGAATGAATAAATATAACTTACATGCATAATAGTTTTTTCTAAAAGTTTACACACAAAGAAAAGTAGAAAACATAAGATTTGCTTTATCTATGTGAGCTCTTCTTCGTAATGTATTAAGTTCCACATCTTTCATTTGATCATATCAATTCAATTTGACATATTTTAGTGGTAAAATTAGATTTATGACTTCTACTTTTATTAACTTATATATATATATATTTTTTATTTTTTTTCCTAAAACAATATAAAAAAGGGCCCAATATTATTTTTCGCACAAGACCTCCCAAAACTCAGGGCCGGCCCTGACTATACCGTTTTCCAAAAATCCAATTACTGTATGGCAAATTGCATTCTTGCGAATGATGGAGTTTGACACTTTGACAATATTCAACATCCAATTACCATATTATCACCTACCTATCGGAAAAGTTCAACTGTCTATTGGTTATTGTTATTTTCTCAAACTTTGTAACTGGAAGTCAATTGCAACTTTGCAAGTTTCTTACTTGTCTCACTTATCAAATAAACCTTCCATTTATGCATTACAGTACAAATTGCTAGATAGTAATATGAGAAACATCATAATTCTAATTTAAAAATAGTCCTTAATACAAACAAGCCAAATATTAAACAACAGACATCATGAATCCATGATGTGGTTACTGGTTAGGATGGTGATTGTAATCTTATACAGAATTAAGATTAATACCCATTGAAGTTATATAATTCACAAAACATATATTGAAGCCACTGTTGTTATACATCACAAAAAGGACCACACAGATGTATCTCCAATATTTTTCCAGCTGCACCGAGACACGAAACGCGATTTCCTGTATCAAATGCAGAGAAGCTTACTTAGATGAAACTACTAGCTTCCTCAATCTGAAAATACCAAAACACCAATGAGTGACCATATTCACCTTATTTCAATGTAGATTTCTTTAAACCAAGTCCAAAAACAGTGACATTAAGATCATTTTCCTGATCAAGAATGCAAACTAAACAATGTTTCAGAATTTTTAGCAATTAATGTCTCTTTTTCAGTTTTTCCTAACATTTTCAGCAATATCAAGCAATTCAACTTCTAGATAGATCATAGATATGAAAGAACACCAAATTAACTCCTTCTATCATGTTCTTTTTAAGGTGGGGTTTTTTTTTTTGCATTAATAAGGTAGAAGCTAACCATGCACGGTAAAAGTATAATCAAACTGAGGCAAAGGCAAGTCACTTCCAACATGCCAAATAAGTTGTCTAACAATTGTAAAAGAGACAAAATCAACAACATATACTGGAATTGATACATCATCTACACCAAAAGAACATTCTTTGTTCTGAAGAAAAGTGATTCGTTCTTTCTTTCATTGTTCTTTGTATTCTATTTGTTTTCTACTTTTTTTTTCTTCTGTTCAATAAAGTTGTTATGGTATTCACTTGTACTTATTTTCCTCCCCTTTTTATTACGGGAATGTGAGCTTATTAGTGATCTTTTTCATTTCACTCTACTTCGTCCACATAAACGTAAAACAGATTCCAGACATTATTTCCAACCCGACGTGCATCAATTTCATATTGCAATAGCTTCATAACTCATAATTTTAAACAGAAAAATACTAGATTGACTTTTATAAAGAATTCCTCAAGAGTCTATAGTCAAAGGGTGGGAATTGGTGTTCTCGTATCTGAGGATGCTGCATTAACATATGGGTGATCCAAGAATCAGAGACTTTATATACTTAACAACTATGAATTTGTATCCAATTGATATCATGTAAATAAAAGTTGCTGAGAAATAAATAGAAGGGTAATGCACAATCCTCTAATCCAAAAGCTAAAGGACAAAAAGGACAATCTAAGATGAAAGCAAATACATGACGCTTACCACGCCTACCAAACAGAATAGTTGTTTGGAACATAAAACAGGTGATATTGGTGTTGGAGAGGGCCGGCAACAAAACGTATTTAGGAATCAATTTTGGCTTTAAAAAGGCTTTACCCTTTCTGTTTTCTAAAGAGTCACGTGAAATGCACATGGAGTGGGGAGTTTTGGTGCTCTGAAGTATTGTAAAACACCCCTCCCTCATTTTCGCTCAGCCTCTCTCCTCAACTACGCCCGACCATTCACTCTCTCTAATTAACCCTCCGATAGAACCCATAGAAACCCGACCTCGATTCGACTTGTAGGTCTTCGATTCTCTGACTTCTCTCAATATCTAATCACCCGATATTTTTTTCTGGGTTTGAATCATCGGCCTCAAACACATAGCTTCGATTTGTAACCCAGATACAAGAACTCGATACCATTGTCTCCCATCTTCTGGTGTTAAAAAGAGTTTGATTTCTTGCATAAAAAAGGTGAAATATGCTTCTTTTTTATTCTGTTTAGTTCTTTTCGTTTCATGATAAGTGTTAAATTTAATTTGTTAATTCTGTATACTAACAGTTCTAAGTTCTAACTATTGTTAATTTGGTTTGTTCATTGGTAGGAAATTATAAGAAGCCACGAAGGAACATTTGGCACTGATTTTGCGAAAAATAATTGGTTAGTCTGTTAGTACTTTTTTTTTTTTTCTGTGATGATTTAATGAATAATTGATGTTGAGAATTGATGATGCTTTTGTGAAAAATAATATGAGGCTGATGATGAATTGATTGTGCTTTTGTGATTTGATGAGGAAGATTTGAACTCTGTGAACTGTGAATGTGTATAATGACGTCTAGGGTACAGGGTTTTTGTCTAGTGTTTGTGGAGTGTATAGGATTGGAATGCTAGGGTTTTTGTTTGTCTTTGTGATTATGAATGTGATTAGCAAGCTCCTGGTTTTTACTTTCTGTTTCTAATAAAAAAGAAAGAAAGTATAATGAATTGTGAATAAAAATATGGTACTGACGATGAATCGATATTTTTGTGAATTAATGATGAATATGAAAGTATAATTGATAATGCTTTTGTGAATAAAAATATGGTACTGATGCAATTTTGATTATGCATTTGTTGACTTGATTTGTCTGTTGGTAGGAAAAAACTGAGAGGGCTCAGAGTCTCGGAGCAAATGTTTTGGAAATTTTCGGTAAGTTCATCAAACCATAATTTATTTGTTGTGGTATTGATGAATGATGATGATGGAACTGTGAATGTGTGAATATGTGACTGGTATTGATAAACTGTGAACTATGTGAGTATGTGAATGCTTAAAGTGAAAGCTAAATGCTATTGATAAACTGAGTGTAATTGAACATGTGAATGGTATTAATAAACTGGTATTAATAAACTGTAATTGAATATGTGAACTGGTAAAGCTGAATTGATGATGATGATAAACTGTTAAATCTAAATGGGATGATGAACCTGAATTGATGATGATAAATGATGATGATAAACTGTTAAAGCTGTAACAAACCCTAATTGTACTTGGCATGCATAAATACATTACATTTTCTTGGTAAAGGTACTTTATGAAAAAAAAAAAAACAATTCTTGGAGGTTTGTTCCCCACCGATGTCGATTTACCCAAACTATTGTTGATTCTACATTATAAGAGCATGGTTATGATGAAAATTTAAAATATTCATTGTTTATGTTGCTCGTACTTGATTGGTCTATGCTAAAACAGAAAACAAAAGAGATTAGGTTTTGCAAAATTTTCTTTTTTGTTTCATGTGGTTCGTTCAATCAAATCTGCATTAGAGTTTAATGACTTATATATGTACATTCAGCAGGAATGACCTCAAGACAATCATTGACGTGGGTATTGTGCTTGTTTTTGTTGAAATTCCAAATGTTGTGATTTGTGTAATCAAGTATATGACAGAAGGAAAAATAATAAATAGACGAAATTAAAATTGTGGTTTGTCTTCCTCTCTAACTTTTGGTATGATCCCCCATACGGAAAATTTTGAAAAGTTGTTGAGGTCATGTGATCACACTTGCCCCCCCAATGTCGTTCTCTGGTTAGTTAATCTTCTCCAAGACATCCCGAGATTCATGATCCGAAAGTTGTGATAACGAAATGCTTGACTTCATCGGAGAGCCTTCAGTACACAGAGTTAATATATATTTCGGCGGGAGATACTCATTTCTTGTTTTTTTGAGGCCACGTTATACGTCATTTCTTTATGCTATTTTGGCAAAATCGCTGCTTTGACTCGCTCAGGTACGTGCTTACTCACACAGCTCACCTAATCTTGCATGGCTAAATTCTTGTATAATTACTTCCGATTCTTCTTTTGCTAACGAGTAATTACTACAGAATCTGCTGCTTAAATTATGTTTCCTGTTGAGCCAAATTTATGCTTTTCATTGTGCTTCTTCGCAATGGTCATAACCTGTTCGGTAAAATGCCTGACTGAGAATTGGGTTATATCATTTATGCATCTCGCTCACTCATTCATTCATATTTGGGTTAGATTGGGGTGGTCATGTTTCTTCGGCGAATGGCAGTATCATTTTCTCACTCAAGAAGGTGTCTTAGCAGTAACAGCAGCCATGATCTTGCGAAAGCTATTGCTGAGCTTAACAAGGTAAAGTCGTGTCTTGTGCTGCATTCAGAAGTTGATTGATTGTTATTTTTGGCTGCTAGGACTCATTTGAATACTGGGTTATGAAAGAGGACTTGACCTTATAAGAAAATGAAAGGAAAGGAAACCTGTCTGATCAATTTCTGTGCTCAAAACATATATATTAGCATAACTCCATTGCTAGAAGTTATGTACCTCATATTATCAAAACTTCAATTCGGGCTCAATTGCTTGTCTCAAACTATTTCAAAGTTGTTTCCATGTACGCAGTACCTAATGTGGAAAACTTCTCTCCAAGAAAACTCATTAAGGCATGCTGTGACTTACTTTGATATGCTAATCATACTCCTGGTTTCAGGAAATGGAATCAGTATTTGGTGAGCCTCCAGCAGATAGTGGACTTGCTAGTTCTGCAAGAGATGATGTTATGGCTCAAGAAACTGAGTTAGTATCTCAAGAAAAAGGTGAAGATACACTTGGCCTAACCCACATTGGCAGCACAGGGGAGGCTCAAATGGTGGATGTTTCTCCCAAACAAAGTAGCAAGAGAACTGCTGTTTCTAGTTGCAAGGTACTTCTTGGCAAGCAAGTGTTTGATTTGGTCTTAGCCAACCAGATGGCCAAGGGAGATGTCCTTAGTGTGGCCAAAATTGCTGGAATAAACGGAGCAAAGCACACAAGCAGTCTCATCCCGCTCTGCCACAACATACCCCTGACCCATGTCCGCGTTGATCTGACAGTAAATCCCGAGGATTTCAGTGTGGATATTGAAGCGGAAGCGAGTTCAACTGGGAAAACTGGGGTTGAAATGGAAGCAATGACAGCTGTGAGTGTTGCCGGCCTAACGGTCTATGATATGTGCAAAGCTGCTTCAAAATCTATACAGATCACAGATATAAGACTAGAGAGTAAAACTGGTGGGAAGAGTGGAGATTGGTCCAGGGAGGAGTAAGTATTGGTGTCCAATATAGTGCAAGATGCTGCCATTGTCTGCAGGTAAGTGCTTTAGTGCCCATTTGCAAATCACATTGTAATGATGAAATAGATATGAATTGGATTTTCAGAAAATTGTGACCAACTAATATGATCCTAAATGGCTTGTGTTTTTCTTTTTTTCTTTGTGGGTGGTGAGTAACCAAACCCTCCTCGCAATATCATATTTCATATACATCCTATCAAGATTGAGTAAACTCATTGTGGGATTAGCTTTAAGGAAAAAAAAAAGAGTAGTAGCATATTGGGTTAACTAGGGACCCTAGGGTGTTACAAAGCTGATCTCATTGGGTTATGCAGATCTATATTTTTTGCCTAACACTGACGTCTATAATGCTTTATTGAGTGTCGCCAAGCTTGATTGCTCTTTCCAGTTGATGGTTCCTCTTTTTCCACTGCTCTTCTTGTCCTTCTTTGCTTTAGTGCTTACCCCACACGGTTTATGAAGTTGGCTTCAATTAAAATGAGGGAGTAAGGTAAATGCTCATATCACCGCTTGCCGTGGTCCTGAACTCTGTCTGGGGTTTTCATGTTTGTCCTTTATTCCTGTACTTTTCTTTCACATTGTTTATTTTGGAGTTCATTTTCTTAAATGACAATGCATCTGCTATAACTAATTAACTGGCTTAGAGTTGAATGACATTGGCGATATTCGTTAGGGGACTTTAAAGCCAGCAAAGAAGCCAACTGAGCTTCCAAATGAGCACGTGTCTGTACTCCGTCATCAGTCACCCTACAAGAAAGAGCAATCAGATCAATTCTAAGACTAAAATAGTAGACTGCAATATTGTAGGTCATTATATTACTGTCTCCAGATTTTCATATTTTTGAAGTACAAACCTGCTCCAACCTGGCTTCCTGGCCAAATATTTCCTCACATCAACCTGCAAACCAGCCAGCTCACCGCTCTGAGTCGAACCCAAATGCCAGGAGCTTGCAAAATTTGACCCAGAAAAGCAGTCATCTGCAACCCTAAGCCAACACATCAGGCCCATGTCAAAATGGAAGGCATGGCGAGTGGCAAGAACAACAAGAGGAGAACCAGATCTTGATAGCTTTGCTGATATAACTTTGATCATCCCTGGAAAGTGTGGATAATAAGATGGAAATGTTGTTAAACACATCTAAAGTTCTAATCGTCATGCTGACAAGACATGTATGCCCATCAGCCAACAACTAGAGAACAAAAGAAATCACCCATGTCTCGGAAGACAAGTGCAATGTGGTACCTGCATCGTTAGCATCTGGATTTGGGTTTAAAGCAACCAGCTATGACAGAGAGTCGTGAAGGAGACAAATCCGCTTGAATAGATCCCACACGTACAAGGATCCTTTTCTTGTGACCAAAAACAACTTCCAGCACTCGTCACAATCTATAAAAATTGCTGCAGATCCTACCATCATAGTTGGCATAGCACGTCTCCCACACTGTGTGTAAACCTGCTCAGGGGAACAAGAAAATTTGATCAAACATATTCAACCACTTTAGGCAAGCCTTAGTGGTAATATATTTCTGTCTGCATACAATATATAATGCATCATAAATGACATAATGTTTGTCAGAATAGTTCTCTCATCCGGATGTCTGTAACAATGTCAAGAATCAACAACCATATAAGGAAATGGAAGTTTATTCCTATTCTTTAACCTTCATTCTCTCTCTCTCTCCCCCTTGAATGATCCATATATCCAACCAAGAGCTTAAACCAGTTGACCGTGGCAAGACTTTTTCCTTTGACAGATTTTTTATAGGTAGCAGCAGTAAAGGGAAAAAGAAAAACTGTTACATTTGTTGAATTTGGCTTAAATTATTTGGTCATGGCCCAAATGACTTTTTGTTTATTGCATGTGGAGAACATCTGTGCAAGTGGCTTGCTTAGTTTAGGGTTTTTTTCGTCAGAGGGGTCAAAACTTACACCAACCGGACAAAATGATACCCAAACTTTCAATGTGATCAAAATGGTACCTGAACTTTCAAAAGTCAATCAAAATGATACCTACGTCCCATTTCTGTGACGGAACCGTTAACTCCATGCACGTGCCGCGCATGTGACACACTATTGAGGGCGAAAAGACTATTTTGCCCCTTAATTGTTGGTCTATAGCAGGTCTGGAGCATTTCCCCCCATTTATCTTCTAATCTCCCTCCAAAAGCAACAACCATGCCAATTTTCCCTCCACATTTTCCCACCTAATCATCATCGTACACATTTCATGTAATCAAACTAATTAAATTGTAGCAAACATTTAAACAACACAAAAGCATAGTTTCATATCACAAAAGCATAACATAGTTTCTACAGTACCAAATATATCCAAACATTAAGCAAGGCATAATTGTCTGCCATAATTAAACAACACAAACTACAACCCACATAATAATAGGCTAACAACAAAAACAAAAAATTAAGCATAAAATGCTTAATGTCAGCCGACATTGAAACCTCAATTCACATAAGCTTCTTCATCTTCAGAGGCATGCCCATTCTGAGGAAGTTTGACTTTGCTGCATAAACTGTGAAGTTGGCTGCTGCACATTCTGTGATGATATACAAAGGGCAGTCTCTGTTCCTTGGTGCCCTCTCTGTGAAGATGAAGCTTGGGCAGTCCTACTTGAATTGGTTCCAACAGCTTGTTTCCTCTTCTTCCATGCACTCCTTGATGTGATAGTCTGCCGTACAACATTCCTAGTCCTCTTTGGGGCAGCTGCTCTCTTAGCCTACAAATGAACATAACAAATATGATCACATTTTCATTCAGTAATATATATATATATATATATATATATATATATATATATATATTATAAACCCTTAAATATACACTGAGTAAACCTGTTGCTTCTTTGGTGCTTTGCCACCCTTAGAGCTCCCTTCACCCTGTTGCAGCATATATAAACAGTTGACATAAGCAAAAGGAAAAAAATTGTTTAATTTGAAAGAATAAAGTAGTAGGTATACTTACAGAATGATTCTTAATGGTTGGACAACCTTTCTTGTTGTGTCCCTTTTGCTTACATATGCTGCATGTCATCTTGGTTCCATAAAGGTTTCTAGGCATCTTTGTTGCATCTGGTGCAGGTGGAGCTTATCCCTCACCAAGTTCTTTGGTCCTCTTCATTTTAGGCCTCCCTGCTTGTTTCTTGTATGGTGGATGAGCAATTGGATAGTCCACTGGTTCCCAATCATCATCTCCAGCGATGGGGTAGATGATAGGGTTATATGCATCCAGATAAGTTGAAGGTAACAGAGAATTGTCCACAAACAGGCTGGGTTCCAATTTCTTAGCAAATATAGCACATATTGCGTGGACACAAGGGATTCCACTTAGTTGCCACCTCCTGCAGGTGCATGTATGCATGCCTAAGTCAATTGCATGCTTGTTTCCATACATTCCTCCAGTCACCTGGTACAGAAACTCCCCAGATATGTGTGCTCTGTATTCATGAGTTCTTTTGCCAATCTTCTCAATGATTTTTGCAATCCGAGGGCCAACCATATCAGTCCATCTTGTGCATGCAACCCTTCTGTTAGCCATTCTTGTCATGAAATCCATCCTTATCTCCTCCATCATGGTAAGAATAGGTTTGTCCCTATGCTTAAGTATTGAAGCATTCCATGACTCACACAAGTTGTTTAGGAGTATGTCACATTTAGAGATAGTTCTAAAATGTGACCTACTCCACTGTTTTGGAGGCTTGTCCTCAAACCATTTCCTATCATCTTCCGATTGCTTCTCCATTGCATCCATGTTGTTGTTGTACCATACAAGTGTGTTGGACCTTGCTGCATTCCAAACAGTTTGCTTAAGTCCTTCACCAAGATGCTTGCACTTGAAATTGTTGTACAAGTGTCTAACACAATGCCTATGCTCTGCCCCTGGCATCAAATCAGATATTGCAATCCCCAACCCCTTCTGTTTGTCTGTGATGAAAGTATATGACCTGGGATTTTTCATCTTTAAATCCCATATGAGATACTCCAAAAACCACTTCCAAGTTTCAGTGTTTTCAACCTCAACCACTGCATATGCGATTGGGAACATCCCATTATTTCCATCTATCCCAACTGCAGAAAGTATCTGCCCTGGATGCTGGCCCTTGATGTGACAACCATCCAACCCTATTATAGGCCTACAACCATTAATCCATCCTTCCTTACAAGCAGCCAGGCATACGTACATCCTGTGAAACTTTCTAACTTCACCATCCTTCTCTGTCTTGATCTCAACAGTTGACCCTGGATTGCTTCTTAGCAATTCTTTCCGGTATGATGCAAGTTTGTTGTATTGCTGCAAGTAGTGCCCTTCATTCATCCTTTTTGCTGCCCTTTTTCCTCTGTATATAGTTTGCACAGAGACATCTAACTTGTACTTCTTTTGAATTCTGTTTTGAATACCAATCCTTGACCATTCAGTATCAACCATGAGATCTTCCTGAACTTCTCTGGCAACCCTATTGCAGTTTAGATGATGACTACGCTGAATTACATGACACCTATGAGCTTGCCTAAAAGTCGATCTTAATGTACAAGGTGGGATCGTCCTTGTCGATTCTTGAAGCATAAAGCCAAAAGGGACACCCCCACTGACATTTAACCTCTGAAAGTCCGGTATGCCCGGATTGTCCCAATAACGGTATAGTCGTCTTACACACTAAACGGAGAGTATACACAACTTTGAACAAATTAAAACTTAAACTCTCCACAACTTAGGTTCTAACTATTGCACAAGCAATACACAATTGATTACAAACAATATGCAACAAGCACAATCAATTGTACAACCTAGAATCCCAAAGTGTGCATCAAACTAGCACACCACGGACTATATATATCTATGTATGAACAAACACACAATATGCTAAACAATTAAGCACAATACAATAGATATAAACAATCACACAAGCAACACAACAATGGTCACCCGGAACCTCTACCTCTAGAGGAAAACCGGAGGGGAGCCGTACCCCACGCTCTTGTGTAACACTATGAAAAACGTCAAATCGGCAAACACGTACAAGGGGGAACTCCGTCCCAAACTCTACACTATCAACCCTATGACTAGTGGCAGCTCTAACCTTGTGTAGCTTCCATTTGCTTCTTCAAGTGCTCCCACCTCAAGCTTCTCCAATTGATCGAACTTCACCGGCGTGAATCCTCCAACTGCAAGACACCGACTATGCAAGTGTGTGTGTGTATGAATGAATATGAATTCAATTCGATTAACACAAGCAATTCAACAAGGAACAATTGCTTGCATTAACCAAACCGAATTGAAAAGCCTTGAATATGATTCAAGGGTTAACTAAGCTATTCACAAGGAACAATAGCTAAGCCAACAAACAACAAAGAGATTGAAACTAATGATTCAATCCTTCAACTCAGCAATTCAACAAGGAACAATTGCTAGAGTTGAATAGAATCTCCTAAATCCTATAACATAAGCTAAACAAGCAACTATGTGCAAATCAAAGTGTTTTAGCAAGGATTAATCATGGAGATCAAGATGAGGAACCTACAACATGGAACTAGGATCACTCACTATACCAAAGAACTCTCTCAAAGTGTATTTTCGACTATGGGGAAAGAGTTGACCGAAATGAAACACAAGGGTTCAATTTATAGAAAACAGCCCAGTAGCATTTGCGATCGATCGCACGATATTTGCGATCGATCGCACAGTGCAAAATGAGAAGACAGAAGCTCCTGGAAGTGCGAAACCCTTGTTTGCGATCGATCGCAGAATGTCATGCGATCGATCGCACAAAAAGTCCCAACGGACATATTTTTGAAATGCAACGGTCATAAAAATCCAACGGACAAATTTGCCACGTGGTGCGATCGATCGCATGAACAGTGACGATCGATCGCAAGGCATAAAACAGCCTTAAACATAAAGGAATGCTAATCAAAACAAATCTATAAGAAGATCTAGCAATCCTAACATCATAAACTCAAATGTATGAACAAGTGCATACAAAATTTGAGCCGGTCGCGTTGCGACCGGGTGCTTATAAAATAAGCACTCGAAACTTGTGATACAAGACACAAGTGTGGCAATCAAGCATCCTATACTTATGTGATTCACATCATAAGAGAAAGGAAAACAACCTAGATAAACCTAGGACAACAAGGAAGACATAATATGAATGAAATGCATGTGCATATGCATGAGTCATACCTTGAGGTGCTTGAACGAAACCTTCGATGACCAATGATCGAAGTCCGGAGAAAAGACCGGATAAGAAAGGCGTCTTCACGAACCATCTCGAGTAAGAACAACCTAAGCCACGACACATAATCCCTAAACAATCTAGCATTGAATACAAAACAAATGCTAAAACAAGGGAAGAGGTTTTGTCAAATAGGAAATAGCCAATAGCAAATATTTTGCCCTTACAACCTCAATCTTTTTCTTGTTGTTCTTTTGGAACCACAATCCTCTCTGAAACACAATACAATACTCCCTTACAGCTTCCTTCAACTCTTCCGAATTTGCAAAAGCTTGTCCTACACAGAAATTTGGAGTACCTAAATCAACAGCTCTAATCCAAGACTTGGTTTTTGGATTTTTACATGATCTCTTGGGCAGAGGATTACCATCTTCGTCTTCGTCTCTTTCAGATCCATCCCAACTAGCAAATTCGTCACTGTTTTCTTCATCATCAGAGCATACTCCCTTGAATCCCATCTCCTCATATTCCTCGATTGCACTTGGATTTGTGACATTTTCTTCAAACTCTGCATCATCACCATTTGTCTGCTCGTAGTCACTATCAATGTAGAAATCAGAATCATCAGAGCTTGAATCATCTATATTCTCATACTTAGTCTGCTCTTTGTTTCTGGTATTGTGAGTTCTACCTTGAGCTTTTCTCTTTCTATTCGTAGCTCCTGCAGCCTCGTTTTGTTCTTCAATGAGCACTGCCTTTCCCTTTTCTTTTCTGGTAGCCGTAATGTTACCTTTATGCCCTTCACCCTTTTCAACCACATAATTGAATCTCATATTCCCTGCACTATCATCAACTGACCTATTAACTTGGCCACCGACCACATTTGCTGCCTCAACAACAATTTCCTTATCTCTAGGCCCCACATCATTCAAGGGATTACTCCAATTTAATGGCCTTGGGCATTTATCATCCATTTCAGCTTCTTTCTTTTTCCTTTTTCCACCACCAGTGATGTAAATGCTAATTTGTCTCTTTTTTTTTGGAATCATTTTTGTCATCTCAATTGCATCAGCATCATTCTTGATAGGAACCCAACCCTCACAGCTTAATGTTCCTGGAAGCTTGTAATGATATGAGATAGGCTTCTCTCTGTAACCCAATTCCCAAGCAATATTATTGAATTCAACCCATGCTAGCTTATCAACATCCAAGCCATCTAAATAACACACTTCACCCAATTTGTTGAACTTTGCTATCTTATACTTCTTTGACCCATCAGGCATTGAATCAAAGTAACCTCCATGATGTATCTCAATGGTGAAAATAAACTCATTTTCAACTACAAATCAAAAGCAAATCAAATTAATTTAGGTTTTTTATTCAATAATATCGCTGCTTAATCAAATAAAAACAAGAACCCTATGAACAATTAATATTCAAACAAAGCCATTTGTGTGCTTTGACAAGGAGATGACATCCATAACATCCATACGTAAGAAAACAAAAACCTCAAAACAAACAAGAATACCAAGTTACCAACACCTAGTCAACCAACTACAATTCAAACACAAAACCTATTTAATAAACCCTAAGGAGCCCCACCAGAAACAATACTAAAAGCGTCATCCCAAAAACCAGCTAGACACCCATGTGCAATGAAGGGATATAAAAATGGGACTGGGGACTTACCCAGAGGAGGTCTTGGTCCCAATTCTCTGAAGAACCTCCACATAGTCGCCATCATTCACTATTTCAAAAAGGAATCAATTGCTTTTTCAGTCACGAGCAACTTTGAATCTAATCAGGTTTGGAAGCTTTTTTCAGAAAAACAGTCAAAACCCATGGCTTGGGACCCTTTTCGATCTTAGTCTTCCTTTGCGGCTTGTGAGTTGTGAAAGAGAATCACAACGACCAAGTGTTTAGGTTTATTGAGTTGAAAAGACCAAAACAGCCTTCAATAGTGTGTCACATGCGCGGCACGTGCATGGAGTTAACGGTTCCGTCACATAAATGGGACGTAGGTATCGTTTTGATTGACTTTTGAAAGTTTAGGTACCATTTTGATCACTTCGAAAGTTTGGGTATCATTTTGTCCGGTTGGTGTAAGTTTTGACCCCTCTGACGAAAAAAACCTCTTAGTTTAATCAGAGTGGAGTAGCCGAAAGCTTTTGCATTTGTGTAAGAAAACTTGGTTTTCTTTTGGCTAGTGCCTTGACTTTGGGGAACAAATTTGCTGTCCACTCACTGTTGGGGTGGGCATTTGCCCACCATTGTGAGAATGACATCTGTCCTCCTTGGTTTTTTTTTTGATTGCTTTCTTCTTCCACTTGCAGCCCCTCTCTCTCTCTCCCCGAGCCACAGCAAACGACGGCGATAGGCTGGGTGTGGAGCTGTGATGGCAGGTGAAGCTGTGGCAGTAGCGGTGATGGAGGGCAGAGAGGAATGGAGCGGTGGCTCTGTGATGTTGTAGGTGGAGCTGCTGCTGCTGGGCTTGGCAGAGAAGAAGACGGGATGGACGAGAGAAGAGAGAGAGAGGGGCTGCAAGTGGAAGAAGAAAGCAAAAAAAAAAATAATCAAGGGAGGACAGATGTCATCCTCACAATGGTGGGCAAATGCCCACCCCAACAGTGGGTGGGCAGCAAATTTGTTCCCTTGACTTTGTGTACCTCTAGTGCAACATTTATTAAGCATTTGTTGGGCTGCAATGATGGGTGCAACGTGAGCTGCATGCTATTTTGTCAAGGAGAAAAGCCACTAGCTGGAGCACTAGGGATAAAGCAAAGAAGTGGCAAACATAGTTATGATTATGTTTGCATGTGCTTGTGTGCTGTGCATCCTACGTGTGAAGCCATGCATTTGCTATATATACTTATGTATATTCACTTTGTGAAGTGGGGGAAAAGAGATAGAGAAAGAGTAGAGATGTAGAGCACTACGGACTGAGAAGAATAGTTCTTCTCTTTGAATAGCAGATTCAGCCATTTGTTTGAGAGAGTTTTTGGTCTCTTATTTGCTTCTGTGCACTCACCTACGGAGGAGTTTACTTCTCTCTGTCATCTACGTGGGTGGAGCTGCATCAATTGGAAGAGACATAATATATCTCATTTGTTTTGGGTTGCTGCTATGTTGAGGTAGTCTTTAATCTCTTTGGTCTCTCTTTCTTCCTTTGTTGAGCAAGAATATATTTGTTATGTTGTGAATATTCTTGGTAATAACACTATAGAGCCACAACAACATAATCAGCAGTGCAGCACCAGCAATGAGGATGCACCTAGCCAATCCTTACTCATAGGAACTATCTGGAACTCTTCTCCTCAAGAGGAGACAACTCGTGCACTCACAGAATAGTACAAGAGACCAGTTTTGTTGTTAGTTCTCAGCTCCAGACTTCACCCAAACCACACACTTCAATTGTACATCAGACAACTCCTTCAGATATCACATGTGATATATTTGTCTAGTAGTAGCTAGGTCTTTATCTTTTGATGTATAAATAGCATGTTACTGTACATGAACAAATCAAGGAAATACACAACAATTATTACCTTCATCTTTCTCATTTTCCAAAGATCTTCTCTTGTCAATTCTCTTTACTTGGCTCTTTTGGTTAGTGAGTATTTGGGTGTATTTGAGATTTGGGCTAGTGTGTTAAATACTTTGTAATCTTTCATTTTGTTATAGTGGAAATTCCTCGCCCATTTTGGCACAAGCGTCTCGGTCATCCCTCCCCACAAGCTCTTCGTCGTCTCGTCTCTCATCATCAATTAAATGTTTTAGGTTCTAGTAATCCTACTCTTTTGTGTTCAGATTGTCAATTAGGCAGGCGCACCAAACTCCCTTTTGTTAAATCCCCTTGTACTACAACTGCACCTTTGCAGATCATCCATTCCGATGTTAGGGGTCCTGCCCCCATTTTATCTGTTAGTGGATTTAATTGTTGCTACCATTTCATATCTGTCCCGGTACAGACCCCATGACGGGTCAGGAGTAGCCCACCATCGCTGAACAGCCCACCTCTGGGCCCATTACCACGCCCCAGCGGCATCTACTTACTCGGTAGGGATCCCCTACCGAGTGCACTACCTTGACAATGCCCCAGCGGCCCAGGCAACGCCCCAGCGGCATATACTCACTCGGTAGGGATCCCCTACCGAGCCTACTAGCAAAGCCCTGGCGGTACCCCAGCGGTACCAGCAATACCAGGCCGGGTGTACCGACAACAAGCCTTCCCCTTGGCCTTACAGGGACATCTCTCGACCCGGTACCGTGGACACACAGTCCAGTCGGTACCGGCACAGCCACCTGGCAGCACGTGCTTGTCCACTACCTCGCGGATCGCACTAAAGAACGCCCATACCGCACTAGGACCGCACTAGGCACCGCCGTCCCTCGACGCGCGTGTCGAGGTAGTGGAATAATAGAGTATTCCCTCGTGCCATGGGATGTCCCCCACGCCAGGGAAGCTTGTCTCCGACCTCAGCTCATATATAAGGAGTCCTCACCCCTTATTCAAGTAAGTTCTCTCCATTCCTAGAAACTCTGCTCAAATCCTCTCGGGACTAACTTGAGCGTCGGAGGGTCTTCGGTCGGTACACGCTGGCCTCCCCTGACCTCCTTTGCCCTTTCAGGTACTCAAGTGCACTCCAGGTGCGTCCCTACCGAGCAGCTGGGAAACGGCAGGAACAGTTTGGCGCCGTCTGTGGGAACAAATTTCCACCACTTAGTAACAAAAGCACCCTCACCCAGTGAGGTACTCTACCGGTCAAGCTATGACCAAACTAGCAGGTGATGGCTCACAACCCGCCAAGCAAAGTAAGAAGTCCAAGCAACCAAAGGACACAGCGACTATTGCTGGTCTTGAGCCCCTCCACGAGGAAACACCGGCAGCAGTCCACTCCACCGAGTCGGAAACTCCTGAGTCCCACCAGAACGAATCCTCGATGATGGCTAGGCTTGAGGCCATGATCCGAGACCTCCAAGAGAGCAACGAGCGACTGCGCTGCGATCAGCTTGCGGCGCAGGAAGCCAGCGCCCGGGAGATCGGCCTGCTCAGGGAGCGGCTTAGCCTCGAGCATACGCCCAATCACTCGGTCTCGACACAGCTAGGGACCGAGACCCCTCTCAAACCGGCGGAACGCTTGCCAGCCAAGCCAGGGCGTGTGACCAGTCACCCCCAACCGGCAGCGTCGACGCCCAAGGTCTCGTTTCTCGATGCCGCGGGAGTGGTCCACTTCCCCGACGAAGACGGGACCGAGGATCACGTTGTGATACCAGTGAGCGCGCCCGCCATAAGTACCAGCGCAGGCGCAGGGGACGAGGGCGCATTGGTCAACCTCTTCCGGGAGCTCAGTGACCGACTCAGAAGGGTCGAGACCGGCGGTGCTAAGAGTGCACCCAGCCTCGGCATAGCAAAGAAGCCAGTCGGTCCGTTCACCAGGAGGATCCATGAGCACAACCGGGACTTCAAGAGCCTGAAGATGGACTCCTATACCGGTAAAGAGGACCCAGTAATGCATGTGACCGCATTCCAATCCGCTTACAATGGTAAGGGCTATACTGACGAGGAGTGGTGCCACGCCTTCGTCAACACCTTGACTCAGGAGGCTATGCTGTGGTTCTATCAACTAGAACCGGAGTCCATAGACAGCTATGAGCAACTAGTCGAGGCTTTCACCACCGAGTATGCCACGAAGTCCAGCTTCTTCTATTCGGTGGGAGAACTTACCGGCTTCCAGCAAGCCAGCGGGGAGCGACTGGCGGATTATATGGAGCGGTTCAAAGCTGCCTACCGGCGCTGTACCTCCAAGGACGATGTCCGTGCGGCCCAAATCTTCCGAGATGGCCTACAACCGGACGAGTTCCTCAGAAAGCTCAATGCCACGAGCGCTGTCCTCACCTACACCGAACTCATGAACCGAGCGGGGCAATACGCCCGGAGCTACTACCTGACCTACGAACGGAAGTCTCAGCTCAACGCGATGCACAAGGCAAACAAGGCCTCCGCAACCACAGCGGACCCCATCGGGGATAAGCGTAAGCAGGAGCAGGGAGGTGGCTCACGGCCGGACGACTCTCGGCAGAGCGACAAGCGCAACAAGTTCAACTCCTACCGAGGGGGTAATCGCGGCAACAACTGGGAGAACCGCGAGAACAACCGAAGGTATGATCCCCCCAACCGGGAGCGGAACCCCCAACACCAGGCTCCCCAGAGCCACCAACAACGACCGGTATATCAGGTCGGTCCCGGCTATAACAAGCCCAGGGAACAGTTGTACTCCGACCAACGAGGGCAAGGGCAGTACTCCGGTTACTCGGACCACGGGGAAACCCAGGCCCATCCAAGTCAGTGGCCATACAGCCAACCCGCCGGTATTAACCAGGTGGACGAATCAAGTCAAGGATGGACCGAGACCGGGTATAACCGGCACCCCAAGAAGAAAAGTTCCTGGAGGCACAACCGCCCCCAGAAGTCCAGTAAGCAGGACGGTACCGACGACAGGCTGCTAGTCTGTACAACGTTCAACAAACCCTTGGGGGACATCTACAAGGAAAACCCCCAGCTTTTCCCCCAACCATGGCCGAGGCAACAATACGCCGGTAACAGGACTAATACCGGCAAGTTCTGCACCCACCACCAGTCCGGGACCCACACCACCGAAGAGTGCCAGGCTCTCCGGGACGTGGCCGAACAGCTACACCGAGACGGGAAGTTGACCCAGTACACCGGTCAAGCCAGTCAAGGCTACCGGAAGGAAATTTTCACCATCAGCGGAGGACCAACCTTATTCGGTACTTCGCGATCTGAGCACAAGTCTCACGTGAAGGAAGCAAAGCAGCACCTGCAATGCTTCTCCGTGCAATCCGCCCCGGTACAGAAAAGGCCTAAGCGAGACCCGTGGAAGATTGAATTCTCCAACGACGAGGAGTCCGGCATCGTGACCCCTCACGACGACCCTCTCGTGATCTCGGCCAAGGTTCACACGGACCTGATGCACAAGGTGCTGGTGGATGGCGGTAGCTCCGCCAACATCATTTTCAAAAGTGCCTACCTCAAGCTGGACCTACCGCTCGAGAACATATCGCGGACGGTGAACCCGCTCATAAGCTTCTCGGGAGATCTAGTCCAACCTCTCGGTAGCATCTGGCTCAACGTAGAGGTCGGCCAGTACCCCAGGTCCCGAAAGGTATCTGCCCACATGCTAGTGGTAGACTGTGAATCATCCTACAATTTCATTCTCGGTAGGCCTATCCTTTGTCAGATCAAGGCCTGTGTGTGCTACTACTTGCTCATGCTAAAGTTCCCTACTCCCGTCAGAGTCGCCTCCATCAGAGGAAGCCAGCCAATGGCCCGGTCATGTTATGCTCAGGAAACTAAGCCACGGCGTCCCTGCCGGGACGTGTGCAATGTCACTACCGGTGACATAGCAGCAACAACCGACAGGCCGGACGACCCCCGGGAAGGAGCAGTGATCATACAGGGCAAACCCCACGAGGAAGTAGAACACATCGCCCTGTTCCCTGAACAGCCTGACAGAGTTGTCAAGATCGGCACCGGCCTACCGATAACTCTCCGGGGAGATCTGATCAGACTCCTGAAGGACAATGCCTCAATCTTCGCCTGGTCGTATGCAGACATGCCCGGTATCTCCACCACCATTATCTCTCATAAGCTTGGTATCGACCCCGCCTATCGGCCGGTACGACAAAAGAGAAGGGTGGGAGACCAGGAGCGATACGAGGCCATGAAAGCAGAGGTAGATAAACTCTTGAGCATCGGTTTCATCCGCGAGGTTCAGTATCCTCGGTGGTTGTCAAACCCGGTGCTGGTAAGGAAGCCTAACGGGAAGTGGCGAATGTGCATCGACTTCACCGATCTCAATCGGGCATGCCCCAAAGACAGTTTCCCCTTACCAAGGATCGACCAGCTGGTGAACTCTACCGCTGGACACGAGGCCCTCAGCTTCATGGATGCCTACTCAGGCTACAACCAGATCAAGCTTGACCCCGAGGACCAGGAGCACACCTCCTTCATGACCAATCAAGGTCTTTACTGCTACAATGTCTTGCCCTTCGGGCTGAAGAATGCCGGTGCTACATACCAGCGGTTAGTCAACCGCATGTTCTCCAGGCAGATTGGCAGAACCATGGAAGTTTACGTGGACGACATGCTCGTCAAGAGTATCAAGCAAATTGATCACCTCACCGACCTGCAAGAGACCTTCTCCATCCTCCAAGACTATGGGATGAAACTCAATCCCGAGAAATGCGTCTTTTGCGTCGGTGAAGGTAAGTTCCTCGGCTTCATGGTCAGCCACCGGGGCATCGAAGCTAACCCCGAGAAGATTCGAGCTATCCTGGAGCTAAAATCTCCTAAAACCTTCAAGGACGTCCAAAGCCTCAACGGCAGGATCACAGCCCTCTCCCGGTTCATATCACGGTCTACCGACCGGTGTGCTCCCTTCTTCAAAATACTCAAAACCGGGAAGAAGTTCGAAGGCTGGACCACCGAGTGCGAACAAGCCTTCACTGCTCTGAAAGAATACCTAGCGGCAGCCCCACTGCTCAGCAGACCAGTGCTGGGGGAACCACTGTTCCTATACCTATCGGTATCTAGGACGGCCGTGAGCTCAATCTTGGTCAGGAGCGACAATCGGGAAGACTTACCGGTGGACTATGCGAGCAAGTCTCTACTGGATACCGAGACTCGGTACCCGGAGATAGAACAGCTCGTTTTAGCACTCATGGTGTCAGCCAGGAGACTCCGGCCTTATTTCCAATCTCACCCCATTGTCGTCCTGACCGACCATCCACTGCGGATAATCCTGCAGAAGCCTGAGGCATCGGGGAGACTCACGAAGTGGAGCATTGAACTCAGCGAGTTTGACATTGCCTACCGGCCCAGACCGGCAATCAAGGCCCAGGTATTAGCAGACTTCGTCTCCGAGTTCACACCCGAGCACGATAACACTAATCAGCAGCCATCGGCGGAGAAAGCAACTCCCGCCGAGGACGCCCAGGCCAACTACCGTTGGCGAGCATGCGTTTGACCCATCCATACCGGTCTGGCAGCTGTACGTGGACGGCGCCTCGAACTCCCACGGAAGCGGGGCAGGACTCGTTCTCATCACCCCACATACCGAGAGTCCAGACACATCTCACTTGGAGTGTGCCCTCCGGTTCAGCTTCAAAGCTTCCAACAACGAAGCTGAATACGAGGCTCTTCTATCAGGCCTTCGGCTAGCCAGCGATATGGGAGCCAAACAACTCCAAGTCTTCAGTGATTCTCAGCTCATCGTCAACCAGGTCACGGGGGACTACCAGGCAAAAGACCCCACTATGTGCCGGTACGTGACCTTGGTAAAAGACCTCACACTTGGGTTCTCGTGTTTCAAATTAACAAAGGTACCAAGGGATGAGAACCAACGGGCTGACGCCCTAGCCAGAATAGCTTCCGCTATCGACCCCAACCCAGGGGCCTCGGTACCCATCATCATGCTGGAACACCGCAGTACCGAGACGACACCCGTGGCGGTGAACCACTTACGTCTCGAAGAAGCAAACTGGATGACACCAATCCTAGAGTACCTACGAGATGGCTCTCTCCCGAGAGACAACGCTGAGGCAAAGAAAATAAGATTCCGGTCCTCCCGGTACCTCATCATCAACAGTCATCTTTACCGACGAGCCCACTCAATGCCATACCTACGATGCCTCGGACCCACCGAGTCCCGGGAGGCGATCAGGGAGGTACATGAGGGCATATGCGGCCACCACCCGGGAGGAAGAGCGATGGCTCACAAGCTCGTTAGGCTTGGATACTACTGGCCAACCCTCCTCCGGGATGCCGTGTCATTTACCAAGAAATGCAAGTCCTGCCAGTTCAACGCGCCAAATGTACCGAAACCATCCCAGCCACTGGAAACGATGGTCAACCCGTGCCCTTTCGCACAATGGGGCTTGGACCTAATCGGGCCAATGCCAAAGGGTACCGGCGGTGTTGAATATGTGGTTGTCGCCACCGACTACTCAACCAAGTGGACAGAGGCCAAGGCCCTCAAGTCCATCACTTCCCAGCAAATTCAAACATTCATCTGGGAAAACGTCATCTGCCGCTTCGGTGTCCCTCAAATCATCGTCACCGACAATGGAAGGCAATTCGATTCCAACTCCTTCAGGGAATTTTGCCGGTGCAAGGGCATCACCCTTTACTTCGCATCGGTAGCCCACCCCCAGACCAACGGTCAGGTAGAGGCAGTAAACAAAATCCTGAAGAGAACAATGAGGACCAAGCTGGGCGAAAAGAAAGGCGCATGGCCAGAGCTGCTACCGGAGGTACTATGGGCGTACCGCACCTCATACAAGGCTGCCACCGGAGAAACCCCGTTCTCCCTCGCTTTCGGCGCAGAGGCCGTAGTCCCGGTTGAGATTAATTCCACAACCCACAGGATCGACACCTTCGATCCAAACGAAAACGAAGAGCAGTTGTGTCTCAACCGCGATCTACTCGAGGAACGCCGGGAGCAAGCCAACCTCCGGAACGCAGAACACAAGAACAGGCTCAAACGCAAGTTTGACGCAAAGGCAAAGGCCCGGTACCTCAAGCTGGGGGACTGGGCACTACGCCGCGTACGATTAAGTACGAAGGACTCTGCAGCCATGACGTTCAACCAAAAATGGGAAGGCCCCTACCGGGTAGTCGAAGTTGTCAAGCCCGGAACCTACCGGCTAATGGACTCCAACGGGTACACACTCCCGCACCCATGGAACATTGAACACCTCCGCTACTACTACCCGTAGGTCGCGCCCGTAAAAACACCGGAACACACCGGTAGGAGGGTCCACACCCCCTAACGAAAAATCAGTACAACGGATTGGTCGAGCAGAGCTCCCACCGGTACTCTTGTAAAAGCCCGGTCACAGTCCGGCCAGGAGCAACGACTTCTGTTCATATATATCAAATCAGTCACTTACAGTCGGTGAAATGTGAAACTCTTATAAGTCATGTGGCCGGTACCAGCGACCCCCATGCATAAGTTTCTGCTCCTAATTCTGCTCCTATTAACATGAGGCCGGTACCAGCTACCCCCATGTGAAACTCTTATAAGTCATGTGGCCGGTACCAGCGACCCCCATGCATAAGTTTCTGCTCCTAATTCTGCTCCTATTAACATGAGGCCGGTACCAGCTACCCCCATGTGAAACTCTTATAAGTCATGTGGCCGGTACCAGCGACCCCCATGCATAAGTTTCTGCGCCTAATTCTGCTCCTATTAACATTAGGCCGGTACCAGCTACCCCCATGTGAAACTCTTATAAGTCATGTGGCCGGTACCAGCGACCCCCATGCATAAGTTTCTGCTCCTAATTCTGCTCCTATTAACATGAGGCCGGTACCAGCTACCCCCATGTGAAACTCTTATAAGTCATGTGGCCGGTACCAGCGACCCCCATGCATAAGTTTCTGCTCCTAATTCTGCTCCTATTAACATGAGGCCGGTACCAGCTACCCCCATGTGAAACTATTATAAGTCATGTGGCCGGTACAAGCGACCCCCATGCCTAAGTTTCTGCTCCTATGCTCCTATATTAACATGAGGCCGGTACCAGCTACCCCCATGTGAAACTATTATAAGTCATGTGGCCGGTACAAGCGACCCCCATGCCTAAGTTTCTGCTCCTATGCTCCTATATTAACATGAGGCCGGTACCAGCTACCCCCATGTGAAACTCTTCTAAGTCATGTGGCCGGTACAAGCGACCCCCATGCCTAAGTTTCTGCTCCTATGCTCCTATATTAACATGAGGCCGGTACCAGCTACCCCCATGTGAAACTATTATAAGTCATGTGGCCGGTACAAGCGACCCTCATGCCTAAGTTTCTGCTCCTATGCTCCTATATTAACATGAGGCCGGTACCAGCTACCCCCATGTGAAACTCTTATGTCATGTGGCCGGTACAAGCGACCCCCATGCCTAAGTTTCTGCTCCTATGCTCCTATGTTAACATGAGGCTGGTACCAGCTACCCCCATGTGAAACTCTTCTAAGTCATGTGGCCGGTACCAGCGACCCCCATGCATAAGTTTCTGCTCATGTTTTGACATGCAGCGCGATCCCCGCGACACCCATGTGCAAAATTTCAAAACATACGGCCGGTACTAGCTACCCTAATGTATACGTCCACGGTACAGGTATCAATTACCCACGTGAGACGAATGCAAACAAGAAAGATATATATACCGAAAGACAGACTGATAAATCCAGTCCTCCCGAGTAAACACTTGATATATGCAGAAAGTGCAATTTTATAAAAAAAGGCGAAAACGCCATTATCCGACAATAAATAAAGGCCTTATGGCCAACCAGCAAGTACGAGCTCCCGAGAGAGCAGTCCCTACCGGGACAATTGTTCAGCAATGGGTCGGAAAAACCCCAAAAAAAAAAAAAAAAAAAAAAAAAAAAAAAACAGAAAGCATGATTACAAGGCCCTTGGCCTACACTACCCACACAGGGGGACTTCATTCCTGCTGCTGCTGCTGCGCTGGTTGGCCAGAGGTACCGGCTTCTTCGTCGATCTCCTGGAGGATAGATTTGTGCTCATCATCAACGAAGTCCTCGGTGACGGTTGGCACCGGGAGTCGACTCCAGTCTTGGGCCGGGAAGGCATCCTTGATCTTGCCAAGAATGTAAGCTCCACCCTCCATATAGGCTGTGGCCTGCTCCACAGCGCGCTGCCGGTCACGCCGGTAGGCCATCACAGCCTCCTCCCTGGCCTTCCCGACAGCCTCCTCCAGCCGCTTGTCGAAGTCGGCTTGGATCCTAGCCACCTCAGAAGCCACAGCAGCCTTGGCCTTCTCCTCAGCCTCTTGAACTAGCCTACCGGCTTCCTCCTTGACCTTGGCAAGCTCAGCCGTCGCCTCCTCCTTCAGCTTATACATGGTGTTGTAGCCGGACTTCATATTTTCGACCTGCCCACCGACAGAGCGTAGCTCCTCCCAGTACCGGCGGTCCAGCATCAGCTCCTCGTATGCCAGCTGCCAAAGAGCACATATATAAGTGTCTGGCGCTCAAAAAAAAAAAAAAAAACAAACAAGCAGGACGGCACCTTCTGCTTGCACTGAAAGAGGAGGTCCCGTTGCTGCTTCATCGTCATGGCCGGCAAAGTGGCCAACTTGGACAGCGGGAGAGGGTCCAGCAATGCCTTCCTGGCACAACCGAAGAACAGCTTGGCGTTCTCGGACTCGACCTCCCTACCAAAGATGGCTTCCGACCCGGTACTGCGAGTAGCCAGGGCGGTACCGGCACCCTCCACGGGCCCTTCAACAGAAGTCTCTGCCACCGACACCTTCTGCTTCTTCCGGTGCTCCCTCACCTGTTTGACAAACTACAAAAGCATAAGTACCGGCAAGACAGATAAGAATCGCAAGAAATGTTAAGTATGGGGTTTACCTCATCCCGAGCCGTCCTCTTCAGGGACGCCACAGCAACTTCTGTGGAAACCTCAGTCTCGGCCGCCTCAGGGACCCCCGAGTCCTCCTCTTCCACATCAGCCTCCGAGGCAGCCCGAACCCTCCTCGCTTTCTTCTTCTTCCTCCTCCCGGTAGCGTCAACAGCAGCACCGGTAGCCTCCACCGGAGCACCAGCAGCCTCCGCAGCAATGAGCTCAGCCTCGGGAAGTGGGTTCTCACCCACGGCCTTCTTCAGTTGGTAGAAGTCCCGACGCTCCCGAACCATGCTGAGATCGTCTGAAAGTCGACGGTACCGGCGGAATTGAGGCAAGACTGCAAAGCACAATACCAACATCAGACAAAGGTATAAATAGGCATACATGTACAAGTGTGTTACCGGTAGAAACTTACAAGGACACGGGATGGGTGCTAGGCCCGAGAAGTGAAGCGAGTACCGGTTGAGAAGAACGGTGGACCTCCTCAGGACTATCGAGATGTTCTCCCGGATCCACTCAATTTCTTCCTCTTGCGTCTCGGTAAGCTTCCTCCAAGACTGGTCAGCTGCACAACACATAAAAAACAAGAGGTTAGCACCGAGAGATAAAACTTGGCACAATTACAAGTATCAACTCGGGAAGGCTATCAACCAGGAGCGTCTCTAAAGCTACATGGCACTCTCTTCAACGGCGGGTCAGACCCCTCGGGAAACTCCCACTGACCACCGACGAAGAGGTATCGGTGTTTCCAAGTCTGCTGCGAGGTGGGATTGCCAAACACCAGCGGATCCCTTATGATCTCGGAGCTCCCAAGCTCGTGAGACTCGATATCGGCCTCGCCGGCCATACCTTCGCGGACCAAGGCACTCTTTTGAAGGCAGCACCGGGTCACCTTCTTATACTTGTGCATGATGTCCATCAACTCCGTGTCTCGGGGACACTCTGCGCACGGCCTCCCTACCGACTTGGCCTTATACCACCCCTTGTCAGTTTTTGAATGCTCCTCTAAACTCCACTGGCTGAAGAAGACTGCCAGGTCAGGCTCGCCGAAACCGCAATGCCGGTATAGGGTGTACAAAGCATTGAGACACCGCCAGGTGTTAGGGTTTAGTTGTGCAATGGCAAGGCCAACCTCGGCCAGGAACCTCTGCTGGTACGGTGGTAATGGGATCCGCAGGCCCTCCCCAAAAAAGAATGGGTGCACCAAGGTTTCCCCCGGTACCGCAGAAGCACTCCTCAGTTCACCCATCTCCGGTAGGCGCATGGTTACCGAGTCTGGAATACTGAACGCTTTCCTCAGAGCCACCAGGTCATCCTCGGTAGAAGCACTGAGTTTCAGGCGGTCTACCGCAAAACCCGCAGGTACCGATTCCTCTGGTACCTCCTCCTCAGCAGCCTCTGCCTCCGACCGAGCCTCTACTCCTCCTACCACCTCGGTGGCCGGCACAGAACTGCTACTCCCGGGAATCAACTGGCCATCTTTGAACGTATTCAACGGCTCTAAGTCTTCACCGGTAGTGATGCCCCTCATCACCGTCTCGAACATGCTCTCAATTCGGACGGCGTCCGTACCGGACGAACATGACCGAGTCTCGCTGCTGCTACTCCCGGTACTGGAGGCCACATCCACAATCTCTACCGACGGGGACCTCTCTGGCTCTTCACCAGAAAAGGCATTGCCGCTCCCTACACTCTGGCTCTCTGAATCAGACATCTGCAAGAGATAAACTAAGTTGCTCACCGGGACGACAATCCTAAGCCTATGCAACCTAGCTCGGTACTAAGGCAGGACACCGGTACGCAAACTACGTTACAAAAGCAGAACCACATAAAGATAACACAAGAGTTCTCGGTACTTACACTGTCAAACGGCGGAAGTCGAGACAACGGTTGGTCAAATTGAACGCTACCGGCAACAGGCTCTCACACTCTCTACCGACAGGTTTCAGAGCTCTGGAATGAGAAAATTCAAGAATGAGGAGAAGTGAACTCTCTTCACCCCTATATATATAGCGGGACCTGGGACATCTGCACCGTACGACACCAACCGTCGCTTCACAGGATGACGACACGTGTCAATGCAACGGTTGAACTCCCCATGCAGTTCCAAACCGCCCGAGAGGCGACACGTATCGCCCCACTACCTCGGCAGTTATTGCCCCACTACCTCGGCAGTTACGCCAAGCATACCAACAGGCACGACCTTGGCAATTCCCTTAGAACTCGGAGCGGTTACAACTCCCTCCCGGGAGGAACCCCTTGTTCGGGGACTTGGGGGACTACGTGGGCCGACCCTAAGCGCCGTGGCTGCCACACCGACACTTGGCTACGTCCTGATATGAACTTTTGGACTAAGTCCCCGACCAAGCACTTCCTCTTGCTCGGGACTTGGGGGACTTCTGTTGCTACCATTTCATATCTGTCCCGGTACAGACCCCATGACGGGTCAGGAGTAGCCCACCATCGCTGAACAGCCCACCTCTGGGCCCATTACCACGCCCCAGCGGCATCTACTTACTCGGTAGGGATCCCCTACCGAGTGCACTACCTTGACAATGCCCCAGCGGCCCAGGCAACGCCCCAGCGGCATATACTCACTCGGTAGGGATCCCCTACCGAGCCTACTAACAAAGCCCTGGAGGTACCCCAGCGGTACCAGCAATACCAGGCCGGGTGTACCGACAACAAGCCTTCCCCTTGGCCTTACAGGGACATCTCTCGACCCGGTACCGTGGACACACAGTCCAGTCGGTACCGGCACAGCCACCTGGCAGCACGTGCTTGTCCACTACCTCGCGGATCGCACTAAAGAACGCCCATACCGCACTAGGACCGCACTAAAGAACGCCCATACCGCACTAGGACCGCACTAGGCACCGCCGTCCCTCGACGCGCGTGTCGAGGTAGTGGAATAATAGAGTATTCCCTCGTGCCATGGGATGTCCCCCACGCCAGGGAAGCTTGTCTCCGACCTCAGCTCATATATAAGGAGTCCTCACCCCTTATTCAAGTAAGTTCTCTCCATTCCTAGAAACTCTGCTCAAATCCTCTCGGGACTAACTTGAGCGTCGGAGGGTCTTCGGTCGGTACACGCCGGCCTCCCCTGACCTCCTTTGCCCTTTCAGGTACTCAAGTGCACTCCAGGTGCGTCCCTACCGAGCAGCTGGGAAACGGCAGGAACAAGTATTATGTCATCTTTGTTGACGATTGGTCCAGATTTACATGGTTGTTTCCTTTACATTGCAAATCTGAAGTTTTTCACTCCTTTCAAAAATTTAAGTTGCTCGTTGAAAATCAATTTGACACAAAAATTAAAACTTTAAGGTGTGACAATGGTGGTGAATACACCAGTGCTGCTTTCCAATCATTTCTTTCAACCAATGGCATTGCACAACAATTCTCCTGCCCACACACCCCATAACAAAATGGGATGGCAGAGAGAAAACACCGACATTTAATTGAACTAACTCGTACTCTATTTGCGCAGTCATCACTGCCATTCAAATATTGGGTTGAGGTTGTTCAAACATCGGTCTATTTAATCAATAGATTGTCTTCTTCCTCATTAAATTTTATATCCCCATTTCAACAATTATTCAACACAGCACCATATTATAATTTTTTAAAAGCATATGGGTGCTTATGCTTTCCTTGGTTAAAACCATATTCTGCCCATAAACTTGATTTTCGAAGCTGCCGATGTATTTTTCTTGGATACAGTCTTCTTCAAAAGGGATATAGGTGCTTAGACCCCACCACTGGGAGAGTTTATGTGTCTCGACATGTTACTTTTGATGAAAACACATTTCCATTCAAACACTCTATCCCACAACCAGCCAACCCACCACCTTTAGCCACATCTTTTCCTATTTTTTTACCTTTACCTCATTCTCCATCCATTCCCACGCCCAACATCGTTCAACCAACTCCTCTAAATGCCCCGACTCCATCTCTCTCTCCACCTCTTTCACCCTCTCCTACACTAATTCATCCAAATCCACAACCCTCTCCACCACCGAACCCTCCTCCTCCAAATAGATCAAGACCACGTCCCCCACCTGCCCCTCCCTCACACAACATGCAAACTCGCTCCAAAAATAATATTTTCAAGCCGAAGGCTCTTTCCACTAAACATCCTTTTACTAGTGTCCTCCTTGCAACTCATCCAAAGTTACCTAACACTTACCTCCAAGCTTCCAAATACCCAAATTGGGTCACTGCCATGAATGATGAGATTGCTGCTCTTCACAGATCTGGTACATGGACTTTAGTCCCTCCCCACCCATCACAAAATATTGTTGGTTGCAGGTGGATTTTCCGCATCAAATATCGGGCTGATGGTTCAATTGATCGATATAAAGCCCGTCTAGTTGCCAAAGGTTTCACTCAACAAGCTGGTTTGGACTACTCCGAGACATTTAGCCCAGTTGCCAAGCCCACCACCATTCGAGTTGTTCTATCATTAGCTGTCCAGAATGATTGGCCCATCTCTCAACTTGATGTCTCCAACGCATTTTTACATGGGCATCTCACTGAGGCCGTCTTCATAGCCCAACCACCTGGCTTTGTGGATCCTACTAAGCCAAACCATGTTTGCCAATTAAAAAAATCTCTCTATGGGCTGAAATAGTCCCCTCGGGCCTGGTATGAAGAACTTCATCAGTGTCTTATCTCTTTGGGCTTCTCTGCTTCCCTTGCTGATCTATCCCTCTTGTAAAGCATGATCAGCACACTACCTTTCTTTTTTGGTCTACGTAGACGATATTGTGCTCACTGGCAGTTCTCCATCTTATTGTCAATCTCTTATCCAACAACTCAGTGGTCGTTTTGCAATTAAAGACTTGGGCTCCTTGCACTATTTTTTTGGGATAGAAGTTCGGCGCACCGGTGACTCCCTGTACTTGTGTCAATCCAAATATACGCATGATCTTCTCTCCAAGTTCAAGATGCTTGAGGCCAAGCCCAATGCCTCTCCTGAAAGTTCCTCCAAGCTGGACAATGTCTCTGGTGAGCCATTCTCTGATCCTTCTCTTTATCGGTCTATGGTGGGCGCCCTTCAATATTTGACATGGACACGGCCAGACATCGCTCATGCCGTTAATCAGGTTTGCCAACATATGCACAACCCTCGAACTCCACATTTCATTGCTGTCAAACGCATATTTCGATATCTTAAAGGGACCCCTGATCAAGGCCTCAAATTTACCAAAGGTCCATCGACTCTCACCATTTTTTCCGATGCGGATTAGGCTGGGTGCCCCATCAATCGCCGTTCTACCACCGGTTACTGTGTGTTCTTGGGTAATAATCTGATTTCATGGAGTGCGAAGAAACAATCCTCTGTTTCTCGCTCCTCCACCGAAGCAGAGTATCGTGCTTTGGATTTATCAGTTGCTGAAGTTCTCTGGCTCTGTTATCTTTTTCGTGATCTCAAGGTGTTTCTCTCGCAGCCCCCATCGTTCTATTGTGACAATATCTCCGCCATTGCATTGGCTGCAAACCCAGTCTTTCACAATCGAACGAAGCATGTCGATGTGGATTTTCATTTCATCAGAGAACCTCTAGCTACCAATTCAATGCGGCTTCACCCCATCTCCTCCGCTGCAAACGTTGCAGACATTTTCACCAAGAGTCTTCCCAAACATCGCTTCTTTGATCTCAGTTCCAAGCTGATTGTGCGCATCCCGCCCATCAGCTTGCGGGGGTGTAATAACACTATAGAGCCACAACAACATAATCAGCAGTGCAGCACCAGCAATGAGGATGCACCTAGCCAATCCTTACTCAAAGGAACTATCTGGAACTCTTCTCCTCAAGAGGAGACAACTCGTGCACTCACAGAATAGTACAAGAGACCAGTTTTGTTGTTAGTTCTCAGCTCCAGACTTCACCCAAACCACACACTTCAATTGTACATCAGACAACTCCTTCAGATATCACATGTGATATATTTGTCTAGTAGTAGCTAGGTCTTTATCTTTTGATGTATAAATAGCATGTTACTGTACATGAACAAATCAAGGAAATACACAACAATTATTACCTTCATCTTTCTCATTTTCCAAAGATCTGCTCTTGTCAATTCTCTTTACTTGGCTCTTTTGGTTAGTGAATATTTGGGTGTATTTGGGATTTGGGCTAGTGTGTTAAACACTTTGTAATCTTCCATTTTGTTATAGTGGAAATTCCTCGCCATCTCTGCCCGTGGATGTAGCCCGTTTGAATTTGGGGTGAACCACGTAAATTCTTTGTCTTGTGAATTTTCTGTTTTGTTTATCGTTTTCATATTTTGGCGATACTTCATGCTTGTTTGTTTGACGCTTCCGCACAACAACATTCTGAACCTATAGCTATGTTAGCATCTTTCCTCACCTACAACCACTTAAATCAAATTTTGCAAAAGAAATAAAAGGCTATATCCTTCCGGCCGGTGTAATTCACAGAAAAACATGTGTTAGTAAGAGCAAGTTAGCATCAGAAGACAAGTACCAAGAAAATGTTCGTAATAGTATATGACTAAGTCATTGGGTAAAGAGAAATTTAGTAGCAATTATGCTTCACTTCAGATTGGAATCTGTAGCATTCCTCCAATATGGTAATCATAAAATAAGATGATGTGAATTGCCACCACCAAAGACAGAAACTGAAATATACTACGCATAATTTTGAAAGTATTGTGAAATGAAGACTTCTATAGTGGTTAAAAATAAAAGTGAAACAAAAGAAAAGGGAGGAATCTCAAGCGAACAAGTGTGAAAGAGATATATATGCATACCCGGATGCATCCATCTTCACATCCAACGGCCCAGAAGTTGGCATTTCCAGCTAAAACAATAACTTAATTTCCCAGATATTCTATCAGACCAAAGAGTTTGCAACCCTCTTGTGCAAGTAATTTCTGTTTCTTTCATGATAAATGTACTTCCCATGTCAACAATGTCGTTTGCAGCATGTTCCCTAGGCCGAGCTTCCAAGCAATATGGTACAGTATCCCCTTCTTTCTTATCGATCAAACACCCTAATTATCCCCTTCTTGTTTGTTTAGGGTTTATTTTGTGGTTTTCAGTTAGGTCAAATAAGTTCATACTCTTTCGAGCTAGGGTTAGGTCTTAAAGGTGTGCCATGGTTATGGTGTTTTTTCTGGGGACTAATTGTTTCGACTTCGGTATGCTTTTGTTGTCAATATGCTGACATACGATCCTTGCACATGGTCTGGTACGTTTTGGAGCGCGGTGTAGAAGAGGGCGTTGTCGTTCTCGCTGTTGTCTATGAGGTGTTATCGGGACACTCGAGATTATTCTTCATCAGTAGCCAGCGTGACAATTCCTGTGGTTTGATGTTAGGCCTTTTTGGCTCATTTGGTTTGTTTTTAACAATCTCCATATAACCAATGTCATTTTTAGGGTTGTGCGTGGTTCTTCCACTACTCGAGTTGTGGGTGAGAGAGATATCATTTGTCACTCTCATGTTCTGTAATCTTTCTGCTATTGAATAAATGCTTTATTTTACTCAAAGAAAAGGTGACCCGTTAACTAACGGGTGAATTCAGATCAACCCATAAAACCTGTTTTCCCCCGCTATTAAATTTTTTTACTCTTTTTTTTTTACGATGTATGTGTATCCAACTCAATTATATATGGCTCAAAATTTAATTACCATTACACTAAATAAGCAATTAGTCAGTAACATCAAGGTGATAATGGAGACATCGATCCACAAATAATTAATGGACAATAATGGATTTGCAAAAAAATTGTTTGATATTAATGAGCTCCTCAAGCAGAGCCCTGGATATAGGCCCTTACTCGATTGCCCTAACAATTTTGGGCAAATTGAAAAAATTAATATCAAACAATTTTGAAGATCACTTGTCAATAAAGATTATGGTCATGTAGTGATAGAAAATTATGGTGTCCTTAGTTTGGCTGATGGTTGTAGAAGTGGTATCGGTCTTTCACGCTCTCCTCTAGTAGACATGTGTGCAAAAGTGTCTGATCTTGCAAATGATGCTGCTTCAATTATCCAATTTTCACATGCGTTATGAGAAAAAACTTAGGTTCAAACTCTCTCTTATTTGTATACATTCGGTAGTTTATTTTCTATGATCTGAATCGTTCATTTTTTAATTTAACCTTCAAAGATCATGTCTGCTAAATATCATCCAAATTAAAGATCGTTAACTCATCAAACTATATCAAACAAATAAACAATTAATTATGAAAATGTTATTGAGACCTTGGTTCGGACCTAAGTTTTTTTCCATAGTGCGTGAGGCTAGGTTCATTGGACCAAAAAGCACCGTTATTGGACAAAAGTAAAGAGTCCACATTACTTACGGCATAGCCCTATACTGATACTGTACTCCTTGTTGGGCCTTGTACATAAGAAATGTACTCCTTTTTATCTTTTGGCGCCAATTTCTTGCCCTAGCTTTTTACCCCAGTCCCAAATCGATCACCACCTACCCGCCCAGGGTTTCAGTCTCCAGTTCAGATAGACCTCAAAAGCCTGAATTTTCCCGAAGCGTCGGAAAGTAGCACGGCAATACTCACGAATGGCCGAGCCTCGGGCAAAGCGCCCCAAGATTACAAGGTTCCGATACTTGTTTCACCTGATTAAATGCCATGTTCTTGTCTTTTACCGCTACTTATCAAACGAAATTTTCTTACTTTGTTTAGCATTCAATTCCTCATTTTGGTTTTGCATTAGGGTTTTTTCTTGTTTCCTGATTTTGTTCTTTTAACTATCTATTTAGGTTTTTGCTTTTTTCTTTTGTGTTTCAGTTGAGAATCACGGAAATTACCCCTGAAATCTTAGTATGCTTAGTTGTAGTAGAGGGGTAAAGATTTGAACTTTTGTTATTTGTGACTTGTAAAAACTATAATTTCATGCAGATTCAAGAATCATGTATTTAGCTTTGTTGAACTGACTTCGTTGTGTTAAAATCAGGAGTATACTACATAAATTTTTATTTTATTTTTATGAACTGGAGCTTTATTTCCTTAGTTTTCTTTTGTTTTGTGCAATTATATGAAGGATAAATGCTCCTCATCTCTTTCTCTCAGAGGTGAAGATGATTATATGCCGGGAAGCATAACTGAGATTGAGCTTCATAATTTTATGACCTTTGATAAGTTAAAATGCATACCCGGATCTCGTCTAAATCTTGTAATTGGACCAAATGGATCTGGAAAGAGCTCCCTCGTGTGTGCAATAGCATTGGGTCTAGGTGGTGAGCCACAGGTTAGTTATTGCACAATGTATGCGATCTCATTTCGTTTGCTTTTGTAAGATTATATAAACATGGGTAGTTTTTGTAAGTGCAGCTGCTTGGGAGGGCGACCAGTGTTGGAGCATATGTGAAGCGTGGGGAGACATCGGCTCACATCAAAATTACCTTGAGAGGAAACACAAAGGAGGAGAGTATTATTATTATGCGTAAGATTGATGCACGTAGCAACAAATCTGAATGGTTATACAACGGTAAGTAGTTTAATACTTGTGATTAACTCTCACAATCATTTTAGTCTTCAATATTTTTGACTACTATTTCTAAATATTTTCTTTAATGCATTTAGGAATAAACTAATAGTGAGATCTTTAGGCAGAAATCTGACGTGGTTTCTAGTCATGAAGAAAATTATAAGTATAGTTTTTAGTAGCCCCTCAAAGTATCCTGCTTAACCAACTTTTTCCTAGAAATGTAAAATTAGCTGAGCCGCCATCGGTTTATTTATTTAATTATATATTTCTTAGAATTATGATTTTATGGTTATTGCTACGACCTTGGTCTTACTTTTCTGTAACTTAATTCATGCATTACCTTCCATTCAACAGTTTTGCTTCCATGCATGCATGCATGCATTTTTTTTTTTGGCATTTCTGATCATCTTCCCTTGGCATTCATTTTATTTGGTGTTACAATTGTAGACATGCTTGTTTTTTCAATTCTCGTGCGTTTTAGTTACAAATTTCTTGCCACTATTATGCAAGAAAGTAGGAAATTGATGACATGTCCTGATTTGCTAGTGAGAAACTAGAAAAAAAATGGTTTTATATATATATGTATACATGTATATCTCTATAACTCATGCTAGATTATCAAAGGAAACGAACTACCTACCTGAATTACGAGAGGTTGTTTATCTATTATATTTATCGAGAAGACAGAGGAGTATCTTGACTAATATTTTACCAAACTTCTTTGGATTTCAGGAAAAGTGGTGCCCAAGAAAGAAATAACTGAAATCATACAAAGGTTTAACATACAAGTCAACAATTTAACTCAAGTGAGTGCTTTCTGGAATCAAAATCAGAACATTTCATTTTGAATTTTGTTATTTTTATGTTTAGATGCAATTCAAGTCTTGATATGCATCTAAATGTTTCTGTTTGTTAGCCTTGAAATGCCATGATGAAGCTGCTGGCGACTTGTAATTACATTTTACAGTTGTCTGTTTAAGTTTCTAGTTTTGTAATTGCTCTTTGTTGCTTTTGGTTTTGAAAAAGAGAAAATGAATATATCAAAAGGCACCATTTTGACGGTTGTACTTATATAGGATAACCTATGGTTATGGAAATTGCTTGGTAGTGCAAAGATGCCGGATATACACACTGAAATAATTACATAGGAAGGAGAATGGTAGATACCAGAGACTGTTTCTATTAATTCCCTAGAAAAGTCGATGATTTACTTCTTTATCGTTGGTGATGTAAACGTATAGGAAAGATGCAAAAGCCTTTCTTAAGAAGTTAAGAAAGCACAGGAAAGATGCACTAATTTTGTCTAAGTACTCAACTCAACTATTAGGTAGAGGATCATTTAAGGATAACTTCTTTTGTAAGATTATCTGCATTCCATTGTATGCCCTTCCAAGAGATAATTAAATAAGATTTTTTTTTCTTGTGATTCTGTTAAAAAATGCTAGTCCTTTGATTCTGATTGGAAGTGTGTTCTTTGACATTGGTCCAACTTGGGGGCATGTTTTCCATCTGAGTTGATCCACTCAAAATTCTTTCAGACGAACTAATGATGCAGGACTAGGGGCAAACTATAGAACTAGAAAGGGTTTTGTTTGTCTAGTCTAGGTTACTTTATGATTGCATCAGTAGGCTTCTAGGAATCACCCCTAGGGTTAGGCTGCATGATTGCATTAAGCAAACTTGGAGAGAAGGAAAAGCTTGAAATCTTATTGAATGCCAAATCTGTCTCTGAAAAGTTGCAATGTTGTAATAGAGAAGCCTAAACCCTAAGAGAAACCTAGCAAACAAAAGTACTAAAATAATTTTAATAAGTAAAAGTACTAAAATAAACCTCATCAAGATAACAATAGAAACATAAAAGCAAGAAATACTAGCAGCAGTGTTTAATTGAGCTCCCTCAGGCCAAATTATGAAAGATCTCAAGTAGGCCTAACATCATCTAGCCAATTACAAATTATGGTTTGTGTTTTAGAACCTTTTTTATGATGCCATCGTTAAACCTTAGGGATCTGTCATGTCCTTCATCAACAAACAATTACAAGAATGGGTAACTTTTAGATTTAAGTAATAAAGGTTGTCTAGGGAATCAATATAATTATGATCTTAATTGTGGGGTTGCTTATGTGCTCAGATATCAATGTCTGTATGTGACTTTGTTCGAAAAACATTAGGGATATGTCATGTCCTTCGTCAACTAACAATTACAAGAATGGATAACTTATAGATTTAAGTAGTAAAGATCATCTATGTATTCAAATATAATTATGATCTTAGTTGTGGGGTTGATTTATTCTCTCTCTCTCTCTCTCTTCTTTTTCATCATTTTCCTTCTTTTTTTTTTACTCTTGTCTTCCCCCCCGGGTGGTGTAGTTTTTACCACAAGACCGTGTCTGTGAGTTTGCCAAGTTAACTCCAGTGCAACTACTAGAAGAGACTGAAAAGGCTGTAGGCGACCCTCAACTGCCGATCCAACACCGTGAGCTTATTGAGATTAGCAAGAAATTGAAGAGAATTGAGCAAGTGAGTTTCTAACTTGTCCTTTCTTGGTAATGCATTTTTATAGAACTTGGTCCTGTTATTTTGACATAGTTCCCTTTCTGCTCTAGGCTGTTGAAAAAAATGGAGAAACTTTGAATCAGATGAAGGCACTTAATGCTGAACAAGAGAAAGATGTTGAGCGTGTCCGCCAAAGAGAAGAACTTCTTGCAAAGGTTTTCCTTTTGCTTTTGTTGATCATCCACATACATACTCCGTGACAATTAAGATATCTTACATGATGCATCTGTAGGCTGAGACCATGAAAAAGAAATTGCCATGGCTAAAGTATGACATGAAGAAGGCTGAATATATGGAAGCTAAGGAGAAGGAAAAGGATTCAAAGAAGAAGTTGGATGAGGCTGCAAGAACTCTAAATGATCTTCGAGAACCTATTGAGTAGGCTTACTACATTTAATTGTTTATATTCATACCTAATATATTTAAAGTAGCTGTACTAGTCAAGTTATGTGGTGAGTGGTGACGTAAAAAATTTCTTTGTGCTAGAGAGTTATTTAAGGAAGTATCTGTGTTACATAAATTGTGATGATTAACATACCTAGTAATGAATATCCTGCTAAAAAGACTGCATTTATATTCTCTTCTTGAAATCTAGCGGCATATTCATTTCCTGTGTCAGCACTAGGTTTACAATGTAAGATTAATTGTTAATATTTTCTTTACTCTTTTGGGTGTGGTGCGTTAAATATATACTTGGGAGAGGCTGAGTGCCATTCCATATGCTACAGCTTGGTTTTGGAAATTTGTGTATGGATATTAAAAAGTTGAGTATTCACTCTATTTCGACACTTTCCCTCCAGCATGGAGCTCATATTTAACATACTGGCTATTCCAACGTCTGAGGCTACTTGCTTTTAGAGCAAGTGGTTATGTAACAAGTTAACGAACATATTTTTATTTTCTTATTTCTCTATAATGTAGTTCAGACAGGCAAATTCTTTCTCTTGTTATTTTTTGTTTTTCCATTTTGGTCATTCAATTCTCATCGCACAGTTTTTTTGTTTTGTTTTGTTTTTTTCGTCATTTAACAAAGAACAATTCTCATCCTACATTCCCACCACACATGTTCAACCAAATTCTCCATACTGACTTTTTATTGCAGTGACTTTGTTCTTACTTCACGTGCTGTATGCTGATTGTCTTACTGGGCTGCAGGAAAAAAAGGAAAGAGAAAGCGATGTGGGAGTCCAAAAGTAAACAAGTAGACAAGCTCATTAGTCAGAATGCAAACAAGCGCATGGGACTTTTGGAAAATGAAGATCGTTTGGTATGTTAGAATGCTACATTCATTTCCTTTAATACTGCTCTCAGGTTGGTCTAGTATGTTGTAGCATGGGTAAGTGAATTTTAATTGTGTAATTGTTCATCTATATATTGATAGGGGGTACAAGTACAAGGAAAATACAAAGAAATGGAAGACTCAAGGAGGCAAGCAGAAGCTCGTCAACAAAAAATCTTAAAATGCAAGGAGGATCTAGCTGCTGCTGAGCTAGAACTTGAGAATCTGCCTCCTTATGAACCGCATAAGGATGAACTTGTAAGTTATGGATTCAATGTTCAAAATTTTGTGATTCTTAAGTGATAAAATCTAATTATCTTCAGGAAGTTGCTAAATAGATTATCTTAAAGGCAATTAATTTTCATCTGCTTATGTGAACTGTTTGTAAGAGGTTTTGGTTCCCTTGCTTGGTATTTTATCAAATTTTCTTGATGCACGTTGTGTCAAGTTGGTGGTGTTGTTTGCCAAATACCTTTCCTGTGAGCTGGGACTTTGGCTTCAGAAGATGTTTAAATGATGTGGAGGTGGAGGAGCTGTCTGTCTTACTGTTGATATTAGAAAGAGTCTTATTGGAGGCAGCTAGAGTGGATAAGAGAAGTTGGAAATTGGAGACATCCGGGTTTTTTTCCTCCAAATCTTTTTACAGATGTTTAATCGAGAACAGTTCTGATCCAGTCTTCTTACCTGCAAATTTGATCTGGAAGTCAAAAGTTCCTCCCAAGATCAAGATGTTAGGTTGGTTGGTGGCGCATGGGAGGGTGAATACTTGTGATATGCTTCAGAGAAGAAGACCAAAAGCTTGTTTCTCTCCTCATTGGTGTGTTTTGTGTAAAAAGCAGGGAGAGAGTGGAGACCATGTTTTTGTGCAGTGTGAAGTTGTTTCTCAATTGTGGGAGAGGTTATTTATGGAGGCTGGTTTGAATTGGGTTACACCAGCAGGGAGTCATGAGCTTTTGAGTGTAAGAAGATTAGGTTTCGGCTCAGGTAAAAAGGCTAAAGTTCTCTGGGGGAGCAGTGTTCTAGCTGTTATTTGGGTGATTTGGATGGAAAGAAATAGACGAATCTTTGAAGATTATAGAGGGGTAGGTTTGGAGGAGCTTTGGCTTAGAGTGAAATACCTGGCAGCATTATGGGCTTCTGTTTCAGTGGAATTTAGGGATTATAGTACCTCTTTAATTTTAATTGATTGGAGGGCTGCTGTAGTCTAGGTTTAGTTTTTTTGGGAGTTTTTTCTTTCTTTCTTTTAGGAGTTTCTTCTTTTCTCTTTCTAATCTTTAGTTTTCTTTTATCGTGCTTGTGGATTTCTTGTCCACTTTCTTTGTATCTTTTCTGCTTGTGTTTTAATAAAGATGTTTCTTTTGAAAAAAAAAAAAGGTTGGTGGTGTTGTTTGCCTCTCAACAACAGAACTCTTCACTTGTTTACCTTCGAACAAGAAATTCCTTGGTCACCTACTAGTTAGATCTAATTCAACCGTGGATATGAATGTTACTATCAAATACTTCTGCTATTTCTTGAAAACCAGCTGGGTAATCCCGGTGTTTTTTTTTTTTTTTTTTTTTTTTTCTGACAAGCGCTCTCCTCATCCATGCCGGTTATACCCAAACAAATGTAGAGACTGTTTGGCCTTCATGCCTCCATCTTTTTCTGTTTTCACTGATAAACCTTTCCATCTTCTCCACATTGCCTTCTTTCCTTTAATAAATCACCAAACCAAACCATATCAGGTCAAGCCTTGCCTCTCCTCACTACATTTCATGTCTATTGCTTTGGTAAAATTGAACCAATAGTGAAAGTTATCTGGGCCATGCGGACACTGATGTGTAGGCTGAAATTTGTTTTGTATAATATTGATTTTATATTTCATTGTACTCTTTCTCAGCAACATTCTTTGGCTTCTCTAACGTTGCCTTCTCAACTTCCCACTTAGACTTTTTTCTTAAAATAATATTTGTAACGACTGCTGTTCTAATGAACCTCATTATGTGTTCTGATGATCTTCACCCGCTAGGAGCCTTGATTAAGAGCTGCAGACATATAATCGGTAATTTTGAGGAGTTTGAATTTAACAACAGAATATGGTGATATATTCTTCTAAAAAAGATTCTGCAAATATTAGTCTTGAAATGTCTATGGGGATTCAGTACTTGGATTCTCCTCCACCCTCAATCATTTCCACTCTGCTCGATGACATGAATGGTTTTACTGGAGTTAGGAAGATTAATTCTAGCCCTCTGGGTTAGCTTCTCTGTTATTTTCTTTTTGTTTTTGGGTCCTTGACTTCCATTTAACCAAAAATTAAAACTTGGGGCTTTGCACATCTAGACTTAGGTCGAGAGCGAAGGCAATTTAACTGTCGTGGTTATGTAATGAATACATGCTGAATCAGTTTTTTTTTTCTTTAATACAATACACAGAGATTGTGTTCTTTCAAACTGCACCAAGACTGGTTTTATTTTGTTTGTTTACATGTGTTCCAATGACTGTTTGTGCCAGCTTCTCCGGGGAGTAGCACCAAAAGTTGGTTTTCACACAATGCACCAAGAAAGGGTGCTTGTTACTATTGAGATTTTTTTTTTGTTTCTTTAAATATTTGAGATGGTCCATGGGAGTCTGGAAAAGTTGTCTTTTAGAGCAACAATAAATCAATTTATTTATACTTTAAAACTACTATTGTTTCTTATTTAAAGAACTTTGGGATAAAGTTAAAAGCTGGTCAGCTCTGTGGGCTTTGAAACCTGCGGATTTTAGGCGGATTTCTGTTTCAACCATGTCTTAAGGATTTGCTAGCTGGTGTGACTTTCTTAGCAGTTTTTATTGTGATGAAGGCTACACTCCTTGCTGCCTTTATGAAGATTTCCCTTTGCTTCTTTTGTTCTTCTTTTGGTTTTGGATGTGTACTGCTCATCCACTAGTTCTTTTTCTTCAACTTAATGATATTTTATTTCTCCTAAATAAAACTTCTATTATTGGGTTATTTGTAATATCTGGCTCAACGTAATAACAAAGCCTTGGAGGAGCTGTGGTGCTGTGTAGAATAACACCACAAGAAACAAAGATGGACGACTAAACTGATAAGCTCTGAAGTGGTGAACGAAGTACTCAAAAGCAAAAGGCAATACAGAGTTGCATAATATTAATGGCTATAGAGCCCGGGTCTGTGGATGGAAATAATAAGACTTTGGTTTAAAGTAATTACTATCAATTAGTGCTTTTGATTGAAGTCTATATTTGGATTTAATCCTTACTTCATGGTGTTTGGGAGAAGAGCTCTGCTATAAACAATGAAGCACATTCGTTCATTCAGAATAATAATTTAACATCCCTTATCTTTAAAGCTATCATGTTTCACTGTCTTTATTTGGTTCTTAGACTTTTGATTTGGTTGAGTTCTTCCCTCATGTTACTGAGTAAATATTCCTGATCAGAAAATATTAGCTGATCAAATTCTGGAGCTAGGAGTTTCTGCACGTGCAAAGATGGCTCAGAAAGTAGAGAAGGACAAACTTTTATCTGTAAAGAAGGCATCCCTAAACACGTGCTTGCACAAGTAAATTTTCTTCATGGTTAAATGTTGTTTCATATTGCCTTTATACTGTTAATTCAAACTTCTCTTATTATGCTTTTTTGACATACCCTTTTCAGGCTGAAGGAGATGGAAAGTGCAAATAGTAATCTCTTATTAGCATTACAAAAAACCGGAACACATAGGATATTTGAAGCTTATAACTGGCTGAAAGAACATCGACATGAATTCCATAAGGAGGTGTATGGCCCTGTTTTGCTTGAGGTTTGTTTTTAGAACGCCAGAGTTTTTTGTTTGGTGCTTACTGATGGATGATTTCACGAATTATTCATAATGCTCTCGGAGTTCAAACTCAGGTTAATGTGCCAGACCGCGTTCATGCCGACTATTTAGAAGATCATGTTCCTTATTACATCTGGAAGGTATTTAGATTTCTATTCTTTTACAGTTTTCATCATCTTACACTTTGCCTACATCAAATACCAGACTTGTGAGTCCTACATAATGAAGCATATCATGTTTGTCTTGTATAGCGCTTATACCAGGTTCTGATCAATGTTTTGGTGTCATAAGTTTTACAGGCTATATGTTTTAGAGGCCACAAGTAATCGAAACAGGTGCACAAAGGGAGGTAGATGATGGGACTTAGAAAGAACGTAGGATAGGACTTGCGAATATTTTAAATACAATTTTTACAAATTTGAGTGAGGAATATTATGAATTGAAAATGTGAAGGTACAAAAATAAAATAATTGTATAAAGAATATTTGGGATCATTTTTGTTGTGCAATAAGCATTTTTTGCATCCCGTACAGGAAATCCTTTGAGTCCTTGTCATATCCTGGGTACTCATGAATTAATTCCTTACCAAAATTTTGGTTCCACTATAGCCTATATAAGCATTTAATCATATCTTCCAACTCTCTGCTTCTCTGTCTCTTTCTCTGGATGGTTGGGTGGGTGCTTTGGTGAATGCCCTGTTTTACAGTAACCTTATAACTTTTTTGTTGGTGATATTTCTCCTGTTTTGTAGTCTTTCATAACTCAAGATTCTCGTGATCGGGACCGTTTGGTGAGAAATCTCAAACAATTTGATGTTCCAGTTTTAAATTATGTTGGAAATGAAAATCGAAGAGAACCCTTTCACATTTCTGAGGAGGTATGTGTCCCTTGTGCCCTTTGTGATATAAAATCTGAACTGCCTGCAGTATATTTTTAGTTTTCTATTTCCTTGCGCAGATGAGTGCACTGGGGATCTATTCCCGGCTTGACCAAGTTTTTGATGCTCCTATCGCTGTGAAAGAGGTTTTGACTGGCCAGTTTGGCTTGGATAGATCAGTATGCCTCCCAAGCTTTCTTTTGTCTTGTCTATTTTTTGGAAGGAAATGCTACATATTTTTTGGAAGGAAATGCTACATCTATAATCAATATGTTAATTACATGGGAATTTGGTCAGGTGTGTCAATTCTGATAATAATTTGATTTCCATTTGATTTATATTTTATTTCTGTTTTCCTCAGTACATTGGATCCAAGGAAACTGATCAGAAAGGTGATCAGGTTTCAAAGTTGGGGATTTTAGATTTTTGGACTCCAGAGAATCACTATCGGTGTTCAGTATCTAGATATGGTGGTCATGTTTCTGCAAGTGTAGAGCCAGTGGATAGGTCTCGACTTCTTCTGTGTGGTATGTTTCATCAAACTCTTTCCTCTACTGACACATAATCCAAAGTACTCATTTGAAAAACTCTGAAGTTGAGAACCCTTTCCTCTTTATACTATTAGGTGTGGATACTGGAGAGATTGAGACACTGAAATCCAACAAAATTGAGCTTGAAGAATCTGTTGCTGCTTTACAGGAAAGTGTTAGATCGCTTCAGACTGAGCAAAGACAAATTGAGGATGGAGAGGCTAAATTTCAGAAACGGAGGGTAAGTTGTGTTCTCGTGGGACACCTTACTACAATCTTGAAGTCTTAAACCTTAGTAACTGGGGTTGGTTAGACAAACTATTCCGTCACTATGCAGGATAACATGATATATGTTTTAGGAGGAGAAAGAGTTAGATGGCTTGCTTCTTTTTGGGCTTTTATGTCAAAACATTTCAATAACACTCCTATTCGGTTAATTATGTTTAACCAGGGGGGTGTCTTGTCTGAAGTATACTGGGCTCGGGGGTTTGCTGTTGTCTTTGTACTTTATTAATATTTATATATTGAAGTTTTGTTATAAAAATGTTTTAGGAGGAGATTCATACAGCTATATCAAATGAGAACAGGAAACGACGTGAATTGAAAAACCTTATTGGTAAGAAGTAAAAGTTATTTGATATTTTAGAAGTTTTATACTTGATAACTTCCGTTTTACAAAATACTATACTTTGGTGATCTTAGAACAACGGAAAGTGAACTTAGCAAATATGGAGAAGGTGGATGACGTGGATACCATTGTAGCAAAGCTCACAGAAGTTGTTGCAAAACTTAACATTGAGCGCTTCCATTCTGTAATGGAACTTAAGGTTTGTTTTTTTTGGCTAACCATCATTGCACTTTGATGGCGACAATTTTGATCACTTGTTTATATCTGAATTAAGTGATAAACTGATAACTAATGTTTGACATAGAAATGTGTTTTGAGATTTGGATTCTTCATTCTTTTGATTCTGCTGTTTCTCCTTTTCAGGGTTTACTTGTTGAGGCAGTTTCTTTCAAACAAAGCTTTATTGAAAAACACATGGCTGCCATTGAATTTGATGCAAAGGTATTTTTGTGACTGTCCTGAACATGCTCTTTTGAGCTTTCTTTGAGACCTGTTTTCTCTGCATGTTGAGTTTGCCTGCTAAATGTCTAAACCAGTTCACCGCAAAGGTTAAACATATGTATAGATATATTGTGAAATATGCCTTTTGTTTTCCAATTCATTTTCTTGTTTTTTGTTTTTGTTTGTTTTTTGTTTTTGTCTTTGTTTTTTTCCGCTTAACAACTGAAGGAACTACTGTGGTATCACATCTCCATCAAGTCCAACTCTCAAGTTTTGATGGATACTTGATAATCAACTGTGATTTCTTGATTCTATGTCAATCTGTGGTGTCTTTGGCACCTAGAAATATACTATGATCTGCTGCCACTTGATGTTGATTTGGAGCGACTGCAAAAGTGTTGTTTGGTCCATCAGATGAAGTTAGAAATATTGTTCTAATGACTATATGACACCCAAGGAATCATGCTTTGGTATGAATTTCAAAAGGATCTTTTCCTTCGTGGATTTTTTTTCTCTGTTCTTAAAGAAAAGTTAGACATCATTCTTTGTAATTTATTCTTGTGGTTCTGTTTTGTATGTTTACTCAATCTATTTTTGGGAGGATACTTTAGTTGGTGAGTCTTCTTTGTTAAGCCTGTTATTTCCAAATTTTAATCGTCCCTAAAACATAATGCAGTGATAGCTTCTTCAGTCTCCTTGTCCCTATTAGGACTTTGATTGATGGGAGGTGTAGAACTTTCTGATTTCATGTCGCGCATTAGCAATATTCGTGTGTGGCCTATAAGAGTGTTGGGGCTGTATGAGGTTCTGGAGTTTTCTTTTGCATGTCCTTCTTCTCTTTGCTTTGAGTGAATCTGAACATCCCCCTTTGGTCCTTTTAAGTTTATTCGGAAAGTTGGGTCCCTACCAAAGTTCAGTTGCTTGGCTGGTGCTCCTGGTAGAATCAATACTTGTGATATGCTTCAAAAGAGAAGGCCCGACCCTGCAACTACTGTGCATAGCTACTGGTGAATTGTCCAGATATATCTTGTTGCACTGTTCATTCACAAGTCCAATTTGGAGCAGGTTGATTAGGGTTTTTGGTGTGGCCTGGGAAGCCAATATTTTCTCATTCTTTGTTGTATGAATACCATTCGGGGTGGGAGGGTAGGAGAGTGCAACTGTATGGAGCTTTGGTAGTTACTCGGGTGGTTTAGTTTGAGAGAAATAGAAGTATCTTACATGATAAAGAAGATGAGCTGGCTTCTCCGTGGGACAAGATTCAGATTCTTGTTTCTTTTGGGGCTTTTTTGTCCAATTACTTTCTTAAATTCAAGATATTTGTATTAGATGGCTTTTCAAAGCATCCCTCTTTTTTATTCACAAGTAGGCATGACATTGCAACTCTTAAAAAAACATGAATGCTTTCTGTTCAAGGAATGGATTAGTTTTGGATTATGTCTTTCCCTTCTTTTGAAGTTCAGGGGAGGACAAAAGGCAATGAATGGCTCAAAACTTTAATTTTCTTAGTTTGCAAGCACATAAGTTTCCTCTTTCTACAGTGATGTACTGTTCCTTCAAAAGATTGAATTTTTTTAGACTATAGGTCTCGTTAGGGTCATGTTTATGCAACTTTAACGCTAATATGTGATAAAATGATTGCATTGTGCATACAGCAGTTTCTAATTAAGTTCTATACTTGTTTTTCATTTTCTTAGATTAGAGAGATGGAGGTCAATGTCAAGCAGCATGAAAAATCTGCACTTCAAGCAACCTTTCAGCTTGATGAGTGTGAGTAGTTTCTCAATCAGTTTGGAATTCTCCATGCGCTAGAATTTTGTTCATGCTCGTTGATCTGTGCATAAACTGTTGTTTTATTCTTTTTAGAAGTAATGTACAACTATATATATATATATCTGTTTGAAATAGCATGCCTTGAAGCGAATAAAAGCGAAGCGTGGCGAGGCATTGACAAAACGCCTCCGTGCCTCTGGGAGGTGTTTGACTCAAAAAGCAAGACTAAGGTGTGCTGAGGCGCAGTTAGGCGTAGTAAAGCGTCCGCCTTGGACGCTAACTGTGTATGTTTTTTTTTTCAACGCAAAAACCTAAACAAAGTTGATTGGAGCAGCCATCCTTTAGGTCAAGGATGTCTGAACTTTTCATCGGTTTTGAACATCCACACTAGAACCTTATAACACAGACCCACACACATATACAGGTCTCTTCCTTTGAGAGAGATCGCATTTTATGGCCACTCCACAATTAGGTCCAATTATGCAAACCTTAGTCTCTAGATCTCCATTTAAGAAATACCAGGCAAAAAATCAGTAAAATTGAAAGTTGGTCGACCATTTGATTATCATAATCATGTTTATTAGATACAGTGTTCATCTATTTATTTGGTCATGGTTAGATGACTGAATGGTTTCTGATTTATTAATTCTTTAGCAAATGGTCTTTGATAGAAACCTAATAAATGGATAGTTTGGATCAGTGGACCCCTTATTGTGGAGTGGCCCGGCATGAGTTTACTGGGATACCTGTTAAGAATGGCTCTGATACTTCTTTTTTTGACTGGTTAATAAAAGTATTGTTTCTTATCTGAAAAATGACTTGTTTAAGAAAATAATGTATTTACTGCTGATTATTGCCATTTTGCTTCGTCCAGGTAAGAAGGTAGTAGAGGATTGTCGACAGCAACTTTCAGCTGCCAAGAATCATGCTGAGTCCATTGCTATGATCACTCCAGAACTTGAGAGGGCATTTGTCCAGGTTTTTATACAACGAGTTGGCTTTAATAAATGGGAAAGTTTACTTCAGTTTGAATACATTGTAATGTATGAGTCATTTGCACAAACTTTTGTGTCAGGCAGTTGAGCGTCACTGTTTGTACTGCATCCGATGCTTTGAAATTTAAATAGGTCTTCCTTTCTGGGATAGTGAAATATCTAAGAATAAATACACCAAGGTTATTAGTTACAAGAACAACATGATACATGGTGAATTTCATAGGAACTAGAAAGGCAGTATTTGGATACATCAAAAGTCGTATGAAAACATGAAACAAACAGTAAGGTTAAGCATTGTTAGCTAGATCTTGGGTGCTGTAGTCTTAACATTTTTTGCCTAACAGGACATTATTTGATGTCGCAATTGTTATGATAAAGTTTTAACGCATTCCCATTTGTTTCTTAGTTCTACATTGATAAAGATCTATGCCCTTGATTTGCTCTTATGGAATTTATGTATAAAATTTTACCCATGGTTTGGTGCAAATAATTGCATCAAGGTGTTTAAAGTAGGACTAGCTGACTGCTCTGATTTTGATCTAGTTGATCAAATTTGGAAAGCTAAGGTTCCTTCTAAGGTTCATATTCTTGCTTGGCTAGTGGTTCATGGGAAAGTAAATACATGTAACAATATTCAAAAGCGAAGACCATTTCACTATCTTAACCTCAGTGGTGTATTCTCTGCAATGCTGGGGAAGAGTGTTAATCATCCATTTCCTTCATTGTTCTTTTTCTATTCAAATACGGTGGAGATTTTTCAAGTTTGGTGCAAGTTGGGTCATTCCTAAAAGGTGTTATGATTTGTTAAGTATTCGTTTCAATTGTGGCGGAAGAGGCTAGAAGGCGAAAACCCTCTGGAGTTGTAGAATGTTGGCTGTTTTTTGGGCTATTTGGATGGAGCGGAACAGGAGAATTTTTGATGATTTCCCTGGTTGGGTGTAGAAGTACTTTGGGATCGAATTAGTTTCTCGTCTGCCCTTTGGGCATTGCCGCATCGGTCACCCCTGAGTTTAGAAACTAGTCAAACTCTCCCTTTCAGCCTTAATGTTAGATTGGAAAGCTGTAGTGTCTTAATAGTTTTGGTTTTTCTTGTAGTTTTTGTTGTTCCTGTTAGTCTTGAGTTCTTTTCGTTTGTCTTGAGGACTTCTTTTCCTCAAAGTTCTGTGGCTTTTTGCTCCTAATAAAATCTCAGCTTGCCGCTATGGAATTTTCATGTGAGCCTGTGAGGCTCATCTGGTTCAACCAATGAGCCAAGTGGAATTCCTCATGTCAAAATCATGTATAATATCTTCTTGTCTATCTGGTCCCTCTTTTTCTCTTTTTTCCCATTTTATTGTTTCTCTTTTGTCTTGGTCCTAAGAGTCTGGAAAATAATATTGGTTACAATTGTATCTAGATGCCTACCACGATTGAAGACCTGGAGGCTGCTGTAGAGGAAAATATTTCTCAAGCTAATTCTATTCTATTTCTCAATCACAATATACTGAAAGAATATGAAGACCGTCAGTGCAAGGTAGTTTTTTGCGATCTTTGCTTGCCTTTTTTTTTTTTTCCCTCCATCCTACTTCCTTCTTTGACTTGTCACCTATACTTGCAACTATGTCATAGATTGAAGCTATTGCTACAAAATTGGAAGAAGATAAAATGGAGCTTAGGAGGTGTATAGCTGAAGTGGATAATCTGAAGGTGAGTGAAGTACCTTATTGAGTGTTTTTTTGAAGTTAATACTGCTCTCCTTGATGAACACTGTCATTTTTCTGTAACCAGTCCAGTAAGAGTCACCTGAATGCACTACACCTTATGAATTGTAATCTGGGATCAATGATCCAATCCAGAAATGTGCTTTTAGTTGCTTCTTTTGCCATTTTCCAAATGAAATATGGTTCTGATATCAATTATTATGTAGATTATGACGGTGTGAGAAAAATATGACTTGAATCAGTCTGTATAAAATCCATTATTCATTTAACAGGGATAAGGGGTATCATATTTGCGTTCTTGTTCTGCATATATAACTATTTTTCTTGTAGGTAACTTAGAGTTCATCTGAGTTCTAATCTTTGATGTTAGGTTGTAGCCTCCATTGAAACCATGGTTTGTACAACAATTTCCAAAAGCATTGAACAATTTATCTCTTCCTCACATATTATTAAAATGGTAAACTTGAATACATTTTTGGATCAACAGTTGTGAAGGGTTTAAAGTTTTTTTTTTGGTCATAAGCGGGTTAAAGTTGAAATTATAAATGTCAGTATCAATGTTATTTTTGTAAATCTATTTTCTTTATTCTATTCTTCTCTCTTTCATGTTTTTATGCATCTTTGCCTACTTTCATCAGTGTAAGTTGTTTCGCTAGTATGTGTTGATGTTGTTAATTTATTTTCAAAATAGTGTCCTAATCTAAATTATTTGTAGGAAACTTGGCTTCCAACGTTAAGAAACCTTGTTGCTCAGATAAATGAGACTTTTGGTTGGAACTTCCAAGAGATGGCTGTTGCAGGGGAAGTTTCATTGGGTATTCAGTATTGCAGTTTCTAGAAGATTTATTTTTTAAGGAAACTTTTTATTTCATTTCCCTTTTTGATTTGATGTTTCTTCTCAGATGAGCACGAAATGGACTTCGATCAATTTGGGATACTTATAAAAGTGAAGTTCAGGTGATTACATTTTCACTCCTGTTTATGACTTTACATACACTTTCATGGTGCTACTGGGCACTTGCGTTTGGAAATTTAAAAACTGAAAGCTTCCTTTTGAATAATTTTTGAAGATGGATGGTTAGACCTTACAATCAGGTTAGTTTGTTTATTGCCCGGGAAAAAAGGAAAATATTTGAAACTTTTTCGTTGGTGTTTGGAAAGAGGATAGGTTAGATATTCTTTAATGAATTATGGATACCATTTTATTTCAAGGCGAACTTTGTTTTTTAGTGAAACTTACTACTTTGAACTGTTTAAAAGTGATGTTTTATACAGACAATTAACAGTTTTAGCTGATAAAGTGTAGTTCTTATATCAGTATTTAGCAAATTTGGAAATTTATTACGATTGGCCCATGGTAGATGTCAATTGTAGACAAATATTAGATTGTACTTAAAGTTTTGAGTTACTACTGATAGATCAGTTTCTAGAGTGCTTAATTAAAGACATGTACGTACATGTCAATTGCAGACAAATTTTTAATTGTTTGAAATAAAACTAAGGGAAATTATCCATAAGGACATTTTTTTTCAGAAAAAATTTCTATTTGGTCTAGACAAATAACAATTTACAGTATCTTCATAATTCAAGAAGTTTTTATGAGTTCCAACAAAATCTTGATGATTTTATATTTCACAGTTTTTTTCAGACTAGGGTCTTTTAAGATTTCTAAGAGTCCTATGTATCTTTTCTTGGCTTCAAAGCTATGGAATGTTCTTTGTGCTTTATATATCAACAGTTGATTTGAAGGTTTATAAAGCACAAAGAACATACCACAACTTTGAAGGATTGTACATACAAATTAATTTGAAGGCTTCCCTTTCAACCTTTTAGTTTGTTAAATTGGGTTGTGTAACAATTGTGTCCTAGGTTTCATTGCTTTGAATCAAGTTACATTTACTGGCCTTTTGTTCCAATAATCTGCTCCTTGGCAAGTGGTATGGTATTTATAGTATTCTTCCATGGTTGATGAAATTATGTGAATTAATGCCTTAATGCAATTCAGAGTTCTGTTGTCCCACTAAGATGCTATGAATTTGCAGTTTTTGATTTATTATGTGAAATACTTCTGAATAATTATGTCAATTTGTTTTCACATTATGGCCTACAGAGAAGCAGGGCAGCTTCAAGTTCTTAGTGCCCACCATCAATCTGGAGGGGTATTACACTAACTATATTCTTGATTTCTTGATTTGACTGCAAACAGTTTTACCTTACTGTGCCTTGATATTCTTATTGCTAGGAGCGTTCCGTTTCAACCATACTCTATCTTGTTTCTCTTCAAGATCTTACAAATTGCCCATTTAGGGTTGTTGATGAGATAAATCAAGGTTGGTTATACAACAGAGTATTATCTCTCTCTTTTTTTTGTGTGATCAAATTCCATGTATCAAAGGAGAAATCATTGTGGCATTTGATATTTTCTCAGGGATGGATCCTATAAATGAAAGAAAGATGTTCCAGCAATTAGTAAGGGCAGCATCTCAACCAAATACACCCCAGTAAGAGAAAATATGCACGACTTGTGATGATTATCTGTCTCTATTTGGTTCTGTTCTATAACTCCATCGGTTTAGTTGGAAAACTATAAGTACTTTGTAAATAATAATGTGTCTTCATCAATATTATAATCTGGAGCATCTCAACCAACTAAACCACAGTAAGAGAAAATATGCATAACTTGCAATATCCTTTTTGCTATGTTTTAGAAGTTGCCTTCTCTATTCTCGTACTCTATCGGTTTAGTTGGGAAAGTGTAAATACTTGATACCTGTCCATCATAATCAGGTGTTTCCTGCTTACACCGAAGTTGCTACCAGATCTAGAATATAGTGAAGCATGCACCCTTCTGAACATAATGACTGGGCCTTGGATCGCGCAGCCCGCGGAAGGTAAAGATGTTACTCAAAAGTCAGTATTATATATTGAGACGTTGTAATTTATTTATTTTTTAACAAAAAAATCGATTTTTTTTTATTCCTAATTCAGTGTGGAGCAGTGGTGACTGTTGGGGAAATGTCATAGGCTTGGTAGGAAAAAGCCAATGCTGAATTCACAATTACCTTTGTCCATCAAAAGTTTGTGTTTGGTCCGGAATTTGGTGGCTGTGTACAAATTATTTTCCAAGTTCATCCCTGTGTAAATCGATCGATCTTACCCATTAGGCCATTTGTAAACATGACCTTCACAAATATATTATCTTAGTTGCAGGGAGAGGCTCTAGGCTCAGTTCATTGGACTGCATTGTATTTTTGGGCAAGGAATGCCTTATACAGTTATACTTATGCAGCAAGGAAGCAATTTGGGCAATTAGCAAACGAAAGGCCTTATGTTTATCTGGAAGCAAGGATTATGATTTAGTTAATGTTTTTATTGCTCTTTAGTGATCATCAGTGTCTTGAAGATAACATTTCATATGCCCTTCGTGATGTTTCAAGAATCGTAACCCCTCCCCACAAAATAAAAATTAAATAAAAGGGAAATGCATTTTAGATTCTCTCCTCCCCTGTGCGTATGTAATTTGTCTGTGCAGGACTTGCAGATATGAGGTAGTTTCGGTTAAGTGGATTGTTATACGATGTAGTTTCAAATTAACTAAGCCGTCTTTCCGGAAACCCTTTACCTTGAAAGAAAAGTCTACAGTATATTAACGTATCAATACATCATAGGTAGATCAACTCCTTACAGCAGTAGACCATCTCCCTATGGTCGTAGGTTATGAATTTATGAAGCTAGTCTATCTCTGTATCGAACTAGTAGTCAAACCTCAAGGTAAGGGAGCAGAAAAGAACTTGCAGTCAATGGGGTAACCACGGCTCAAGTTCGCTAAACCACCAGTGACACTGTTTTTTTCTCTATTAACATGACCAAGAATCTCTTGCCGTTAAGTCTATACAGTCAAACAATAGAGGATCAACAGCATTGCAAATCAAATTAACAACGATACTGGAATCAAGTTCGGCTAAATGACCAAAATGCGCCCCTAGATTTGACCATAGTGCCTAGATTTTACATCTTTTCAATAGATTTTCGTAAATTGGTGTTTTACAATAACCTCATTTTTGGACATGCCTCCCAAGAGAGAATTACAGTTCCGTCAAAAAGAATTACATCATTCTGTTTTTGATCCATGAATTTTAAGAAGCCTTGTAAAGACCGCATTTTTTTTTTTCAAATAATCCCTATATGTTGCATATACAAGGGAAACATTGTAAATTCTTCTCGTTGATAAACAAAAATCAAAAGTGATGAGACTGAATAAACTTAAAGACGACATGTACGTGTGTTAGAGTTCTTCAATTTGCTGGAAGCTTGAAATCAAGCATCTCCTTTATGTTTAACCGAACCGGACAAGCATATATGTGCACTCTTCCAGTTTACAAGAAGATCTTCTATTCTTCTTCATAAAAGTCAGCCCTTCCAAAGCGTAAGTGAACTATCCCAGTTTTATCTCCTCTGAATTCAACTTTCCCCTGTTTGAATTCTGCTATAGCCTGAAAAAGTTAAAAACAGTAAGCCCATTCCACTCAGTAGGCTAAGAAATCAGACTCCTTCCTGTAACCTGGTTGTTTCAACTATATTTTTTTTCATTTTCCCTTTGTGTTTCATTGCGCCAAATGCATTTATATCAGTTGAATTGCTCGAAATATTTAAATCTGGACCCTTTTCTTTTTCTCTCGCTGCAAGTCTTTTCTTATTTCTTTTTTCCGGAGTCCACTATTCTTGCTGCAGCATATACATAGGATGTATATACATATACATATACATATACATATACATAGGATGTATTAATTATGGTATGAAGAAACAACTAAAATAGTAGCTATTAGGCGTCACAGTACCCGCTTTTGGATTTGGCATGAGGCATGAGCCCTCTTGGTCCTAGAATCTTTCCTAGGCTAGCAACCTGAGACAAACAGCAAAGACAACACAATGGAAATTACTTGAGATCATAATTTCCAGCCAAAATAAAAATCTGCACAAATGCACCACATACGAATAAACCGTGAAGTAATAAGCACTTGTGCATTTTGGTGCGTGCTTAATTTTGATTTATGAATAACATGAACGTTTAACACATCAAGACCACTCTGACAGCATTATATAGTATCCTTAAATGTATAAGCTGCGAGTCAGATACATAGTAATTCACTTCTACATAGAAAGGCCAACGCAAACCAAAACAGACTTAAATTGATACAAATAATGCATTGGTGGAACCAGTCTCTTCTCACAGACAATAAAGTGACCTCAATAGCTCAATCATCCTCAGCTTTTAGAATTTGAAGAAACGAAAAGCAAGAATGACTTTGTATCTCCTCAAGGATCCAACAAAGGGTTTTTCACACACCATTTTATAGTGATAAATACCCAGGAACAAATCCATTCATCTAATCACAAAATTAATGCATATTTTTTTTAAAAAGAACAATACTCAAAATCAGTAGGCATACTTTGTCATAATACAATAGTTTCTGAAATCGAAATCCTAAAGCAAGCAAAACCCAGTTATGAAATAACCAAAAGAAGACAAATTTCACCAAAAGACTTACTCTGTCTCTCTTTAAAAGCAATGCAGCTTTCCCTTTCTTGGGCTTTGGAACATTAACAGGAGGAACAGACCCATCAGCTCCTTTTAGCGCTTCTTCTTCCACAGCCAAGGCTCAGACTTGGCTTCCTTTCACAAACTCAAACTGACCCACTTACATTGGGGATAAGAGGGGCTTTACTGTCTATTGCAGACTTGGACCTATGAGAGCCATGCGACTTTTCGGCGCGTGAATGCCACGGACGTTCCCAAATTACCGTTATTTACCCGCCATCCAATTGCACAGCCAACCGGACCAAAACCAAAAAATCTCCCCCATATTTCTAAAACCCTCCTCCCTTTTTCTCTGTCAACGTCAACAGTAGAATGGCTCTCTTCACTTCTATCTCCGCCTCACCTCTCTCCGTCTCGGCGCCAATCGGCCGCTGCCCTTTAAACACCTTCAAGCGCTTCACTCATCCCATCATTGCTTCTTCTCTGAGCTCCCCATCATCCCCTGAATCAAAATCATCAACTCCAGGTCCAACAGTTGTTTCCTCCAATGAAACTTCAGCAAACGCTTATCCTCCTGCTTCTTCCAGACCGCCCGAGCCGAGCTTCAACTACGCCTTTGCCAACGGCAACCTGTTTGCTCGGTTTGCCAAGTCTGCTGAATCTTCCATTGAAAGGGTACATGAGTTTACTTGCTTCATTTGTGTTTGCAAATTATTACTTGAATGCAATTATTTGTAGTGATTGTGTTGGGATTAGTCATTTAACTCATGGAAAGTTTAAACATCGGGGCAGATTCTCTGTTTGATAGATTGCTGCTGAGAAATATGAAGAATTACAAGTAATGATAGAGTGTCATAGTGAAGTGCTTCAGATTCCCCTAATATTTATTATGCAATCAATGTAAGGAAGATATTAAGCTTTGAAATACTTTAAATGAGGAATTTGAGAAGAGGCACATGATCTAACAGCTACGTTTTGCTTACTTTAAACTGCATATAAAGATAATGATATTCGGATAAACTAATAATAATAGTGTCAAAATACAGTTAAATTCATTGCTTATGTGCTTGGATATTTGTTCTTTTAACATATAACAGTCTGTTCTAAGCATTTCTTACAAGTTCATTGTTGAGCAGACAATATTTGACTTCCGATTTTTGGCGCTACTAGCTGTTGGAGGTTCATTGGCAGGTTCACTATTGTGCTTTCTCAATGTAATTTCTCTTTGCCATATGTTCTCTATTCTTACTTGAGGGGAAAAAATAAATGGCTTGAGATCTTCAACTCTGAACATATCAATGTAAGATATGATTACACTATTAACTATAGTTTCTGCACTTGTTAATACTAATACTACATTCAACTTTGCAGGGTTGTGTTTATATTGTAGATGCCTATAGAGTTTATTGGGGTAGTTGTGTCAAAGGGCACCACACCGGACAAATGGTTCTGCGACTAGTTGAAGCAATTGGTAGAATTTTCTTTGTACAATTTATTTACGTTTTTGGAAGTATTTTGTCAAATAATTCATTTTGTGTCACTAATATGCTTCCAAGTTTTAGCTAATATCCATGTCTTTTAGTGCGTGATATAGAATGATTATTATATAAAACACTAAATCGATAAAGCCACTTCTCTCTTGAGATGGTAAAACTCATTGTCTGGCAACCTTTACCTCTTTGATGCAGATGTTTACCTTGCCGGGACTGTCATGTTAATATTTGGTATGGGATTGTATGGATTGTTTATCAGTAATGTGCCTAGTGATGTGCCTTCCAGCGCTGATCGTGCTCTGCAGGGCTCATCTTTGTTTGGAATGTTTGCTTTGAAGGTAATCTTAATTCCCTTCCCTTGCAAGTATAATTGGCATTCACGTACATTTCTCAAACCTTCACAGATATTAACAGATGCTAACACAATATATTCTTTATTGACATTTGGCTAGCCAGCTACCTTTAAATGGAGAACTTCTGATAGAAATGCTTACAATGAGAACTCCTAAAGGTTGTATACCTGTAGCATATAATTTCTAGACTAAAATATCAAGTACTAATACACTGAATCTTACTCTGTGTCATCGGAAGAGACACAGAGTTAGACAATCACTATGATTGGATACCGTGAAGGATATGGACTTAAAATCACCAAGTCTGTTTCCAGATCGAGCACTTGCATGGTATTTAGAACCTACATTTACATTCTCACTGGCATTATTTTCTGTTCTTTTTCTTCCAGATCAGCTTGAATTGCTTAGTAATGGATAAGCATTAAAATAGATCTCATATTTCTTTCTCTTATTCTTCTCTTAGTTTCCACTTTTACTGTTTAGTATTTCTGTTTACAACATTACCAAGATAACTGGATGATTGTTTGGCTCTGCAGGAGAGGCCTAAATGGATGAAAATTAGCTCACTCGATGAATTGAAGACGAAAGTGGGACACGTTATTGTCATGATTCTTCTAGTAAAGATGTTTGAGAGGAGCAAGATGGTGCAGATAACCACTGGTTTGGATCTACTGAGCTATTCTGTTTGTATTTTCCTATCTTCTGCTTCTTTGTACATCCTTCATAATCTACACAAGTGAGGATAAGGTTTTTACACATGTATAGCAAATATGTAAAATAGCTCACTTCAAGTGAATATATGCATCTCCCAAGTTAAATATCACCTTTGGAGCGTTTATGAAGCATCTTCATAATGATGGCTAGTGTGGACGTCAACCAAAAACTGAGTAGCTCTCATTGTGTTTGGAAGTATTTGAAGGGATGTGAAATGTGACGTATTAATTAGTGACTAAAGTACTTGAAGGGTTAGCTCACACTTTGATATTTCAAAGTTTGAGTTTCATCACTGAGCTAGCTAGCTCTCCAATCACCATGTTGGACCATCCATTATCTTCAACCTCGACTGACCATCTAGGTACACCCATCTCAAGCTTACTTTTCATGCGTCTCAGTCAAACTGTTAACCATGTTGCACCGATATCTTCTCCTATTTAACCACCTTGTGAAGTTAAACTATAAGGTTTCGCTTCAATGATGAAACCACCACCTTATATCCACCTCAACTTCAACCATTACCTTCAACTTCAATCATGTGGGGATACAAGATTCCAAAGCAATCTATGTGACAAAACTAGAACTTCTTCCCCTGTTTTTGTGGAAGAACAAGTTTTGGAGCATCGAAACAAAAAAAAAAAAGTTGGTAAACTTGTCAGTTCATTTCGACTTTATACATTACTGGTAAATTATAAGGAAAAACCACCAAATCATTGAGCAAAGTTATAGAACCTCCAGTTTCTAGCAAAGCCTTGATCACTAATGCAGTAAAAGTGTAATTGTTTTTTTTTTTTTTTGTGTTTTGCTATTTACATTGTCCTATCTTTTCATCTGTTCATCAAATAAAATAGAAACACTACACAATATACATTTTCAGACGGTCCAAAATACTTGTCTGCTTTAATTTTGATAAAGCAATGCCGTTGATCTGTCGGACCCTCTCCCTTGAAAGTTTTAACAATCTTCCTATCTCCTCAAAGGACTGGGGGGTCTCTCCATTTAGCCCGAAGTGTAATCTCAATACGTTTGCTTCTCTATCACTCAACGTCTTTAGAAGCTCCTCCACCTCTTGCTTCATTAGCTGTTTTATAAGCATTGTTTCTGGCATCATCTCATCTGGTCCGCGTATGATATCCTGCAACAAAATATGAACTAATAAGTTGAGATTGATTAATGCTAATAGCTGATATTTGTTCACAATCCTTTGCATTTTTGTGAAAGTTCTCACATTGAAGATTAGATAACTTGGTGAACCTTTCCCATCAACTTCAGTAGTATAACGAGTTCCAGTCTCTCAACTCTCAACTGTTCAAGAAGGTTATTACTTTATCCTAATTCTGAATGACATTGTTAATATGTTCCTTTTCAAAAACTTCAGACAAAGTTTTAGGGCTAAGCAAACGCATTTGGTTCAATGAGTTATCAAGCTATCTATCACTCAGTTATGCAAATAATGTTGAATCATTTAGGTATGCAGCTAATCTACTCCCAACTCTCAAGAAGGAAGCTGAAATCTTGTGAGCTGTGATTAAAAAGTCTCATGAAAACCTCTAATCACTTTTTGAAATCTTCGAAACCTAGAAAACTTGCTTCAATTATAACCATTTCTAGGAGCAGGTCTAACTGGACATCCATAATTTCTGAATCCAATATCAAAGCATGAGATTCAAGAGCACTAGAGAATTCTCTAAAGAGATTTAATATAAATCAGTTCTTCCAGTGGAAGTACTACTTACTGGGTGTTACATCCATTCAAGTAGAAATAAGATTCAAGAGACGAACCTGAAGTGCCATGCAACCTCGATCAGTCACCACTCGATCCAATGAAATAGGGAGTCTGCTCCTCTCAGAAACAAGTCTTACAGTTGAAGCTTGCACATTGATAATTTCAGCAATTTCGTCGTGACTAGGCAGCCGCTGAAATCTTTGGTTGAAGGAATTTTTACCTTTTGTGATTTTTGCCATCACCCCACACATGTGTCCCTGCACAAACAAACTAACCATACTCTTGTATCAAGGCATTTTTACCAGCTCACCTAAAGACCATCATTCCTTGTAACACAAAAAAGAAAAAGAAAAAGGAAATCAACTACTTAGGAACAGTAGTTAACCAGGTCAGCTTCTCACTGGTAATCTGATTATTCTAGACTTGTTTTCTATGGCTCTGATGATAGCTTGTCTAATCCACCAATACACATATGTTGATAACTTCAATCCTCTCTCAGGATCAAACTTCTCTGCCCCTCGAAGAAGCCCGATGCTCCCTTCCTGCTAAAGCAGGTACTTATTAGTTTCATGAACATCTTAGGGAAAACAAAAAGGTTAGATATGAGTGGAAGCAGGTGTAGAAACCTGAATGAGGTCCTGAAAGCTTAATCCTTTGCCTTGATAACTGCTGGCAACAGAGACAACAAGTCCCCGATAACTCTTGATGATCTTTTCTTGTGACTCTCTTCTGTTACAAATCACCTTATCTATACTTCTCATCTTCATCCTCATTGCATTCGCCAGCTGTTTCGAGGTTGGCTCATGCTCTTGAGCTTCTATGACTCTTGTTATTTCAGATTCTAGTTTCGCTCCCTCCTGTGTCATTAATTTTTACAGAGCCAAATCCAGATATGTCATAGCTAGTCATACTAATAATTGGTCTCCAAAGTCTAAAACATCACCAGCAATGGTGGAACTGTATAATGCCATAGACGTACATAATAATCAATCAGAATATGTACCTTGATACTTTGACAGCACCCTGCCTCTTCTCGTGGGGTGAGATACCCATATCTGACAACCCCAAATGAAACCCTCCCATCTTCAAAATCCATCTTCCTCTCCTCATCATCAAAACACTCCAACCCTTTCCTCCTTCTCCTCCTCCTCTTCTTCCTCCTCACCACCAATCCACTCTCATTCTCACTCTCCCTGCAACTCCAAACCTCACTAATCCCATCCCTCACCGCCGCGGCGTCTCTGGCCGCCTCCACCGTAGCGCGTGCCAGCGCCACTGCCTCGGCCGCAGCCCCATTGAGCAATGCATCGTTGGAGGACAGATAGGAGGGAAAAGGCAAGTGGGTTTTGAGTGGTGGAATGGTTGGGAGTGAAAGTGTTGAGAGAGTTGGGGGTTGGTTTGGTGATGAACATATGCTGGTGGTGATGGCCATACAGAAAGAGTAGAAGAGTGAATGAGTGAACTGTGTCCCAAGCAAGTTGGAGAGGCTTTCTTTCTTTGGAGATATTTTGTGTTTGTGTCATCCATGTGGGAGAGGGACAAAGGCTTCTCCAGGGAGAGAGGGGATAGAGGTGTTTGGAGCTCATTTTAGTTTCTGTGGATGTCATTCAATCATTGGTTCAATTTTTCACTGAAACCATGGTCTGTACAACAATTTCCAAAAGCATTGAACAATTTGTCTCTTATCCTCACTTTTATTATTAAGATGGTGAACTTGATTAAATTTTTGGACCAACCATCGGAAAAAATTCTAAGTGAGCCCGTCACGCCACGTGACATATGTGACGGGTTACTTTGATTGGTCAGTGTATATAAAATATTAATAAAACAGTTAGTGGAGGAATAAAATATTCAATACATAAAGTCTAAATATTTAATGGACCAATCACATAACACCGTCACATATGCCACGTGGCATGACGGTACCATGGAAAAATTTATCATTTTTGTGCATCTTTCCCTACTTTTATCAGTATGTATATTTTTTTTTTTTAGGGGAATGAATAAATTCATTGATTGAAAAATCATACGACCATACTAGCTAGGTCAACGCCAGAGCGATACATACGCCAGAAGTACGAACTCCTACACAAATGTCTAAACCACAAACGGCGTGACTCAGAAAATACTCTAGTAAGTAAACACCCATTAGAGCTTGGGTTACTTTACTCAAGTGACTAAAAAGAAAATATATTGTTTGGCTAATACGTGCTAATATACTTAATTTTATTCCCACAAATAGTCTCCGAATTTAAATTATTTTATAGGAAACTTGGCTCCCAACATTGAAAAACGTTGTTGCTCAGATAAATGAGACTTTCAGTTGGAATTCAGATGCTATGAATTCACAGTTTTTTATTTGTTATGTGAAATCCTTCTGAATGATCATGTACGTTAAGTTGTTTTCACATCATGGCCAACAGACTAGCATGGCAACTTCAAGTTCTTAATGAGTGCCCACCATCAATCTGGAGGGGTATTACACTAACTATATTCTTGATTTCTTCATTTGGCGACAAAGAGTTTTGCCTTATTATGCATTGATTTTGTTATTTATTTTGTAGGAGCGTTCAGTTTCAACCATACTCTATCTTGTTTCTCTTCAAGATCTTACCAATTGTCCATTTCGGGTGGTTGATGATCGAGATAAATCAAGGTTGGATAATTATACAACAGAGTATTGTTCTTGCGGTAGATACTTAGATCAAGTTCCATGTATCTCAGAAGAAATAATTGTGGCATTTGATATTCTCTCAGGGATGGGATCCTATAAGATGTTCCAGCAATTAGTAAGAGCAGCATCTCAACCAAATACACCACAATAAGAGAAAATATGCATAACTTATGATGATTATCTGTCTTTATTTTGCTCTATTTTAGAAGTTAATTGCCTTCTCTATATTCGTCATACTCTATCGGTTTAGTTGGAAAACTATGAGTACTAGTTTATTGTAATGTGTATTCATCATTCATCACTACTATAATCTGGAGCATCTCAACCAAATACGAGAAAATATGCATAAACTGTGATGATTATGTGTAAACACTCCTTCACAAATGTATTATCTTAGTTGAAGGGAGACGCCCTGGGCTCAGTTCATAGGACCGCCTTGTATTTTTGGGTAAAGGTATGCCTTGTGCAGCAAGGAATCAATTTGGGTAATTAGCAAACAAAAATGCCTTGCATTTATTTGGAGCAGCTAGGATTATGATTTAGTTAATGTTTTTATTACTCTTTAGTGATCATCGAGAGCCTTGAAGATAACATTTCATATGCCAAGCCTCGTCATGTTTCAAGAATTGTCTTCTGTTGGTTCTTTGAGAATTGTGGTTACTGCATTAACTGTTTGATTCATGTAATCTAAATTTCAGACCCAATTTTCTTTTTCAAAAAAATAAAAAATAAATAAAATGCATTTTAGATTCTCCCCTAGTTTCCTTTCCTACTGCTATTAAATGAAAAGAAAAAGGAAACCAATGGCTAGCAAACTGAACCAACAGTGGCCAGTTTTCTGTGGTCCATGAACCAACATAAAAATTTAAAATCCCATTGTTTTTAGAAGCCATCAAAAGTCCTAAAGATCCGATCCGCATGTTGCATACCCTACGTAAACATTGTAAATTCTTCCTCATTGATAAACAAAAAGCAAAAGTGATAAGAGTAATATTGTTCACAAAAGTACATGGCCTTTCTCACTCAGTAGAAGAGACCGTATGCTCTTTATGAGACACAGTCAACCCAGATACAACATCAAGGCCACCCTGTCTCTTCATCCCCCTAGCATCTTTACTAACTACATTGGCAAAGATTTAACAGTGGCATCTAAGAGGCTGAATAAAAAATTTAAAGACAACATGTACATGTGTTAGGGTTCTTCAATTTGCTGGAAGCTTGAAATCAAGCATCTCCCTTATGTTTAATCGAATCGAAGGGCCCATTGACGAGCATATATGTGCACTCTTCCAGTAAACACCTTTTGCACCTGGTGGCTTGTTTGTTTCTACTGATTTCTGCCAGGTGAAGCATACATAAAGTTAGATTTCTTGGGCCCCCATTATACCAAAAAAAAAAGGTTAGATTTCATGGCAAGTGGGTGAATTTAGGCAGCACTGAATATTACGAAAGGAGGAGAAGAACATACAATTGCAGCAAGCAAGTTTACAAGAAGGTCTTCTTCAGAAAAGTCAGCCCTTCCAAAGCGTAAGTGAACTATCCCAGTTTTATCTGCTCTGAATTCAACTTTCCCCTGTTTAAATTCTGCTATAGCCTGAAAAAGTTAAAAACAGTAAGCCCATTTCACTTAGTAGGCTAATAAATCAGGCTCCTTCCTGTAACCTGGTTGTTTCAACTATAATTCTTTTCATTTTCCCTTTGTATTTCATTGCGTCAAATGCATTTATATCAGTTGAATTGCTCAAAATGTTTAAATCTGGACCCTTTTCTTTTTCTCTTGCTGCAAGTCTTTTCTTATTTCTTTTTTCCTGAGTCCATTATTCTTACTGCGTCGTATACATAGGATGTATTAATTATGGTATGAAGAAACAACTAAAATAGTAGCTAGGAACAAGGTAAAGTTCAGGGTAAGAAAAACTCAAGTGCATAAAGAAAGAGAAAGCGGGGAAATCCAAAATATACCTGGGGTATATTAGGAGTCACAGTACCAGCTTTCGGATTTGGCATGAGCCCTCTTGGTCCTAGAATCTTTCCTAGGCTAGCAACCTGAGACAAACAGCAAAGACAACAAAATGGAAATTACTTGAGATGATCATTTCCAGCCAAAATAAAAATCTGCACAAATGCACCACATACAATGATACAAATAAACCGTGGAGTAATATGCAATTATGCATTTTGGGTCCGGGTGACTCAATGGCGAGATATAATAATAATGCATTTTTTGTTGGTGTGTGCTTAATGTTGATGTATGAATAACATGAACTTTTAACACATCAAAACCACTCTGACAGCATTATAAACCAACCATATTTTATGCTACAAACTTATAAAGAATGATGCCAAGAGGAACTGAAACTGATGGGCTTTCCAGAAAAAGAAGAAATTGTATTGGATAGAAGAGATATAGGGGAAGGGGAGTGGAAGGATGGGGGATGATAAAAGATTTAGAACAACAGAGAACATGAATACAAGAAAAGCTATTCACAAAAACCGAAGAACACATCACATCATGCACATCAGTTTTCAGAATCAACCTAGTATGACTAGTTTATATCTATTCTTTTATTTATTCCTGGAAACTTACTTCTTTTGTTTCAATCATAAAACCATAATTTATTAATTTTGGCTTTTAACTGATTAATCTCTCTACTTTTCCATAATGCATATTTAACATACTGCATTGCCACATAGACTGCTCAATTTCATATACAGCCACATCTTGATTAGAACAAGACAATCAAGGCAATACCTTGGGCATCATATCTGGTGAAGCAATTAACTTGTCAAATTCCATGAATCCTTCTTTTATCTGTTGTATCAAATCGTCTCCACCAACCAAATCTGCTCCAGCATTTTTGGCCTCATCAAACCTTTCACCTGTAGAAATCAAAGGAAAGGATAACCTTTGGCACATTACGAAACACTATGAAAACCAAATAAAAAAACTGAAGTTTTTCAAAACAATTTTAGTCATAAGGAGCCATGTGTACTAGTGCACATCTGCATGTGTGTGAAATCTATTGAGCTCAAGGAACAATATGAGACCCAGAATAATTTATATTTTTACAAAAGCACAATATTCATGTATTGTCAGTTCCTACTGAGTCATTAATTACAACGTATATCTAGTTAGATTAATCAATAAATTCCTACTGACTACTGAGTACTGACTAATGAAGTATCCATGAATGAAATGCCTAAGGAACAATTCTGTAGATATATTACATTTTCCGTACTGTATCAAATCAGCATTTAAAAAAAAAAGAAAAAGAAGAAGAAATCAACAGAGGCATGATCATATATATCTAATTAATTAAAAAAAACTCACTCAAAGTTTATAAATGATGTAAAAATCAAGAAGAAACATAACTGGCCAACTAAGAAAGCACAACATCTCCAACATCCTAAGTAAATAAATACCTTTGTCAAAAAAAAAAGAGTAAATAAATACCTGATTTATTATTATTATTATTATTATTATTATTATTATTATTTTAAAAGCTTCAGTGATGGCTTCTTCCATTTTATATTCGTAAACAGATGTAAGAAAAATCTTTCAAACTATTTTAACTTATTTTGGACCCAAATGACTAAGATATTGCTTTTTCATCAGGAAAGAAATCTAAGAAATGTAAACACAAAGAAGTTGAATAAACCTTACAGGACAAAGGATAGACAGGTATAGGGAATTCACTAAGATTAATGCACATAATTCATATCATCCATTAAACCAGATCATGGAAGAAATGAGAAAACTATATGCCCCTCCAACCAATTCATTTGCATAAACAGTCCCTTGACAGAAAGTACAATCATATAGAGGTGCCTATATTTCAGCCAAGCAAGCATTTCTCTATGCTTTTCAACCAAGGTAAAAGCATAAATAAAATAAAACACCATTTAGTACAGGCTTTCTCTATGCTTTTGAGGATCAATTGACAGAGTAACTTACCTATAAAGAATTCAGATAGTAGTTTCCAGAATAATATTACCTACCCATTAACATACGCTATTATAAAAAGTGTTTGTATTGAGATGCTCCTCTACTTTCATATTCACTAAATTCAAAGGTTAGCAACTTTCATCCTCACTAAGTACAAATAAGTTGTTTACAAACTTTGGTTCATCTCCTTAGCCCATACTAAAGGACATAGAACTTATATCAATTAAAGAAAAAAATGCAGAAAAGTAAAAAATTAAGAAGACTAAGTACCTTGAGTAAGAACAGCCACCTTAACAGTCTGTCCAGTTCCCTTGGGGAGATTTACCTAGTAAAAGAAATCCGAAACATATCAAGACTGTAATGTAGCACCGAGCAGTTGACAAGATTATAAATATATTTTCTCATTATCAACCAGAGATCAGAAAACTCACAGTTGCCCTTAGCTGTTGGTCATTATATTTTGGATCAATGTTGAGGCGGAAATGGGCTTCAGCAGTTTCTACAAATTTTGCACTCGCCATTTCTTTCACTAAAGCTATAGCTGGCTTCAGCTCATACTCTTTTTTGGTTTCCCTCAACTTTTGAATTTCCAAGAATCTTTTGGACCTTGTCTGACATTTTCAACAGAAGAATCACTAGCGAAATCTTCGAAGAATGTAAACAGGGGACATTGGAGGAATACATCTAACAATGAAATTAACAAAATAATAGCTTTGAAAATATACTAAAAACATGGTGAAAACCAAAACAGACTTAAATTGATACAAATAATGCATTGGTGGAACCAGTCTCTTCTCACAGACAATAAAGTAACCTCAGTAGCTAAATCGATCCTCAGCTTTCAGAATTTGAACAAACGAAAAGGCAGAATGACTTTGTATCTCCTCAAGGATTCAACAAAGGGTTTTTCACACACCATTTTAGAGTGATAAATACACAGGAAAAAATCCTTATCCATTTACCTAATAACAACATTAATGCATATTTTTTAAAAAGAATAATACCAGAATCAGTGGGCATACTTTGTCACAATACAATAGTTTCTGAAATTGAAATCCTAAAGCAAGCAAAACCCAGTAATGAAATAACCAAAAGAAGACAAATTTCACCAAAAGACTTACTCTGTCTCTCTTTAAAAGCAATGCAGCTTTCCCTTTCTTGGGCTTTGGAACATTAACAGGAGGAACAGACCCATCAGCTCCTTTTAGCGCTTCTTCTTCCACAGCCTCATCCAGCTCTGCCTCAGCAGCCAAAGCAGCCGAAACGACATGGAAAGGCTCAGACTTGGCCTCCTTTAACAAACTCAAACTGACCCACTTGCTTGGTTTTCTCTCTCTAGGCCTCAGAACGAGTGGGCAGAGAGAGAAAGTTGTAAAGAGAGGCTTGGGCTTGAAGGAGACGAGTGAGGGAGTGAGGTCCTGTGGGAATACAGAGGAGGAGGAGGCGTACGTTAGCATCAGCGACGAGGGTCTGGTAGTTGTAGCCATTGTTATGGAGAGAGAGAGCTCCGTCTGTCTCTTGAAATGAAGCTTTTGCTAAATTGCTATCTATCCATATACATTCGGGATAAGAGGGGCTTTACTGTCTATTGCAGACTTGGATCCTAGACCATACTTACCATCCGCAAGAGTTCCTTTTTGTTTTTTTTTGTTTTTATAATAAGCAATAGTAAATGAAAATAAATTTTTTTTTTTTATAGATTTTATTATAAAGAGTATGTTGAAGGAAACCTACTTTGTGTGTGTCTTGTCAACCTAGGATTAGATTAGTTAGTATAGCATATGGATTACATATTGAATAGAAGTCCTATTGGGACATGGATTGTACCTTTGTGTTTCTCTATATATAGAGGCACCTATTCATTAATAAAGAGATGATCTATTCCTGTGCTATTTACTTTGTATTTACTTTCTGTATTGTGATTGTATTTAGTTATCCTTAAACACGTTATCAGCACGAACCTCTAACCCTGAATCAAAAACCAGAATTCTTGAGCATAGCATCCTGCTAGCGCCAAAACCCTAGAACCTCAAAACCCTAGGGTGTGCCGGATGAACAGTAGTCGTGAACAGTGCGCGTGAACAGTACCGGATGAACAGTACCCGTGAATAGTACATCCGTTCAATCTCCTCTAGTTCAAGAATCTGCCTGCACAGAACAGTCAACTTCGATAGCGATTTTCTCCCTTCTCCACCGTTGGATTAAGCTGAAATTTGGACGAGAGCTTTCTCCGTGAGTCTAATATCTCCAGTTAAAAATTCAGCCAATTCCGACCGTTGGATCTCCTGATATATAACTTCGAAGAAGAGATACTCAAGATAATCAGAGAAAAGAATCCAAGTAAGCTTTTATAAACGTTGCTGCTTTCTGAATTTAATTCAACCTTCTTTTTCTCCGGGGACTTGCAACCTCCCTTCTTCTACCTCCCACCTTTCTTATAACGTGGGATAATATACGAGACTCGCCAAACTATGAGAAGCATTAGGGGAGTGATCGAGCTTCATATCGCTTGCGGTATGTGTAAGTCATGAGCACCTCTAATGTCATCATGCTATTGGTGATGACCTCAAGAGCCGAACTGTGGGGGTTCGAGCTAATACTCCGGATGAGGAATCCGTAGAGAGAAGAGACCTTGAACGAGGAGTTCATTGAATGATTTACCTCCGGATGAGAAATCCGTAGAGAAGAAACGACCTATGGTTCATGACTTATTCCCAACTAGGCTCACCTGCTTAGGTATGATGTCTAGGTAAGGAGTTTGAGATAAGTGGTATTAAGAGAGCTTGCTCCACCGACATCTCTTATAACTTACCTGGTTATATCTGAGTAGAGCTACCGAAAAGGTTTAAGGTTATGACCATACGACACCAAAGTTTCACCTAAATCCAAAATCCTTGGAAACGTTTCTTGGGAGCAAATATTGCTCAGAAACCCTCTATTGTTTCGTGGGAGTATTAACTCCGAAACTTACCCTTCATTGTTTCGTGGGAGTAATGACTCCGAAACACACCACATTCTTGTTCTCCATATTCTTGGATGTCGAACATGAATGAACTCGATTTTACTCCATTGGATTCTGCGAACATTAGATTCTGAGATGGGCTCATGATATCCTAATGTACCTATTCGCACAAGAGCTTCTAGCTCGAATCCATGAGCGTTGTTTTGAAGAAACCGCTCTAGACCCTCAAACTGTGATGTACAATGCCAGGTTATTTTTTCCTGATGAATCGCCATATGGTATGGCACTCCAGTTTGAGTTCATGAAAGAGGTTAGCGCTAGAAGCGCTTCATGAATGTTGTGGTAACATTCATCATTCCGAATTTAGAAGCATAATGGACTAATCTCCGCTTCTCTGACTTTGAAGAAGTCATGGGATATAATTCGGAAATTCTCCGCATCAAAGACTTGATGCATCTCTGTGGATAATCATCACAGATGAACAATTGATTGAGGAATCTCTCACCACCTTCTTCATCTCGGCCTTGAGGAAAGGCATGACAATGATGGCGCCCCTATGGGAGGAAGCCACGAGCAAAACCCTAAATCTAGGGACGATCCCGGACATTTTGGTCCGTAGAATCTATTTGCTTATGAAGGTGATCGCCATAAGAATAAGCGATCATGCAAGCATAGGGCCGCAAAAGAGTGAGAGAAGACCGCCATCCCTATAAGAAGGACACCGCCGGTCACCGCTGGTCAGCGTTGTTGCGCCACTAGTTATGGCAGCACCGCCACCGGCCAAGGTAATCTGCCACCGTCCTAGGGACCGTGAGTACTGAGCCTGTATACCTCAATCAATGGAGAATCCTCTTCATGATGTCTATTAATGATATGGAGCGTCTGATCTATGGGCCATAGTTTGCAATACATATGAAGATGTAACTGCAATGATCAAGACGTCGAGTTTAAGGGTTAAAGACTTTGGAAGCTGATTTTGCTCAAGTCTTCATGTTTTCCAAGTTGATGATATATGGCATGTTTGCCAAGACATTGGATTTAGTTTTGATTTAAGATCAAGATGGAACTTTGAGTGTAAAGCCTTGGCTAATATCTTTAATAAAATCTGAGTTGTTTTCGTAGCCTCGATTTTAATGATGAGCTTTTAGGAATGAGTTCTGGAGAACTTGAAAGTCTCGCAAATAGCAGAACCACGCATGTCATATTGCGTCATAGGCATGATGCCTACACATTCCTCTGTGACTACGATGGCAGGACCATCGAATCTTGTGCAAGGAAGAGGATATGCCCAATTCCTCTTGCCTGATAGCACCTTAATAGATGTCACAAATGCTCTCTACGCTCCAAGAGGAAATAGAACTCTGTTGAGCTTTAAAGATATAAGAGCCAATGGTTTCCATGCTAAGATGCATGATGAGAATGGAAAAGAATCCCTTTGCATTAGCTCTAATGACTGCGGTAGAAAGCGCATCTTAGAGAAGCTTATGTGTCTCTCTAGTGGGTTATACATTACCACTATTCGAGCTATTGAATCAAACAATGTCATTCGGGATGACCTCTTGGATTCAGACACATATTGGCTTTGGCACGACAGGTTGTGACACCCTGGTCGTGATATGATGATCCGTGTATTGAAAACCTCGCATGGACATCCATTCTTTCGAGCTAATTGAAGCATGAATCGAAGAGCGATTCAAGGAGATGAGACAGTTATGAGAAAGAGCAAATTTGCCACTGTCCGACGCCATACGATCGATCGCACGATACCTGCGATCGATCGCAACCTTCCAGGCTGCGTCGTTAACAAACCCGAGAGCTCGGACGATCGATCGCATCCCCCTGCGATCGATCGTAGGTTCCTTCCTGTACGTTTTCTGGAACCAGAGAGCCCGGGCGATCGATCGCACATCCCCTGCGATCGATCGCATGTCCCATCCTGCATTGTTTCAGGAACCCGAGAGCACGGGCGATCGATCGCACCCCCCTTGCGATCGATCGCATAGAACGAAATCCTCTCTCTCGGATATGGACAATTCCTCCTATGCTTCTGAAGCTCCCAAAGAAAAACGCTCATTATGCAAAGCGTATTCCTAAGGGAAATAAGGACTAAGATCGTCCTATGCAAAGGATTCTAAAGTGCTTCTTCCATTCTTACAGATAATCCAAGTGGATATCTGTGGACATATTCAACCACCAAGCGGGCCATTTATGTATTTTATGGTGTTGGTTGATACATCGACATGCTGGTCACATGTCATGATGTTGTCCATTCGTTATGCTGCTTATGCTAAACTCCTAGCACAGAGTATTCGCCTGCCGGCTCACTAACCGGATCATCCCATTAACTATCAGGCTTGATAATGCTAGCGAGTTTACATCGAAAACTTTCGATGACTACTGCATGGGATAGATGTTGGGCATCTAGTCTCACATGTGCAAACCCAAAATGGTTTTGCAGAGATTGCCATTAATAGAATACAAATGGTCACGAGGACATTGGTAATGCGCACCAATCTTTCTCTCTCTGCCTGGGGACACGCAGTATTGCATGCAGCTCTGCTTATTCGTCTGAGGCCCATCACCACCCAACTTTTGTTCTGCGTTACAGCTAGTGACTGGGTACGAGCCAAGCATATCGTACTTACGCATATTTGGGTGTGTTGTTTATGTGCCTATTACGCCGCCACAGCGTATTTAAATGGGTCCTCAGAGACGAATGAGTATTTATGTTGGATTTGAGTCTCCAACCACAATCCGCTATGTAGAACCCTTGACAGGCGATCTATTTGTCACTTCGATGAGACAGTCTTCCCGTCGTTAGGGGGAGATAAGAACGTACACGTTCAACAGGAACGACTGAAATTGTCGTGGCCTGTCCCCACTCTGTCTCATAACGATCCCCCTACTGCAGAAAGTGCGTAGAATTATAGATCTTCAGAAAGTCAGAGATTCTCTTCCTGACGCTTTCTTAGATCTTAGTGACTAGATCATATATACCAGCTGCAAACATGCCTGCAAGGATGCAAGTGCCTGAACAAGGACTTGGACTCAAAGCCGCTATTGCAGCTAACCCTATGGGAGGGACAGCTGGTGGCGCCACTGCCAGTAATGGTGGTGATGTGGCTTAGGCCGTGGCTCCGCTGAGGAAGCGTTGGAGGCCACCAGGTTCGAGGGATTCGCGCCCTAGGGAATGGGCTGCGAAGGCACCTAATAACCCTCTCATCATTGATACTCAAAATCCGTCCCATGAAAACATTCCGGATTATGGTTATGTCCAAAAGACATCTTCGGGGGACGCCCTGTCGCTAAGACCTATCCGTGGGAACCTAGAGATCTCGATTAATTACACTAGTGTACATGAGACGTGGGATAGAAACTCCATCACAATTGATGATGTGTTTGCATATGCTTGTGCACAAGAGTTCATTGAGAATGATGATATTGAACCTCGCTCCGTTGATGAATGCCAACGTAGAAGCTTATTGGCCTAAATGGAAATATGCGATCCAGGTTGAGTTGGACTCACTAACAAAGAGAACGGTATTTGGGCCAGTTATGCCAATACCTTCTGGAATAAAACCTGTTGGATATAAATGGGTCTTTGTTAGAAAGCGTAGTGAGAGAACGAGATATAAAGCTCGCCTTGTGGCGCAAGGCTTCTCACAACGCCCTGAAATCGACTACGATGAGTCATACTCTCTCGTAAGGGACGTCATAACGTTCTGCTACCTTGTCAGTGGTAGTTTTCCGAAAAACTGAACATGCAGCTTATGAATGTGGTCATAACATATCTCTATGGGGATCTAGATATGGAGATTTATATGAAGGTCCCTGATGGGCTTCAGTTACCCAAGTCAAGTGGCTCTAGACCACAGAGCACGTTTGCAATAAGATTGCAACGTTCACTATATGGATTGAAACAATCCGGACGGATGTGGTATACCCGTCTAAGTGACTACTTGATTGGAAGATGGTATGTGAACAATAAATTATGCCCATGCGTGAAAACAAGTTCCGGATTTGCAAGTGCCAATGAATACTTGAAATCCGTGTTTGAGATGAAAGATCTTGGGAAAGGATGCTCAGGCGATTTAATATGGATAAAGTCCATCCTGTTAGCACTCCCATGATTGGTCACAGTCTAGATCCAAGAAGGATCCGTTTCACCCAAGGGATGATGGTGAAGACGTTTTAGAGGCTGAGGTACCGTACCTAAGTGCAATAGCGCATTATTGTACTTGGCACAGTGTACAAGACCCGATATCTCCTTTGTTGTTAACTTGTTAGCTAGATTTAGCTTTGCGCCCACGCAACGCCATTGGATTGGCATAAAGACTACCTTTCGTTACTTGAAGGGTACGATTGATATGGGCTTGTTCTATCCCTACAGAGAGTCGAAACTAGGTGAGGAACCTATGTTTGCTGCGGTTGAACGACCCGGGCATCCGAACGAGGACTTACCGTCCGGATGGAGCACAAAGGGCACGTTACCTGCAGAGAGGCATGAAAATATGGCAAAATGGGTGAAGAACCCGTGCCTACCGCCATCGGGCGATCGATCGCAGGATATGCCACGATCGATCGTACCGAGCTTCTGCCGTCGAGCGATCGATCGCAGAATGTCACGATCGATCGCACGAGTGCTGCTGCCCATTATTCCGAAAATCTTTGTGATGTTTTGGTGGGTTTTGCTGATGTTGGGTATCTCTCTGACCCATATAAAGGTTGTTCCCAAACTGGTTATGTCTTTACCATGGGTAACACCACGATATCTTGGAGGTCTACTAAGCAGACCATTGTCGCTACTTCTTTGAACCATGTTGAGATTATTGTTCTCCATGAAGCAATTCGTGAGTGTATATGGTTAAGGTCCATTGATACACATATAAGAAGTACATGTGGTTTGAGGTCAACCACTGATGAACCTACATCCATTTATGAGGATAATGCTGCCTGCTTTGAGCAGATGAAGCAAGGTTTCATCAAAGCCGACAACACCAAGCATATATCGCCTAAGTTCTTTTGTAATCAGCAATAGCAGAAGTTCCTTAAGATTAAAGTGAATCAAGTCCGTTCTGAGGACGATGTGGCCGACTTATTTATTAAGTCACTGCCTAATTCCACATTTGAGAAGCATGTGAAAAGCATTGGTTTGCTTAAGTTATCTGACCTCCCATGATTGTGGAAATCAGGGGGAGACGCAGACTTCAGGGGGAGTCTGGCGTCCATGCAAAGTTTCCAAATGTGAAGGGTGTGTTGTACTCTTTTTCCCTTCGACCAAGGTTATTTTTATCTCACTGGGTTTTTGTTACTTGGCAAGGTTTTTAATGAGACAACGCGAGGAGCACCACCTAGTGTTGACGCCACAAGGGGGAGTGTTGAAGGAAACCTACTTTGTGTGTGCCTTGTCAACCTAGGATTAGATTAGTTAGTATAGCATATGGATTACATATTGAATAGAAGTCCTATTGGGACATGGATTGTACCTTTGTGTTTCTCTATATATAGAGGCACCTATTCATTAATAAAGAGATGATCTATTCCTGTGCTATTTACTTTGTATTTACTTTCTGTATTGTGATTGTATTTAGTTATCCTTAAACAGAGTACTCCAATTTAAACGTTAAAACCGTTCATCATTTTAGTATTTTATTTTAAAAAATTATTACATTAGTACCTTAACATTTAAATCCAACCCAATTTTCATACGGGCCGTCTATGACGAAATTTACTCCATTACCATGTGGTTTTTTTTTAGGAAAATTTTCGTCTCTTCGTGGTTTTTTTTTTCTTCCTTCCACTCACAAACATTCCTCTCTCTCAGGGACTGCGACCAACAATTCTAGAAGCAATTAAGGCTGGAAAAATGCTTTAGTATAAAGGAACGAAAATTGAGGCAACAAGAGGGGTCGAAGAAAAAGCTGCATGGTGAAATGATCTTCTCAAGTGATGGAGAATGCGTCATATCCGTTTGTGGGGACCCGTTGCTTTCTAAAAGGTACTATGCTTAACCGGAAGAAAGTATGATGATATCTCAGACTCCCAGCTTCGTTTCAATAGAAAAATGGGTGCAGCTCAATAAAAAAGCAAGTAAGATGAATAAAAAAAGTAGACTCGAGCAATTAAGCACATTTCCGAAATGTGAGTCGCTAGTATCGGATCGAGAGACTTGTGACTTAAGTAAACTAAAGTTATTATCCATAGAACAAACATAATTTTTTTTGCTAGAGGAAAGTTTTCTCGAGGATGACTAGCTCGAGGACTACTCGAATGATGCGGCATTCAATTTGAGCTTGGGCCTATTCCCTCTCCTGTCCAACATCTTTGCATCTTTAATTGCCAAGTTAAAATTCATTCGGAATTTTTCATCGCCAACAAAAGCCAATATCACATAATCCTCGCATGTTTTCTATTCTTTAGATCCATGAGATTGCCTCACAGCAACTCTCTCCGCTTGTTCATTCAGCGAGCTCTTCTTAACTTGTTTTGTATGCATTATGCAACATTCTATATTTAACCCGTAAAATCATGAACAAGATGTCTAGAATGGTCAGTTCATCAAAATTTTCATTGCCTGAGAATCATGCAAGTCGGAAAGTTAACTTCCTACTTTTGTTGTTCGTCTTTGAGCCTTAAACGGTGCGTTTCCCCCGGCCACCGTTTAGCTGCTCTCTCTCTTCTCACAGCTTTGAATATTCAGTTCAATAATGCACGTTTCAGTTGGACCCTCACCCTCTGTTTTTTGTCTACTTATGGAAAGACTTTGACTCTGCGATAGTATGATGTATGGTCTTCAAAAATCCCACCTTTTTTTATTAGCTTCTTATTTTCCCAAAGTTTTATATCCCACAAGAAATTTATGTCCAGAAATTCTCTTGAATTATTTCATCTTAACCAAGAAGAAGACCAGTCGGAGAAGACTGACTGACTTCACATTTCTTCGCCGCTCAATTCTGATCCGATCACTCTCCCTATTTTTTCAGGGAGAGATCGGACAAACTGCAACTATGGCGGTCGCCACCTTCTCCAATTTCTCCACTTTCACTACTCACACACACTCTCTCCATTCTTCACCCAACCACTTTCACTGCTCTATTCCACAGAGCAGCAGCTTCACTTTCACTATCCTCACCCGCAGCATCGCCAAAACTCCCAGCTCCCTCGCTCTCGCCACGTCACGCCTCCCCCGCTCCTCCTTCGCCACGTGTTTCTCCTCCGGCGGTCCTCCCTCGGGCGGAGGAGGCGGAGATCATAACAACGGCGGCGGCGGTGACGGCGATGGAGGCGAGGACAGAGAGAGGAACAAGGCGGAGGCGGCGATGGCGATAGCTGAGGCGGGACGGTCGGTGGAGAGCCTGCCGAAGGACTTGGCGGCGGCGGTGGAGGCGGGTCGGGTGCCCGGGTCGATTGTGAAGAGGTTCTTTGAGCTGGAGAAGTCGGTGGTGTTCAGGTGGTTGCTTCAGTTTGATGGATTCAAGGAGCGGTTGCTGGCCGATGACTTGTTCTTGGCCAAAGTTGCCATGGAGTGCGGTGTTGGAATTTTCACCAAGGTCTGAGCTTTTACTCAAAGCGGTAGCTAGATGTAGTTGATTCGATAAAAGCACATTATACAATGTATTTCTGCTAGACTTAACTATCAAACTTTTACTGCGTCATCAACATAGTCATATATAAACTACAGGGAGAGTAAGCTCACTCACTTCTACTAGTCCTTGATGCATTTTGTGATGCAGTGTTAGCGATGGACATGATTTGTTTCCGTGTTGCTTAATTTTCAGACTGCTGCAGAGTTAGAGCGGCGCAGAGAAAAATTTACCAAGGAGCTGGATTTTGTGTTTGCGGATGTGGTATGTGGCAATATAAGATTTTGTGTTTCATTGTGCTTTACATATTCTCTCGAAACTAATTTTTTTTTTTCAGATTCATAATTCATAAATGAACGGTTAGAATGTTGGTGATTGTTATAATGTTTGTACAATTGGGGCCAGGAACAGAGTTGACCTAAGAAATACTAATGGAATATGGGATGTGTTGTATCATATAATTTAAGTCGATCATATCTTAATTCGGCGCTGTGAATTGGAAATTGGAATCACTATAGATTTCAATCAATGTTAACCTGTGCTAGTGATAAGATTTCATGGATGTTAAACTTTGAGCATGAACTCTGCAGCAATTGGAAATTTTCCTTATTAAGGGTTGTTCCAACTATATTGTATTTTCTCACTTGAAAAAGAGAAGATTTGGCATCCACTAATTGTAGTTTTTGATCATAGGTGATGGCCATTATAGCTGATTTTATGCTTGTCTGGCTTCCTGCTCCTACTGTTTCGCTTCGAGCCCCTCTTGTTGTTAATGCTGGGCGTTTTGCTAAGTTCTTCTATGGCTGTCCTGATAATGCATTTCAGGTTATTGCTTGACTTTGGCTTTCTTAGTTGCTGCTTTGTCAACTATAACATCATGGGAATCATAAATCCTGTCTGCAGGTAGCTTTGGCTGGAACATCTTACTCAGTCTTACAGAGAATAGGCGCGATAGTGGTATGTTTTCAGCTTAAGAAATTTAGCAGTCATGTTGATTGTGAATCGATATTTATAGTATTTTAATCTTCTACTCAGAGAAATGGAGCTAAACTATTCGCGGTTGGGACCGGTGCATCGCTAGTAAGTGAAACACCTTTACTTATTTTTATTTTTAAACTTCATGCCTCTTATTTAGCTTTTTAAATTTAATTGTAGTATCTCTACAATTGTTATGAAGTAAATTTCATTTTCAATTGCTGTCCACAATATCTATCTATATGCATCCAGTAACAGAAATGGGAGTTTAGTACATGACTGAACATGTTATTTATTTCTTCACAGCTAAACAGTTAGCTTATGCTAACATGCTCCTTGTCTCATTTTCTTATATCAATTAAATAATTCAAACTTCTATGGTTTAAGGACTAGAGATATCTTGCTAAAAGGAACTAATGTTTGTACAGGTGTCATGGTGTGATATGTTTCCCCTTTTTTTGGTGTATATATGTTTCCCATTTTCTTTATATGCGTTATGCATGGTATCATATGACTAATTGCAGTACTTTTTTCTTTAAATTTATTTTCAGGTTGGTACAGGTGTAACAAATGCATTGATTAGTGCACGAAAAGCTTTGGATAAATCCTTTGCTGGTGAAGCAGAAGATGTTCCCATATTATCAACTAGTGCAGCCTATGGAGTTTATATGGCAGTTTCTAGCAATCTAAGGTACGACTACTAGGGTTTGCAAATTTAAGTATGTCTGTGACATGGTTATTTTAATTGGAAACCACATTACTACTTGGTCATTGCTCATAAATAGATTTGTAATGATTTATTTTCTGCATTATTGCAACTCACACAAGAATATACCTTTTGTTAAAAGGTACCAAGTTCTCGCCGGAATTATTGAACAACGTATTCTAGAACCCTTGCTACACCAACACAAGCTTGCACTGAGTGCAATTTGCTTTGTTGTTCGAACCGGAAACACATTCTTGGGGTCCTTGATGTAAGATCTGAGTTATCCTTGAATATAATTCTATGATTCTATCACTATTTTCATGTTTTGCGATGCATGTCTCATAATTAATCCATATTCTGGGACAGGTGGGTTGATTATGCACGTTGGATTGGAATTCAATAGATACGGGATTAGAGCATAGGGTCCATAAGCTACATCATTGTGGAAGTGTATTTTTGAATGGATGTAGATTTCTTTTATGTATTTTAGTTTTGTTCATCCTCTGTAATTAACATGAAAGCAGAACTGTGCTTTTTGCTACTAAGCTTTCCTTGATGTTAAACGAAATAGTGGTAGGAAGAAAAAGGCAGCATGTGATCCAATATGTACTGATTAATGCATATGCTAGATGTTGCTTGAAGAGTGATCATGATTTTTTCTCTGGTTCAATTTATTTATAGCTGTTTTGAACTGCATTTTTTTTTTTTGGGTTTTCATTTTCACTGATCTTGTCATCGTATTTTATGGTTCAAGAATGTTTAGAATGCCCTTCGAATGTGAAGGTAATCTAACATCTCTAACTATTCCATTTGTTGCACAGGAACCAAGATTTTCTTAGAGTTTTTACGCTAGGAAGTAGGAACTAGACTTCAGTTCGCAAAATGGTAGAGCGTCGACACAAATTGCAGTTTTTTTTTTTGACAAAGAAATTAGCATTTCATTGAAATGACAATAAAAGACCACAGTGGTGGTCAGTCAACGGAAATTGCAAGGCACTGTAGAATAGTGTTGACTACAAATGTCATGGCAAGCGTATCAACACCAATGAAAGGTGAATTAAAAAAATATGCCAGTAAGAAGTGAAAGATAAAAAGATGCAATACGCGATCATGACCTTTATTTTACAGAAAATGGAGGGATATCTGATATCAACTGAACAAAGATTCAACGATTAGATCCTTCTGTATTAATTTTAAATTTCTATACACCAAGATTACGATTTGTAACAGTAAACTATGATATATTTACAATGGTCTGAACACAAACAGATCTACCCAGCAAATCTAAAACATTAAGGAAAACAAAAATGGGCACAAGGTCATCCTTCCCACATTAATTATCACAGATGCAGAAAGGATGAGAAACCGCAGTAAAGTCTCTGAAGCAGCTGAGCTGATCAATCATCTAAGGACAATAAACAGTTGAATCAGAAAACATAGAAGCTACTAACCAACAATCCTTTAAAGAGCAGTAATAACTTACTTTGGAATTATATAACTATTCACTGCCAAAATCTTCACAACTCACGCCTTCTGAGATGGTGTCCAGCCTGTTATTGTCTCCTGTAAGAATTATGGGTCAAAATCAGCAAATCCCTCGGTGTAACAACAGACAGATGCCGAAGCCTCACCTTGATGTTCTCTTTCACGAGAATCCAGGAAGTTTTCATTATCTGTAACCAAGAAAGGTGACCTAGGATAGCTCTCCAGTATATCTGAAACATTCAGAACAAAGATCAAAATTCGTAAACACTTAATGTTAAAGATCAAAATTCATAAACACTTGATGTTAAATTCTAAGCAGGTCTAGATCTTGTTTTGAAACCTGAACTCTGAGAAAAGTCAGCTGTCAGATCCGAGAGGCTGAAATTTCGAGGAATCTGACCTAAAAATCCAAACGAGGAAGTATCTGAATCCAGAAGTGATTCATTTAGGGGTTGTGAATTGGACTCTACACTATTGAAAGCTGCAACAGAAGCATCTCCTATATTGGGCCGTGTTTCCAGAATGCTGCCATCAGCACCAAACATGTAAGAACTGCCTGAATATCCAACTTCTGATTTGATAATTCCCCCATTTATTCCCATGTTGGAGATCTGAGACGAAAGCATGTTTGGTGGGACATCAATCCTGTTGGCATGAGCAGACAGTTTAACAGCATTCTGCATACTAGTGTGCAATGAAGACCCGCCATTAGGAAATGCATTAGGTAAGCAGGAACCAACTTGGTGGTGTGTATTTTCTGTCTTCAGTGCTGGTCCAACACTGTCTGGGGCATAGCATGTTGAATTTTGATGCACTGTGAGAGAAATTACCATCAATTCTAAGCTGATGGAATTAACCATCTTAACAAAACACAAATATAAAAATGTAATGATGGAATCATCAAAGCAAGGAAGCACTGACACCTACACAGTGACGCAACAAGATAATACAATAGAGCAAAAAAAAAAACTACGACACAACACGGCATTGACACGACAATGAAAATAATATATAATACATATAACACTTGAGAAATAAATTAAAAAAAATAAATGCCTTAAATACAACAAAATAGCAGACAAAAAAATTCACGTTCCAATTCCATCATATGGTACCAGTACACCACATTAAACACAAATTACAAATTACAAAACATTAAAGATTTATGGTTTATCAATTCATGTTACCAAACACTATTTATATCAATTCTTCCACAGAAGCAAGATTCAAACATGAAATAAAATAAAATTTGAACTCTCAATAAATTTGCAGTTCCAAATAGACACTGATTTGTGTTCATAATTTGTGAATTAAACTGCCTAAAATGTGTCAAAGGCATGTCGCTGCCGTGTGGAAAGTCAAAGTCAACTGATAATGCAGACACATGTCAAAAGAGTGTCCGAGTGTGTTGTGCCGTGGAGTGGCCAACACCGGACCCATCAGAAGAGGGTAAAAAGAAAATAGAAAATAGAAGAGGGTAAAAAGAAATCAATTTGGATCAATCAGCACATTTATAAACCCATCATTACATAATTTGTTGAAAAACACAAACCAAATGAAAAACATAAACCTATTTGGCTATTTCAACCACCATGCATCATGTATATGTTTTCCGTTTTAATCTCGCATAAAATTTAAATTAAAACTGCCATCCTAGAAAATGTGATGTATAACAAATGGAATAAAATAAAGAAGGGGACTGAAACTAACTTTACACCAGTAGGGTTCTAGCAAAATTAGAAAAATTCTTGCACCACACCAAAGGTGCCTTGGAAACACTCAAGTCAACACATGCTTCACGCAAGCAGAAAATATCAAGAACTCTACTCTCTTAACAAGCATAAAAAGTAGCCCCTTTTATAGTCATTGATACATGAATCATTCAAAGAACACAAATTATTGCACCTAAGAATTCTAGAAGACATAACTGATGACACTTGATACATTGAACAATATGATAGAAAAAGATCAAAAGAATAAAATTAAAATGCATATAGGAATTGCATTTATTACATATAAAAAACACTCCCACCTCAACTGAGTTCGAAGAAACCACTCATCTTTAAGTTAATACTGCTATACCTCAGTTAGAGAATGGATGATCTATAAAATAAATAAATAAATAAAAAATCAGAAACTGAAATGACACTAGTGTTCAGATGGAGCAAGAGCAACTCCATCCAAGACGTTATTTTCCAGGTAGAGAGGTCACCAGTAAAATTCAGCTGTGGAACTAGAATTCACTCTAACCGAACATCAAATATGACAAGGCAGTGACACGGATAGAATCTGCGTATTCGGTGCCGATTTTGACAGCAATGTCAATAGGTAAACTATATATTCAAACATTTGTCGGCTGTTCTTACATTTATCCCCAACTTCAACTGTTTACAAATGGGTCCCTCAACACATATTTAAGTAATACATATTCACTAATCCATATTTAAGTAATTTTTTTTTAATACATTGGGTGGAAGGGAATATTTTCCCTTATGTCAAATTCACAGCTAGGCCATCAAAAAAGAATTTGATATTTTGGATTTGAGCTCTAAGAGTCTTCACTAGACGTAAATCATTTCTGCAAAGTTTCAGCCGAATTGAAAATCATTAAGGCATTAATAATCGTGATTTATCATTATGATAATGAACAGTTCATGTTGAATAGATTTAGTTTGTCCTTTACATGTTTCTAGCGATTCACATGGCATCATCAAATGATACAAGTCTTGGAATAGAATCTACAACACACTAGAACGCACTTGTTAACGAACCTTATGATAATGAACAGTTCATGTTGGACAGATTTGGTTCGTCCATTGATTGATTCTAGTTCACCACCTTAACGATTTCCAATTCGGCTGAACGCGCTTGTTCTCTCTTTTCTCCTCCCGTTGTTCTCTATTCCACAACTTTAGATCACCTCTGTCTTCTAAACATACTCTTTCTTAAGCTTTCTATCTTTCCAAACCCACCATAACCATACTCACACACCCTAGCTTTGTTCTACACCAAAACCTTAAAAGGAAGATATTCTAGTTAACTCTCAATGAGAACTCACATAAAAATGGTATTAAAGCTAAATCTAGAGAGGGGAGGCTGGGGACTATCCCTCAATGCCCATAAAAATTTACATGAACTCTTTAATTTTTGACTCAAAGAAGTCGGATCATAATTTTGAAGAGAACTCTTTCAAAGAAAAAAAGGAAAAAAAAAAGTCTGAAAATACAAAACATAAGGTAGATGATGGGATCATAGTATTCTTCATTTCTCTCCATTCTTAATTTCTTATACACAAAAAAAAAAAGATTGAAAATCAGCATATACCCCTCACTACTTTTTCTCTCGCATCTATTCTATCTCAGACCATTACTGACCACAAACAATGAAGACATTAATCCATAGATTTACACTTGCACAGCTATAAATCTTAACTTCCAATAGTGCAAACAAGGCAACAGCTTAGACAAAAAATTAAAAAAAATTCATCCAAGATAAAAAAATTCTTACTTGACGGGATGTGAGATCCATTGGAGGTAGGTATTGAAGAAACTCCAGTTGAGTGTAACTGGTGCATCAACTGAGCCTGTTGTTCAAGCAACCTATTATATTCTATAATTTGTTGCTTCACCATTAATCTCAGATAATACGCCATGAAGAATTCCCGATTCTCTTCCTCAAGCTTCTGCCAAACTGGTATGCAAGCAAGACTGAATTAAGATGAGCATTGAAACATAAAGACCATGACTGTAAGATTATTGACCAGGGGCCTATTGTGTTACATTTTGTAAGATTATGTTAAAGATTTGCATTTCATACTCGTTGACTTCTGAGAAATTCACTTAAGAATCATTGACTGGGATGGGAAAAGTTCGAATGCAAAGTTACATGTACATTAATCATTTCAAATGACTGCATAAGAAAATGCTGATATAGCGACTTATAGGTCCTGCTACATGAGCATTATTGAAATCATTGTGTCCAAAACAAGACTCCAATGAGAGAATGCACCAGGCAGATGATGAGAAAAAACAACTCAAGTAAGAGGGACAACTTCAAATCAGAAGAGAGAATACCAGTATGGATATTCCACACATACGGTTGATTCCTGGTTATCATTTAGCACAAGTCAGATATTGAACTACCTATAAAGTTCACAGCAACTTGGGTGACTCCTTATCACTAGTTCCAAAACACTTCATAAAGTTACAAATAGAAGTTGATGGCCCATTTAGAAGTACCAAGGCACTATACCAAAAAGCTGCCAAAAAGTTGTGAAATCACCAGAGAGAAATTTCATGTGGGTTAAAGTTATGTGCCAGATGGGCCCTAAGGAAGGAAGCAGAATCTACCATTTGTTTTACTTTCAGTGGACTAAATGATATAGAACATTTTGGGGAGAGGGGAAAAACAAACAAAATGCAGAAACAGGAAGAAAAGTATTCAGATCAAAGGTGAACGTGAAGAAGGTAAACAAATGCAAAACATATAAGAAGAGAAAGCCATATCTGGTTACCAAGTTCTGTGAAACCAGGCTCTATTTTTGCCTGATCCAGTAGAGTATCCACCACTTCCTTCTGGTTCATGTAAAGCTGAAGGCATCGCTCGATAAGGTTTTGCACCTGAAATTAAACAGAAATCAGCCGAAATGATTAATCAGGACAGCAGACACACTTTCACATGTCACGCTTTGATGCAGGGGAAAACGTAAAAAGAAAAAAAAAGGAAAAAAAAAAGCGAACAATGGTGAAAAATTAGTTGTTCAACTATGTAAGAAATTGTAAAGATATTTAAATAGGCACAGCTGAGAAAAGTTCTTACTTTATACTCTTTAACCCAGTAGTCAACGTAGGAGGGAATCCTTTGTTGAGTTTTCCCACTTTCCAAAAAGTAGTTGGAGAAGTGATAAATATCAAAATAGATTTACCTATTTTGAGGTGCAAGTAAACATTTTAGTTGAATTTTTATTTTCTTTATTTATCCTCTTCAAGCCACTAGAACCACCCCGGTCTCAACATGCCCAAGGCAAAAGTTAGCTTTTTTCATTTTCTTAAGCATTGTCCACAAGTTGCAGTCCAATGTCATTTTTGGTCAGTCATTTAAAACTGAGTACAAGAAAATATGATATTGTACATAAGATGGGTATTTGTTTGCGAGTTCATTAGCCAAAACCTTTCACCAAAAGCATTAAAACTTACTTAACTTGGATCGGTACAAAGATCAGATGTGCAATTCTCAATAACAATCATAAATAGCCTCTTGGAAAATATTTGCTACCATTAGAGTTTTCTATAAATGAATCAAAAACATTATGAAGTTAATATATGGAAACGTAATTAAACTTCCTTGGCTGCTTTTATGGAAAATCATGTCAAAGGAAAGATGTACTATAACTAAAAGCTTCACTGTTTTTTTTTCCAACGAAATTTTCAGTAGAAAATATCTAACTGCAGCTGTTCCATTACTATAGCATAGTTTAAATGGTTTTTATTTTCCTATTTCTTTTTCAAAGTACAAAGAAAATAGAGATGACAATCATAAGTAAATGATCTATAATATATTCCATCAAATGAAAGGCCACTTGAACAGCTTACCAGTTGTATATCTTGACGCGATACACGTCTAACAGATCCACTCGACATATTCCCAGGTTACAGTAGGCAGATACTTGTGTAAGAAAACTATGCTGGTTGATGTTGAACTTATATATGGCACTTACTATTCATCAGACAAATTCTACAAAGGACCCAGAGAACTTCCAAACTGATGGATGCGGATTATATACATAAAGTATGTACGCCAGCTGATAGAAAAGAACAAAAGATATTTATACTTGGATTACCTTTTCAATTAATCACTTGGAAAAAAAATAAGAAGGAACTTTGTCAATAATAAAAACAAAAAAATAAACAAACCAAATAGTAATTTGGCATCAAACTCATTTGTTTTTCTTATACGCCATTAGCATATTTTCTCTCTTCTTTTGGTCACTAAACAGATAATTTTCATTTTTCTGATTGCACTTAAAAATTTTTTTTGTTTTGTTTTCATCACATCATGTGAAAGGAAATAATACAACAAGAGTATTGAAAAATTTATCAATGCAATGAGAAGCTCCACTGCTATTTTGTGCTAATAATAAATTATGCCTTATAGCTTGTGTTAAAGTAAGACTTGACATGTTGATTTTGGGTGATGAGAACTGGAGTATATCATTAACTAATATACCTTTTATGTATTTTTGACTTGTTCCAATTACACATGGATGCTTAGATCCAAACGGTGAGAAGCAAGAGTCATCATAGTAGTTGACTCTTTCGTACGAGAGCTAGCCTCCATTGCAAAATGTCTAATAGTCTATACCCGAAGAAATGAATACAGTTCAAGCAAAAATAATTAACCAACAGCAATCCAGCAACAACAAAAAAACGCAGCATTCAATTAACAGGAACAAAGCAAAAACAAAAAACAAATTGAGTTCAGTAACAAAGCAGCAGCATTCAATTCCTACTCAATGATTACTTTCACAATTACCATGCTTACACAAAAACAACTGTTATACATTCAACTGGACAAATCTAAACATAGGCTTGTTCTGATATTCAACTGCAGCATGCTTAAACAAAAACAACAGCCGTATATGTTAAGCACGAGACACAAGTACTTAATTCAAAACTCCAAATTTCTCTTTTAAAACAAGCAAACCTCCGATACAACTATACAATTATAATTTGAGAGTTCATGTATACAGTACCTGGTTGTTAACGGCTAGATCAATCCTAGTGGATTCTCAGAGACAATTTGAGAGTTCAGCTTCAGAATACTCGAGCACTTGGAATGAATATAAACAAAACAAAAAACGAAATGATAATTGAAGCAAAAGACGAAGAGAGAAGACAAATTAGGAATTCTACAAATAGAGATCAAATATCCTACCTTGTCGATTTCAAATAGAGAAGTTCCCCATAAACCATCAACTTCATTTCAGCTTTCCGATCTGTGGGTTTGGAATTAGGGTTCTTCGATTTTGTGCGTTAGGGATTGCAGATCGATGTAGGATTCTTGGATTTAGAGAGGTTAGGGTACTTTGATCGGGTTAAGGTTCTTAGATTTAGAGAGGGCAAGGAGATTTGCCGATCGAGATAGAGTACAGAGAAGAGAAGAAACGGCTGAAGTGTGTGAATAAAGATCGGAATCGCCCAGGTCGAGAGATAGTTAGAAAGAAAAACATTGTCTGCATTAGGGTGTACGGAAGTAGAGTAAGGCTGCATACAGTCTCGTTCACCTACTCAGTTATTTATTTGCTGAGTCATAGTATGAATAGAATTCATTTTCCTCCTCTCATTTTGCATACAAGTTTTTCATAGTGTCTTGAAAATCATTTTGGCTCCACTAGTCTTTTACAAGAGAGAGTTCAAACCCAATTTGAATTCGAAGTTCTTGAAGCTTAGAGTGCTACTACCACAAGAAGAATGTCGTTGTATCCTGAGAGATTTTTGCCATTGAAACCTTTAAATATCGATGAAGAGGCAATTTCGTCTTAAGGAGATAGAAGTAACTTTTAAACTCTGATCAATTGTTTAAGGTTTTTCTAACTTTTATATATGTGCATAAATGGTTTCTTGAATTTCTTATATAAATATAGCAAATAGACCACCATATTTTCCAACAAGCATAATTGTGCTTTTTGTTACTAAGCTTTCCTTGATGTTAAACGAAAGTCGTAGGATGAAAAAGGCAGCATGTGATCAAAGACTTGCTGATTAATGCATGTTATTTATGAAAAGGATGTTGCTTGAAGAGTGATCCTAATTTTTTCTCTAGTTCAATTTATTTGTAGCTTTTTTGAACTGCATTTCAGACCTCAGCTGATTCCATTTGTAGCTAACATCTCTAACTATTCCATTTGTTGCATTGGAACCAATTAAGTATGTTCTTAGATTTTTTATGCTAGGAACTAAACTTCAGTTCACAAAGACACAAAATGGTAGAGCATTCACACAAATCTCAGTTTAACAGTATTTGGATATGCTGGAGTTTCTTGGTACATGCTACCCACCGAAAGGTGCAACGCTCTGAAAGGCAGAGCATTTTTAATGCCCATGCGTCCAACAACATGTCAAAAGATAACTGCGAAATTGAAATGAGCAAAACCACTAATAGTAAAGCTTTCTAATATCAGGAATTTGAACTCCTTACTACACCAATCAAGTTCATGAAGCTCAACAGGTTTTTCAATGCAGAATATACATGGAACCCATTGTAATTAATCTCATAGTAACCAATTTATTATTTCCCCAGAAAACCAAATGAAACAACTACTGGAAATTGATAAAAATAAAAATCTGAACACCTGCTATGGCAAAAGAAGAAATACTGCTTTCATTCACAATTGAGAAGCTTACAATGTTGAGAGCGAATATATGGTGGCCTCAGTAAAACCTTATTCGATTAAAATCCAATGGGCCAAAACCCCGAACTAAGGAAAGAGTACCACCGGCTCCGTCTAAACAAAAACATCATCAAGTCTCAAGAGGTGAGAATTGCATCACTATAGTTTGAGTACATCCCAACTAGGTTGGCATCTACTCAACTACCAATCATTTGCATTCCTCAAACCTCAACAACAACCATTAGTATCAAAATCGACTGTTTTCACACTTTGAGGCTTCGATCAACAGGAACTTCTACTCAAGAGCTTGGTCTCATCTATACTTCAAGCGTAGCACTTCTTGATGGCATGTTTCATGTTTGTGTCCTCTGCCTTCGTCAGTGTTGCAAATCTGGGGAAAATAAATAAATTATAGAAACCATTGAATTGGGAAACCAAACTTTTGAAATAAGATTGCAAACTATAGTACCTACTAGCTAGCTTTAGTCAACTGAAATGGCAAGTGTGGTTTAAGAAGAACTCCAGATAGAAAAAAAGAAAAAAGAAAAAAAAAACATCAGTTTTGGTAGGACACCATGTTCGATCAGTTGATAATAATCAAATTGAGCTAGTTATCATTGAAAAAAAATGCTTGAAATTAAGTTGAATCAGTGAATCTAAACAGGGACAGTCATGATTTCTGACAGTGGGGTCAAGTATTGATTTATGACAAGAACAGAAGTGATGACTTAATCAACAAGAAATGGCTTGGTTAATAAGAATAAGAGTGATTCATTCAACATGTTATTATTTTCAATCCTTACTAAATTCAGACGTCACATTATTATCAAGGGTAAAATACCAAAATGGTACCCAAACTATCACGGAATGCAATTTTTGGTACCCACAAATGCTTAAGGACTCTAATGGTACCCAAACTATCACTCCGTTTGCCAAAATGGTACACCGGTTATGTTTTCCGTTAAAATTGAGGGTAAATTGGTCAATACAGTAAAAAAAAAAAAAAAAAACTTTTCTTCTCTCTCTCCCCCCCTCCCCGCGCGACCTCCCTCTCCAGCCATGAACACCACCCACCGCCGGCCACAAAACTATGTCACCGCCTCCACCAATAGATTTAGAGGCTCAAGGCAAGCCAAACCCACCCTGGTTCGAAGCCGCACTCGCCGGAAATCTCCCCGGCCAGAAAAGCTTGAAAAGCTTGAAAATTCAAGCCTTTGTTCCGGCCACTTCTGGTCCTCCAAACCAAGTGGGCTTTGAAGCCCTCGATCCCAGCAACCTCGTGGTACCCTTGGTTTTCAAAATCAACTGCCGTACGCGGAGGACCGAAGCCGTTTTCGTTTTGGTTTTTTGAACTTCCGGCATCGATATCTCGCAATCTACTTTGAATCTCACATTGACGTAGTTATATAATTTCATCCTTGGGTTGTGCTCTTCGTGTTGATATACATTTTGTGGTCATTGGAGATAGTTGACGGCGGCGCCGACGGAGAGGAGAGAGAGAGAGGTGGCTGGGAGAGAGAGGAGAGGATGATGGGCAAAAAAGTCTTTTTGCCCCTGATTTGTTTCCCAAATGAGTGCCACGTATGCAATTTTAACGGAAAACATAACCGGGGTACTATTTTGGCAAACAGAGTGATAGTTTGAGTACCATTAGAGTCCTTAAGCATTTGTGGGTACCAAAAATTGCATCCCGTAATAGTTTGGGTACCATTTTGGTATTTTACCCTATTATCAATGTGTATGTTGTCTGAAATTAGAGCTAGGTACCTGGAGAGGAGTAGGCCGGGGAGTTGGTCAATCAATTTGTATGCAAGGGATGTGGGCTATTTTGGGCCACTATGGTCCTGTTTTGCTGCATCTGTGTTCAAGTAGAGGACACCGAGTGATCCAAAGTTGCCTAAGAGAAAGAGGCAGGCCCTCACCGAAGAATCTTTCCTCCTCATTCTGAAATCTGAAATGCCCATGTCAGTTCCTCACAACCACTAATCTCCAATACTTTAACCTTGGACAAGCCTTTCACAAGTTCCTCTGTATGGATTTTTTAATTCTGAAATATTTGAAAAATGGAAGGACTCTAGTGAGTCAAAGTGAACTTTACTTGTATGAACCACAATGATGGAATGAATACTGTACATGAAAACAACGAATGTGGACACCAAGTTTTGCCTTTCATTTCATACTTACAATGGTCGATCTCCCACTTTCCAAAAGCTCTCTTCTTTTATCTATACCCATTTTTCATGACCTGCCAATTCAATTTTTTAGAAATATCAAGTCTGTTTAATCCTTGGAGCGGAGTGGGATTGGCACAGCAAATATCAATGAAACCAAACATATAATGAGCCAATGAGGTTAGTGTCACTTGCACATAATGACGACCATAAGAAGAGGGATAAATATTGCTGCGACTCTGCGAAGGACTTCCTGAAAAGTTAAAGCAAAATTAATTACAACAAACTTGATAACCAAATTTGCTATATTTAGCAGTTGTCCCTCACTTAATGAAGTTAAATATCTCAGCAAAACAAAGTGGACAACTGGTATCTCTTTTGAAAGTAAACTGAAATAAGAAAAATATGTTCCAAATCAATTTTGATAAGACACCACGCATCATGCATGATCTCAGTTCAGTACTTTTCATAATGATCAAATTCAGTTAATTTATCAATGACAAAAAGGCTTGGAATTAAGATGAATGAAACTAACAAATGGCTTCCGTGATTTGATAAATAATATAACAAGAGTGATTCAACATGTTATTAATTTCCCTTGCTTTTGCACATGTTCAATATAAGAATAAGAGTACAATATATAAGATATTCTTATTTCTCAATTCTCACTTAAGGCATTATTTGAATAACATTAGCATTACTAATATCATCCTTGATGCCTATTAATATTAGTTAGTGAAAGAGGCAGGCCCTCCTCTGGAATGACATCATTGCATCATTACTCCAAATATATTATAGATATGGCGAAGCATGAAAGTATTAATAAAATTCAAAAGAGTCTTAACGATTCTGAAATAATGAAACACATTCTGCATGACCAAATTCCATTGTACTTAAAATGTTTGAGTCAAGTTTACTGCATGACCAAAGATTTACTGTAATGATTTGATGATGGCATTTTGGAAAATTAGTGTACGGTCATACAATAAAGGTACAAAAATTAAGAGTTAATCACACATATATAACTGAAGGCCGGACATAATTTAGTTGGCACATACAATATTGTAAGTCCGTTTGTTCTCTCTTATATCACCTCGTAATCAATTTGTAGGAAAGGGATGTAGGCTACTTTGGGCCAGTATCGTCCTTTCCTACCTGGTTTGCATCTCTCTTCTAGCAATGGACAGCCCATAATCTCAAGTTGCGTAAGCGATTGAGGCAGGCCCTCCTCTGGAAGAGATTCTAGTTTTTCACAATACCAGAGTTGAAGGCGTTCAAGAGAGGTGAGGAACTGAAAGCCGTTGCTCAGTTTCCTGAGATTTGGGAAGCCACCGATGAGGAGTCTAATGAGAGATTTGGGGAGCAGCATTTCATTCTCCTTCTCCTTGTCGGCAGGTGGAAAGGACACCAAATCTGGATCTCCTTCTCCAGCAAGAGTCAACTGTCTAAGAGAGGTGAGCCTGAGAAATCCTCGAGATTCCAAGAGCGCCTTACAACTCTTGATTTTCCAAATTGTGAGTGATATTAGATTGGGGGGAAAGGAAGTCAAACCTTCAAAGTAATCAAGTCCCAGTTCCTGAAGAGAGCTGAGATTGTGCATGTCAAATCTCACCTCCAGTTTCTCGCAACTTCCGATGGAGATGCTTCTGAGGTTTGACTTTGAGGTGGCTCTTCTTGACAACGCCAATCCGCCACTCACACTTGGCAATGACTCAATATTCGTGAGGAAGAACAGACTCTCTGGTAAGGATTTCAGATTTGAGCAACCAACAATAACAATTTCTTCAAGGCAACAACTATCGTGGAACTTATCAGCTATTGATTCCAGCTGATTACAGTTAAATATCGTTAAGTGTTTAAGCGCCCTGGGAAATTGGCCTTTGAATGATAAGAACATCAGAGATGAACAATTCTCTATCATTAAGTACTCAAGGCAATAACAAGAAGAAGACAAAACACACACCTCTTCCTCCTTTTCTATTAATGATTTCAAATTTGGACATAACGAGATCTCTAGTCTTCTTAGACTTGGAGGAATCTGGTATCTTGCAACGTGCATCAAAGATTCGCAACCCCAAATATTCATGACTCTAAGAGAATGTGGCAGACCAATATCTGCAAAAGAAACTAGACTTGAACATCCAGATATGTGAAGCTCTTGAAGAAACGTCAGGTGATGTAACCCTTCTGGTACCTTCAGAAGACTTCCACAGTTTTTTAATTTCAGATATTGAAGCTTGCAAGCCAACATTTGGGATTGCAGCAACTCCTCTGCTTCTTTTCCTACCTCTTCAACAAGGGATAAATTGTCTTCAATTTCCAAACGACGAAGAGAAATGAGGTGTGCAGTAATCTATCCTCAGTGTGAAAGGTAGATGTTAGCTCCTCACAACCAGTAATCTTCAACTCTTTAACCTTTGTCAATCCAACCGCACTCTTATGCACCGCCGCTTTGCAATTGTGGATGCCTAATTCATGAAGCTGTTCATAATTGGTAAGTGGTATCACCAATTCCTGACACTCAAAAATCTCAAGCTTTGCTAATGAATCAAGGTTCTCGGGTAACCTACCCTCCAATTTAGGACATTTTTTTATGGAAAGCATTTTCAGGCAAGAGAAAACCCCAATACCCTTATCTTGTTGGCAAGGGAACCACTCCTTCCAATTCTTCATACTCTCAAATGTAAGGGTCTCTAACTCCGGAAAAGTCATGCTTCCTTGTCCATAAAATTCAGTACCAACACTTTCCACTGCGTCCATTTCTTTTATACGAAGTTCTTTGAGACAAGGCAATTGTCCAAATGGTGGCAAGAACCGACAATGATTGCAACCTTCTAACCTTACAAACACCATATTAGAGAATGAAGGATATGCAAGCCATGTTGAAAACTTCAATCCAGCATAACCGCTGATGGTGAGCTCTTTGAGCTTCCTATGAGGTTGTAACATGTCAAGTATGTCTGCGCCAATTTCTGTTGAGACACTAGAATCAGACCATTCAAGTAGCAGGGCTTCAAGCCTCTCCTTGCTATTTAAGTTGGCACTCCTAGCATCCTCAACACCAATCACATTCTCCAATCTTGAGAGGCGCAATGTCCCTTGCAGATGCAACAAGAACCCAATCTCTCTTATCCTTGACCCATTACCTTTGCCAACAGCAAAATTAGACAACGATTGCAGATTGGTCAATCGACCAAGCTGAGGAGGCATTGCTTCCAATAAAGGTACACCTGAGTTGTTGAGATGACGCAAATTGATTAGATTCCTCATGTTTGTAGGTAGTGCTTTCAGCTCAGAGCAACCTTCCAATAGAAGTGTCTGTAAGTTGCAAAGATTGCTTGTTGATTCAGGCAAACTTGTTATTCTTGTGTGAGAAAGATCAAGATACCGTAGATGTTTCAATTTACCAATGGAATCAGGCAGCTCGGTTATTCCATAGCCATTCAAAGAGAGCACCCGTGCGTACTGCAGTTTTGGCAATAATTCACAAGTGACCTTCCGAGTAAGATAGTTCTGAACCCAAAGAGAGGATTTAGAAAGTGAAAGTGGTAGGAATGTCCGCAATCGTATAACTTCAGAAATTGCCTCAAATCTATCAACTCCATCATAATGGCCATAAATATAAGACAAATGTCGTGCCTTTGAAAAATGTCTCAACATGGAATTATCTTCTGCTTTGTCATCCAATCTAAAACAAATTTCTCCAGCTGCCCATCGTGCCATATCAGTAACCAAGTCATGCATGACAAATTTTGAATTGTTTTTGCTCGACTTTTGAAATAATGACCTGAAGAATAGCTCTCGAAAATATTCATGGCCACAATCCTCCATTTGTTTGGTTTCTCCCGGTTGTGGAGGAATCAAACCCTCTGCCATCCACAGAAGAATTAACTGCTTCTCGTCAAATTCATAGTCATGTGGAAGTATTGAGCAATACGCAAAGCACCTTTTCAACTTTGATGGAAGATAGTGATAGCTCAATTTTAAGACTGGGAGAATATGACTGTTAGTCTTGGCAAAGAGACTCCACAGTTCATTGTTTAACAATGCTTCCCATTCGTCTACATTTTTATAGCATAAAATACCACCAAGAGTCCTTGCAGCCAAGGGCAATCCCCTGCATTTTCCAACAATTTTTGTCTTAAGCATCTCAAAATTGGGTGGCCTGCCAATGTTAATTCTGTTCCCGAATGCATGTTGCTCAAATATTTCCAAACAGTGATCCTCTGATACGCACTCCAAACTATGAACTTCTGAAGCTCCCATAATCTTTGCAACATTTTCGTCACGTGTTGTGACAAGTATCTTACTTCCTAGTGCTCCAACACTAAAAGGGGATTGAAGCCTTGTCCATAGATCATGCAAATCATAGTCATGTTTGACCCAAACATCATCCAAGACAATTAAGAACTTTTTACCTCTTAATATCTTCATCAATTCTTCCTGAGCTTTACTGAATGGCTCCAAGTTACATGATTGGGATGTGACATACTGAATAATTTCTTTTGTCAATCTTACAATGTCGAAGTCATCCGACACAGATACCCATCCCTTTGGGTCAAACTGTTGAGTGGAAGTATCGTTGAATACATCTCCAGCAAGTGTTGTCTTTCCAACCCCAGGCATACCAACAATGGCAACTACATGAAAATTAATGGTACTGGAAGGTTCTTCTTTTGACAAAATTTCAACAATCTTCCTTTTGTCTTCTTCCCTTCCAATCACAGAACCAGATGGTTGACACGAACTTGGTGGTATTTTCCACTCCTTCGTAGATGATGTCCCAATCTTATGTAAACCAAATTGGTCTTTTCGTTGACATATCTCTAGCAATCGATCATTCAGCTCCTTGATTTCTGAGTTCATGTTAAAGTTGAATTTAAATTTTGGCATCCTTAACTTGCTTGTGGTAGCCCCATTTATCTCTTTTATCCAGAGGTGTAACATCTCAGTTGAAAACTCGTCCAATATGTCTTCCACGTCATAGGCCAAGTCCCTGAGATCATCAAGCCACATTTTCACTCCCTGCTGCTTCATTAGTTGTTTCTCCTCTGCATGATCCAGCACCTCTTCAATTTCAATCAATGTGGTAGTCCATTTCTTCAACTTCTTTTGGTTGACTTTCTTTAGGCGTCCAAAGTAGTTTAGGACGTCGCGATGAGCCAACTTTTCAAGCAGCACCGAAAGGAATGCCCCAAGAACAGCCTCTCCCATAGTTCCTTTGTAAGAGAGTAACTAGAAGAGAAGCGAGCAATGCACGAAGAAATGTATATCAAGACTATTCAGACCTGCAGAAAGTGAAACTAATAATTAGGTGCAAGTCTCATTGAAATTTTCACAAATTGATTTCCCTGCTAAAACAAGCACTTACACTGAAGTTCAGATAGCTGCAGCTGTTTGGATCTGATTTCACTTAATTACCAACAAAGAACAAGTGGATTCATGTTGAAAAAGAAGCATACGTACAGTTTCTGAGTCATCAGAAAAAAGAAGCTGTTAGTATTTTGAAGTTGAGAAGTATAAAAATAATAATCATGCCTCTTCCGTTTTGTATCATACCTTTTCGTGGACATTTATCCTCTACTCTTTTTTTGACTTCTTATTTTGTTATTGAGATAGCTGGAGACTTGATTTGGGTGCATCTGCACAGCAAGTCACAAACTTTTTAAAAAAAATGTAACTTCTTAATTCTACTTTGGTTTTAAAATTAAAGAGCGAAGAGTAAAGAGATCAATGACCGTATTCGCATGCGAGTAAGGAGAAGAGAAGCAAGCAATCATATAATAACAATTATTAGGAGTTGGTTTGTTGCTAATCTAATATAAAAGTGAAACTAGTACTGCACAAATTAAGTAAAACTAGTTCAGATCACGATCATGTACAAGATAGTTATTTGATTGAAAAGGATTGATCATCTCAATTTGCAAGATCAGAAAGCACTTACATGATTGCTTCTTCTTCTTTTTTCTTTTTCTTTTTTTTCAGATGAGGACTTGGCTTGTTGCTGATCGATCTAATTGAAAAGTGAAACTAGTACTGCACAAATTAAGTAAAACTAGTTTAGAACTTTAGATCATGATCATGTACAAGATGGTTTGATTGAAATGGATTGATGATCTCAATTTGCAAGATCTGAAAGCACTTACGTGAAAGTTTGTTTTTAAATTTATTTTCAGATGAGGAGGACTTGGCTTGTTGCTGATCTGATTCCACTTAATACCAACAAATGCTTAATGAAGCAGACAACTGGAACAAACAGTTTGGCGCCAGTGAAACTACGTAAAAACCAGTGAAACTAGTTTAAGTCAGTGATCCTATACAAGTCTGATTGATGCTTATAATTATATAAAAATAACAAACTTAAACAGAATGATAAGTTAATGATTTAAGAAGCACTTACATGGAAATTAATTCAGATCACGAACTTGTTTCCAGATTATCTGAATCTAAATTCAAGAAGCACTTAATGTAAAGAAATGCAAACAGAAAAGTCGCTAAATAAGCTAGGTGTGAGCCACACAAGACACAACACAAAGGATAAGAAAAAGCAATAATAATGATAGCCCTAAACTTATTTTGGAATCAATTTGTCTCGTTAAAAGCCTAATCAAAGTATGCATGGACATCACGTTTTTCTGCACTTTTCTAAAAGTCACAAAAACAAAGGGTGAGTCACACAACACCAGTCACCAACTGCAATGATTAAGTCCAAGGTTTCACCCTGCCGACACCAAGTTACCATTTTACCATGTCAATGTATGAGATTGTGTAGGCCATTAATTCAATCCTTTGGTAGTACTTTAAGTACTATTCTATAATTCAAGACACAAAAACATAAACATTACTGCTGCAAAGTTAGAGTGGAGTGGATGGGCTAGCTTAATGTAAGCTCATTTGTATTCTGCAGTAAATAAAATACAATGCAGTAAAGATGAGGTTAGTTGCAGTCAAATCTTACACATTGTATCTTCAGTGTTGCAGCTGAGGCAAGGTAGAACATTTTAATGTCCACGAAGTTGTCCAACAACATGCAAAGGGATAAATATCAAGAGGAAACTAAAGAAATCGAAATTTGCATTCCGCGAAGCAAGAGAGATACATCCATTTTCTAAAGAAAAATTTGAGCTCTTGAGGGTAGACATTTTGCACTCACACAAGCTTCCTTCCTAGCTTGAAATTATCTGTTTCTGTGAGTTATTTCTTTGGTACACTGCATATGCTAGTGTTCCATCTAGAAATTCTAAAAGTGCAGATCAAGTGCAATGTTGTTATTTAAATTTGCCAGACATCACTTGTCAGTGAGAACGATTTGATGAACTCGATCGAAAACATCCAACGAAGCGAAGAATATTGTCATTAAACAGAAAACACTTGTGACATGCAAATTGACCAATACTCATGATCGAGCAAGCGGCGACATTATTACAACTCCAGAAGTTTTGAGCATTGGATTGAGAATACCACAGCACTACCTTCTCAGTTGCTAGTCTCTATTCCTCAATTAAATAAAGGTTCGATCTTTGACCAGAGGATCAATGCTGTTAACAATTGAGTGCCATCAAATATGTTCACAATTGTGCAATAATGGAACACATTCTGCATGACAAATTCCATTGTTTACAGAAACATAAAACTCACTCACCCAAAAAAACAACAGACAAAATTTACTAAATCCGAAAAAAAAAATCCAGAAATATTATGGGAGACTTGGGATTTGACTTGAAATTAAAGACGATGAAGACTCATCTAATATCTTCGAACAAATATTCAAATTAAATTAAAAAAAAAAAAAACAAATAGAGAGAGAGAGAGCCAGTGGCGAAGTAACGTACTAGAGGAGTGTAGTTAGGAACAAGTTTGGTTTAAACAGCCCACCCTCCCTCTAAATTTTTAAGCCCAAGCCCAATCTGAAGCCCGTTTCCTCTCTGAACTTTGTTTTGTATCTCGCTTTTTCTGTTGAGTATTCACCGACCACCACCGTACCCAACCGTGAGTTTGCAGCAAAAGAGAAGGGCATAAGATGACGATTACGGAGATGCCCACTACTGGGACGCCCGCTACGTTCAAGAAGGAGAGTCGTTGTTCGACTGGTACCAGCGCTACTCTGCTCTCCGCCCTTTCATCCGCAACTTTATTCCCTCCACCTCCTCTCCTCTCCTCGTCGTCGGCTGTGGCAATGCCGGTAATTTCCCTCCTTTCCATGCCCCTTTTCCCATTCCCTCCAAACTTTCACTTCTGCCCTCTTTCATTTGAAACAAATGTTGATTTGGAATGCTGGGTTGGAGGATTGGTTTCCTAAATTTAACCTCTTTTTCCTTATCTTCAGCTGTTGGATTGTATCATGGCACAAGTATTTTTAGTATTGGGAGATATGGTGGCAAGTTCAAAGAAATTGGACTTTAGGGTTTTAGCTGCTTTAGTGGTTGAATTAAACTTTGTTGTACTCCAATTTGAACCCTGCATGTCTGGGAATTATCCTATGATTTTGAATTTTCCAATTTACTGTTCATTTCATCCTCTATGTGTTGCTTGTCTTCCCTAAACATGGCATTGTCTTTCCTATCAGTAGGAGAAAAATTGTTCTATGCGTAACGTTGCAGTGACTAATCTGTAATTTCATTGGATTAAGATGTTTTTCTACTTGTTACTAGGAATCTAATCTGATGGAAATAAAATGTCTTATCTCGTAGTTATGTCCGAGGACATGGCCAAGGATGGATATGAAGACATAATGAACATTGACATTTCATCGGTGGCTATTAACATGATGAAAACCAGAAATAAGCACATCCCTCAGTTGAAATGTATCCTACTGAAAACCTCTCTACTACAATTTTGTATTGTATTTTCTATGCTAACTTGGCATTTTTCCTTTATGAATCCTAAATAGACAAGCAAATGGATGTGAGGGATATGAGCTTCTTCCCGGATGAATCCTTTGACGGTATCATTGATAAAGGTATAAGTCTTTTTATTTGTTATGGTCATTTTTTAAAATACACAGTATCTTATACTAATGTTGTCTTCTATTCCTTGATAATATATTGTTGCTGTCACCACTTTTTGCACCTGCGATCTCTCAAACCTTCATATAGGAACTCTTGATTCGTTGATGGTATGATTCATGATGACATGTTCTTATGATTCCTCTTGGGCATTACTGAGCACACTCTAATTCTCTTGTTTCTGCTTATGTTTCTAGTGTGGCAAATTAGCACTCGTGCTGCTCAAATGCTAGGGCCTAGGGGAAGTGATTAGGTTGTACTTGTAAACCCTGAAATTATGAGATGCTGCATCACCAAAATTGCATTGTTTACATAAATATGAAGCTAACCCAAAATAAGAGTATGAGCTCTTGGGGGTACTGTTGACATTCCGTACAAAGCAGAAACATCTGGTATATCAACCCTTTTCGTCAGACAAAGAGCTTGCAAAGTTATGCTCTTGAGATATCCAGATTCTTCCCGACGGGATGAGAGCAGTAGTCTGGTAAAAATCATCCGACAGAACAAACTGACCATGATCTTGCACAGAGTTGGAAGCAAAATTCATAACTTGCTAGTTTTGACCTTCAGTCATATGTTTATAGCATCTGAATAGAGAGAACTCTCGATTTTATGGTGGATCTCTCTCCGACTGTGAAAGGTAGAAAATGTGAATGGACTGGACATCCATTTTTCATGACCTGCCAATTCAATTTTTTAGAAATATCGAGTCTGTTCAATCCTTGGTAGATGGGCAAGTTGGTACATTTGAATATGCTAGACAAATAGGCTTGGAATTAAGATGAATAAAAGTATGAAACTAACAGCGACAATTAATCATGATTTCTGTGGCTTGATTAACAAATGGCTTCCGTGGTTTGATAAATAATATAACAAGAGTGATTCAACATGTTATTAATTTCCCTTACTTTTGCACATGTTCAATATAAGAATAAGAGTACAATATATTCAACATGTTATTTTGTAAAAATGAGTGACTAAAGTGTCGAATTGGTGAAAAGTGAGTGACCATTTGTGATAAAAATCCTTAATAAAATTCAAAAGAGTCTTAACAATTGTGAAATAATAAAACACATTCTGCATGACCGAATTCCATTTTACTTGGAATGTTTGAGTCAAGTTTACTGTAATGATTTTTTTTTTTTGGCAAAGATTTATTGTAATGATTTGATGATGGCATTTTGGAAAATTAGTGTACGGTCATACAATAAAGGTACAAAAATTAAGAGTTAATCACACATATATATATAACTGAAGGGCAGGAGTCGAAATAATTTAGTTGGCACATACAATATTGTAAGTCAGTTGTATTCAAATGGAAGTACCTGGACAAGAGTTTGTGTCCCTTTGCTCTCTCTTATATCACCTTGGAGGCTTGTCATCAATTTTTAGGAAAGGGATGTGGGCTACTTTGGGCCAGTATCGTCCTTTCCTACCTGGTTTGCATCTCTCTGCTAGCAATGGACACCCCAACATCTGAAGTTGCGAAAGCGAATGAGGCAGGCCCTCCTCGGGCAAAGATTCTAGCTTTTGACAGTCCCAGAGTGCAAGGCGTTCAAGAGAGGTGAGGAACTGAAAGCCGTTGCTCAGTTTCTTGAGATTTGGGAAGCCATTGATCTCGAGTCGAATGAGAGATTTGGGGAGCAGCATTTCATTCTCCTTCTCCTTGTCGGCAGGTGGAAAGGACACCAAATCTGGATCTCCTTCTCCAGCAAGAATCAACCCTCTAAGAGAGGTGAGCCTGAGAAATCCTCGAGATTCCAAGAGCGCCTTACAACTCTTGATGCTCTTAATTCCGAGTGATACTAGATTGGGGGGAAAGCCCTCTCCTGCTTCTAGAAAGGAAGTCAAACCTTCAAAGTAATCAAGTCTCAATTCCTGAAGAGAGTTGAGACTGTGCATGTTTCTCACCTCCAGTTTCATGTCTCTCACCTCTAGTTTCTCCCAATTGCCGATGGAGATCTTTCTCAGGTTTGACTTTGCGGTGGCTCTTCTTGACAACGCCAATCCACCACTCACACTTGGCAATGACTCAATATTCGTGAGGTAGAACATACTCTCTGGTAAGGATTTCAGATTTGGGCAATTTTCAATATAAATTACTTCAAGGCAAGAACTATCGTGGAACTTATCAGCTATTGATTCTAGCTGTCTACATATAACTATGCTAAAGTGTTTAAGCGCCCTGAGAAATTGGCCTTTGAATGATAAGGACATCAGCGCTGAACAATTCGATATCCTTAAGTCCTCAAGGCAATAACAAGAAGAAGACAAAACACACACCTCTTCCTCCTTTTCTATTAATGATTTCAAATTTGCACACCACGAGATCTCTAGTCTTCTTAGACTCGGAGGAATCTGGTATCTTGCAAAGTGCATCAAAGATTTGCAATCCCAAATATTCATGACTCTAAGAGAATGTGGCAGACCAATATCTGCAAAAGAAACTAGACTTGAACATCCATATATGTGAAGCTCTTGAAGAAACGTCAGGTGATGCAACCCTTCTGGTACCTTCAAAAGACTTCCACAGTTTTCTAATTTCAGATATTCAAGCTTGCAAGCCAACATTTGGGATTGCAGCAACTCCTCTGCTTCTTTTCCTAGCTCTTCAACAAGGGATGAATTGTTTTTAATATGCAAACGAGGAATCATCCGGTGTTGCGGTAATCCATCCTCATTACGAGCGCAACCAGTAATCATCAATTCTTTTACATTTGACAAGCCTTTCACAAATACCCCTGATTGGATTCTAAATTCTAAAATATTTGAAAAATCAATGGACTCTAGTAACACTTTAACCTTTGTCAATCCAACTGCACTCGTATGCACCACCCCTTTGCAATTCTCGATGCGTAATTCATGAAGCTGCTCGTAATTCGTGAGTGATATCTCCAATTCTTGACAATGAAGAATCTCAAGCTTCGCTAATGAATCAAGGTTCTTGGGTAATCTACCCTCCAATTTAGGGCATAATTGTATGGAAAGCATTTTCAGGCAAGAGAAAACCCCAATACCCCTATCTTGTTGGCAAGGGAACCACTCCTTCCAATTCTTCATACCCTCAAATGTAAGGGTGTCTAGCTCTGGAAAAGTCAGGCTTCCTTCTCCATAAAATTCAGGACCAACACTTTCCACTGCGTCCATTCCTTTTATATGAAGTTCTTTTAGACAAGGCAATTTTCCTAATGGTGGCAAGAATTGACAATGATTACAACCTACTAACCACACAATCACCATATTGGAGAATGAAGGATCTCCAATCCATGTTGAAAACTTCAATCCCGCATAACCACTGATGGTGAGTTCTTTGAGATTCCTATGAGGTTGTAACTCGTCAAGCACAGCTGATGCAATATCTGTTGAGACACTAGAATCGAACCATTCAAGTAGCAGGGCTTCAAGCCTCTCCTTGCTATTTAAGTTGGCACTTCTAGCATCCTCAACACCAATCACATTCTCTAGTCTTGAGAGCTCCAATGTCCCTTGCAGATGCAACAAGGACCCAATCTCTCTTATCCCTAACCCATTACCTTTGCCAACAGCAAAATTAGACAACGATTGCAGATTGGTCAATCGACCAAGCTGAGGAGGCATTGCTTTCAAAAAAGGTAAACCTGAATTGTTGAGATGACGCAAATTGATTAGATTCCTCATGTTTTTAGGTAGTGCCGTCAGCGGAATACAACCTTCCAATAGAAGTGTCTGTAAGTTGCAAAGATTGCTTGTTGATTCAGGCAAACTTGTTATTCTTGTGTGAGAAAGATCAAGATACCGTAGTTGTTTCAATTCACCAATGGAATCAGGCAGCTCCGTTATTCTATAGCCATTCAAAGAAAGCACCCGTGCGTACTGTAGTTTTGGTAATAATTCACAAGTGACCTTCCGAGTAAGATAGTTCCCATAACGGAAATTAGAAAGTGAAAGTGGTAGGAATGTCCGCAATCGTATAACTTCAGAAATTGGCTCAAATCTATCAACCCCATCATACTTGCCATAAATATAAGACAAATGTCGTGCCTTTGAAAAACGTCTCAACATGGAATTATCTTCTGCTTTATCATCCAATCTAAAACAAATTTCTCCAGCAGCCCATCGTGCCATATCAGTAACCAAGTCATGGATGACAAATTTTGAATTGTTTCTGCTCGACTTTTGAAATAATGACCTGAAGAAAAGCTCTCGAAAATATTCATGGCCACAATCCTCCATTTGTTTGGTTTCTCCTGGTTGTGGAGGAATCAAACCCTCTGACATCCACAAAAGAATTAACTGCTTCTCCTCAAATTCATAGTCATGTGGAAGTATTGAGCAATACGCAAAGCACCTTTTCAACTTTGATGGAAGATAGTGATAGCTCAATTTTAAGACTGGGAGAATATGACTGTTAGTCTTGGCAAAGAGACTCCACAGTTCATTGTTTAACAATGCTTCCCATTCGTCTACATTTTTATAGCATAAAATACCACCAAGAGTCCTTGCAGCCAAGGGCAATCCCCCGCATTTTCCAGCAATTTTTGTCTTAAGTATCTCAAAATTGGGTGGTCTGCCACTGTTAATTCTGTTCCCGAATGCATGTTGCTCAAATATTTCCAAACAGTGATCCTCTGATACGCACTCCAAACTATGAACTTCTGAAGCTCCCATAATCTTAGCAACATTTTTGTCATGTGTTGTGACAAGTATCTTACTTCCTAGTGCTCCAACACTAAAAGGGGATTGAAGCCTTGTCCATAGATCATGCAAATCATAGTCATGTTTGACCCAAACATCATCCAAGACAATTAAGAACTTTTTACCTCTTAATATCTTCATCAATTCTTCCTGAGCTTTACTGAATGGCTCCAAGTTACATGTTTGGGGTGTGACATACTGAAGAATTTCTTTTGTCAATCTTACAATGTCGAAGTCATCAGACACAGATACCCATCCCTTTGGGTAAAACTGTTGAGTGGCAGTGTCGTTGAATACATCTCCAGCAAGTGTTGTCTTTCCAACCCCAGGCATACCAACAATGGCAACTACATGAAAATTGTGGGTACTGGAAGGTTCTTCTTTTGACAAAAATTCAACAATCTTCCTTTTGTCTTCTTCCCTTCCAATCACAGAACCAGATGGTTGACACGAACTGGGTGGTATTTTCCACTCCTTGGTAGATGACGTCCCAATCTTATGTAAACCAAATTGGTCTTTTCGTTGACATATCTCTAGCAATCGATCATTCAGCTCCTTGATTTCTGAGTTCAAGTTCAAGTTGAATTTAAAATTAGAAAATGGCATCCTTAACTTGCTTGGGGTAGCCCCATTTAGCTCTTTTATCCGTAGGCGTAACATCTCGGTTGAAAACTCGTCCAATATGTCTTCCACGTCATAGGCCAAGTCCCTGAGATCATCAAGCCACATTTTCACTCCCTGCTGCTTCATTAGTTGTTTCTCCTCTGCATGATCCAGCACCTCTTCAATTTCAATTAATGTGGTAGTCCATTTCTTCAACTTCTTTTGGTCGACTTTCTTTAGGCGTCCAAAGTAGTTTCGGACGTCACGATGGGTCAACTTTTCAAGCAGCACTTTAAGGAATGCCCCAAGAACAGCCTCTCCCATAGTTCCTTTGTAAGAGAGTAACTAGAAGAGAAGCGAGCAATGCAGGAAGAAATGTATATCAAGATTACTCAGACCTGCAGAAAGTGAAACTAGTAATTAGGTGCAAGTCTCATTGAAATTTTCACAAATTGATTTCCCCGTTAAAACAAGCACTTACACTGAAGTTCAGATAGCTGCAGCTGTTTGGATCTGATTTCACTTAATTACCAACAAAGAACAAGTGGATTCATGTTGAAAAAGAAGCCTACGTACAGTTTCTGTGTCATCAGAAAAAAGAAGCTGTTAGTATTTTGAAGTTGAGAAGTATAAAAATAATAAGCATGCCTCTTCTGTTTTGTATCATACCTTTTCGTGGACATTTGTCCTCTACTCTTTTTTTTGACTTCTTATTTTGTTATTGAGAGATCGAGCTGGAGACTTGATTTGGGTGCATCTGCATAGCAAGTCACAAACTTATTTTTAAAAATTTAACATCTTAATTCTACTTTCGTTTTACTTTAGAAATCAATGACCCTAATAGTATGCGAATAAAGAGAAGAGAAGCGAAATCAATCATATAATAACAATAATTAGAAGTTGGTTTGTTGCTAATCTAATTAAAAAGTGAAACTAGCACTGCACAAATTAAGTAAAGTAGTTAAGATCACGATTATGTACAAGATAGTTTGATTGAAAGATCAGAAAGTACTTGCATGAATTTTTTTTTTGTTCAGTTGAGAACTTGGCTTGTTGCTGATCTGATTCCACTTGATACCAACAAATGCATATTTCAGCAAACAACTGGAACTAGCAGTTTGGCGCCAGTGAAAGTACTATCTGGAGCAAAAACCAGTGAAACTAGTTTAAGTCAAGTCTGATTGATGCATATGAACATAACAAATTTAAACAGAAAGAAAAGTTAACGATTTAAGAAGCACTTACATGGAAACTAATTAAGATCACGAATTTGCATGCTACCAGATTATCTGAATCTAAATTCAAGAAGCACTTAATGTAAAGAGATGCAAACGACTGTGTACATAGAAGAGAAAAGCACAGCACAGCTGTTTCACTTTCAGAAGAGAAAAGTCGCTGAAACAAAGGGTGAGCCACACAACACAAAGGATAAGAAAAAAGAAATAATAATGATAGCCTAAGGTTTCAGCCTGTCAAACTTATTTTGGACTCGTTAATAGACTAATGTAACTAGATCCACACCTTTTCGTGGAAGCATTAATCTTTTTTTTTTTTTTGGTCCAAAATGAAACTTCCATTTAATACCACAAAAGTGGCAGACCTAATACCATTGGATCCAAACTGGGCAGCTCAAACTAGAAAGACACAAGCAAAACAAGAATATAAAAGCCCAAATAACAAAGGCCAGAAGCATTAATCCTCTGCTCTTTTTTCTCGTGCGTCATTTTTGGTTCTTATTTGTTCTACACTTCTACTTGTTTCTTTTTCATTTAACAAATACAATGGTGGACTTCCAGTTTCCAAAAGCTCTGTTCTTTTATCTTTGTTGGTGTCAACTTTCAAAAGCTTAACGCACGAATATGATAAGGGAGAGATAGACTCTTGTTGCCAGCAAATTGTACAAAATGCATGAACATGTAATCTCAAACATCCCAAAAAAAAGATTAAAAAAAAAGATCAAGTATGATATTGTTTATGTGGTTATCTGTAACACCAAAACAAATCTAAGCCATATCAAATTCAACCAAATAGACAAAAAAAATGACCATAAAATAAGGTCCAAGGATCGACTGGCATCACCAACAACAACAAGAAAAAAAGGTTTTATTTCAGAACACAATTCATATGTTCACCTAATTAATTGCGTAATCGGCCACTTGCTTTTCCTTCTTGATCTTATTATTTTCTTTTTCTTGTGGCCAATCTTGTTCATATTGTTTACAGATGCCTAGCCGCTTGACATGAGCAAAAGCATAGAGAAATAGAGAATATATAAAGTTATAATTAGTCAACTATATAAAAAGACAAATAACTAGACATTAGCCTCATCATGTACCCCTGTTTTATGGCATGTTTGTGTCCTCAGCTGCCTTCATCAGTGTTGCAAATCTGGGGAAAATAAATAAATTATAGAAACCATTGAAATTGGAAAGCAAACTTTTGAAATAAGATTGCAATGTATAGTCCCTGCTACCTAGCTTTTGTCAACTGAAATGGAAACTGTGGTTTAAGAAGAACTGCAGATGGAAAAATAAAAATAAAAAATAAGAAACATCAGTTTTGATAGGACACCATGTTCGATCCGTTCATAATAATCAAATTGAGCTAATTATCAATGAAAAAAAAAAGCGTGAAATTATGTTGAATCAATGAACCTAAACAGGGACAGTCATGATTTCTGACAGTGGGGGTTAAATAATTGCTTTATGACAAGAACAGAGGTGATGACTTGATAAACAAGAAATGGCCTTCCGTTCCATTCTGTGGCTTGGTTAATAACAATAAGAGTGATTCATTCAACATGTTATTATTTTCAATCCTCACTAAATTAAGGCGTACGTTAAATTATATATTTAAGTAACATTGTTATTAATGCGGATGCTGTTTGAAATTAGAGCTAGGTACCTGGAGAGGAGTAGGGGAGTTGGTCAATCAATTTACAATAATATTAATTATAAGTCAATCATAAACAAATTCTGGGGGTATTATTCGATTACAGGTAGAAAGAAGTACTTCTTGATATACATATTCGAAAGAAAAGAAGTAAATGCAGCAACTAGCTAGAACCTATTAGTTAAATGTTTAGCTTCTTCTTGGTCTCCCGGCGGGTCTCAACACCATTGAAAGCATTTTGTATATGGTGTAGGCCTCTGGTGACATCCTCCATACACATTCTATTATTTGGTGATTCTTCCGAGCATGCAAGTCCGATCTTAAGAATTGGAAGTATACACTTCCACACATATGCGTTCATCTTGCTTTGGTTCTCATTTTCCTCTTCTGCTTCAATTTCCATGTAGTTTACTTCATTCCCAGTTGTTGCAGGAGCTGTCTCTTTTAGGGTGGCAAGAAGAGTAGGGTCCACTATCTGCACAAGCCTTCCTGCTGGTATTGTCATCTTAACAAAGTTGTGGAGATTCAAACCTTCTTTGAACATTTCGTCAGTCAGTCTTCTTCCTGTGAACATTTCCAACACAAGGATCCCATAACTATACACATCTCCTTGTCTTGATGCCTCAATGCCACTTGCATACTCTGCAAAACTCAGGAAACAATCAAGTATGTAAGCTCTCTGTGACCGTGTTATTTGTGATCCGTTATGTAATTGTTTAATTGGAACTCATTTAACTATCCATATGTAAGCGAAAGTAAACTTCAACAACAGATAAACCATATTTTTATTTGAATTATTCACAGTCATATATATGATTTATATGCCTGTATGTGCCAGAGTAGAGGTGGCAAACGGGCCGGGCCGGGCCATTTAATCGGGCTACAGGCCGTGCTCGGGCCGGCCCGTGTCGGCCCATTTCTTATCGGGCCCGAGCTCGGGCCGGCCCATATACTCAAACATTAGGCCCGGCCCGGCCCACGACCCATGTCCATAGTGTGCCGGGCCGTGCTCGTGCCGGGCCAATAACGGGCTCGGGCCGGGCCGGGCTTGGGCCGTAAGAAAATGAACACTATTTTTTTTTTCCGATAAAAACGAAAAGTGGTTCTATTTTGAGGTAAAATTAATACTATAAAAATAAATACTACACAAAATTCATACAAACAATGCTTGTTGTTCATAATTATATATATATATATATATTTATGTATATATAATATATACATATATAATTATATATAATATATACATATATAATTATATATACATATATAATATATATACATATATTATATATACATATATAAAACTATATATATCCACGCCTCATGAACGGGCCGGGCCGCGGCCCGTAATTTATCGGGCTCGGGCCGTGCCGGGCCTAAAACGGGCTCGGGCCGGGCCTTTGGGCCAATATTTCTCGGCCCGGCCCGGCCCGTTACATTAACGTGCCGGGCTCGGGCCGGGCCTATAACGGGCTCGGGCCGGGCCGGGCCGCTTCTTAACGGGCCGGGCTAGGGCCGGGCTCGGGCCTAGCGGCCCATTTGCCACCTCTATGCCAGAGGGTTTGAAAAGGCAATAATTTCCACTGAATGTCTGTGTAGTTGTGTCATATTAGACTATACCTTGCTACTTTTTATCTAGTTATAATTTTCTATAACATCTTTATATATTTTCAATAGGAACCATATATGTAAGAAATTTGAGAAATTTTAAAATAGTGGAAGATTGTCACCTGGAGCGGCATAGCCGATTGTTCCCTTTATTCCAATTGTGCTACTTTGAGTTTGAGAGGACTCTGTGGTGGTTGTGATGAGTCTGGCTAACCCAAAATCAGCTACACGAGCAACGATGTCATCATCAAGAAGAACATTGCTTGGCTTCATGTCACAGTGAATGACTTGTGGTTCACAATGGTCATGAAGATAACATAATGCAGAAGCCACATCAAGAGCAATATTTAGTCTTTGAACAAGGTTCAAACGCTTTGATTGGTTTTCTCTGTGCAGCAACTCCTCTAAACTCCCATTTGACATATATTCAAAAACTAGAGCTTTGAAATCATTACCATTGTGATCCATGCTGGAGCAACACGTTAAGATCTTCACAAGATTCCTGTGCCGAATATTTCTTAGAGCATTGCATTCTGCCAGAAAACTCTTGGAAGCTCCTTTATGTTGAAGGTTAAGAACCTTTATGGCAACTATGTTGTTTTCTTCATGATCAAGAATCCCTTTGTATACAGAGCCGAAACCACCTGATCCAATTAAAGTGCTTGGTGAGAATCCACCGGTAGCTTGATGAAGTGTCTGGTAGGAAACCTTCGAAAGGAAGTTGATTGATGAGTCTGCAGATAATGGTTTTTTTTTGTTTTTTTGTTTTCTCCTCCAATAAAGAGCAAACAAGACTGCAAACAGAAGAGAGCACCCCAAAACTAAAGAAATTGTGAACTTTAGTTTGAAACCATGCATCTTTCTCTGCTTTGGTACTTTGATAGAGCATGCTGGTAGCTGCAATTCGGAAACACCACCACAAAGTTTGGTATTTCCAACGAACGATATTGCGCTTGTGTTTTGAAAGGCTCCTTCTTTTGGTACCTCACCCTCCAGATTATTGAAAGAAATGTTCAAATACAACAAGACTGAAAGTCTTTGTAGATCTTTTGGAATTTGTCCTGACAAGTTGTTTCGCGAAAGATCTAGATACCGAAGACCTTTCAGAGAAGCCAAAGAAGAAGGTATCGTACCTTGAAAGAGATTCCCTTTTAGGTAAAGATATTCAAGGCTCAGACATTCCCCAATAATTTCTGGAATTTCTCCAGTCAAATTATTTTCATTGATGTCTAGTGCATTGATATTCTTTAGCTTACCAACTTCCACAGGCAGGCTACCAGTTAGTGAGTTTTGTGATAAGTCGAGATAGATAAATGAGGATAAACCAATGACCTGTGATGGTATAACTCCACTAAGGCAATTCTGTGATATATCCATGTCCTGCAAATTTTGGCAGTTTCCAATACTTGGAGGAATGCTCCCTTCTAATTGGTTTAGTGATAAGTAGAGTCGATACAATCGAGTGAGGTTTCCTATAGAAGATGGGATCTGTCCAGATAATCTATTACCTCGTAAATACAAGGCTTGCAACTTTTGGAACTTCCCAAAAGAAGTAGGAATGGCACCTGTGAACCGGTTTTCCATCAGGCTTAAGATTATCAAATTGTTGAGATTCACTAATGAAGCAGGAATTGTTCCTGATATTTGATTCGCTTCAACGTAAAGTCTAATCAGTTGGGTTGACAAATTGGCTACAGACATGGGTAAATCACCTCCAAAATTGTTCCCTGCAAAACCAAGTCTTTCCAATTTGCTGCAATTTGTCAAGGATGTTATAAACCCCAAATCATTAGATGAATTACTTCCTAGATTATTGCTACTTAAGCTGAGCCACTGGAGATCGCGGAGATATCCAAGACTTGTGGGAACTTGGCCCACAAAGTTATTTCCCATAATATCAATTAATTGAAGCTGAGAAGCATTTGAAAAAGAAGCTGGGATTGGCCCAGAGAATTTATTTGCACCAATGCCTATTTGTTGGAGATTAGGCATGTTTAGGCCTATACCAGGGGGAATACTGCCCTTAAACGCATTACCCGTAATTGAGAAGATGGTCATAGATGATATGTTAAAAATGGAGGGAGGGATCATACCAGACAGTTGATTGGGACCAATGCCAAAAATGGATAAGCTTCTCAATTGGCCTATCTCCTCTGGAACCTTGCCCATCAACTTGTTCTCTCCCAATGAAAGTTGTCTGATGGATGAAAGATTTCCCAAGGAAGGTGGGATGCCTCCTATCAGATTGTTTGTGTAAAGAAAAAGATCCACAAGATTCATCAATGAACCTATCTCTGATGGAATTTTCCCCGTAAGGCGGTTTGATCCAAAACTTATGACTCTCAGCTCCCGGCACGAGCTCAGGTTGAGTGGAATTTCTCCATCCAACATGTTGTAAGTTAGATTTAGATACTGGAGTCGGAACAAATGACCAACTTGCTGTGGAATGTTGCCAGACAAGTTGTTACTTTGAAGGTTGATGGACCTGAGAAAAGAGAGGTTGCCTATGTGAGGCGATATGGTTCCATGCAAATCATAACCTGGAAGGTTCAAGACTGTTACTCTTTGATGCCTTGTGCCGCAAGTAATTCCATGCCAGCTGCACAAGTGAAAGGAGCTATTCCATGAGTTCAAGACCCCATGTGGATCAGTGACTATGGATTCTTTGAATTTGAGCAAAGCCAATCGATCCGTTTCATTTCCAAGTGCCTCTACAAGAGTGGTAGGATGGAGATTGTTCAAGGGAAGAACAAGGGTTATGACATGAAAGTATATAAACCAAAATGCCCAGAAGTTGGGTACCTGAATCCCCATTCAGTTTGCAGAAGCAACAGGAAGCTAGCTGATGTGAGAATTATGCAAGGCAAATTAATTAGATGAACTATCAAACTGTTGTGTTTAATGACCACATATAGATAGGGAGAAGAGTCTTATTGGTAATTAAGAAGTGGACCTGCTATCTCCTCTGTCCACATATAGAGAAGAAAATGGCAGTAGACATCAATATGGTCTATTAATTAATTCCTGTCCTCCTGGCCCAGATCTAGAAACATTGTTAATTTGCTTCTTTTTCTTTGGTCCCCATGCCAATTGATCAGACGGAAAAGAAAAAGATAACGAGTGCAAGGTTGAATTAATTGTTCATTTTTAATATTATTTAATCGGATAGGTACGTTGCCCGTGGCACTCAAGCAATTGTGAGAGCTAGCTCACCATCGCGTTTCTAAAGGGGTTGAAGGTTTCTGATAGGAACCCTATCTCTGATACAGACATGTAAGAGAAAATGAAATGAAATGAAAGGGAAATGCTGATAAAATTGATATTCAATCCTGCTGTGAGTTGAAAGGCTCTAACCTTGACCATATATGAATAAGAAATCACAGATGTAACCTGTTAAAATTAAAAACGAACAAATTAAGAGTCAAGACTTATCAGCTTGGCATAAATATTGTTTAAGCACTAATCAACCTACGTTAGAATAGGGGCAAAAGACAAACAGATATTGCAAACCAGATAATTAACCTAAAGCGAACTTGGAGGTTGACAATCCAAAACAGAGTTGAGCTTACAATTTCTAATCACTTTCCTAATGATCAAAAGGGTACAACTAGGTCCATAATCAGAGGTAAGCTACAGAAGCAAGTTAAAAATGTGATTAAAAAGACAAGTCAAAAATCCAAATACCAATTGACTTGGCAACAAAACAAAAACAAAAAAGAACTGCAAAAGAAAAAGCATACCTAAAAGGCATGAAGTGTTTGTTAAACACAATATACAAATTGCAATCATAAAATATACAAACACATTACATACAAGACATCAATATGAACATAAGTTATTCTGGTACAAAGCATTGAGACCAACTGGAAGACATTGGTGATGATACTTGATAGCTAAGCCTTCTGCAGCTGCTCTCTTCTCTTTAGTAATCTATATGGGACTAGACTCTGTATTACTTGGTGCGTTGAGAGAGTGCAGGGACTTATGCTCCCTTTATATTGAACTTAGAAACACAAGTCTCATCCCATAAGAGAGTTTGTGTTCTAACTCATTTACTTAACAACATGCTTATCTTTCTTATCACTTAAGATAAGATAATGATCTCCTACTACATTATCTCTTCAGATACAAAGAGATTATGCCTCAAGGATAGAGTCCCTATACATGTACCAATTGCCTCTCGTATTAAGGACACTAATAGTTGCTGATCCTTATAGTAAATCAAGTGATGACGTCCACATATGTTCTTACATTCTCCCACTTGGACCATCACTTGTTTACACAGCAAGAAATTAGCAGAAACCGAGTTTGACAATTATCTGAAGTGCGCGCTGGTATAGTATAGTCTGCATAATCATTTCAAAGTTCTGTCAACACCTTACAAGAACATTGAGCCAAGGAACAACAAATGACTAACATGCCAAGATATTCCAGAACCACAATGCTACTGCAAAATGCCACATGAACTGCCAACAAGATAATCTGAATTTTACATTAAGAACTGTATGAATCTGCTAAATATAATGTAAATAGTCCTGTCTATATGACTTTGTGCAATGACAAAATCCATGAAAGTACTGATTTCACCATAACCACTTCATGTACTTCCTGTATCCGAGTATGAAAACTGAATGCATTCATTAATAGGATTATCCATACTCACCAAACAATAGCAACAAGCATCATATCAGATTAATGTGGCTGTAAAATAAAATCATATAACAGCAAAATAAACACAAGAATTTGCTGTAACAGCTTTATTACAATGACTGAAATGTAATTGCTTCAAGTCTCAAACAAAACAAACAAGTTTTCAAAACAACTCCCACTGTTTTCAGCAATCTAAACTAGACAAAATGCCTAAATCTGCAACATGCTTCTGGAAAGCTGCAACTGAAAGAGCTTTGGTAAATGGATCAGCCAACTGTGACAAGGTGTCAATATTAGCTATCACAACGTCACCATGCTTAACCCTTTCTCGGACAGTATAATATTTCAAATCAATGTGCTTAGAATTCGAAGACCTCTTATTATTCTTAGTGAAGAATACAGCTGCTGTATTATCACAAAAGATTTTCAGAGGCCTGTTAATGATACTATCCACAAGATTAGTTTGAACCAGAAAATTCTTTAACCATAAACCTTCACAAGTTCCTTCATATACAGCAATGAACTCGGCTTGCATTGTAGAAGTGGCTGTGAGCTTTTGCTTGATACTTCTCCATGCAATAGCTCCACCAGCAAGCATATATACATACCCTGAAGTAGACTTTCCAGAGGCAGGATAGCTTCCAGCAAAATCCGAGTCTGTGAAGCCAACAACTTCCAGTTCTTTGACTCTTCTGTACACAAGCATATGATGCTTGGTCCTTTGCAGATACCTCAGTATTTTCTTGCCTGCAACCCAGTGTTTGTAACCTGGATTGGACTGAAATCTTGATAACACTCCCACTGCAAATGCCAAGTCCGGTCTTGTACACACTTGTGCATACATTAAACTCCCCACAAGTCTAGCATATGGCCTATTCTTCATGTCTTCTCTTTCCAGATCATTGCTAGGACACTGAGTTTTGTTCAATTTGTTCCCTTTTTAAATGGGGACTTCTCCATTTGAACACTGCTGCATTTCAAACCTCTTCAATACCTTGGTTATATAACTCTGTTGTGACAATCCCAGCAAGTACTTTGATCTATCTCTCTTTATCTCAATCCCAAGAACATATGCAGCCTCTCCAAGGTCTTTCATGTCAAAATGTTTTGACAAGAAAGTCTTAGTATCATTCAACAAATTAATATCACTACTGGCCAGCAAAATGTTGTCAACGTAGAGAACTAGAAAGATGAAGTTTCTCCCTTTTCTCTTCATATACACACACTCATCAACTAAATTTTCAGTGAAGCCATAAGAACTTATCACAGCATCAAATTTCAAATACCATTGACGTGAGGCTTGTTTTAATCCATAAATGGATTTATTTAGTTTGCAGACCAAGTGTTCTGTTCCAGGCTCAACAAACCCCTCAGGTTGCTTCATATAAATTTCTTCCTCTAATTCACCATTTAGGAAAGCTGTTTTTACATCCATTTGATGTAATTCCATATCATAGTGAGCTACTAGAGCCATTATGATCCTAAATGAGTCCTTAGTGGAAACTGGTGAGAAGGTTTCTGTGAAATCTACCCCCTCTTGCTGTGTAAACCCTTTGGCAACCAATCTGGCCTTATACCTCTCGACACTCCCATCTGCACACCTTTTAGTCTTAAAGACCCATTTGCAGCCTATAGCTTTGTGATTTCTAACAGGTTCAACAAGATTCCAGACTCCATTAATGGCCATGGAGTTGAGTTCAGCCTCCATAGCTTTAAGCCACTTAGCTGCATTATCACTCTCCATTGCCTGTTTGTATGTAAGAGGATCAAGATCATCTTCAATACCTTCTTCAACTTCTTGTAAATAGACAAGGTAATCATTAGGAATAGCTGATTTTCTCTCTCTTTGGGATCTTCTTGGTTCCTGAATATTTGCTTCTGGAACAGCTAGGACTGGTTCTTGAATTATAGGTTCAAGCTCAGGTATATTTGGTTGATTAGGTTCGGCAATAACTGCTGGAATTGTGACAGAGGCTATTGCATTAGTTGGCAAGATAAGAGGCTCAAAAGGAACAACAGTACTGGAGTGTGCAGTCCCATTGTTCTCTGGTAACTCACTAAATTCAAGCTCAAGGTCTTCCAGTTCTTGTGAATGAATCATTTCATCAAGAAAAATAGCTTTTGAAGTTTCAATAACCCTGGTAGTGTGACTAGGACAATAAAACTTGAACCCCTTAGACTTATCAGGATAGCCTATAAAATAGGCACTCACAGTTTTAGAGTCCAGTTTCGACTCTTGTGAGTTGCAGATTCTAGCTTCACCCTTGCAGCCCCACACGTGTGTATGATTCAAGCTTGGCTTTCTATTATTCCACTGCTCAAAAGGTGTTTTGGTCACTGATTTTGAAGGAGATCTGTTTGTGAGGTAATTAGCAGTTTTCAAAGCTTCTCCCCATAGAAACTTTGGTAATCCAGAAGTGCACATCATGCTTCTGACCATGTTTAACAGTGTCCTATTCTTTCTCTCTGCAACCCCATTTTGCTCAGGGGTCCAAGGTGTGGTGTACTGAGCAACAATGCCATGCTCCTGTAAATACAAAGCAAAGGGTCCTTTGCTTTGTCCAGCCTCTGTGAACCTCCCATAAAACTCTCCTCCTCTATCTGACCTCACAGTTTTAATCTTCTTTTCTAGCTGCTTTTCAACTTCAGTTCTGTAAATCTTAAACATGTCAAGGGCTTGTGATTTTTCAGACATTAAATACACGTAACAATATCGAGAATAGTCATCGATGAATGCTATGAAGTATTTATTTCCACAAATGGTTCTATGTGGAAAAGGTCCACAAATGTCTGTGTGAATTAATTCTAAAAGCTGTGAACTCCTGATGGCTTCTTTTCTTCTACTTTTAGTTGTTTTCCCTTTCACACATTCCACACAGATATCAAAATCATCAAAGTCCAGATCAGGCAATATATTTTCCTTAACAAGCAACTGTAATCTTTGTTTTGAGATGTGTCCCAGACGTCTGTGCCATAAGTATGCAGACTTCTCATTAAATTTTCTTTTAGTTCCAGTCACATTTACTGAGTTCTCAACTAACAAAATCTCTTTAGGATAAGAACAACAAAGCTGCCAGTAATCATTCACCAAAATTGCAGAACCAAGATAAACTGAAGCACGAGATATTTTTATTCCACTAGCCAAATCAATGTTAAAGCCATAATTAGCTTTTACAAGGGAAGAAATAGAAACTAAATTCCTTCTTATCGAAGGAATGCAATAAACTTCTTCTAAGTCCAAAAAACAACCACTATCTAAAACTAATCTGACTGTCCCTATTGCCTTGACAGCCACTCTCGTGCCATTCCCTGCGCACACGTTCATCTCACTCCTTCTTGGTGCCCTCTTCCTTAGATAACCCTGCATTGAAGTGATAATATGAATAGGTGAGCCGGTATCTAACCACCATGTATCAGGACTAACATCAACTAAGTTAATTTCAATTGGAAAAACTAACTTACCCTTCTTTGTCAGCCATCTCTTAAAAGAGTTGCAGTCCCTCTTCATATGGCCCTCTTTCTTGCAAAAGAAGCACTTAAACTTTCCCTTGCCCTTTCCAGTAAATGGTTTCTTAATTCCTGAATTAACTGGTTTGCTGGAATCACTAACAGACACGGCCTTGCTCTTGCCACCTCTCTTTTGCCACTGTGGTTTACTCACAAAGTTCACAGTCACTCCTTTTTCTCTACTCATTTTGTCCTCCTCTTGAACACAAACTGCAATCAGTTCATTCAGGCTCCATTTATCCTTTTGAGCATTATAAGTGGTCTTCAATTGACTATACTGAGTAGGCAGGGAATTCAAGGTCTGATGAACAATGAACTGGTCATCTAAGGGCATGTTCAGGTCTTTCAGCTTAGAGGCAATATCTATGATCTTCATAATGTGCTCTCTCATCCTTGTAGCACCAGTATACCTCATGGAAGTTAACGAGTCAAGCAAAACTCCAGTCTCAGCCTTAGCATTTTCAGTGAATTTCTCAGCAATAGAGGCCAAGAATTCCATTGCGGTTGCCTTATCATCTATGCTACCTCTGACTATATCGGTCATTAACCTTTTCATTATCAGCAGAGACATCCTATTGGCTCTTGTCCACTCAGTTGCAAAGGCTCTTTCCTGATCTGAGCTATCATCAGTAATCACTGGTGCAGCTTCAGTGAGGCAAAAATCAATCCCAGTTAATCCTAGGTAGATCTCAATGTCAGATTTCCACTTCTTGAAGTTGGAACCATTGAGAGGCTCGATGGTAGCTAGGCTTAGTCCTGAATAGTTTATTGCTGAAAAAGAAAAAAGAAAAGCCTAAGTTTTCTTTCTCAAGTCTTATGGGAGTTTTGTTAAGACAGAAAACAAACAAGGAAGCAAAACAAAACAAAACATAAGCAGCCAGATCACAAAAGCAACTTATAAAGCACAGAATCAAGTCCCAATATGTATCCTTATATTTATCAAGTCTCCCTGTATGTTAGAACAAGATAAATTTCTTTAGTTTCCATATCACAAAACCAAATAAGAATTAAGCAAAAAATTTCGCAAGTTCAGTCAATACCTGTGTGGCAAGAAAAGAACTAACAAACCATATATTGCTCAATTTTACTGTGATGTGCTGCATTATACTTTAAAATCATGAAAACAGTCAATCCTCCTGTAAGAGATACAGTCATGACTTTAAATAATAAATGCACAATTTCATAGTTCTGTTGCTTAATGATCATTGAGAGAACCTGTGATGGTTTGCTGTGTGCAAGAACATCACTAAGTTATCACTTTTTCCAGAACTTATCATTGGTTCTTAATGTTCTTATAAATGAAATAAGAAACACCAACTATATCTGCAGAATGAAATTTTAACAAATTCTCAATTTTGGGAGTCTTCAGTTGTTAAAATTTTGCAGATGTACATATATATATTCATCATTCGATCAAACACAATGGCAAATCTAAATCACCAACTATGTCATTCAAATCACAACAAGGTCAGAGACGTATATACAGATGCTATAATCCATCAAACATGTCCAACTAACCAACTGGGCAATTTTACAGCTACCTAGCCTATGTGCGTCCCAGGTACGCTCTAGGTTTGTCATGCCATTGATCGAAATTAAATTTGCAAGTTTTAAGGTTCAATTGAAAACATACCCGGAATTCGCTCCAGCGCTGCAAAATTGGGTTAGCCAGAAAACCCAGAACACAGATGCTCATGTATATCAATTCAGATATTTAACTTGATATAAATACCATATAGAGACGAAGGAATTATATCAATGAAACCTAGAAGTTGAGAAAACAATAACAGCGGCACATGATTCTCAGTCATAGCGGAAGCAATTGAGTTTATAAAAATCTCAGGCAAAAGGGTCATTTTCCTTTATTTATAAATAAGTCATTTTATCAATGAAAGCTTGTACGTTTTCTTTCAAACAGAAAAGGTTTATATAGATTATGACAAAACTCTGATACCAATTGTTAAACACAATATACAAATTGCAATCATAAAATATACAAACACATTACATACAAGACATCAATATGAACATAAGTTATTCTGGTACAAAGCATTGAGACCAACCGGAAGACATTGGTGATGATACTTGATAGCTAAGCCTTCTGCAGCTGCTCTCTTCTCTTTAGTAATCTATATGGGACTAGACTCTGTATTACTTGGTGCGTTGAGAGAGTGCAGGGACTTATGCTCCCTTTATATTGAACTTAGAAACACAAGTCTCATCCCATAAGAGAGTTTGTGTTCTAACTCATTTACTTAACAGCATGCTTATCTTTCTTATCACTTAAGATAAGATAATGATCTCCTACTACATTATCTCTTCAGATACAAAGAGATTATGCCTCAAGGATAGAGTCCCTATACATGTACCAATTGCCTCTCGTATTAAGGACACTAATAGTTGCTGATCCTTATAGTAAATCAAGTGATGACGTCCACATATGTTCTTACAGTGTTTAAGTAAATATGGAATACAATAATAAAGGAGAAGCAAATAAGAATAGAATAAATTTTTATTGACGAATATGTGTCTCTATATATAGAGAAACACAAGAGTACAATCTACATCATAATTGAAATCATATTCAATGTATAATCCTTATGTTATACTAACTAAGATACTCCTAGGTTAACAAGGCACACACAAAGTAGGTTTCATTCAACATGAAGAGGTTTTTGGAAAGAAGAAACATAGATGTGAAAAGCAAGATTTGTTAGGAAAAAAAGACAAACATAAAGCTCTTACGAAGAAGAATAAACAATCAAATGGATTCTATAGTATATATACTATATGTGAAATGCATAACAACTTGAACCGGCAACAAGGCAGCGACGGTAAGAGCATAAAGACTTTTATGACATGTTTACTTACTTAAAATTAGTATGGGAATAAAAGAATTGATTTCCATTCCTGAGTTCTCTTGTGTTTACTAACATACATATGAATCAGAATAGTTGTGGGTCCCACAAAAAAGTGACTAAAAAAGTGAAATCCATTCCTGAATATCTGGAGCTTGATTTCAAGTAAGTAAACATGCCATTAGGGTACTAAAATCTTTTATCGATTGCTTTTTTTAACGATTACACAGGGTGCCTGTTAATTTGGACCCTCCTTGTTGCTTGTTTGGCTTTAATGAAGTATATTTTGACCAAAAAAGAAAAGGTTTCACCAAGCAATAAATGAAAACAACGAATGGGGACACCATGTGTGAATGAAGCCTCCTTATGTGAGAATGAATCCTCCTTGTATTATTATTATTTTTTTTCTTGAGAAGCTACGCTAGGTGCATCTCAAATTGGCAGGCTAACAGATTTCTATATCCTCAACTCACGATTCTGGCCTGAATAGCATCAGAATATGGAACCTGCCAATGCATGAGATTTTGTATGCCATCTAGTTATTAGAAATATAAGGTTTGTTCAATTCTAGGTAGTACTTAAAGTAGTATTCTAAAATTCAAGACACAAATATGTTACTGCTGCACAATTCGCGTGGTCCAATGAGACACAATGTAACATCAGTTGCCTTTTGCAGTAAAACGTGACTCAGAATATAACTTAGCACAGATGAGGTTAAGATTGTCTAGAACTTACGTTTTTCTTGTTCTAGGCAGTATGCTTGCTTTCTTGGCTTGTTTTGGGTGAAGCTTTTTGTTTCCCCAATTTCTCTTTTCGTGTGGATTGCTTGCTGGTCCGCTGCTTTGTAATCTCTCTTTATTAATAGCAATAAAGTCTGGTTTCTTTCAAGAAAAAAAAGAATATATGTAGTAAAGATGAGGTTAATTGCACTTACATACAGAAGATGAAGATGTATACATGTTATGGTAATGATTCTTCTTCAAGTCTAATTGTTGATGCATAGGACTTTCTGAAAAATTAAAACAATGATAGTCATATATCTTGCAAGGAGAAGTAGGGTGTTCATCCAGCTGCAATTAAAAGCATTCAAATCCAGAAGTGAAGTTCTGCAGTTTTTCGACATCGATAAACACCAATAGCAATTTAACCCAATGAAAAGTCTGGAGTTGCCACTGAATAATATATATAGAAATTAAAACATGAAAATTGGTACATTTGAGCAATAAGACAACCAATGGAAATGACAATCTAGCAAGAAATTGTCTTTTTCAATGAGTACTTGTTTCTTTGTTAAATACTTAAAATGCATAAGCTACTGATCCATCTATAAATTCATGAAGTATTACTATTAATTAGTATTTGCAGATTAAGTGCAATGTTGTCATTTCAATTTTCCAGACATCACATGTCAGTGAGGATGATTTGATCCATATATAAAATATTTCATTACATGCAAATTGACCAATATTTTGAACTGAAAATAGAACGGAAGAGAGTCTGTGATGAGGTGTCATATACTGGAACAGCTAGCAAAGATGTTTCCAGAGCACAACAATTAAATGAGTACAACATTGCAAAACACAGATCAAGGAGGAATATTAAGAGGCCCAGCAAATTCCAAGATTAATGGAATTAATAGCCTAGGAACTCTGAGTTGGTTAGGCTTTGAAACTTGTTATCTTTTAATTGTTTTATTTTCATTGTTTCTTGTTTATATAAGACGAAGGGATGTAAAAGGTCCAGCAGCTTATGATGAATTAATATCTAATGACAAGTTATTGTCAAAAGAAGTCTCTTGCATGTTCTAGCTTGCCTTGGTGATAATTCCAGTTCTCTGCAAGTTCTTGTTTGAACTACATCAGTCTGACCTGCAAAAGCTGATTCTTTCTCTAATGTGCAAGCAGCATCAACATTTCGACAACATTACAACTCCAGAATTTTTTAGTGTTATATCACAGTACTAGTTTCTCAGTTGCTAGCCTCTGTTCCACAATTAAATAAAGGCTCTTTGACCAGGACTGATGTTTTCTTGAAGATATTTAAGTACATCTTTTCTTCTTTTTTTATAATCAGCCTTGAAGAACATCAATATGCTATGAGTCTCAAACCGATCCTTCATCTTTTGAAAATGTCCTGAGCCTTCCTCATTATCCATCCAAAACCCAATTTTTTCCACCCAGTTGTGTATTTTGAAAGTCAATATGTTTTTAGAACCAATTGAGAATCAACTAGTCACCTAGAAAATAGAAAAATTAATATGAGGGACATGAAATGTATCAAAACAATGAAGGGAAGGTATTCCATGCACGGAACGTGCACATGCACGTAGCGCTGAGGTGCACACGATCATGATTTTTAACGGTCAACCGTTATGATCAAATTAGTCAAACAAAACTGAACCGTTGGATCTCTATTTGGACGGCTGAGATTAAACGTGATGTTGCACAGACCGTGCATAGAATAATTTCCGAACAATGAAATCACAGAATGCTGCCATAAAATAAACGTGGAGTATGAGAGAGAGAGAGAGAGTGTGGTGAAGCAAACGTACGTACTTTGAATCTTTGACTGGGGGTCATTATTTGGCCATTGGGCTCTAAGCTCATTTCAAGCCTACCCGGTCCAGCTCGTACTATAGGACTGATTGACCCGGCCTTTTATTTTTAGGGTAGAGCTTGGACTCAAGTATTTAAGTTCGGTCCGGCCCTAAAATTCCTTTTGGACACTTTTTTGCTTTTACATCATATTGGCAAAAATTAATATTCTTATTCAAAAGAGTTCAGAATTTTACTTTGCGTCTAGGATGAGAAAGAAATATGTTGATGGGCTTTGCTTGTGCAGTTAAAAATTAATATATTCTTATTACACTTTTGCTTCTTGTGTGATTGAAGATTATATATCTTAGAGAAGTAGCTAGTACTATCCTAAATTAATATGATCCCATCTTAGTGCATCATCACATTCATTCGTATTCTTTTTCTTCTGTTATCTTCTCTCTTAATGGCAAGTTCCTTTTCGCGTTGAATCTTCCTCTAATTGTTTACTAGTATCGGAAAGAAAGGTCAGAATGATGGATGCACATTTAGTTATCGGGGACGACATGCCACTCGTATGATTTTCAGGTGCACATTTCTCTTCCCATTTTTCTATTTCAACTTTTAAGTCCGGCCAATTGTCTATGTATATGTTATGACCATGTTTGTAAGTAGCTAAATTTTAGCTGCAAAAAAGTATGACCTGAATGTACTTGTTAAGATTGTGAATTTGTATCGGGTCATAAATTGGAAATTCAGTTAAATTTATGCAAATTTTAATATGAAGTATATATGTTAGATCAAAACATATATCTTTAACTAATAGTGTCCTTGTTTTAAATTTTTGACAGACACTCTACATGATTCAAATTTTTTTTATTGAAAGACAAAATATTGTCAAATGTGGATTGTACGTGCATCCTACTCAATTAGATTGGTATAATTCAGATAGCCTCGTGAACACATGCTTTGCATGTGTACGTATGACAGTTTGTTTCTCGAGAAAAAAAAAACAGAAAAATTATATGAGAAAAAAAATGTCGGAAGTTATATCGAGAGAGATGTGGGTAGGTATTTTTTTTGTAGAAGTGGATAGTTATTTTTCTGTAAATGTGAATAGATGTGAGTAGTTATATATCTAAAATGTTATTTACTATAATATCCCTCATATATTAAAAATAATTTAAAATTAATATATGGTTTAAGAGTCATCATGTCTTTTCATACTCAATTTGCTTGACAAAGTGAGTTCTCTTAATATATACTAGCAATTCAACACACACGATGTGTGTGAAAAAAATCCATGAATGAATCCGTTTCTCCACATTGGGGAGAAATTAACGTGGGGACATATGTCAATATTTTTTGTCATTTCTAATGTATTTTAATATATGAGGGCTATATCTGTCAATTTTTTAGTTATTGTTGACAATATGTGTTCTCTTAAATATAACTAGAAACAATACACACCCGATGAGTCTGCATATGAGCAGTTAATTGAAATTGATATGAGAGTAGTGTAGTGGGTAGTTAATGTAGATAATTATATTTTTATATTATTTCTTTAACATTATTGACCCTAACTACTAACTTTGGTTTTTTTTTTTCTGTTTTGATTAATATTGTGAGTTCTCTTAAATATTACTAGAAACAATACACACCCGATATAGAGATTTTTCTATGCGACCGTTACGTCATGTCAAATATATGACTTCCCAATAAAAATCTGTCAATTAAGTGAAACTTTTTTAACACCTTAGCATTGGGTAAACCCTAAACCCTACCCAAAAACCCTAAGGATCCGTGTTCAATGCTGAGGTGTTAAAATCTACTTGATGGATTTTTATTGGGAAGTCACATATATGACATGGGTGACGGTTATATCTAAAAATTTCTTCATCCGATGGGTGTAGGTAGTTAATTGAAATAGTTGTGGAGTAGTAGGTAGTTAATCAATAGTAGAATATTATTTATTTTTATAATTTTTTTATTATTTTTGTTTTTACATTATTGACCTTAACTGCTAACTGTTTTATAAAGTTTTTTAATATTTAAAGGGTATTTTGGTACATTTTTTATGTTTTGATTGACAAAGGGAGTTCTCTTAAATAATAACTAGTCTTGTGGACACATGCTCTGCATGTGTATGACATTTTTTTTTAAATTATATGAGAAAACAAAATGTGGAAAGTTATCCGGAGAGAGGTGTACGTGGGTAGTTATTTCCGTGTAGATGTGGGTAGTTATTTCCGTGTAGATGTGGATAGATAGGTAGTTATCTTTCTGCAGATTTTTTTAATTTTCTTTTTTATTTATTTATTTGTGTTTAGACTATTTTATATCTGGTGATTAAGATGTATATATAGTTATTTAATGTTTAAAGGGTATTAATGTAAAAAAATTCTGTTTTGATTGACAACGGGTGTTCTCTTAATATATAGTATTGATATAGATATAGATAATAATATATTTTACCTTCTAAAAAAAAATATATAATTCAAATTAGTAACCATACTAATTTATGAAACTATGAAATTAAAATGCAAGTCAAATGGTACAATCAAGATGAGCAGCCATAATGTAATTTTTTTTCCCGGTAATTTCGTATATATTATGATTGCTTATTTTGAATTGTATCAATGTGAGTAGATTTATATATATGTACCATTCGATTGTGGAAAATGGTTTGTCTTTTGATAAAAAAAATAGAAACTCATAAAGTTTCGACCGATCACCGGTAAACAAATAATTAAAAAACCAGGGATGAATTCCTTAGAATTTATAACTAATAGCTCATGCCTACTTGTTTTTCAGCACAATATATATCAGAGAAACTTAGATCAGATAACAAAAAGAAGTCATGGCAAGTAGGAGTGACATAGAAAAGGGTAAAGTGGATGAAAGTAGTGATTCGAATCTTGTAAAGCCTGGGGTTAGAAGTAGTGTTGAAGAATTGAGAAGCACATTGCTTGACTGTGATCCACCTATGCTACCTACGTGCTGCATCTTTCGAGTTCCTGAGGTGCTCCGGAGACAAAACAAAGCGGCATATGAACCAAACATTGTCTCAATCGGACCCTTTCACCGAGGTGGTAGACAATTTCAACTCGTGGAAAAAGTGAAAAAAAGGTATTTGACATTCCTACTTTCACGCCTGAATATATCCTTGGATAGGTTGATCGAACGTGTAATCAAGGAATTGGAACAAACCGCACGAGATTATTATGCAGATACATTCCATGATCTTGACCAAAACAAGTTCGTAGAGATGCTGATACTTGATGGTTGTTACTTGATAGAATTATTTCTCAAGGGACCTGTCGAAGAACAACAAGATGAGGACGACCCCATTTTCAACGCGTCTTGTATGCTCGAATATCTATACCATGACCTTCTGTTACTAGAAAATCAGCTGCCTTGGTCTGTGCTCGAGTTTTTCTATAACCTAATTGAGTGGGGTAACGTTAAAATTAAAGCCCTCAGTGAAGTGGTGATCGACTTCTTCAAACCATTCATGGCTGCAGATCGAGACGCTACAATCTTCAGCAACCCCAAGCCCGAGTCTAATCCTGAGATTCATCACATACTTGATCTGATTAGAACTGCCCTCATTCAGGAGGAACATCAAGACCAAAGCCCGTCGACCACCATCAGCCACTTGCCGCAAAGGATTCCTAGTGCGGCTACACTTTTAAATGCCGGCGTTAAATTCAAAAAGGGAAACGCAGGCTGCATATTGGACATAAAGTTCAAAAACGGGGTTTTCACAATTCCGCCAGTGACAATCGACGAGAAGACAGAACCTTTGTTCAGGAACCTTATAGCCTACGAGCAGTGCTTTCACAGTTGCAAGTACAGGATAACATCCTATGCGGTATTGATGTGTAACCTCATCAATACGAGCAAGGATGTGGATCTTCTCTGTGAAAAAGGGATAGTAGTCAACTGGTTGAGTGCTAAGGATGCTTCTAAGCTCTTCAACGAGCTTTACAAAGACACCACAATCAATGAGTTCAACTACCGGATACTCTGCAACGATGTGGATAAATACAACAGATCTTTATGGGGCAAATGGAAAAAGAAATATATATGTAGATTGAAGATTGATTATTGTGATACACCATGGGCTACTATCTCAGTTCTTGCAGCCTTTGTCCTACTGGTCCTCACCTTTTTGCAGACAATATATACAATCCTGCCTTACGATCCTGATCCCGCGCCCGCGCCTGGTTAATGCTAGCTGGACGTCCGTCCTATATATTATATATGTTTCATTTTGTCCTTCATTTTCTTTCAAGCTAAAGAGACTTGGCCATTGGACGTGTAATATTTGTTTTGATGTTGATACATTATTGCACCTAAAGAGACTCTGAATACTGTTCTTGTCTTCTTCAAAATGTCTGTACAACCTTGATAACCATGGCTGGTTTGTTTTAAGGTCGATCAATTCCAAATAATTGCCATATCAATTCATTAATTTCCATCATCATCATCACATGTAGTAGTAGACCAACTTCATGCAATATGCACCCTATCTGGTCAAAATTGTTCTGTCATGAATGTGTTGATACAATATTATGTACTTAAATATAATTTACCCGATCAAATACTATTCTTATCTAATGTGTGTAGAACTCTGCAGGCTGAATGGAAAAGTGGAAAGAGACCTTGAGGCAAGTCTATTTTGATACACCATGGAAAGTTCTTCTTTGATTGCAGACTCTAATTGTTGATGCATCGGACTTTCTTAAAACAAAACGAATTTACAATGTTAGTAATATATCTCTTAAGGAGAGCAGGTCGGGTGTTCATCCTGCTGCAATTAAAAGCATTCAAATCCAGAAGTGAAGTTCTGCAGTTTTTCGACATCTATCGATAATTAAACACCGATAGCAATCAAAAGTCTGGCAGTTGCCACTGAATAATATATAGAAATTAAAACATGGAAATTGGTACATGTGAGCAATAAGACAACCAATGGATATGACAATGTAGCAAGAAATTGTCTGTTTCTGGGAGTTCTTGTTTCTTTGTTAAATTGCATAAGCTACTGATCCATCAATAAATTCTATCAAGTATTACTATTTGCAGATTAAGTGCAATGTTGTCATTTTAAATTTGCCAGACATCACTTGTCAGTGAGGATGATTTGATCCATGCATATAGAAAATATCAAGAATGCAAAGTCTGATACCACCTAGCAGTTTCATTAAAAAGAAGACATTCGTGACATGCAAATTGACCAATGTTTTGAACTGAAAATTGAACGGAAAAGAGTCTGACCTACAAAAGCTGATTCTTTCTCTCATGAGCAAGCAGCATCAACATTTCAATTAACAACATTACAACTCCAGAATTTTTTAGTGTTACACAGTACTAGTTTATCAGTTGCTTGTCTCTGTTCCACAATTAAATAAAGGCTCCTTGACCAGGAGACTGATTTTTTCTTGAAGAAATTTAAGTACATTTTTTCTTATTCTCAGATCAACAATTGTCTTAATCTCCTAAAAGTCCCACTTGATGACCGAATCCTCTTCTCTATCATCTCTTTCTCTTCCAGTAAGACACAAGCCTCCGAAGCATTTTTATCATTTCCTTTCATATTTATAAGAACTGAAAATTCGGGGATGCTCGGTAAAATTAAACTGCTTCAATATCATGTACTTCCACACTTTAAAGCCATCTCTATTTCATCTTTCTCGCCAAATATATCATCATTGTATATGTATTTGTATCTAGCTCACATAGTTTGATGAACTAAATTGCTCATATGGTCAATCAAGCAATTCAAAGTGATGTTGCTGGTCCTGGATTGGGTGTAACACCTTTGAAATCCATATCGATCACTTAAGACCCAACCCTGTACACGTTCTTGAACTTGTTAACTTTACAAAAAGCACCAAGGAAGGTTATAATCAGCCTTGAAGAATGCATCAACAGCATATTAAATCCAAGTAATATAATTATAAAAACACTAATAGCATTCATGCCCCGAACAACCTCAATGGCTTCGCCCACCCTCCCTGCCTTGCAAAGAGAACACCAATCAACATGAATTATTTCTGCAATATGCTATAGGTCTCAAACCGATCGATCCTTCATTTTTTGAAAATCTCCTGCGCCCTTCCTCACATGCTTGGACTTGCACAAAGCACTCAGCAGGCCATTGAACTTTTCCTTTACATCAACTGTATGAGTGTCGGTCAAGACATGCATATCTTTTTGTTGGGAGCTAGAGAAATTTGCCACATTAATGGGATCACTTGAACTGTCCTTCTGAGACATTATTATCCATCCAAAACCCAATTTTTCCACACAGTTGTGTATTTTGAAAGTCAATATGTTTTCATGAACCAATCAGGGACATGAAATGTATTAAAAACAATGAAATCACAGCATGCTGCATCACCAAATTGCACTGTTTACACAAACATAAAGCTTATACTCACCAAAAAGGATCAATTAATGGATAAAGTTTACTAACATGAAAAAGAAGATATCCATAAAATTCTTTACAACTGTATGTTTGGGTAATTAGGGCAGCATAAATGGAAGGATATTTATAGTATTTTAATCTTTTAATCAGAGAAATGGAGCTGAACTATTCGGGGTTAGGACCGGTGCATCGCTAGTAAGTGAAACACCTTTACTTATTTTGATTTTTGAACTTCATGCCTCTTATTCATCTTTTTAAATTTAATTGTAATATCTCTACAATTGTTATGAAGTAAATTTCATTTTCAATTGCTGTCCACAATATCTATCTATATGCATCCAGTAACAGAAATGGGAGTTTAGTACATGACTGAACATGTTTATTTCTTCACAGCTAAACAATTTGCTTATACGTACTAACACACTCCTTGTCTCATTTTCTTAATTATTAGCAACTAAATAATTCAAACTTCTCTAGTTTAAGGACTAGAGATATAGCAAGCTAAAAGGAACTAAATGTTTGTACAGGTGTCATGGTGTGATATGTTTCCCATTTTCTTTATATGCGTTATGCATAGTATCATATGACTAATTGCAGTACTTTTTTCTTTAAATATATTTTCAGGTTGGTACAGGTGTAACAAATGCATTGATTAGTGCACGAAAAGCTTTGGATAAATCCTTTGCTGGTGAAGCAGAAGATGTTCCCATATTATCAACTAGTGCAGCCTATGGGGTTTATATGGCAGTTTCTAGCAATCTAAGGTACGACTACTAGGGTTTGCAAATTTAAGTATGTCTGTAACATGGTTATTGTAATTGGAAACCACACTACTACTTGGTCATAGCAGGTCATAGATTTGTAATGATTTATTTTCTGCATTATCGCAACTCACACAAGAATATACCTTTTGTTAAAAGGTACCAAGTTCTCGCTGGAATAATTGAACAACGTATTCTAGAACCCTTGCACTGAGTGCAATTTGCTTTGCTGTTCGAACTGGAAACACATTCTTGGGGTCCTTGATGTAAGATCTGAGTTATCCTTGAATTTCATTCTATGATTCTATCACTATTTTTGTGTTTTGCTATGCATGTCTCATAATTAATCCATATTCTGGGACAGGTGGGTTGATTATGCACATTGGATTGGAATTCAATAGATACAGGATTAGAGCATAGGATCCATAAGCTACATCATTGTGTAAGTGTATTTTTGAAAGGAATAGATTTATTTTATGGTTTTAGTTTTGTTCATCCTCGATCTGTAGTTAACATGAAAGCTGAACTGTGCTTTTTGTTACTAACCTTTCCTTGATGTTAAACGAAAGTCGTAGGATGAAAAAGGCAGTATGTGATCAAAGACTTGCTGATTAATGCATGTTATTTATGAAAAGGATGTTGCTTGAAGAGTGATCCTAGTTTTTTCTCTAGTTCAATTTATTTGTAGCTTTTTTGAGCTGCATTTCAGATCTCAGCTGATTTTTTTTATTATTTGTTTTTAGGTTTTCATTTTCACTGATCTTGTCATCGTATTGTATGGTTTAACAATGTTTGGAATGCCCTTCGAATTCGAAGGTAATCTAACATCTCTAACTAATCCATTTGTTGCATTGGAACCAAGTATGTTCTTAGATTTTTTATGCTAGGAACTAAACTTCACTTCACAAAGACACAAAATGGTAGAGAATTGACACAAATCGCAGTTTAACAGTGTTTGGATATGCTTGTGTTTCTTGGTACATGTAACCCACCAAAAGGTGCAATGCTCTGAAAGGCAGAGCATTTTTAATGCCCATGCGTCCAACAACATGTCAGGACTACGAAATTGAAATGAGCAGAACCACTAATAGTAATGCTTTCTAATATCAGGACTTTGAACTCCTTACTACACCAATCAACTTCAAGAAGCTCAACAGGTTTTTCAATGCAGAATATACATGGAACCCATTGTAATTAATCTCATAGTAACAAATTTATTATTTCCCCAGAAAACCAAATGAAACTACTACTGGAAATTGATAAAAATAAAAATCTAAATACCTGCTATTGCAAGAGAAGAAATACTGCTTTCATTCACAATTGGCCTCAGTAAAACCTTATCCGATTAAAATCCAACGGTCCAGAACCCCGAGAGGTGAGAATTGCATCACTATAGTTTGAGTACATCCCAACTAGGTTAGCACCTACTCAACTACCAATCATTTGCATTCCTCAAACCTCAACAACAACCAACATTATCAAAATCGACTATTTTTCACACTCTGAGGCTTCAACAGGAATTTCTACTCAAGAGCTTGGTCTCATCCATACTTCAAGTGTAGCACTTCTTGATGGCATGTTTCATGTTTGTGTCCTCTGACTTCATCAGTGTTGCAAACATGGGGAAAATAAATAAATAATAGAAACCATTGAATTTGGAAAGCAAACTTTTGAAATAAGATTGCAAACTATAGTACCTACTAGCTAGCTTTAGTGAACTGAAATGGCAAGTGTGGTTTAAGAAGAACTCCAGATGGAAAAAAAAGAAAGAAAAAAAACATCAGTTTTGATAGGACACCATGTTCGATCAGTTGATAATAATCAAATTGAGCTAGTTATCATCGAAAAAAATGCTTGAAACTAAGTTGAATCAGTGAATCTAAACAGGGACAGTCATGATTTCTGACAAGAACAGAGGTGATGACTTGATCAACAAGAAATGGCTTGGTTAATCGGGATAAGAGTGATTCATTCAACATGTTATTATTTTCAATCCTTACTAAATCCAGACGTGACATTATTATTAAGGTGGATGTTGTCTGAAATTAGAGCTAGGTACCTGGAGAGTAGGGGAGTTCGTCAATCAATTTGTATGCAAGGGATGTGGGCTATTTTGGGCCAATATGGTTTTGCTGCATTTGTGTCCTCAATTTGTAGAGGACACTGAGTGATCCAAAGTTGCCTAAAAGAAAGAGGCAGGCCCTCCTCTGGAATGGATCCAGAGTTGAGATTATTAAATGTTGGATCATGTCTCTCAGCATTGTGGAGCTCTTGAAGCGATGCAATCCTTCTGGTACCTTGGAAAGATTTCCACACTTTTTTAAATTCTAGATATTCAAGCTTGCAAGCAATTACTTGCAATGGCAGCAACTCTTTCTCTGCTCTTCAACAAGGGCAGAGTTGTCTTCGATATACAAACGATGAAGAGAAATCAAGTGTTTCAGTAATCTATCCTCCTCATTCTGAAATGCCCATGTCAGTTCCTCACAACCACTAATCTCCAATACTTTAACCTTGGACAAGCCTTCACAAGTTCCTCTGTTTGGATTTTGAATTCTGAAATCTTTGAAAAATGGAAGGACTCTAGTGAGTCAAAGTGAACTTTACTTGTATGAACCACAAGTTTTGCCTTTCATTTCATACTTACAATGGTGGACCTCCCACTTTCCAAAAGCTCTGTTCTTTTATCTATTTTGGTCTCAACTTTCAACAACTTTTATCTATTCTGTCATATGTATATAGCATCTGAATATAGAGCATTCTCGACTTTGTGGTGGATATCCATTTTTCATGACCTGCCAATTCAATTTTTTAGAAATATCAAGTCTATTTGCTACAAATATCAATGAAACCAAACATATAATGAGGTTAGTGTCACTTACAAAGAAGATTCCATTGTACTTGGTTAATCACACATATATAACTCAAGGCCAAGAGTATGTGTCCGTTTGTTCTGTCTTATATCACCACGTCATCAATTTCTAGGAAAGGGATGTGGGCTACTTTGGGCCAGTATCGTCCTTTCCTACATCTCTCTTCTAGCAATGGACAGTGCCACATCTGAAGTTGCGCAAGTGAATGAGGCAGGCCCTCCTCTGGAAGAGATTCTAGCTTTTCACAATTCCAGAGTTCAAGGCGTTCAAGAGAGGTGAGGAACTGAAAGCCGTTGCTCAGTTTCTTCAGATTTGGGAAGCCACCGATGTAGAGTCGAATGAGTGATTTGGGGAGCAGCATTTCATTCTCCTTCTCCTTGTCAGCAGGTGGAAAGGACACCAAATCTGGATCTCCTTCTCCATAAAGAGTCAACTCTCTAAGAGAGGTGAGCCTGAGAAATCCTAGAGATTCCAAGAGCGCCTTACAACTCTTGATCCTCCAAATTCTGAGTGATATTAGATTGGCGGGAAAGCCCTCTCCTGCTTCTAGAAAGGAAGTCAAACCTTCAAAGTAATCAAGTGACAGTTCCTGAAGAGAGTTGAGATTGTGCATGTCTCTCACCTCCAGTTTCTCGCAACTTCCGATGGAGATGCTTCTGAGGTTTGACTTTGAGGTGGCTCTTCTTGACAACGCCAATCCGCCACTCACACTTGGCAATGACTCAATATTCGTGAGGAAGAACAGACTCTCTGGTAAGGATTTCAGATTTGAGCAACCATCAATATCAATTACTTCAAGGCAACAACTATCGTGGAACTTATCAGCTATTGATTCCAGCTGTGTACATCGAAATATACTAAAGTGTTTAAGCGCCCTGAGAAATTGGCCTTTGAATGATAAGGACATCAGAGATGAACAATTCGATATCCATAAGTACTCAAGGCAATAACAAGAAGAAGACAAAACACACACCTCTTCCTCCTTTTCTATTAATGATTTCAAATTTGGACATTCCCAAATCTCTAGTCTTCTTAGACTTGGAGGAATCTGGTATCTTGCAACGTGCATCAAAGATTCGCAACCCCAAATATGCATGACTTTTAGAGAATGTGGCAGACCAATATCTGGAATAGAAACTAGACTTGAACATCTATATATGTGAAGCTCTTGAAGAAACGTCAGGTGATGCAACCCTTCTGGTACCTTCAAAAGACTTCCACAGTTTTTTAATTCCAGATATTCAAGCTTGCAAGCCAACATTTGGGATTGCAGCAACTCCTCTGCTTCTTTTCCTAGCTCTTCAACAAGGGATAAATTGTTTTCAATTTCCAAGCGACGAAGAGAAATCAGGTGTTGCAGTATTCTATTCTCATTCTGAAATGAAGATGTCAGCTCCTCACAACCTGTAATCATCAATTGTTTTACATTTGACAAGCCATTCACGAATTCCCCTGGTTGGATTCTAAATTCTGAAACATTTGAAAAAGCAATGGACTCTAGTAACTCTTTAACCTTTGTCAATCCAACTGCACTTGTATGCACCACCCCTTTGCAACAGTGGATGCCTAATTCATGAAGCTGTTCGTAATTGGTAAGTGATATCACCAATTCCTGACACTTAAAAATCTCAAGCTTTGCTAATGAATCAAGGTTCTTGGGTAACCTACCCTCCAATTTAGGGCATTCTTTTATGGTAAGCATTTTCAGGCAAGCGAAAACCCCAATACCCTTATCTTGTTGGCAAGGGAACCACTCCTTCCAATTCTTCATACTCTCAAATGTAAGGTTCTCTAACTCTGGAAAAGTACTCACGCTTCCTTCACCATAAAATTCAGGACCAACACTTTCCACTGCATCCATTCCTTGTATATGAAGTTCTTTGAGACAAGGCAATTGTCCAAATGGTGGCAAGAATTGACAATGATTACAACCTACTAACCTTACAAACACCATATTGGAGAATGAAGGATCTCCAATCCATGTTGAAAACTTCAATCCAGCATAGCCGCTGATGGTCAACTCTTTAAGCTTCCTATGAGGTTGTAACATGTCAAGTATGACTGCTGCAATTTCTGTTGAGACACTAGAATCGGACCATTCAAGTAGCAGGGCTTCAAGCCTCTTCTTGCTATTTAAGTTGGCACTCCTAGCATCCTCACCACCAATCACATTCTCTAGTCTTGAGAGGCGCAATGTCCCTTGCAGATGCAACAAGGACTCAATCTCTCTTATCCCTGACCCATTACCTTTGCCAACAGCAAAATGAGACAACGATTGCAGATTGGTCAATCGACCAAGCTGAGGAGGCATTGCTTCCAATAAAGGTACACCTGAGTTGTTGAGATGACGCAAATTGATTAGATTCCTCATGTTTGTAGGTAGTGCCTTCAGGTTAGAACAACCTTCCAATAGAAGTGTCTGTAAGTTGCAAAGATTGCTTGATGATTCAGGCAAACTTGTTATTGCTGTGTGAGAAAGATCAAGATACCGTAGATGTTTCAATTTACCAATGGAATCAGGCAGCTCGGTTATTCCATAGCCATTCAAAGAGAGCACCCGTGCGTACTGCAGTTTTGGCAATAATTCACAAGTGACCTTCCGAGTAAGGAAGTTCCAATGGGAATCAGAAAGTGAAAGAGGTAGGAATGTCCGCAATCGTATAACTTCAGAAATTGGCTCAAATCTATTAACCCCATCAAACCTGCCATAAATATAAGACAAATGGCGTGCCTTTGAAAAACGTCTCAACATGGAATTATCTTCTGCTTTACAATCCAATCTAAAACAAATTTCTCCAGCAGCCCATCGTGCCATACCAGTAACCAAGTCATGCATGACAAATTTTGAATTGTTTCTGCTCGACTTTTGAAATAATGACCTGAAGAATAGCTCTCGAAAATATTCATGGCCACAATCCTCCATTTGTTTGGTTTCTCCCGGTTGTGGAGGAATCAAACCCTCTGCCATCCACAGAAGAATTAACTGCTTCTCGTCAAATTCATAGTTATGTGGAAGTATTGAGCAATACGCAAAACACCTTTTCAACTTTGATGGAAGATAGTGATAGCTCAATTGTAAAACTGCGAGAATATGACTGTTAGTCTTAGCAAAGAGACTCCACAGTACATTGTTTAACAATGCTTCCCATTCGTCTACATTTTTATAGCATAAAATACCACCAAGAGTCCTTGCAGCCAAGGGCAATCCGCCGCATTTTCCAGCAATTTTTGTCTTAAGTATCTCAAAATTGGGTGGTCTGCCACTGTTAATTCTGTTCCCAAATGCATGTTGCTCAAATATTTCCAAACAGTGATCGCCTGATACGCACTCCAAACTATGAACTTCTGAAGCTCCCATAATCTTTGCAACATTTTCGTCACGTGTTGTGACAAGTGTCTTACTTCCTGGTGCTCCAACAGTAAAAGGGGATTGAAGCCTTGTCCATAGATCATGCAAATCATAGTCATGTTTAACCCAAACATCATCCAAGACAATTAAGAACTTTTTACCTCTTAATTTCTTCATCAATTCTTCCTGAATTTTACTGAACTCCTCCAACTTACACCGTTGGGATGTGACATATTCAAGAATTGCCTTTGTCAATTTTAGAAGATCAAACTCATACGACACAGACACCCATGCTTTTATGTGAAACTGTGCTATTGCATCATGGTTGAAAACATCTCCAGCAAGTGTCGTTTTTCCGACTCCAGCCATACCAACAATGGCAACTACATGAAAATTGATGGTACTGGAAGGCTCTTCTTTTGACAAAAATTCAACAATCTTCCTTTTGTCTTCTTCCCTTCCAATCACAGAACCAGATGGTTGACACGAACTGGGTGGTATTTTCCACTCCTTGGTAGATGACGTCCCAATCTTACGTAAACCAAATTGGTCTTTTTGTTGACATATCTTTAGCAATCGATCATTCAGCTTCTTGATTTTTGTGTTCATGTCACAGTTGAACATAACTTTAGGAAATGGCCTCCATAACTTGCTTGTGGTAGCCCCATTCGGCTCTTTTATCCGCAGGCGTAACATCTCGGTTGAAAACTCGTCCATTATGTCTTCCACGTCATAAGCCAAGTCCCTGAGATCATCCAGCCACGATATCACTCCCTGCTGCTTCATTAGTCGTTTCTCCTCTGCATGATCCAGCACCTCTTCAATTTCTCTCAATGTGGTAGTCCATTTCTCCAACTTCTTTTGGTTGACTTTCTTTACGCGTCCAAAGTAGTTTAGGACGTCTCGATGCGCCAACTTTTCAAGCAGCACTGAAAGGAATGCCCCGAGAACAGCCTCTCCCATAGTTTCTTTGTAAGAAGAGTATCTGGAAGAGAAGCGAGCAATGCACGAAGCAATATATATCAAGAGTACTCAGACCTGCAGAAAGTGAAACCATAGTAATTAGGTGCATGGGGTAGAGCATCCATGTGCCAGTCTCAATGAAATTTTCACAAATTGATTTCCCTGTTAAAAGAAGCACTTACACTGAAGTTCAGATAGCTGTAGCTGTTTGGATCTGATTTCACTTAATTACCAACAAAGAACAAGTGGATTCATGTTGAAAAAGAAGCCTACGTACTGTTTCTGTGTCATCAGAAAAAAGAGGCTGTTAGTATTTTTGAAGTTGAGAAGTATAAAAATAATAAGCATGCCTCTTCCGTTTTGTTACATAGAACAAATGACTTTGATTATAAGATATGTAGATGTATTGAGTACTCCAATAAAAATTGAAGAATACTTTTTGGAGTTTTTGATTGTGCAAGATACATCTGGATTAGGTCTTTTTAATGAATTGCAAGCTGCTCTAAAGTTTCTTGATTTAGATATTGATTGTGTGAGAGGACAAGGATATGATAATGGATCTAATATGAAAGGAAAACACCAAGGTGTTCAGAAAAGATTACTTGATATAAATCCTAGAGCGTTTTATATGCCTTGTGGTTATCATTGCCTTAATTTAGTACTTTGTGATATGGCAAACTCTTGTCTTAAAGCAAAATCTTTTTTTGGAGCATGTCAAACTATTTATACCGTGTTCTCTAATTCTACAAAACGATGGAGTGTTTTACTTGAATATATAGATGGCTTGACTTTGAAATCGTTGTCAACTACACGTTGGGAAAGTCATATTGATAGTGTCAAAGCAATAAAAACCCAAGCTGCCCAAATAAGAGAAGCCTTATTTAAATTAGCAGAAATTAGTGATGATGCAAAACTGTGTAGGGATGCTGAAACTTTGGCATCAGGGGAACTTTCAAGTTTTGATTTTATTTAAAGTTTGGTTATTTGGCATGACATTTTGTACAAGATTAACTTAGTTAGTAAAAAGTTGCAGTCCCAAGATATGCTTCTTGATGTTGCCGTTAAAAATTTGGACGGACTGGTTTCCTTTTTCGAAAATTATAGGGAAAATGGTTTCAATTCTGCTATGATAGATGCTAAAGAAATTTCATTTGACATGGGAATTGAGCCTGTATTTCTTATAAAACGTCGTTTTTGTAAAAAGCGACAATTTGATGAAATTCCCAATATTGAAAGGGAGCAACAATCAGCTCAAGAGTCATTCAGAACTGATTATTTTCTTGTTTTAGTAGATATGGCTCTTTGTCAATTGAGAAGTAGGTTTGAACAAATGAAAACTTTTGAATCTATTTTTGGCTTCTTGTTTGATGCAACAAAGTTAGTTTTTTTGGATGATGATGAATTGAAAAGTAGTTGTTTGAATCTGAAATTGCTTTGAAAAATGGTGAGGTTTCTGATATTGATGCAAAATATTTGTTTATGGAGTTACAAATATTGCAGCAGATGTTGCCAAGTGAGGTGCCAAGTGAGGCATATGAAACAGATAAGCCTTGGACATCCATTAAAATTATGGAGTTTGCAAAAAAAAAAATGGATATGTTTCCAAATGTTATGATTGCTTATCGGATTTTATTGACCGTACCTGTAACGGTGACATCTGCCGAAAGAAGCTTTTTGAAATTAAAATTATTAAAGTCTTATTTGCGGACCACCATGACTCAAGATAGACTGACACTACAAGAAATTTGGGCAAATGCAACGGATTTATATGCAAGGAGTTAGAAATTCCTTGTATTTGATTAGATAATACAAAGAATTGTAGATATCCTTGCATTTAATTTGCAGAATTTGCCAAGAAGACATAAAGTCCTTGCATTTGGTTTGTTAAAATGAAAAAAAATAAAAAGTCTTTGTATTTACTTTTAATTTCCTTACATTTGCTCAGTGGATTTGCCTTATTTCTTTTTCTTTTTCTTTTCTCTCTCTCTTCTTCCCATCTACCTCTCGATAACTCTCTCCCTCCTGCTGGTCTCTCAACTAATGAAGAACAATTTTGTCAATCTTCCTTTTAGGGCTTCAAGGAAGATGGACAAAATTGCTCTTCAATCTTAATTTCTCCACCGACGAGGTTCGCAGGTCTTCAAAAGCTTCGACCCAACGGCGAGGGCAAGATCTTTGTTTCCTAGCTCTGAAAAGTGCGACTTCAAATCCCTGGGCTCCAACGTCCCTGCCGAGGAGCTTGAATGCGTTATAGGCAACCTAGACGAGTTCAATGCCTTCTGGATTTCCAGCTCCTTGACGCCTTCGATCTCTACTACCAGGAAATTTAGGTCTCCACAAATTCAGAATTTTGTTCGTGTTCGGATTCTTTTCAGGGGAACGACCAATGGGAATTTAGGTTAAATGATTTCCAGGTTTGTTCTTATTCTATACTGTGAGGTGTTGGGTTTAATTTACTATTGATTTCTTTTGCATGAGCAAAAATAAGGGTTTTTTTTTTCAGTTAATTTGCTATTGTATTTTGTAGAAATTAGGGCTATACTCTGCAATAGGTAATGGGTAGGATTTGGTTCAGGAAATGTTTGATATACGCTATCATGGATATGAATGTTTTATTGGAATACTTATAAATTTATGTTGAAGTAGAATGCTGTATTTGAGTTTAGGGACATAAAGGTTATTTGATAATGTGGTGTTGCCGAAGTTGGGAGGAAATGGAGTAAATCCCTTGAGAGAACCTTTATATTTGATTGGTCTTTTAACTGGTTCTTTGGTTATAGTAACCTTATATTTGTCTGTCTTTTATAGTCATACACTTCCAGATATAATATATATGATAAGCTCTAGGCATTTAACTGGTTCAAAATCTTACCTGCAGCTTTCTTTCTTTCCCATTTGTTGGTCTATGCTTATGTTTACTTTCTTTTTCTTTCTGTTTTATGTCTGTAACCTCATGCAGATTCTTTTGTTCATGGGACCTTTACTCTGCAGTAAGTTGATAGTAGAACTTTTATCTTCGTTTTGTTATCATCTTCATTGGTTAGGTTTCGTTAATTGTTCATTGCAAAAATGTGCTCAGATTTTTAAAATGAGCTTGTGGAACGTACTATGGGCCGGAGGTGATGGATGCATTAATTGAATTGATTATTGCTTTGGTAAGTGAGTTTTATATTGTACTGTAATTGCCATCTTTTAAAAGAATGATTTAGCAAGACTTTGAAATATTCACTTCACTATGTTGCAGGCCACTTTAAGTGGGAAGAAACTTGATATATGCTTGGAAATGCTTGTATCCAATTTCGTGCCTCAGGATCCTTATATCCTGGATAACTTTCCCGTGGTCTAAACGGATATTATACCAGAAAAGGAACTGTAAGTTTACTATGCACTTCAGCTAGTACTAAAGTGTTAACTAATACTAAAATATTCATGCATTGATAATCGTTTTCTTCCTTTTGAATGTCTGCATTGTTTATAAGATTAGTGTTCTCTGTAGATTTTATTATTATTATTATTATAAGGATATGCTATATTGCTTTGGTAGAGTACTCTTGCTCTTGAGATATACGTTGAGAACATGTTAAAGTTGGAAAGTGGTGCGGTTGGCGAAGTAGTTCGTGTCTCAGTGGTCACATATGCAGTGCAACTGCTGCTAGATTTGGATGTATGTATACTGAATGTTCAATTTGATTTAGTTTTGAAAGAAGTAAATGCATTTTCGTTTCTGCTTCTGTTTTTCTGAAATTAAAGATGTTTTTAATTAATCAGGGTTTAAAAAATAACTTGATGCCTTCATTGTGTGCTTGCACAGCAGCTATATTTAATTATTTATTATCTAATCCAATGCTTCTAAAAAAAATTATCTAATCCAATGCACATTTCATGTAATTTGAAGTTTATAAAGGAAGTTCAATGGCCAAGAAATCTGTATCACAACCACGGCTAGCCAAAAATATGGTGAGTGACTATTTTAATGTATGCAATTGCATTGACCAAGTGTTACATTTTGCTTGCATGTTTCATCTGTTGATTGTAAACTTTTCTGTGCCTTGTCTTATGTTGATTGCTTACATTTTTATTCTTTTTGGATAACTTTGGTTGCCTCTGTTATGTGCAGTCTACTGCTACATTCTTCAACTAAGTTATGGCTACACTTGGAGGAAACCTTGATGGCCGACTTTACATTGCTACCATTTGTAATTTTCTAGTATGCAAGAACTCTTTATTTATTTTTATTGGGGTTTAGTTTCTCCTCTGTTTCTCTCCCTCTTGGTTTTTTCTTTCTTGCTTGGTCGAATTACTTATTACTAATTCACTTTAATCTTTGAAGGAATTCCTGTTGCAGGACATGACTAAGAAGAAGTTGAGGCAGAGGATATGGAACTTAATAAGTACATTTGGTTTACTGGTATGTGATTTTCGTTTTTTCTTTTCTGTAGGTTGCTGGTTTTTTCATTTGGTTTTTGTGCTTAGAGGTATATTTGTTTCTTCTTTTGCTGGGTTGTGATTTTCTTTACAGTACATGACACACCAAGAGTACTTTTCATACATGAGTTGTAAACACTTTAATGATCACACATCAAGTCTGCTTAAGGTCATATTAGAAAAACATACGCATAATAAGTTTGCATCCTAGGTGAGCAATCAAAACTTAAGTCGTATATATATATACGACTTAAGCCTTAATTGAAATTTAGGAATCTGACAAACATGAATGGATTGGCGATCTTAAGCATTGAGAGAAATATGTTAGGAAGTGTTGATTATGAACAAATAATTGATGATTTTGCTTCTAAAAATGCAAGAAGAAATCATTTTAGATAATATGTAATCTTTATTATACGAGGTTTTGGTTTTATGTCCCCCTCGTTGTATTTTGTTTCTTTATCTAATAAAATTGGCATGAAGTTTTGACATTGAAAAAAATTACTACTTTTCAATTTATGGGCCCAAAAAATAAATTCGCCCGGGGCATCAATTACGCCAGGGCCGGCCCTGGTTTTGTATCATACCTTTTCGTGGACATTTATCCTCTACTCTTTTTTTGACTTCTTATTTTGTTATTGAGAGAACTGGAGACTTGATTTGGGTGCATCTGCATAGCAAGCCACAAACTTATTTTTAAAAATTTAACGTCTTAATTCTACTTTCGTTTTACTTTAGAAATCAATGACCCTAATAGCATGCGAATAAAGAGAAGAGAAGCGAAATCAATCATGTAATAACAATAATTAAAAGTTGGTTTGTTGCTAATCTAATTAAAAAGTGAAACTAGTACTGCACAAATTAAGTAAAGTAGTTAAGATCACGATTATGTACAAGATAGTTTGATTGAAAGATCAGAAAGTACTTGCATGAATTTTTTTTTTTTTTTTTTTTTTTTTTCAGTTGAGAACTAGGCTTGTTGCTGATCTGATTCCACTTGATACCAACAAATGCATATTTCAGCAAACAACTGGAACTAGCAGTTTGGCCCCAGTGAAAGTACTATCTGGAGCAAAAACCAGTGAAACTAGTTTAAGTCAAGTCTGATTGATGCATATGATGCATATGAACATAACAAATTTAAACAGAATGAAAAGTTAATGATTTAAAAAGCATTTACATGGAAATTAATTAAGATCACGAACTTGCATGCTACCAAATTATCTGAATTTAAATTCAAGAAGCACTTAATGTAAAGAGATGCAAACGACTGTGTACATGGAAGAGAAAAGCACAGCACAGCTGTTTCACTTTCAGAAGAGAAAAGTCGCTGAATAATGGTAGCCCTAAACTGTATATCAAGTATGAATGGACATCACGTTTTTCTGCAAGAAAAAGTAGCAATGATTAAAGGCCAAGGTTTAGTCAAGATGAAGAATGAATAATTGATTTCATTCAATATATTTTTCTACCTTCATTTGCTATGAGGACTAAGATATATATACACAAATGAATAGTAAACTTAGACAACTTTCCCTAAAACACTCCTTAAAACATGGAGACAACTTTTCCTATTATTCCTTGAAACATTCCAGGATTTGAGGCTTGTTTTACTGCTGGAATGACTCACACTTTAACACTCCCCCTCAAGTTGGAGCATACATTGCGTAGTGAGTCATGAAAGGCCTTGCTTGAAACTGCCTTAGTTAATATATCTGCCAATTGTTCTTCGGATGGAACAAAAGGAAAAGTAATCAACTTGGCCTCCAACTTCTCTTTAATGAAATGTCGATCCACCTCAACATGTTTAGTGCGATCATGTTGTACTGGATTATGAGATATGTCGATAGCTGCTTTATTGTCACAATATAGATTCATCGCCTGTTTGGGTTTAAAACCCAAGTCACGTAGTAAATTCCGCAGCCACAACAATTCACAGACTCCATGAGCCATACCTCTATATTCTGCCTCTGCACTGGAACGAGCTACCACCTTCTGCTTCTTGCTTCTCCAAGTAATAAGATTTCCACCAACAAAAGTGAAGTAGCCAGAGGTAGACTTTCTGTCATTAATACAACCAGCCCAATCTGCATCTGTGTAACCACTTACTTCAAGGTGATTATGCTTTGAGAACATCAATCCCTTGCCTGGTGCAGACTTTAAATATCTCAAAATCCGTAGAACAGCATCCATATGACATTCACTTGGGTTATGCATAAACTGACTCACAACACTAACAGCATATGCAACATCTGGTCTAGTGTGTGACAAATAAATCAGACGTCCTACTAACCTTTGATATCTGGACTGATTAGTTGGAGTCTGATCGGGATATTCAGCTAAGCGATGATTTTGCTCAATTGGGGTATTGATGGGCTTACAGTCTAACATGCCAGTTTCTGTCAGCAAGTCTAGCACATACTTTCTTTGACACATGAATATACCATCTCTCCCCTTGGCTACCTCAATCCCCAAGAAGTATTTAAGGTTGCCAAGGTCTTTCATCTCAAATTCTGACGCCAATTGTTGTTGCAGTCTATCAATTTCTTCCAAGTCATCTCCAGTAATAACCATATCATCCACATATATTATCAACACCGTAACTCTGCCCTTTCGATGCTTGAAGAACAATGTATGATCAGAATTACTCTGCTTGTATCCAAACTGGCGCATAGATTGTGTGAACCTTCCAAACCAGGCACGTGGTGACTGCTTTAAGCCATACAAAGACTTTTTTAATTTGCACACTACCTCAGATGATGAGTTAGTTCCATATCCTGGTGGAAGATCCATATAGACTTCTTCAGAGAGATTACCATGGAGAAATGCATTCTTGACATCGAATTGTTTGAGAGGCCAATCCAAGTTAGCTGCCAGTGACAGTAGGACTCTGATGGTGTTCATCTTGGCTACAGGTGCAAAGGTCTCATCATAGTCGATGCCGTATGTTTGAGTAAATCCTTTAGCTACCAACCGTGCCTTGTATCTGCTCATTGAACCATCTGCATTGTGTTTTACTGTATAGATCCATCGGCAACCAACTGTCTTCTTCCCACGTGGAGGAGGAACAAGTTCCCATGTGTCATTCTTTTGTAATGCCTCCATCTCTTCTTCCATGGCTTTTGACCACTTTGGATCTCTTAGAGCATCCTGCACTTTATTAGGCACAGATACAGTAGATATTTGATTCACAAATGATTCATATACTTAGATAGCCTATAAGTTGACATAAAATTGGCAACAAGATATTTAGCTTTAGCATGAACAGTGGGCTCATACTTTTTAGCAGGCTGACCACGAGTTGACCGACTGGGTAATACATATTTTGTGTTCTCAGACTCAACAGAAGTGGATTCAATATTAATGTTAGAATCAGACAAGGGTTCTAGAGGTACCTCTGTGTGATCTTCAGCACCTTGAGATTCATGGTCGAGAGAATGGACTGTTACTGAGGGAGGTACAAGAGTGTCAGCACCTTGATTGTCAATTTCCTGTAGTGCAGGCGATTGGTTGTTAGGGTGCGTGACTGATTGTAATGGCTCATGGGATTCAGGTGACTGGTTGCTAGATTCAGGTGACTGGTCACTTGGTATGACGCGACTAGTCGCGGGTGCCAATATTTCTCCTCCTCCTTCTTCAATATTTTGATCACCAATTGAAACATCATCCACTGGACTACTACCGCTGAACATCTCGTCTAAGTATCTGAAGTTCTCCCCCTGACGAGAAGTGTCAGTGGGAGAGAAGTAGCAGGCATCCTCATAAAATGTGACATCCATGGTGACATAAATTTTTTGAGTTGGAGGATGGTAACATTTATACCCTTTCTGATTAGTGCCATAACCAACAAATACACACTTCAGGGCACGAGGGTCTAACTTTGATCTCTGATTCTTAGGAATATGAACAAAGGCTGTACACCCAAAGACTCTAGCCGGAAGATTATGAAAAGAAGGAATAGAGATATGGGTAGATAAAACTTCAAACGGAATACGACCTTTAAGAACACTAGAGGGAAGACGATTTATGAGATGAGCGGCAGTAAGGACAGCTTCCCCCCACAAGTATTTGGGCATGTGGGCACCAAAGAGAATGGATCTAGCCACGTCAAGGAGATGACGATTCTTACGTTCCGACACTCTATTTTGTTCAGGTGTTTGAGGACATGTAGTTTGGTGGATTATCCCATGAGTTTGGAAAAACTGCTGAAAATCATGATTGACATATTCCCCCCCATTATCAGACCGAAAGACTTTGATATTACCATTGTATTGGGTTTGAATGAGACTCTTGAAGGCTTGAAAAGCAGGGAAAACAACAGACTTAGTTCTTAACAACATTACCCAAGAAAGTCTAGTGCAATCATCAATGAATGATACAAACCAGCGCATGGCAGTAGGAGTTGGAAGTTGGGAAGGACCCCACACATCAGAATGGATGAGTTCAAATGGGATAGTACTTTTATTGGAAACGCTTGGAGGGTAACTAACGCGATGACTTTTTGCTAGGACACACGTTTCACAATGCAAAGTGGACTCATTAATTCCAATAAACAGAGAAGGCATAGATTTTTTCATGTTGCTAAAGGAAGAATGCCCCAAACGACGGTGCCATAGAAATAACTCACTCAGTTGATCTGAACTTATAGTCAAAGCAGCTCGGGCGATCTTCCCTGGTTTCTCCCCGGCATACATGTGATCCAGGTGAAACAGTCTCCCCCTCAGATATCCCCGACCAATTATCTCTCTAGTGAGAAGATCCTGAAAAATGACATACATAGAAAAAAAGGTGACAGAACACTTAGACTGAGCATTTAACTGTGGGACAGATATTAAGTGGTGAGATAAAGCGGGAACATATAACACATTATGAAGTTCTAGAGAAGGAGTGACCCGAATGGAACCGGTCCCTAAAACAGGGAATGCCTCACCGTTGGCATTGGTAACACTAGACACAAGTGGAGAAGACAAATGAGTGAAATAAGATTTATCATAAGTCATATGATCTGAGGCACCTGAATCAATTATCCAAGTATCTTCACCAATAAAATTAGAAATTTGTAAAGTCATACCAATCTTACCCCAATTACTGCGAGTAACTAACGCACTATTTTTATCAACAGAGTGGAGGTTGTCAAAATGACCTGGTGGGTAGCCAATCAGTTGATAGCAAGATGATTTAGTGTGTCCAGGTTGCTTGCAGTAGTGGCAGATCACAGGTGGTATGGATTGATGACCAAAATCGACAGGTGCCATTGTGTAGAGAAAAAAAAAATTCTCGCAGCGGAATCACAGAATGATTTGTCAACACAGACTGAAAAATTTAGTCACCGATGAATAGTAATTCGCACCAACCGGACAAGTCACTATTTATGAATAGTAACTTGTGCCAAAGTCCAAAGTTTTCCCTTGTGTTCTTTTTTTTTGCTTTCTTCGGCTAATTGCTTTGCTCCCCCGGTATTTTTCTTCTTCTTTTCTCTCCTTTTCTTCTCTCCTTTTCAGCTTTTCTTCTCTTCCTCTTGGAGTTCAGGCTCTGTGGTTGTTTCACCAGAGACAAATATCAAATTTCTCTTGAGATGGTAACAGTGCAGCGGTGGTCTCGGCACGAGTAGAGGTTGCGGATTGTGCAATTGGAGGCTGCGACGGCGGCGAGGGTGCAGAGAACACGTGCGGCGGTCTGGGATTGAGAGAGAGCGTTGGTGGTGCTGTGAATAGAGAACGGTGGAGCACAGGAGCTGAGGAGCTCGTGGCTCTGTGATGGAAGCACTGGGCTTGGTACGTCTGATCTGTGGAGCCTCTAGACAAGGCTAGGCGCGGCGCTGTGGAGACGCGGCGGTGAATGGGTGTTGTTGGTGTCGGTCTGGTGGAGAAGAAGAACTGAAATGGGTTTGTGGTGTGATATTTGTGGGTAGATGAAGATGACAAATAAATAAGACGGAGCCCAATTAGCAGAACACAAATCACCAAAGAGGATATTTTCAACAGTGATCTTCACTTGTTTTGAAGATTGAACAACAATATTAACAAAGAGACAAAGTCCAAAGATTGGATCTCTGCTCTGATACCAAGTCAAGATGAAGAATGAATAATTGATTTCATTCAATATATTTTTCTACCTTCATTTGCTATGAGGACTAAGATATATATACACAAATGAATAGTAAACTTAGACAACTTTCCCTAAAACACTCATTAAAACATGGAGACAACTTTTCCTATTATTCCTTGAGTAAAAACCTCAAATGGTACCTGAACTATCGAGTAAAGTTTTTTTTAGTACCTAAGAATTTTAAGAACCTCAAATGGTACCTGAACTATTGTATACTTACCTAATATGGTACCTCCGTTACCTCAAATGGTACCTGAACTATTGCATAAAGTTTTTTTTAGTACCTACGAATTTTTTTTTACCAAATATGGTACCTGAACTATTATGCCATTACCTAATATGGTACATCCATTAACGAGAAAAGTAATGGAGGTACCATATTAGGTAAGTATGCAATAGTTCAGGTACCATTTGAGGTTCCTAAAATTCTTAGGTACTAAAAAATACCTTACACAATAGTTCAGGTACCATTTGAGGTTTTTACCCTTATTCCTTGAAACATTCCAGGATTTGAGGCTTGTTTTACTGCTGGAATGACTCACACTTTAACAGCTTTAACCCTGCCAAGTTACCATTTTACCATGTTTTACTACTTGCATAACCAACCTACTTCAGTACTTCTTTTGATAGGATTTGATTCTTCTTTCGAAGTTATGAATTTGAAGAGGTTTTCAGGATTCGTTATCCCTATAAAACTTGGTGATGAATCAAGAGTGACTATTATCAGAGTTAAGGCCAAATTACAGTCTATTTACTATCCTGTACTTTGCAAGCTAGGTTTAATTAATTTGCAAGATTAATTTGATTTCATCCTATTACCAACTGAACCACAATGGAATGAATACTGTAACTACTGTAAATGCAATCCACTTTCCAAAAACTCTGTTCTTTTTCTTTTTCTTTTGTCCTTCATTACCCCATGTAGAAAATGATTCTCATTGACTTGTGCTTTTACATTCTGTACATTATATAGCAGTATGTATTGACAGTTACATGAAGCAATAAATTACATTAACAACAATATCAAAACTGATGCACGATTATAGCTATATCATTACAGCCATATCAAGTTGTAGATAAGCTATTCAATGGAGAAGATTTATTGTCTTTAACAGCCCCCCTCAAACTTGGCATTCCTAGATGGACAAGCTAGTTTGCCAGAAAAAAGAAGATGACGAGACTTGTGAAGTGGCTTGGTGAGTAAATCAGCCGGCTGATCCTTGGAGGGAATGAAACAGACGCGATGACTGCCACGAGCAACCTTTTCACGTACACAGTGATAATCGAGTTCAATATGCTTAGTACGGGCATGGAAAACAGGATTGGAAGCCATATAAGTGGTACTTAGATTATCACAATGTAACAAAATGGGAAATTGAATCCGGGCACCAAGCTCATATAATAAATAACCTAACCAAGTTGTTTCGGCACTAGCATGGGCAAGAGAGCGATACTCGGACTCGGCACTAGAGCGAGCTATGGTTGGCTACTTTTTAGAACACCAAGAGATGAGATTGGTACCAAGATACACAAGATAGCCAGACGTTGAGCGACGAGAATCGGGACAACCAGCCCAGTCAGCATCAGAGTAAGCTGAAAGATGAACTGGTTGACGCTGTGGAGTAAAAAGTAACCCATGACCAAGAGAGCCTTTGATGTAACGGAGGATGCGTTTGACAACGACAAGATGAGGCACACGTGGCTGGCTCATAAACTGTGAAACTAAGTTAACTGCATAGGCAATGTCAGGGCGGGTGATGGTGAGATATTGCAAAGACCCAACAAGTTCACGGAAAACTGTAGGATTCTCAAGCACTACACCATCAGTAGAAGTGAGGGGAGACTTGGCAGACATTGGTGTACTCACAGGCTTGCTGAATAAGAGGTCATGTTTTGATAGGATATCATGGGCATATTTGATCTGATTAATGTGTAGCCCAGTAGAATGAGGAGTGACCTGCAAACCAAGAAAATAATGGAGAGGACCTAAATCCTTGATGTCAAATCCGCGCCCAAGATCAGCAATGAAACGTTGGAGTAGATGATCATTGCTTCCCGTAACAATAATATCATCAACATATAGCAAAAAATAAATTGTGTCCAACCCATGACGGAAAATGAACAAGGAAGAATCAGCAATACTCTGAATGAACCCAACAGATAAAAGAAAGGTACTCATTCGATGAAACCAGGCACGAGGAGCTTGTTTAAGGCCGTAAAGAGCTTTGTTGAGCTTGCAGACATGAGAGGGCAGAGACGGATCAACGAAGCCCGGCGGTTGGATCATATACACATCTTCTTTGAGAATGTCATGAAGAAAGGCATTCTTGACGTCCAATTGACGAAGGGACCAACCCCGAGACACATCAAGTGTAATCACAGTACGAATAGTAGCAGGCTTAATTACATGACTAAAAGTTTCATGATAATCGATACCTTGTTGTTGATGGAATCCCTTGGCTACGAGACGGGCCTTGTAGCGCTCAACCGAGCCATCAGACTTCCTCTTCACCCGAAACACCCATTTACAACCCACTGTATTTTGTGTTGGGGAGGAAGGCACCAGAGTCCAGGTGTTGTTCTTCAACAGGGCATTGATCTCCTCTGTCATTGTTGCACGCCATTCTGGTTTCTGAGATGCTTGAGAGTAGCAGGTGGGTTCAACCATATCAACTAAGGTGAGGAGAGCCCGAGGAATAGGATATCGGACAGTGCCATCAGTGCGTGATCGGGGCTGAACAATACCATCTCGTAGTCTAGTGACCATTGGATGAGATGGAGGATCGGCGGCGGCAATTTGAGGGGCAGTGATCTGGGGAGGAGCGGCGACTTGTGGAGGATCAGCAGCTGATGAGGTTGCGATCTGTGGAGGATCAGAGGCCGGAGGAGGAGGACGACGACTGTATTGAAGAATTGGGCCAACACGGGTTGTCGTCGGCGACTGAGGAGGCGAGGTGCTTGACGTGCCGGCGGGGGCCGACAAGGGCAGATGAACAACTGGTGATGATGGAGGTGTCAATGACTGAGGGCTGGAGATCAGTGATGAGAGCAGAGGAGCGGCCGTGCTGGAACTAGGCGATGAAAGAGAAAGTGAAGAAGATGGCGCCGGAGCTAAATATGAAGACAGGGCCGCCGTTTGGGTCGCGGGGGCATGGACTGCCGGAGAGGAAGAGAGATCAAGAGCGATCGGAATTGCAGGCAGAGCTTGTGGTGGATGGCGGCGTTGATAAGTGCGGAGGATCGGCGATTCTTGGGGTGGGTCCAGTGACAGAGAGGCCGGAGATGACGGATTGTGGTCGGGCAATGGTGGATGTGGAGAAGACGATGATTGGGGAACTGTCGCGACATGTGAAGGATTTGACACGAATAAATGGGAGCCAAAAGAAGATGGGTCATGCATTTGGGCCGAGGGAGATGGGCCTGAGAGGCTTGGACTTGTGAGTTAGACAAATTCCAGAGTGCTAGAGTCCAGAACGGAAGAGACCTGCAAATCTTTATAGGGAAAAATTGTCTCGTTAAATAAACATGACGGAAAACATAAACACGACTGGTTTTAGGATCAACACAACGATATCCTTTATGGTGTGGACTGTAGCCAAGAAAAACACACTCAACACTACGACTCGACAACTTGTTGGAAATGTTTGAGCCCAAATGAATATTTGGCTGGTTTGTATATATTTACAGCCCATGGACCGATTAGTGCGGCCCTAAATACCTTTGAGTTTATACAGGGTCAGATCTTGTTTTGTGTTTGCCTTGTAACTAAAGGAATACAATTTAAATACATTAATTATATATATAAGAGTCCCGCTTCGGAAAGAAATCTATAATCCTTGTTCAATGAGGATTCGCCAACTTATCTCTATAAATAGAGGGTCTTAGGGCGAATGGTGGCTCTCTCTCGATCAATACAACTTACAAGCAAATTTTTTGCGCACAAGCCTCTCCGGAGCAAACCCTAGCAACCAAAGCCTCTCCGGAGCAAACCAGCGACTCACAGCAACCTACAGCGAAGCTAAGATCACGTTTTAGCAACCCAAGTGTTTCTCAAACCTTTCCCAATATATTGATTGCTCTGCTTACTCAGCGTTGAGGAAGTATTGATTATTGTGTTTGCAAGAGATCACGTTCAAAGACCTAATTCCGTTTAGGCGTTGCACGTACGAACCGACAGAGTTAGTGCTCTCTCTGTCGACATTCGCTTGATCCAGAAGCAAGAATTGGCACACATAGACTACAACAACGTACCCCGTGGTACTGGCACTCCCGCACTCTACAAAAGAGACTGTTTGACTCTCCCCTGCCGTTTCCAGCGCAAACATTTTGGCACACCCAGTGGGACATGTTGAAAGTGTTTCTTGTGGACCAAGATTGGGAAGCCAGACGAGAATCCTTACGTTAAAACCTATTCTCATTGCCTCAAACACAGTTCCGAGGAATACTTATTGCATAATTCTTCAGCTTGCCGAAGACTGACGCTAGAAGAAGTCCAGAGACAATTTGGTTTGCATCCTTTGACGACAGGAACAATGCCTAAGAACGCAGACGGTCCACCAACTCCTCCCACAGAGTCATCTGCGTTAGACAAGAGAATTGATGAGGCGATTCAACGTCTTGAGGCAGCCATGAAGACGCAAACAGAGGAGTTTCAGCAAGCTTTTCAGGAAGCTTCCAGTGAAACTACTGCTGCACTTCAACTCCTTAAGGAGTACAGCCCGGAAGAGCAGCAGAAAAAGTTTGAAGGAGTGTACTCTAAGTTATCGGACCATGCTGACGCAAACAAGCTTGTCAGCGAACGCATGGCTAAAATATCTGGAGACCTTCTCCAAGTCAAGAGACAAAATCTCACTATTAGCTCTCAGCTTGAAAATATTTGCCAACATTTGAATGCTGAAGGGGCAGATAATGCTGGTGGGAAGGGTTTCTCTGAACTTCAGAATAATACTTATGTACCACCAAACATGAGGGGAGCTGGGAATATTGGAGCGCTTAGCTTCGAAACCCCGCCTCATAACGAAGGTAATGGCACACCAATTACCAGACTTTCTTTGGAGCCAAAGAGAAAGATCGTCATTACTGATAAGGACGCGAGCGCGTCGATTGGTGGTGGTGGAACAGCTAATGTGTTCGCCAATAATTCTGCACCAGTTACTCCTGGCTTGGATTTCCTGGAACAAATCAAGCAGATTATTAGGACCGAAATAGGCGGTCCTTCAGCTAGCCTTACTTACAGAAATCCTTATCCAGATTACGTGGTAGCTAGTGAATGGCCTAAGGGATACAAACCAATCAGGTTTACTACTTTTTCAGGAGAAGGATCCGAGGATGCTGCTACGCATATTTCGTGGTTCCAAGGCGAATGCGGCCCTTATGGAGGCAATGATAACCTCAAGCTGAGGGCGTTTAGATCGTCTTTGTCGGGATCCGCTTTAACCTGGTATACCAAGTTGGCGCCAAGGTCTATTCCTGATTGGACCACCATGGAAACAAAGTTTAGGACTACCTTCGGTGTAGTGGAACCCGAGGTGGACTTGTCGGCACTTACTTCTATGTATCAGCAATCTGCTGAAACTTCCGTGGATTTCCTCAAGAGGTTTAAGATCGAGGCGAATGCTTCCGTGGATGAACAAGGTTGGTAGTTACCAACTGCTCCTAAATGAGTTAGATGACAAGGCGAATGCTTCCAGAGGGACGTACGTACCCGGGAGGTATAGAGCCGTTGGAGCTTTATATACGCCTGTGGATCCTTTCTACACTCATCAGTCGCCAATCTATCGAGAGGAAGATCCTTATAGTGACGACGTAGCAGCTTTAGAGTTGACAGCACATACCGCAAAGCCCAAGAGTCTCACAATCGTCCGCGAACCCGTCAAGATCTCCACAATGGCATTCACCAAGCCAGAATTCGAGACATACACTTATAATGCTAACAAGGCAGCTGAAATACTGGAAGAATTGATTAATCAGAAGTTGATCAAAAGTGATTTTGGCCCGTATCCTAAATCTGAGCAGCTTAAAGGGAAGAAGTACTGTAAATTTCACAATATGTGGAACCATAATACTTCTGATTGTATTAAGTTAAAGGACCAAATCCAGGTCTGGCTGAACAGCGGACGAATTCAAGTTGACGGTGAGAAGACAGCTGCATTGGTAGATCTTGATCCTTTCCCACAGGTAGGAATGATAGATATCGTCCCAGGGAAGGCAAGCAGACGAGCACGACACGTACGACCTAAGTTTGAGGCCTACACGTTTAGTGCAGATAGAGCTCACGACATCTTGGAAGAACTTATCGCAGCTGGTTTAATCAGAGTGTCCTTTGGCTCATTCCCCACTCCAGAGTAAATGCGTGAAAAGACATACTGCAAATTCTATAATGTTTGGACGCATGACACAACCAGTTGTGTTAAGTTGAAGGACCAAATCCAGGAATGGATAAACGAGGGGCGGATCCAGTTTGAAACGACGGCGAACGCTACTGTGGCCATGGTGAATCTTGATCGTGACAAACGGAATCGGAGAAAACCTACTTTGGAGCTCCTAACAACAAGGCCAGAGGACGAAGAAGAGCCTATTACTAAAAGAACTAAACCAACACCAGAAGCCTCTGCGGTGGTTTTATGTTCACGATGCAAGGTGGAATGCGGCATCTCTGTCAGTTATGAAGAATTTACTAATTCTTTTCAGTTTCACCCCAAGTCAGCTCCAACACTCCATTCGCCACCTGAGAATTTTCAGCCTGCCAGTCCTAAATAGGTACGTACTCAATCGGAGGTTAATATGGCGGTAAAGGATTCTAACCTTTTTAACAGGATGAAGGCAGTCGACTTCTTCCGCAAGGAACCTTTAGCCACCACACAGCAGCAGGCTGTTTTGTCCAAGCCATACATTCTTCCGGCGTCGCGAGCAATCGTCAAAGAAGACAAGTGGTACGTCCAAGAGAAAGGACGAGCTGTCGAGTTAAATGCCACCAAGAAACGGAATATGCAGAAACGTTATGGGCGAGCTAGCCGTACATTGGAAGCATTGGAACAAGGTTTGGTCAGGCCTAATGAGTTGGTCAAAACACCGGAACAGTTGAGGCGCACAGTGCAGCGATTATCCGACAAGCCTATGATCCAGCAGGGGAAACAACTAATACATTCCGCTTCACCTCAGCCACCAAAAGCTACAGGCTTTCCTCCAAAGACGATCAGTGATGTTTCTTCCGCACCTATAGCTAAGAAACGTTCAGTATTCGAGCGGCTGGAGAATTTCTCTGTCCAGAATTTCACACAGGGTTCTACCTCAGAAACCACAGAGGTTTCTTACTTGCCCGTTAAACCAGCCATTCTAAAGTCAGTAGTGGTGGCAAGCAAACAAGATCCAAAACCCCAGTGGAAGCCTAAGACGTTAAGGAAAGACATCAATGAACCATCCAAAGAGTCGGTTCAGCGACAACCCCGGCCAAAGGCTGTCATTCCAAAGACGTTGATTACAAAGGAAGTAGTTCCAAGCGAACCAAAAGACTCATATCCCGAACCTATACCTGAGGTTCCTTTGGAGCAAGTATCTGGTGTTACAGACATTTTTGATGTTGCTCTGGTACGCAGTCAGATTATGGCGAATGATGACCCGGACGTCCCTATGGATGAACCAAGGCTTAACTTGGAGCTTGAGGATGAGTCTGGTGATGATGTTGTGTCCAACGCTGCCAATGAGGATCATGACAAGGCATTGGAGTGTGACATGGTCTACGTATTGTCCTCCAAGTATGCTCTACCAGTTGCAGCATCCGCCTGTCCAGTGGTGGAAGTGGAAGGCTATGAAGATACTGCCACAGGTTTGGAAAAGGATACTTCAGATCCTAAACCAGAAGTTGATTCAGCATTGAAGAAATTGGTCATGATGTTTTCCAAACCTAATCTGTCCATGACCATGCATTTGAGACCTCTGTACGCCACAATGACCATAGAAGGCAAAGATATCAACAAGTTGATGGTCGATTCTGGAGCCGTTGTGAACATCATCACAGTACGGACAATGACCGTTCTAGGGATCAAGAAAGCGGCCATCCAACAAACTTCTCTATCGGTTAAGAACTTTGCTGGTACCACAACAAAGACCTTGGGTTTGTTGTTCTTGAAAGTCAAAATAGGACCAGCAGATGCGGTTCACGCGTTCTTTGTGGTCGATTGCACAGCACCATACAGCGGCATCTTGGGCAGAGACTGGATTCATAGGAGCTATTGTGTCCCATCTTCTATGCATCAGGAATTGTTGCTGTGGAATCCGGTTACGGACGAACCTGAGCTCATTAAAGCAGACCCACGACCCTTTTCGGTTTCTGCTAACTCAATTGACGCTAGTTACTACAATGGGGATATGCGACCTCTTGCAGTACAGGGTGTCGACGTCAAAGGCCGCCCTTTTGGGGTGACGGCCTCCGACTTGGCACAATGGGGTGTCATCCAGACCAAGACTGCCAGTTCTCGGCCTTTCCTCGTTACACCAGCTTCCCAAACTTCTCCATGTTAGCACAACCAACAGAGGAGGAAGTACAGGCCTGCTTGTCCTTGTATGCTCGTTTACAGACATACTTGGATGAAGCAGAGGCCTACGATCGAATCGCAACTGTAGAGTGCGTGTACGAAGATGTTGTTGACCATGTAGAGGAAGAAACAGCAGAGGAAGTTCAGCTCGCCCCTGCCGCTTTAGATGATACACCCCCTAAGGTCAGGGACCTCATTGAAAAGGTTAATCTTGGTAATGACGTAGAGCCAATGGAAGTGGCTATTAGCACTTACTTAGCGCCTGAACAACGACAGAGACTCATCGACTTGTTATTGGAATTCAAAGACTGCTTTGCCGAGAAATATGAAGACATGCCGGGTCTGTCACCTGAGTTAGTTTGCCACAAGTTACCTACCTTGGCTGGCAAGAAACTAATTCAACAAGCACCTCAGCGAATGAACGCAGATACCATGAAATCGGTTAAAGAAGAAGTGGAAAAGATGCACAAGTCCGGAATCATTCGCGTGGCTAAGTAAAAGGAATGGCTATCGAACATTGTTCCCGTTCGCAAAAAGAATGGGAAAATGCGTGTTTGTGTGGATTACAGAGACCTCAATACCGCCACGCCTAAAGACGTTTATCCCATGCCTGTGGCGGATATGCTAGTAGACACGGTAGCAAGACATGAGATGCTTTCTTTCATGGATGGCACTGCAGGATATCACCAGATTCCAATTGCAGAAGAGGACAGACACAAAACAGCTTTCAGATGCCCTGGTTTCACCGGTGTGTTTGAATATGTTGTTATGCCTTTTGGTTTGAAGAATGCAGGGGCTACCTACCAACGGGCAATGAACCTGATCTTCCATGACATCTTAGGGAAGATTCTAGAGGTTTACATCGATGACGTGGTGGTCAAGTCTACTGTGAAAGCTAGCCACCTTACTGATCTCCGGAAGGTATTCGAGCGAATGCGTGTTCATAGGCTCAAGATGAATCCGGCAAAATGTGTCTTTGGTGTACATGCCGGAGATTTCCTAGGTTTCTTAGTTCATCAGCGAGGAATTGAAGTACCAGGCGATAAGGCAAAAGCGGTTATTGACGCTCCAACACCGAGAACTATGAAAGAGCTACAAAGCTTATTAGGAAAGATTAATTTCTTGCGGCGCTTCATCTCTAATTCCGCTGGCAAAATTAACCCTTTTTCTCCATTGCTCAGACTTCAGGGGGAGAAAGAGTTCGTTTGGGAGCCTGTTCATCAGGAGGCTTTTGATAGAATTAAAACCTATTTAGCGAACCCTCCAGTCTTGATTCCTCCAAAGCCAGGGGTTCCCCTAAAGCTATATATTTCCGCTTCTGAGACGTCTGTTGCAGGTTTGCTTGCTCAGGATGAAGAAACAGTTGATGGAAACATTGTTGAGCACGCCATTTTTTACTTAAGCAGAACCCTCTTGGACGCAGAAACGCGGTATTCGCCGCTAGAGCGGCTTTGTCTGGCCCTTTACTTTGCAGGTTGCAAGCTGCGCCATTATATGCTTTCCTTTACAACTAGGGTGGTTGCTCAAACGGACTTGGTAAAGTACATGTTAACCAGACCTATTTTGAGAGGTCGGATTGGCAAATGGATTTTAGCACTTTCTGAGTTTTCCCTGCAGTATGTTCCTTTGAAGGCCCAAACAAGTCAGGCAGTATCAGATTTCCTCTTGCATCACCCGCTCCCTGATGATCATGAAGTCCGAGACCTTGAGGTAGGTGCTATATATTTGCGCCCTTGGGCGCTTTACTTTGATGGTTCTAGCACAGACCGTTTGTCAGGTGCAGGAATTGCAATTGTCAACCCAGAAGGGGTTCGTTTTTCTTACTCCTTTCAACTCGAGTGGAACTGCACTAATAATCAAGCTGAATACGAAGCGCTGATCATCGGCCTAGAGATTCTATTAGAAATGGGAATCCATGAAGTAGATATCTTTGGCGATTCTTTGTTGGTCATTAACCAACTTCAGCGGATTTTTAAGTGTATCAGTTTTACACTGGTTCCTTTCCTCAATAGAGCTTTGGAGCTTTTGGCGGAGTTTCACGAAATATCCATGGAACACATTCCACGGGAACTCAATTTTGCAGCGAACGAGTTGGCGCAACTAGCTACTGGCCTGAGTTTTGCTGATGGCGTCCGAGAACGGACTCTTAAGGTTGAACGGCGGACGCTACCATCATTCATGGCTCGGCGGGAATACACTGATGATTGGTTTGTATCTTCATTGGACGCGATTGATATTGATTGGCGTCGCCCTATTATCGACTATCTGCTTGATCCCAGTGCTCCCACTGACCGAAAGATACGCTTCTTGGCTCTCAATTATGTTCTAAAGGGTGGTGAGCTTTTACGACGTGGAGAAGACGACATCGAGTTTCGCTGCATTTTTGGCAAGGAAGCTAAGCGAGTCATGAGAGAAGTTCATCTTGGCATTTGTGGCTCTCATCAAGCAGGCCCGAAGATGAGATGGCTCATTCGCCGCTATGGCTATTACTGGCCTTCCATTCTAAAGGATTGTATTAGTTTCGCCAAGGGATGCCAGGATTGTCAAGCAAACGGCCCAGTTCGCCACATCCCCATCGTTCCTATGCAGCCTATCATCAAGCCTTGGCCTGCTCGAGGTTGGGCACTAGACCTCATTGGTCTCATTCATCTTCATTCATCAGCACAACACAAGTTCATCATCGTTGCTACCGATTTCTTTACCAAATGGGTAGAGGCCGAGGCGTTGAAAGATTCCTCTGCGGCTACGGTTCTCTCTTTCATTTTTCGCAACATTTTATGTCGTTTTGGCGTTCCAGAGTGTTTGGTTGCGGACAGGGGGGCAGCTTTCATGACCGCGGATGTCAATGACTTAATGAAGGATTTTGGAATTCAATTTCTTCATTCTACGCCATATTACGCTCAGTCCAACGGCCAAACAGAGGCAGTAACAAGATCATAATCACCATTCTCAGGAAGATGCTGGCTGATAATGCCAGAAATTGGCACAATGAGCTTGATTGTACGCTCTGGGCATACAGGACATCTAAGCGCACACCAACAGGCACTACACCTTATGCTTTGATGTTTGGCCATGATGTTGTATTACCTTTAGAGGTTAATGTTCATTCGCTCCGCGTTCAAGAACAACATCAACTCATCGGAGACGACTACGTCCAAGCTATGTGGCAGGAACATGAAGATTTGAGTGAGCACAGGCTAGCAGCATTGGACAGCTTGGTTATCGAGAAGCAGTGAATCGCCAGAGTCTACGATAAACGCACTTGCGGTCATAGCTTTGATGTTGGTGATCTTGTTTGGAAAACCATTCTTCCCTTAGGAGAAAAGGAGCGTGGACGTCGGAAATGGTCTCCCTGGTGGGAAGGACCTTTCATTATTGATCGAATCTTAGGCAAAGGTGCATATCACTTAAGGGACACAGACGGCGAACTTCACCAAAATCTCATTAATGGTCGTTACCTGAAGAAATATTTTCCAAGTGTTTGGGAATTGGATGATCCACCAGTTTTGTTGTCTGGACAGGGGGGCAATACTTAGTTCTCCTGTACTGCTCTCTCTAAGCCAATATCGTGGCTTCTACCCTGTTCGCTATACTTAGTCGAACTAGGGGGCAACTATATCCCACATGATTTAGGTCAGGTTACAAGTTATGCCCCAACTTGGGATTTAAGCGTGGAGAGAAACATTTTTTTAGTGTTTTCTAGATTTTGCATTTGTTAAACCTTTTCGAGTTTATGCTTGATGGCAATTTTCGTAGTTTGGTAAAACTCACAAGACATGTGAAATACTACAACAAAAAGCGAATGAAGAAACAGAACGTGTTTAACATACATATTTTTCTATATATATATTGGCTTTGCGGCCAAGAGCAATTACAAGAAATTCAAAGTACAAAATAAAGAGCCAAGGCTTTTCCGGTGATCTATTTCTAGACTTGGGCAGCCCATTTTGGAAATATAGGGCTACCACTCCCCATTTTCTTCTCCCACAGAGTTTTTGAGGGAGAGGGAATTCAGCGGGTAACCTGTGCAATCACAGATCATCCGCTGACAAGCCTAGAACAGCAAGTCATCCTGGTGGACGGAAGACTTTTGCTGTCCGCCAGGAGACTTTTGCTGTCCCCACTCCGCCGCTTTCTCACTTCTGTCTACAAGAAACAGAAGGAATGGTAGGCAGAGTGAGGGGGGAAGCCTGAGGTTTCGTTGTATAACTCAACCCAGGCATGAGGTTTGGTTGTATAACTCAGAACTTTGGTGGGATCCTAAGCGAAGGAAGGGATTTGAGGGCCAAAAGGAAGAACAGAACTAGGAGAGGCATTTTTGATGCCTGATGAGGGTTTTTTGCTTGAGAAAAACCAATGAAAGGTTCACTATTTAAAGAAGAATACTGAGGTCAGTTTGGTGTGAGATTTGGTAACCGTTTAAAGATTTGCAGTTATTAGGGGTAGTTACCACACTTAAATGTTGGCCTGGGGAATTAAATTTGCGGTTCCCCGGGTTCCTTTTGAATTTGACTTCTGACCGTGTCAAAGATTATCCTTCCCGAGGGTTATCTTCTTGTTTTCTGGTTTGGGCCGAAGATTGGTTTGGGCCGGTAGATGATTAAAATAAAATTAAACATTAAGTGTTTATGCTTACAAAAAACACCTCAAGAGGTTTATAGTTACAAATTGCTGGGCCTACACCATGCAGCCCAATGATGCAATGTCTATGACAATTTTGTGGTACTCAGCTTGGATTCGTTCTGCTTGGACATTCACCACCCTAGCTTTTGCGGTGCGTCTACCAGACGCTGCCGCAGTTCCTCGGTTGGACCTACTTCATTCACCAAGGCCTCCTTGTCTTTAGCCTTCTTGGATTGAAGTTGGACAATCTGAGCTTCGATCTTAGCCTTGGCAGCTTCAAGCTCTTCTAGTTTGGACTCACAGAGGGCAACATTGGTTCGCCGGCGTTGGAGTGATTCTTTCCGGGCGGCAAATAGCTTCTCCAGTTCGGTTCGTTGAGTGGAAGTTAGCTTCGCCAGTTTGGTAGACTTCTCAATGTCAGCCTAGAGGGTTGCCATGACACTAACCTTAGTTTCGAGCTCATCCAGGATTGCTACGTCTCCCTCATTCGCGTGAAGCCGCAGGCTACCGGTGTAAGCAATGATCTTCTCTCGCACCCTCGGATCATCCAAGTTTACGTTGCTGAGGTGGCTGAGGTAGTATTGAGCATCTTCTACTAATTCCGGGATAATTAGCTTGTCCAAAACTTCCTCGAGGCGTTCTTTAAGAGCAAGTGGTCGTTTTGAAGAAGAAGCCTCTTCCACAACAGCAAGGTTTAGGCTTTGGGAGTCCACAACAAGGTTCGCCAGTGTTTGTGCAGCAGCAGCTGAATCATGTTCCAATGTGGGCTCTGCAGAGGTTTGTTTGCTGAGCAAAGGTTCACCTCTCTTAGCCCCTAGACCGTCGATTAGATCATTCGCCGCATCTGGATTGGTGCCTGGACCCGATACTTCAGTTTGGACTTCGGAGTGATCCTGCGGGAAAGGAAAGAAAAGAATGCGAGGGGTAAGCACAGAATACTTAAACTAAACCAGTAAGTGGTTTAAAGGGGTTAGGATCTTCATAAGAAGCAAGAGATGAGGCGAGCATTTACCATTAATAGAGAGGATTCCCGGTTTGTGTTTTCAACTGAATACTTCGTAGTAGTTTGATCACCCTCGAGAACTGGTGTTGCGTCTTCATTCGCAGGAGGATCGGCAGCGATGGAGTTCGGATTTTTCTAAATCTCGCAGGGTAACACATCTTGTGCGTCAGCAGGGTTGACATCCTGGCTGGGGGGCAAACCAGCATCTTCTTGAATTGTTGTACCGTCGTCGCCCTTTGGAGTTTCTGCGTTCGCCACTTCCACAGGTTGAGGGGCGATCTCAGGAGAGGATGCAGAAGTTGAAGCTGGTCCTTCATTGTTGTTCATAGGCTGATCTGGGGAAGCGTAAGCAAGAGGAACTGCATAGGTCACTGCTAGCATTCCGAGTCCGTCTAAAGCCTCGACCATGCTTATTTCATCTTCTTCAGAGTTTCCATCAGTAGAGCTGTCCTCAGATCCTTGAGCAGGAGTGCTTTCTTTGGCGTCAGGAATAGGAGGGTCATCTGCTATTACAATCACCTCAGGTGTGTTGCGTCTCCTTAACTACAGAGACAAATAAATAACCAATTAGTGGTTATGTGAAGAAGTACGCGAATGAGAAGTGAGAAGAAGTTAAACAAGGAGTTTATCCTTACCAAGGGACGCTCCTCTTCAGTTTCCTCTTCCTCATTGGTTTGCGGTTCGCGGGGTCTTTTCCTTGCAGCATGGGAGGAAGAGGTTTCTCCGGGATATGAACTTGTTAGAGTTTCCTGTGGCAAGGTATTGGGCAATCAGGGTCAATACTACGTGGAGAATGTTGAAATCAAGACTTAGGATTCGAAACTCATACCTCAACTGTTGTTTCTTCAGTTTGTTTCCGCCTTTGGTCAGGAGCAGCGGTAGCGGGGGATTGTCTGTTAACACCATTTAGAATTTGTTGGTCTTCTTCAAGGTTAAGTTCAACCCTACCTTTGGCGAAGATGGTGCGAAAGACGTCTTCTGCATTCCGATTAGGGATAGCAATAATGCCCGCGGGTTCGGGTACCCGTTGATATCCAAACCGAATGGGTCGGGTATAAACTCGAAAAATGGATATGGGTTTGGATTCGGGTTTTTTTTTAAAAACCCGAAGCGGGTTTGGGTAGGGTATGGATATGGCACATCCGAATCCATAACCTAATCCAAACCCGACCCGTTTTATTTTAATATTTTTTATTTGTATATTTTATATATAATATTAATATATATTTATATTTATATTTAAAAAATTTATATCAGCATGCGTATGGAAGTATGGGTGTGTAGAAAAAATATTTCCCATCACTGTATCTTTGAAGCTTTCATTTGCAGAAGAACAATTGAGCTTTAAATTTTATTAATTATGTAATTTTTATTTGGATTGAATTATTTATGAAGTTTGAACTATGTATTAAGTCTTTTGAATTGTTAAGTTTAACTTTTTATTTATTTAGGTAGTTGTGATTTGTGAATTTCAGGTATAATATGAATATTATTTTGGGAATTCGGGTAAGTGTGGGTACCCGTTGATACCCGAAACCCAATAGGTGTGGGTTTGGGTTTTCCCCGAACCCGTTAGAACGGGTTTTGGGTTTGAATTCGGGTAGGGTACCCGCTACGGGTTCGGGTATGGATAGTGGAAATCCATACCCGACCCTACCCATTGCCATCCCTAATTCTGATCCCATTTGTTGGCTGAGAGGCTAGGGCACTCCACCAGATGGCATACTGTGGAGACACGGCCATAGTACATTGGAGGACACTGACTCCTAAGGTGGCAGGCGGTAGAATATATTTGAAGTGGATTTTGCATCTGTGTTGATCATCTGTATCATTCGCTGAGATTCGCCATGAGGTGTATAGGTTTAAGCTTTCAAACAAAGGGTAAGGAATTTTTTGCCTAAATCCTAGTTGGCGAGCAAAGTGGGTGGGGGCATATAAGCTCAAAACCGGCTTCTTCATCCGGGAGATTAAAGTCCATACAGGAGACGGCTCGTTTAAACATGTCTAAGGCATCTACAGAGTGTTCGCTAGACCAGAGGAAGCCATGCTCTAGTGGACTAGGGAATTTTCTGTTTATAACTAGTGTTACCGAGTCTAAGGCTGATTCATCTAATTGATATAGGTAACGAAAGCAGTCAAAGTATGAAGGAGAGGGGAACTCATCTCGATTGGCGAATGTCATTCCTAGTACCTCATCTTCTGGAAAGGAGTCTACTTCAGGATGTCTGAATTGAGGAAAATAGACCTGCAGCCAGAGGTCAAGAATCCAGAAAGGTCATCCCAGCGGGTTATAGTCAAAGGGTCTGAGAGACAAGGAGTAGAGCGAACGGTAGAGGCTGGCTAGAATAGGTTGGCCTAATCCTGTTAATTGTCTGTTGAAGAGGGCTGCTGCCAGCATGGTCCAAGTGCCAGTGACCTTCTTCGCCGTGATACAAAAGAGAAATTTGCATAGCTAGAGTTCCAGTAAAGCGATTCCTCCTTGTTCGTTGTTCTGCTTTGAGAAATAGGTGCACCAGGCTGTGTAGGATTTGCAGTAGGGAAGGCGAACCAAGCTGGGTTTGTGCTCAATTGAGTCTAACCCTTGATCATATTCCCCATAGTTGTAAGGCTCTGGATGGATGGGAAGGCCGGTAATGGTGAGAATATCCAGCAGTGTGATTCCCATTTGCCCAAACCGGAAATTGAAAGTGTTGCTGGAGGTGTCCTAGAAACAGGCGGCTGCGACTATCGGGGCACGGTTCCCTCCTCCATTGTGTAAAGAGAAACAGAGCTCTAGTGTTTCTGCGATTCCCACTTCTTGCCAGCGGTCCAGAACAGTTGTTTTCCTGGCTTGATACCACTTGAGTTCTTCTGGACTTGGTGTAGGCCAGCTACCCATTCGCACTGCTTGATGGTGTCTTTGTCATCTTGGAAAGATAGTGGCGGTCGCCTGGAACGCAAGAATAGGACATCGGACGGCGTGAAAGTAATGGTTTAGGAATTGAGCCGACATTTCATCAATCCAAGGACCCAGGCTCGCCGTGCGGTTTTCATAAGCTTTGATATGGGAGCGGTGAGAGTGCTTATTGGCAGTAAGGGGGTACATGGCCAGTTTGAACTGTTGGGCGTTCTGTTCTGTTAAGCTGGTTGAGGATGAGGCCATTTCTGTTGGTTGGTTTTTGGATTCTCACTTGTTCTGGGTTTTTAGGATTCTGGATTCCTTAAACAGATTAGTGTTGAGGGGTTTGGTTTTAAAGAGTCGAAGGGGTGTTTTAGAAGGATATGATCTTGATCGTTTCGTGAACCAGTTTGAATTGGGAGGCGTGATGCAACAGTGTAACGGTTGGGTCTCTTTGTCTTCTGGGCTTTATTACGGCCTTTCACGAACAGTCGTCTATTTTCTTTGTGAACTTAGCCCTCTTCAATCACATTTATCGCGGATTCGGGCCTGATTTCGAGGAGAAGCGGATGGAACATCTACTACTGTAGACAAGAAGTCGAGCGGATGATGCATCAGGCTGAGTTTTGTCATGAGCATCTTCTATTATATTTTCCGTCGACTACTGCTTTCCTGCCCGCTGGTAAATGTCTTACTTGCGGTGAGTCAAGTTTTTGGCGTCCTTTTGGCCAGGACATGTGGGACGTGGATGGAGATAGGCATGCAGCTAGAGAATGTTGCGACACTTGCAAGTGTTTCGTGGAGGCAGCATATTTCTACCAGCTGATGATGTATGGAATTCCGAGACATCCGGCCTCTTATCCACGAAGTCACTACTGGAGGTTTAAGGATGGCTTCTGGTAGTGTAAGCCCTGTGAGGCATCTTAAGAATCTGTAATAGAAGTTGTGTGCAAGTTGTTTTCTAGTGTGTTGTGTACTACCTAAGTGATTATCAATAAAAACTTTGGATTTTGGAATTGAAGTGTGATAACCTTGGGTGTACTCTGCGTCCAAATTTCGGGACGAAATTTCTTTAAGGAGGGTAGACTGTAATACCCCGAAAATTTCACTATTATTTTTATAAAATATGTCGTGAAATTTGAAGTGAAATGGTGTGAAATTGTATTTTTAGAGGTTTTCGTCGTAAAACGATAATTACGGCGGTAATTATAAGTTACACAAGGTTAATTAAGGTAACTTTTCATCCGTTGAGAATTTGGGAAAACTTCCTTCATGAAAGTTGTAGACCTCGTCGAATCGAGTTCGTAGGAATTTGGTTCACCAAAAACAGAGTTCGTATGAAAAAGTTATGGCCGTCGGAAGTTTGACGAATTTCTATAAATAGAATGTTGGGATTTACTGTTCACCCGAAAATCAGAATTTATCCCAGAAATGTACTGTTCACGCCGTGAACAGTACCAGAAACTTCCTCCGGTGATTTCTCCCTCCTCCGGCCACCAATTTGTGTGATACTTGTCCCAATCTCTTTGTCTCTTCATCCTCTTCGATTCTATACTAGTTTCATTCATTGATTTTCAGTATAGAAAGAGAAATCAAGAAAAGAAAAAGGAGAAAAACGCTGCCGAACTGTTCATCAGTTTCTGGGCAAGTTTCCGGCCAAATCGAGCCACCTTACCTACTGGGCTTTGTAGCCCTTGCCAGGGGCTTTCCAGCAACATAAAATATGCCTCAATCGGAGTTCGGACGAAGGAGAATTTTGGATTTGAAATCCTAGGGTTTTGGAACTATCGAGGTAAATTCGAGACTTTTTACTTTGAATTGGCCCTTGTGGTAGTTATGAAAGTTGTTTGTGGTAATGTGTAGAACATGCTGTTAAAATTTCATAGCAATCAGACAACTTTTGTCCGGCGGCTGGCCACCGTCGGTGGCGGCGCGTCGGCGGCGCGTCCGGCCGGTCCAGGAGCAGTTCTTTGCTCCGTTTGGCTTGGTTCGTCGATACGAACAACTTTCGTGTTTACACTTTTGTGGAATTCGGTCGTTTGATCAATGATCAATTAAGCGATAGTTATGGATCGTTAGATCCGTGATGATCCGACCGTTGGATCATCACCAATTTTGGATATGATGTTAGGATGCTAGAAATAAGCATGCTGTTGGATTTTGGAAGTTTTGGATTTCGTGTGGGACCCGTTGATGAATAGTAGACGTGGGACCCACGTTGACCGACGGTTGACTTGTGGTCAAACTGTCCCGATTTATGGTTATTGATGTCTAAGAGACATTTGAGGAATATTTGAAGTGATTGGATTTTAGAATCATCAATTTGGAAACTATGATATGCTAAGTGGAAAATTGCATGTTCATAGGTATTTTGGAATCATGAAGCATTTGGCTAGCTTTGTCGATTCCCGGGTATTATTTGAAGACGCAGCAGGAATTAGAGGTGAGTGAATCTCACGATATTTTATATATGAATATTAATTCATATTGTGTTGTTTGCGAAAATAAATAATTATATTTATTTAAATGATTTTGCGATATATAAATTAAATACAGTTTTAATTTGATATATCAGCATGTGTGATTTTGTGTTAAAACAATATTTGAAAGTATTCATTTTATTGTTTTAATTGGTGGATTTTGTGGGAACAATATTTCAAAAATTATGATATTGTGTTTGCCTACTCGAATGTTTTTGTAGCCAATGGGTGAAGGTTAGAGCTTTAGACTGTGTAGCCAATGGGTGAAGGTTAGAGCTCTAGACTGTGTAGCCAATGGTGAAGGTTAGAGCTTTAGACTGTGTAGCCAGAAGGTGAAGGTTAGAGTTCTAGACTGTGTAGCCATGTATTCATTGAAAACAAAGATGAATACTTTATGTAATAAAGGAGAAGAAAAATGGTATTCTCGCTTTTAATCATTTGAAGTTGATTGTGGTTTTGTGTGAGTATGATATGAATTTGCTTCTTAAATATTTGAAGCATTGATAAATGAATTACAATTCTTGAACAATATTGAATTGTATTTTGAAGTTTTTACTTCTTTAAAAATTGAAGTAATTATTATGATGATTTACTTTTCTTAAAAAGAAAGAAATCATAATTTTGGGAAATGATTTTGGGGAAGGTTTATATTGTTTAATATTCTGAATTACCCTGGGATTAACATACACGTTATGGGACGTGTGGGGTTAAAATACGTATTATGGGATGCGTAGGTTCATTATATTTTATAATATGAATTTTCGGGATTTGAATTGTTTTTGAAGAATATAACTTACATATATTTGTTTAAAACAAACTATATATGTATATTTTTGATAAACGGTTTAGGGTGAGTAAAACTGAGTTAACTCATACCAGCTTCGTAAGCTGACCGGGTTTGTTGATATAACCCGGTACACTATTCCACGGTGTAGGGGTTATACCTGCAGGTTAGGATAACCAGGAGTAATGCAAGGCTGCATACTTTTTGTTGGGTTATAAGACTTCCGCTATTTTATGCTTCACACTCTGAAGATTTATTTATGTAATATTTTGATGTATCAATTTATTATATAAATATTTGGTATGTAATATTCGACTCTTGTATTGAGTTTGAAATTACAATGTTGGGCATGGAGTTGGTGTTGTGTACTTGAATTAAAAAGAAAAAAATTCTAGTGCATATTTGTATTTGATATTCCATGTCGTCACGTTCCCGAAATGGTTTGTAATTAAGGGCAAAATGCCCTATTAATTGATTCGAAAAATCGGGGCGTGACAGATTGGTATCAGAGCAAAACAATGCTCTAAGGAAGTGATTGAGCAATGGAACGCTCTAAGGAAATGAAACGAGTTTTGGAATTGAGAAGTGAAGTTAGGGTTTAGAGCTTAGGATCGGTTTAGGGTTTGGCGTTAGGTTCTTAGATTCATTCAAGTAATGGTTACTTCGTATGCTTAATTACGCACAGTATTTATCGAGTGATGGCCCGACCGCGGCGGATCCCCATCATGTGCTCTTCAGTGCTGTTGTGTTGTTAAGAATATAAAGTACAAATTACAATTCCGAAATTAATAGTCTTACATGGCTACATTTCTAATTCTCTCAACCGTACCCTGGATCAAACGACAGACTTGATCCACTGACCCTTTCTTGTTCTTCAGTAACTCAGTAGAGATCTGTGTTGCTACCGTTACTAGACAACCAATGTATGGATTGTCTGACATCCCTTCTGTTCTTCCAGCAGTAGGCATATCTGGTAGAATTGAAAAACCTGAAGTTAGGAATACAATTGTACCTAACTCACAACCGCCTATTAACTTCTGCACCGTTGACTGACTAATAGGGGAATAAATCACGTATGACCCTGTTGAATCAGTACAACTTTCTTGGAGTATATAGGTGTTGTGCATTTGCAACAAGGAGACACAATTGCGTGGATCATGACCAGTTGTGATGTGTGCAATCTCCTGTACTTCTTTTTCCAATGCTAGATGGTCCCACTGGTTCCGAGTTTGTACGTCAATGAAGAAGTCAAACAGCTTTCGGTGAGAGACATGATGCTGGATTATTGCAGATGCAGTTCGAGTGAGACCATGAGGCTTATTCAGCCTGTTCCAGATTTTGTTGGTGGAGACTCTTATCCCTGAACCCCTGAACTTGGTTTGTTCAGCTACCTTCCATTCATGAGCAGTAGAGTTGCCGATGTCTGTGCAAAAGTCTGTCACTATTCTGCATGCCATCTGCAACATGTTTCTTCTTCCTTCCACAGATGGTATGACACAAAAGTCTTGAGGTGGATAAGTGTCAGCCGCGGAATAATTTAACCTTTCCGCTTGCCTCTGAAGTATTTCTACCCATCGCCTTGCTCCAAAGGCTAAGCCTGACTCCACTAGCGTTCGGTATGTTTGGTGCATGATTTGATCCTGTACATCAACATGTTCCACCCATACGACACGAGAGCTGCCGTTGAACAAATCTTGGATTAAGCATCCGGATGGACGCTTCTTGCATTGAGATCTTGGGTGTGGACCCAGATTTGAGCTTAAACCGTCCACAGAGACGTCAATTATTGCCCAACTTTGTTCTGTTTGTCTTTGGCAATAGCGAACAAAGTGAGTTACACGAGTGGAGACAGATGGACTGGTCACCTGAAATTCAGCAGTCATGACTTGGATGGTTTCGTTGTAGCTTCCTGTTGTCCCTGTTGACAACACGTCAAGGATCGTTGCCCTCAAGATGATGCTACCGAATATGGTGGACCATTGGTCCACATCCATGAAGAGATTCACGAGTACGACAGGACTGAGGGGAATAGTGGCTGTGTAGCGAGAAGCTTCGGTTTGGAAGTTAGTGGGAGTAAGATCAATACCGTTAGTGAAGATTCTCTTGTACTCTGCTTCATTCAGGAACTCATGAAGCGTGGCAGAGTTGGATTTGAGTGCAGAGATCCACAGTGGCGCAGCAGCAGATGCCATGATGATTAGCTCATCTCTGACCGACACAATGATTTCAGAAATCTTAGTTGTGTCTGCCACGACAGATGCTTCTGCCACGGCAGATGCTTCTTCAGGTTCTGAACGGTTGATGTTGTCTGATGGTTGTTGTGTAGAAGAAGAGTGATGTGGGATCGACATACACTTTTGAATATCCCTCCTCATGTGAGACTTTTCCCTTGGACCGATGACTGCAGGAATTGGAAGAGTCTGAGGTTGTGGGGTAGTCTCTTCAATCCCTTTTAGTAGCTCACTATTGGGAGTAACTCGTTTTCTACAGTGGTTGCAGTTGATTCTGTTGAATGCTGCTTGGTACTGGCTAAGTTGAGCTTGAAGCTCATTGATTTGCTGTCTCAGCAGAAAATTTTGTTGACGAGTTGTTTGGGCAGGCGTTTTGGGTCGATGCTTTATCACCCACGCAGAGACTTGTGCAAACGTTAACCTTATTTGGTCACCCAAATCTTGTCGTTGTTGAACAGTTGGCTGTGGAAAAGCCTCGACGAAGTCCTTCAATGCTTGGACTTGGTATTTGGTGAAGCTCTTCCTCAGTGGAATACGTTTGGATGAACCAGGTTCAGCTTGTGGAGATGATACTTGTGGACTTGGGGCTACTTCAATGGCTTCGTCTTCTGCTAGAAGCATGTCTAGCATGTCGATATCGGTGTTGAATTCGATTGCTGGTGAAATTATTTCATCTAAGCCCTCAAAGAATTGGCTTTCAGAGGGATCAGATTGAAGTAATTCACTGAACGAATTCACTTTGCGTGACATGTTTGAGTTGGTGAAATTTCTGAGAAGTGGAGTGAAGAAGTCCTCTTTGAAAGAGAAAGGAGGTTATGACACTAATGGAAAGTATCTGTTAGTGGATGCGTAAGGTGTATATTTATTGTTGGTGGAGGACTTAAAAATTCAAAAGCAAAAGTGAGCGGCTGATTTACAGCTAATTGTCGGAGCCCTTGGAGATCGTGGAAGATTTATTTTCCCCGATGCATGGATTTTCCACATACAGTTCCACTCTTGTGAGACCTCGCATTTTTTGAGGAATTAATTATGAGAAAGTTAAAGTAAAGAGCCATTATGATCGACATTAGTGGAAAACTGAGATTTTGTTGATTTAAATCTTGTGGAATCTTGCATCGTGGGCGATACTTTTGAGTAATTGAGACAGATATGAGCAATAATTATTCTTAGTGGGTTGCTGAGTGCACCGCACTCGCATTAAAGAAGGGTTTTCTTACGGTGGAAATTTTTTTCTTAAATACATGGGATAAGGAGCTGTGTTACTTAACTCATATCTGATTTCAAACAAACACATCTTCTAGATTTTGCAAAATGGTGAGCAAAGGAGAGTGCAGTAAGAGATCAAGGAATACTGACTGGAGTGAACTTCCAGTGGAAATCTGGAAGTACATATTCCAGTTAGTGGCAACCGCATCCCTGCAGAGCACAATGGAACTTCGTTGTGTCTCGAAGGACTTCAAGGAGTATGCCGATAGCTGGTCTACTTTGGCGGCGATCGACATGGATGGATTCGATGGTGGATCCAGACCCACTGGTTCCATAGAAGCGGACAGGCAGGTGCGCATCTTCGCAAATCGATGCTGGGAAGCGAAGAACCCGGAGTCTCTGTTCCGAATGGGAATACGAGTACTCGTGGAGGCAGCGAATATATCTCTAGCCCTGGAGTATTTCGATGCGGCATGCAAACCAGGAACATTCTATGGTTCCCGTCCCAGTTCGGTGGTAGGTCATCATGTTGCATTTTATGCAGCATGTATGATTAAGATGATTTTAGGACCACGAGCCGAGCAGCAGAAAACGGTGCAGCGACTGTGTGAAGCCCTCGACTGGTGGAGAAGCGGATGGAACATCTACTACTGTAGACAAGAAGTCGAGCGGATGATGCATCAGGCTGAGTTTTGTCATGAGCATCTTCTATTATATTTTCCGTCGACTACTGCTTTCCTGCCCGCTGGTAAATGTCTTACTTGCGGTGAGTCAAGTTTTTGGCGTCCTTTTGGCCAGGACATGTGGGACGTGGATGGAGATAGGCATGCAGCTAGAGAATGTTGCGACACTTGCAAGTGTTTCGTGGAGGCAGCATATTTCTACCAGCTGATGATGTATGGAATTCCGAGACATCCGGCCTCTTATCCACGAAGTCACTACTGGAGGTTTAAGGATGGCTTCTGGTAGTGTAAGCCCTGTGAGGCATCTTAAGAATCTGTAATAGAAGTTGTGTGCAAGTTGTTTTCTAGTGTGTTGTGTACTACCTAAGTGATTATCAATAAAAACTTTGGATTTTGGAATTGAAGTGTGATAACCTTGGGTGTACTCTGCGTCCAAATTTCGGGACGAAATTTCTTTAAGGAGGGTAGACTGTAATACCCCGAAAATTTCACTATTATTTTTATAAAATATGTCGTGAAATTTGAAGTGAAATGGTGTGAAATTGTATTTTTAGAGGTTTTCGTCGTAAAACGATAATTACGGCGGTAATTATAAGTTACACAAGGTTAATTAAGGTAACTTTTCATCCGTTGAGAATTTGGGAAAACTTCCTTCATGAAAGTTGTAGACCTCGTCGAATCGAGTTCGTAGGAATTTGGTTCACCAAAAACGGAGTTCGTATGAAAAAGTTATGGCCGTCGGAAGTTTGACGAATTTCTATAAATAGAATGTTGGGATTTACTGTTCACCCGAAAATCAGAATTTATCCCAGAAATGTACTGTTCACGCCGTGAACAGTACCAGAAACTTCCTCCGGTGATTTCTCCCTCCTCCGGCCACCAATTTGTGTGATACTTGTCCCAATCTCTTTGTCTCTTCATCCTCTTCGATTCTATACTAGTTTCATTCATTGATTTTCAGTATAGAAAGAGAAATCAAGAAAAGAAAAAGGAGAAAAACGCTGCCGAACTGTTCATCAGTTTCTGGGCAAGTTTCCGGCCAAATCGAGCCACCTTACCTACTGGGCTTTGTAGCCCTTGCCAGGGGCTTTCCAGCAACATAAAATATGCCTCAATCGGAGTTCAGACGAAGGAGAATTTTGGATTTGAAATCCTAGGGTTTTGGAACTATCGAGGTAAATTCGAGACTTTTTACTTTGAATTGGCCCTTGTGGTAGTTATGAAAGTTGTTTGTGGTAATGTGTAGAACATGCTGTTAAAATTTCATAGCAATCAGACAACTTTTGTCCGGCGGCTGGCCACCGTCGGTGGCGGCGCGTCGGCGGCGCGTCCGGCCGGTCCAGGAGCAGTTCTTTGCTCCGTTTGGCTTGGTTCGTCGATACGAACAACTTTCGTGTTTACACTTTTGTGGAATTCGGTCGTTTGATCAATGATCAATTAAGCGATAGTTATGGATCGTTAGATCCGTGATGATCCGACCGTTGGATCATCACCAATTTTGGATATGATGTTAGGATGCTAGAAATAAGCATGCTGTTGGATTTTGGAAGTTTTGGATTTCGTGTGGGACCCGTTGATGAATAGTAGACGTGGGACCCACGTTGACCGACGGTTGACTTGTGGTCAAACTGTCCCGATTTATGGTTATTGATGTCTAAGAGACATTTGAGGAATATTTGAAGTGATTGGATTTTAGAATCATCAATTTGGAAACTATGATATGCTAAGTGGAAAATTGCATGTTCATAGGTATTTTGGAATCATGAAGCATTTGGCTAGCTTTGTCGATTCCCGGGTATTATTTGAAGACGCAGCAGGAATTAGAGGTGAGTGAATCTCACGATATTTTATATATGAATATTAATTCATATTGTGTTGTTTGCGAAAATAAATAATTATATTTATTTAAATGATTTTGCGATATATAAATTAAATACAGTTTTAATTTGATATATCAGCATGTGTGATTTTGTGTTAAAACAATATTTGAAAGTATTCATTTTATTGTTTTAATTGGTGGATTTTGTGGGAACAATATTTCAAAAATTATGATATTGTGTTTGCCTACTCGAATGTTTTTGTAGCCAATGGGTGAAGGTTAGAGCTTTAGACTGTGTAGCCAATGGGTGAAGGTTAGAGCTCTAGACTGTGTAGCCAATGGTGAAGGTTAGAGCTTTAGACTGTGTAGCCAGAAGGTGAAGGTTAGAGTTCTAGACTGTGTAGCCATGTATTCATTGAAAACAAAGATGAATACTTTATGTAATAAAGGAGAAGAAAAATGGTATTCTCGCTTTATCTTGATGTATTAAAAGGAGAAGAAAAATGGTATTCTCGCTTTTAATCATTTGAAGTTGATTGTGGTTTTGTGTGAGTATGATATGAATTTGCTTCTTAAATATTTGAAGCATTGATAAATGAATTACAATTCTTGAACAATATTGAATTGTATTTTGAAGTTTTTACTTCTTTAAAAATTGAAGTAATTATTATGATGATTTACTTTTCTTAAAAAGAAAGAAATCATAATTTTGGGAAATGATTTTGGGGAAGGTTTATATTGTTTAATATTCTGAATTACCCTGGGATTAACATACACGTTATGGGACGTGTGGGGTTAAAATACGTATTATGCGATGCGTAGGTTCATTATATTTTATAATATGAATTTTCGGGATTTGAATTGTTTTTGAAGAATATAACTTACATATATTTGTTTAAAACAAACTATATATGTATATTTTTGATAAACGGTTTAGGGTGAGTAAAACTGAGTTAACTCATACCAGCTTCGTAAGCTGACCGGGTTTGTTGATATAACCCGGTACACTATTCCACGGTGTAAGGGTTATACCTGCAGGTTAGGATAACCAGGAGTAATGCAAGGCTGCATACTTTTTGTTGGGTTATAAGACTTCCGCTATTTTATGCTTCACACTCTGAAGATTTATTTATGTAATATTTTGATGTATCAATTTATTATATAAATATTTGGTATGTAATATTCGACTCTTGTATTGAGTTTGAAATTACAATGTTGGGCATGGAGTTGGTGTTGTGTACTTGAATTAAAAAGAAAAAAATTCTAGTGCATATTTGTATTTGATATTCCATGTCGTCACGTTCCCGAAATGGTTTGTAATTAAGGGCAAAATGCCCTATTAATTGATTCGAAAAATCGGGGCGTGACAGGAGTATCCCAATTGATCGAGGACTTGAGTGGGAAGGAGATAGATAAGATATACCGAGGTTAGGACAGCCTCAGCCCACAGATTTTGAGGAGCCCCAGAAGAGATAAGAAGAGTACGAGCCATTGTGGCTATATGCCGATGCTTTCGTTCGGCAAGACCATTCTGTTGAGGCGTATGCAGACAAGAGAAGCGTTGTTGAATACCTAGGGACTTACAATAGTGAGAAAAGGCATTATTGACAAACTCAGTGCCATTGTCACTTTGGAGAAATTGAACGGAACTACGAAAAATATTTGCAATCATGGCAACCAAGGTTTGAAAGTGAGAAAGAACCTCATTTTTGCGACGCATAGGATAAACCCAACTGTAACGAGAATATTCATCGGTAAAGAGAACATAGTATTTGAAGCCACTAGTTGATAAAGTTGGCGACATCCAAACATCACTATGGATAATATGGAATAAATGAGTAGCTGGATTATTGTTTGGAACAAAAGGTAATTGATGAGATTTGCTAAGGGCACAAGAATTACATAATGAATTAAAGGAAAAAGTAGACCCCAAATGAGCAAGGACAGACGCAGAAGGATGACCAAGACGGTTATGCCAAAGAGATGAGTGAATGGAAGCAAGGGCTTGAGGATATTTGGAAATAGAGGACAAGCGGAGCGGATAGAGACCATCTTGACAAGGACCCTGAAATAGTAAACGTCCAGTACGTAAGCAATAAATTTGATAAAAATCAGGGGCAAAGAGGAAGAAAACAAGATTGTCTTTTTAAAACGGGCAACAGAGAGAAGATTTTTACGTATTGACGGAATGCGAAAGACATTTTGCAAAGAAAAATTGGAAGAACCTAATGACAAGGGGAGGCTACCAGTATGAGAGATGGGCATTGAGTCACCATTACCCATATATACATTATGAGGCACATCATAAGATTGTGGATCGTTAACGGGCATAGCTGTCATGTGATGAGTCGCACCGGTGTCTGGGTACCAATTGGGATCAGCAACAGAATGGACTCCAGCAAACGGAGCTGCAGTGTTGAGGCCGGTATATCTATGAGGGCATTGAGGAAGCCCAGGATTATTAAAGTGACAAGGAGAACACCATTGGGAGGTAGGAAGAAAAAGAGATCCGCATGAGGTCCAGGAAGGTGCATTGTTTTGTTGATGTGAGAAAGGACTGCTGGGAGCACAAGACTGCTGCTGACGTGAGAAAAGTGGACACACATTGTTGCGTCGAGTACGGCAGTCAGAGGAGGAGCCATGATTTAATAGTGATGTGGCCATGAGGGAGGATTGAGGAAGAGGACAAAGACCTAATTAAAGAAATTGAAATAAGATGATTTGAACTGGAAAAACAAATAAAATCAAAAGAAGAGACAATGGGAAGGAAGAAGACAGGATCGAATAAGGTATGACTCCTAAAGCTCTGATACCATGTAGAAAATGATTCTCATTGACTTGTGCTTTTACATTCTGTACATTATATAGCAGTATGTATTGACAGTTACATGAAGCAATAAATTACATTAACAACAATATCAAAATTGATGCACGATTATAGCTATATCATTACAGCCATATCAAGCTGTAGATAAGCTATTCTATGGAGAAGATTTATTGTCTTTAACACCCCATGTGTCTCCCAAGTCCTAACACATCTATCATCGATCACTTTATGTATTTGCGTCAAAATAAATGGCTCATCGATCAGTTTCTCCACGACTCCATGGCCATTACATATATGAAGCGCTACTGTCTGGCAAGACATCATAATCATGCAGATTCAATTGGTTGGGTCAGAAATTTGCCACATTAAAATTTCAAACTGTAACGTCGGAGAAACCATGCATCATCCATTCAACACTTAATTTTTTCCATCATTTGTGTGCTTTTGAAGTCATTTTCGGCTTTCAATCGAAAATCAAGCCAACTACAGTACATATATATATATATATATATACAAAACTAAAAAGAGTGACATGCATCAAATATGTTCACAATTGTGAAATTATGGAACACACTCATGACAAATTCCATTGTTTACAGAAACATGAAACTCACACTCACCCAAAAAACCAACCGAAAAAATTTACTAAAATCAGAAAAAAAAATCCAGAAATCTAATGAGAGTCTTGGGATTCAACTTGAAAATAAAGACGATGAAGACTCATCTAATATCTTCGAACAGCTATTCAAAAGAAATTTTAAAAAAAAATCGAGAGAGAGATAGAGAGCGAGTGGTGAAGTAATTGTCGTTAGGGCAACTCCAACCATTGGTCTCATATTGGGGGTGTCAAACTCAATATAACACCTAGTCTCAACACTATTCATTTGAGACTTCTATCATCTCCAACCATTAGGTCTCATATTAGGGGTGTCATCCTATTTTTTATTGTTTTGTACAATACCTTGAATATAATATAGATTAATATGTTATTAATAATGTCTTTACGTAATTAATGATCATTAAATAAATAAATAAAATTATTTTATTTAATGATTATTAATTATGTAAAGACATCATTAATAATCATTAAATAAACACTTCCTACCAAACTGAAATTTCAAAATAAGATTAATTATGTAAAGACATTATTAATAATCATTAAATAAACACTTCCTACCAAACATAAATATGGAGTCATTCACTCCATCACCCATCACATTCACTTCATATCAACATCTCTCAATTCTCATCTTCTGTTTGTTTTGATACTTTCATTTCTTTTTAGCAATGAATAGGTTGAGGAAGCTTTTGATGCAAGAAGAAGAAGATGCTGTTAGGATAAACAACCAAAGAGCCATCATGATGTCCGCAGCTTCCTCGCATCTCCAGATCATGGAAGAAGAAGAAGAATCACAATGGGGTGGTTCTTCAGCAGGTCGTAAATACAAGCCCCGAAATTGTGAATCCATGGATGAACGACTCAAAGCTCTATACTTCACTGTTCCGTGCAGGTACGAGCTGAACATATTTCGAAGGCGCTACAGAATGCAACCTTGGGTGTTTGACCGGATGATGCGTGAAGTGGCCAACCACGATCCTTACTTTGTCCAGACCAGAGACGCTACAGGCAGAGTCAGCTTATCCACCGAGCAGAAGTTGACATGTGCCATGAGAATGCTCGCTTATGGCTTATCCGCCGACATATTTGATGAGTTTTTGGATATAGCAGAATCCACGGCCCTTGAGATTCTACAACACTTTACTAGAGCAATCTGGAATGTCTACCATGAGGAGTACCTCCGTCAACCAACGAAGGCGGATTTGCGGCGGCTGCTCGACAAAGCAGAAGCACGGGGGTTCCCGGGAATGGTGGGGAGTCTTGATTGTATGCACTGGCAGTGGAAAAATTGCCCCGCTGGCTGGCACGGGCAATATACTGGCTATAAGGGAAAGCCGACTATCATCTTAGAGGCAGTGGCCTCCTATGATACTTGGATTTGGCACACTTTTTTTGGCATGCCAGGTTCCCTCAATGATATCAACGTCCTTGGTCGTTTCCCGTTGTTCGACGATGTATGCAAAGGTGAAGCTCCTCGTGTCAAATATCACGTAAATGGTAGGCAATATGGGCAATGTTATTACCTAGTAGACGGCATCTACCCTAAGTGGGCATCCTTTGTCAAAGCAATTAAAAACCCAACCCGGCCAGAGACCGGACATTTTACAAAAATGCAGGAGGCGTACAGAAAAGATTTGGAGAGAGCATTTGGTATTCTCCAAACTCGTTTTTCAATAATAAGGGGGCCAGCTCGTGGGTGGAGTAGAGAGAATCTACAATACATAATGATGACATGCATTATTTTGCATAACATGATAGTGGAGGATGAGCGCGAAGAAGATGAGCAAGAGCTGTTTGACCCGGATGATATCCCAACCCTCCCGAGGAAAGCAGAGATATATGAAAAACCGGTATATGATAAGAATGTGGAGCGCAACCCTCCTCTACTGCGTGAATTTATGCGCCGTTATAAAGAGATTAGATGTCCGGTTGTGAATAGAAGCCTTGAAGAAGATCTAGTTAATCACCTGTGGAATATGAAGCTACAAGCAGAGCAAAACCAAGAGTGAAGAATACCATTTTCATGTAGTTTGAATTGATGTTGTGTGCTTTGAATTATTGTTGTGTGTTTGAATTATTGTTGTGTACTTTGAATTATTGTTGTGTGTTTGAATTATTGTTGTGTACTTTGAATTATTGTTGTGTGTTTGAATTATTGTTGTGTCGGTTATGCAATTAATAAATGTTGTTGTTTCCAATCATGCAATTAATAAAGGTTGTTGTTTCCAATCATGCAAATTCAAACTTAAAACAATATGCTAACAACATGCAAAATTAAAATTAATTAAGCAACAAATTCACGGCATCCACTGAGTGTCACAAACAGGCTCATAGACTGCTAAGTCCAATTCATCATCGGGAGGAGGTACTTGAGGGGGTGGTGGGGTTGGTGGGTCGCTAGAGCATTGTTCCTCCCTATTTATTATCTTTCGTTGCTTCTTCTCCCAATATGCCCTTTTTAATGGGCTGAACTTTGACGCATCCACCGACATTGTGTGAGCATCATCAGTGCGTTGCTCGGCCGCCTTAGAGTCCTCGTGGAGTAATAGTCTATGTGCGTAGTCCCTATCAGCTTGGTCGGCGAATCTTTGCATTTGCACGCGCATGAGAGCAGCTTCGTCTAGCCGGCCTTTTTTCTTAGCTGCCTTTTGAGCTTTTTGGCCTGGGGGCCGTGCATGCATTGTTGAGGCGCTTGGGCCCGACTTGTCCCCAGCTGTTGTGTCGTCGTCCAAGTCAATAGGTGTAGGTGTAGGAAAACTTGAGCTACCACCTCCACTCATCGACGGCGGATTTGAAAACTTTTCTGTGTCCTTCACGATTGGCCAACAATGCTCAAAGCCGAAATCCTCACCTTTAGATAATTCGTTGTATATCGACTTAGCTTGTACTATCTATAAACAAAATGAAAGAAAATATTAATGGTTATGAAACTACATATGAAATATTTATAATATTTATGTGACAAAATTTTAATATTTAAACAACTAAATAATGTTAATAATATAACCACATATTTTTAATGCCGAGATATGAATAATGCAATAATTATAACTAATGAATAATACATAATTAAAAACAATTACCTCATCGAGGTGGTTTTCACCACTCTTGTGGCAAAGTTCGGCTTTGTTAAGAGCTTGGCGCCATTTCATACATGCGGGGCTAATTTTTTTTCCAACGAGCTTCACAACTTGGAGGGGATCTAACAACGGCTCCGGTGGGCTTCGACTTCTCGTACACCTCAAATACACGCTCCCACAATTTTTTCTTCTCTTGGTTGGTACCCTTAGCACCATCTTCACCAACCGAAACTACCGCAATGCATAGAGCAACATCTTCGGGTTTTTTCCAAGATTCGTGCCTTGGCTTTGGTGCCATTTTCTCCTAAATAAATTGAGAGCTAGATAGATTAACAAAAATGGTGAAGAATGAAGAATTTTGGAGGAGGGGGAGGATGTTTTGGTGTGGACAAATAGGAAGAAATGGGTTAATATTTATAGAGTTGAGTAATTTTACTGTTCCAACGGGCAAATAATTTTTTACATAATTTTTGGTATTTTAAAAATAAATTTGGAGTATATTTTGTTAAAAAGAATTGCGTTATTAATATCAACCGTCGGATTAATTTTTTCACATTTTGTAAGCCATCGGATGAGAGGATTATTGTTTTTTGCTAAATTATTTAAATATAAGTCATTATTTATTTGGGCCATTGGATTGATATTGGAGGAATCTGGGCCGTTCCATTTATGACCGTTGCATTCAAAGCAACGGTCGGACTGCTGTGCGCACATGGTGGGGCCACGATGTCGGCCAATCAGAAACGTGCGTGTGTGGCGCGTAAACATCAAGAGCCGTTTTTTTGTCTTTTAGCGAGGTTGGGAAACTCAGACTCCTCTAGTCGAGTCAGTCAAGCCGAGCCGAGCGCCTACAATTGCTTCCGTGGTCCCCTCTTTTCTCAAGTCTCAAAATGAGACCCGGACTAAGAAAATTACTCCATTTGAGACTACTTATGAGACTAGTCTTATAATTTTTGAGACTTGAGACCCCCTTTTGCAATGGTTGGAGAACCAACTAGTCTCAAAATGAGACTTGAGACCTTAGAACCCCGATGGTTGGAGTTGCCCTTAGGAACAAGTTTGGTTTAAATTTAAGCCCAAGCCCAACCTGAGGCCCGTTTCCTCTCTGAACTTAAATCCCTTCACTTTGTTTTGTATCTCGCTCTTTCTGTTGCGTATTCACCGACCACCACCGCACCCAACCGTGAGTTTGAATTCAATTGAGCAGCAAAAGAGAAGGGTAAAAGATGACGATGAGGGACGTGTCGAGCTGCAAGACGTACAATTACGGAGATGCCCACTACTGGGACGCCCGCTACGTTCAAGAAGGGGAGTCGTTGTTCGACTGGTACCAGCGCTACTCTGCTCTCCGCCCTTTCATCCGCAACTATATACCCTCCACCTCCTCTCCTCTCCTCGTCGTCGGCTGTGGCAATGCCGGTAATTTCCCTCCTTTCCATGCCCACTTTCCCATTCCCTCCATACTTTCACTTCTCCCCTCTTCCATTTGAAACAAATGTTGATTTGGAATGCTGGGTTGGAGGATTGGTTTCCCAAATTTAACCTTTTTTTTCTTATCTTCAGCTGTTGGATTGTATCATGGCACAAGTATTTTTAGTATTGGGAGATATGGTGGCAAGTTCAAAGAAATTGGACTTTAGGGTTTTAGCTGCTTTAGTGGTTGAATTAAACTTTGTTTGTACTCCAATTTGAACCCTTCATGTCTGGGAATTATCCTATGGTTTTGAATTTTCCAAATTACTGTTCATTTCATCCTCTTTGTGTTGGTTGTCTTCCCTAAACGTGGCATTGTCTTTCCTATCAGTAGGAGAAAAATTGTTCTATGTGTAATGTTGCAGTGGCTAATCTGTAATTTCATTGGATTAAGATGTTTTTCTACTTGTTACAAGGAATCTAATCTGATGGAAATAAAATGTTTTATCTCGTAGTTATGTCCGAGGACATGGCCAAGGATGGATATGAAGACATAATGAACATTGACATCTCATCGGTGGCTATTAACATGATGAAATCCAGAAACAAGCACATCCCTCAGTTGAAATGTATCCTACTGAAAACCTCTCTACGACAATTTTATATTATATTTTCTATACTAACTTGGCATTTTTCCTTTTTCAATCCTAAATAGACAAGCAAATGGATGTGAGGGATATGAGCTTCTTCCCGGATGAATCCTTTGACGGTATCATTGATAAAGGTACAAGTCTTTTTATTTGTTATGGTCATTTTTTTTAAAATACACAGTATCTTATACTAATGTTGTCTTCTATGCCTTGATAATATATTGTTGCTGTCACCACTTTTTGCACCTGCGGTCTCTCAAACCTTCATATAGGAACTCTTGATTCGTTGATGGTATGATGCATGTTGACATGTTCTTATGATTCCTCTTGGGCATTATTGAGCACGCTCTAATTCTCTTATTTCTGCTTATGTTTCTAGTGCGGCAATGATGCTCCAATTAGTGCTGCTCAAATGCTAGGGGAAGTGAGTAGGTTGTTGACTCTACAAACATTTAATTGCAGTTATTTATACTACGGCTTCGTTTCCCACTTCTGTTCTAAATGATTCATTTATCATTTAGTTATATTCCTTTACTAATCATAGTTGTATTTGTTTATAGGCTTCTTAAACCTGGAGGGGTCTATATATTGGTAACTAAATCTCCTTGGATTTATGTTTTGCACTGTCTTTCTTATATTGAAAGTTCAAAGTACATGATCAGTTCTTAAATTCCATATAGCAGATAACATATGGTGATCCCAAAGTTAGAATGCCTCATTTGAGCCGGCCAGTGTATGACTGGAATACCATTCTGTATATCCAACGTAAGTGAAATTGTATGTGCTGTCATTTCCATTCCTCTATTTCTAGCTGTTCAAATACGTTTAGTTTTATTCATTCAAGTAGTTTTGTATAAGTGATTTTGTTGCATGATTCAGTTTGACCTATGTTTTCTTTCCGGGAGTTGGGTTGACCTAAGCATAAAACAATCACTTCCCTGCTCGAAGTATGATGTAGGTAGCTGTGACTGATAACATTTTAACACTGAACCATATAGTCTACCAATATTTATATCTCTGCTTAATATCTGTTGATATTATCATCCACACGGTTGATTATTGGCTGTAGCAATTTTGAGGGAAAGTGTTGCTAGTATATGGTTTCAGCCATTTTCCTATTTTGGATACGAAAAACCCGTAAATAATGATGTAATCTCTTTTGCGTTACACTAAATTTGGTAAAGTGGGAAAGCTTGCGTTATGATCGTGTTCTCACCAATATTGGTATATGTATAATCTGGCAAACAAAAGAATTTTGCTTTTAATACATCTCTTACTCTTGGCAAAATCTAGTTCCTGAATACCTTATTCGCTTTAGTATCAAAAACAGAATTCAAGTGGTGTTAAAGACTTCAACATAGCCTGTGATAGTCGAATGAAAGTAGGTGTAAGTTGGTAATCTTTATTTGTATTATGTCTGACTGTAGATGTAGTACGATTGAGTGAACCTTTCCTGGGCAATTGAGTAGGTTAATATGATCAAGTGAGTGAAAGGGATCCAGCTTTGGTCAAGGATGAGGTTCAATAAGCACCTAAGAAGAGGAAGAACTCAGCTATTAGAGCAGGGTGGGGTTGGGTCGGGGAGGGGAGTGTGGGATGGAGGATTGGGGGTGTTACTGGATACGCCTATGGTAGCCACCAACAAAATACCTACCAATGGATGATGCATCACTTCTTACACATCGATCACTGCCACTGCATCCCTAATAATCCTTTCTATGTCCCATAAGTCAGCTACAAGATCGAAGTCAGTAGGTATGTAAATTCAAAATCCAAAAGGAGCTGCAAGAAAGGAGGCAAAAAAAAAATCAGGAAGAATTGGAATCTTTCAATTTTTACACATGGTGATCATTTGTCAAAGTAGAATGCCATAAGATTTTTGTCTATTGCAAACATTTTGTGAGTGGAGAAAAAATTATAATTATCTTCCTATGTGTGAGAAAGTAATAGCTATTTCAAATTTTAGGAGTTATATGATGGGGCCAAAGTACAAGAGAGCCTACGGAAAACTTATGTCAGGGGGAAAAGGGCAAAAAGTGGCCCAGTGAAAACCTTTAAAATTTTTGTTTTGGAATCTGTCTTGGATAGTCGACTTATATGATGTGGGTTCAGTTGTTCCTGTTTTTCTAGGCATTTTCGTTTGTATTAGTTCATGAATTGTGGTTGCAGATTTACAATTGAAAATGGGACTTATACTTTTGACCATGTTTTCACAGCCAGACCAGGATTCCAGAGGCCTGACGGCTGCAGTTCCTCAAGAAAATCATATTTGGAACCTGTTCCTGTCACGGAGAACGGCTTCCTTCCAGCCGAGTATGTTATGGAAGATCCAGATTCACACTTTATATATGTGTGTAAAAAGAAGGATGCCGCAGAATTACTTTCACTATATAGATTGAGAATTGATGATTTGTAGTAATCACTTCCGGTGAACTGCTTATGAAGGTAGCTCGTGCTCCGGATCTAGCTATAACATGCATCATTGTCGTTCATGTGTTTATTACCAGGACTAAATCGCTATCATCCTTGGGTATCTGTAACATATAAATGATTCTATTTGATGAATCCGTTGGCTTTTAAGCATGAAAATCTTAAACAAATAAAAGGAATAAGGTCATTTAGAGATGCTATACGAACATTATATTGCATCATTTCAGGGTACATTAGTGCTCAACTCCCTGTACAAGTACTTCGTTGAATAAGCTCTTCTTGAGTACATTACTTGTTTTACCATCTTGTTTGTACATGTTCATTTCAAGAACTCTTCAACTGCGGATCAATTGTCAACTTTCTTCGGTTCACAGCCAAATTTTATACGCCATAGACCCCAAGCACGTAATCTCCGACTAGCACCGGAGAGGTAATTATCTAAATTAATTCTTTAAAAAGCAAAAAGGTTTTTTGTTTCCTTGTTAATTTTTTCAAAGAATTATAAGTTTTGAGTCTTGGTCGACCCTCCTCCACTCATAAATGTGTTGTAGGAACTAAATTGGACGATAAAAATTTAATGGACGACTGTTAGAGCATAGTTTTCGTGATTCGACTATAATTTTCTTTGTTATAACACATTATTCATAAGAAATGGGACCTCGGAATATACCGAGACTCTGAAAACAAAGCGAGTCAATGACCCTTGTATATTTGACAATTTCGTATGGGCAAAGCATACGAACAAAAAACAAATAAAAAGTGGCACGAATTATGCAAGATGAATAGCTCGTCGACAAAGTGTTCCATCATTTTTTGTTGTGTCCTTATTAATTTTATCAAAGGAGTCTAATTTATGAGTCTTGTTCAACCCTCTTGCACTCCTAAATATGTTGTAGAAACTAAATTGGATGTAAAAAATTAAATGTAGGCCGGTTAGGGCAAAGTGATCCCATGAAAAAGTTCTTCATTACACCACACATTAGAAATGGGACCTCAGAATTTATCGAGACTGAAAACAAGGCAAGCCAATCATCTTTGTATAGTTGAACATTTCGTATATGGAACTAGAAAATTAAATAAAAAAGCGTCATCAGTTATACCGACGAAGTGTTCGTCGGCAAAAGGTTTTCCATCATTTTTTTTTGTTATCTTGTTGTTTTATCAAAGGAGTTCAATTTCTGAGTTTCGTGGACCCTCTTACACTCCTAAATGTGTTGCAAGAACTAAATTGCTTGTCATAAAAGGAAAAATAATGTGAGACTCATCCATTTCAGGTACATCATTTTAACTTTATCACCAAACGATATTGGAGAAATAGCCTAAAAATTAGCAGCTTATTTAATAGCTGGTAGTTAGACGATATAAATGAGCACCAGGAACAAAAAAATATGTATAAAAATAGTTAATTAAAACCCTTCTTTACGCATCAAAAAAAAATCTTTTGCAACCGAAACAAGTAATGAGAAGACCTGTCCCAATTAATTCATGGGTTACGGCAAAGAATAGTCAAGAGTGTCTGATATTCCTTCCAAAAACAGAAAAGGTAACTTTTACAAATTAGGCAAGGCCCTTCCTTAAAATTGGCAGTGGCTTTACTAAATCCAACACTTTGATGATGGAACCAAAACCTACCCAATATGGCAAATAGGGAAAGAAAACCCAAGTGGGCTCCTAACACACCCAATTTGAAAAGGACCCTAAATGTGGCATTGTGGCAAAAGCAATTACTCAATTGGATATGCAATGCACTTCACCTCCCAAAAACAGCAAAATCACACAAAATAGCACCACTCCACCTCTCTCTAATTATGGCAGGGGCCTTTACTATACCTAGCTACCATAATTAAACCAACCTTACATATATAGCACACATAGAAAACAATTTACCCAGAAAAAAAAAAAGAGGGGGGGGGTTTTCTTTTTGGTCGAAACGTCCAAGTGGGACCCACAAGGCCAGACTGTGAGTAAAGAGAATGGGTCCAGGAAAGAGACCCACCCAATAAAGAGCAAAAGGACTCCAAATGTGGCAAAAAAGAGTCATGCAACCACTCTCTAAATAGTAAACAGAGCCATGCAAACTTGCCGTTTCCAAGCTTTCGCCATTTGGGGTAAAAACGCTTCTCTTTTCTCTTTCTCTCTCACACACTTTGCCCCTTTATCTTCTCCCCAATCTAATTTTGGCAACCCACCTCTTTCCCAAGAAGAGAGACCCAGAAACGGCTAGAGAGAGAGAGAGAGAGGGGGAAAGAGCTCTCCTTTTCTTCGTTTTAGAGATAGAGAGAGGGAGGCAGAGAAAACCCAGAAAGATTTTTCATTTTCTTGAATTGGGGAGTCTAAAGTTTTAGTCTTTTGGGGGAATTAATTGGTTTCAGCTTTCTGGGTTTTTGGGTGGGTGTTTTTGGGGTATGAAGAAGAAAATGGGGAGGGGGAAGATTGAGATCAAGAAGATTGAGAATACCAACAGCAGACAAGTCACATTCTCAAAGAGGCGTGCTGGGTTGCTCAAGAAGGCTCAGGAATTGGCTATTCTCTGCGATGCTGAGGTTGCTGTCATCGTCTTCTCTAACACTGGCAAGCTTTTTGAGTTTTCCAGCGCTGGGTATGTATCTCAATTTTTTCTAATTTTTTTTTAATTTCGGGCCAAAATTCTGTGTTTTGAGGTTCATGCATGTGTTTCTGATCATATTTGTTTGATTTTTTTACTCTGCTTTTGAAACTCTTTTGTCTTTAGTTGGTCCACCCAATTTCTTCATGACTAATTGCCTCCTTTCTATGAAGTTATCTGGGGTTTTGATTTCTCCTCTTATTTTTTCGCTTGATTTTTTTCAATGTCCGTGCAATTTCACTTTTCTAATATTTTATTGTTTTTCTTTTATTATATGAACTAGTGGATGCTTCTATCTCCCTTGTTCTTTTTTGGGAGTGTGTTAATTTCTTGGATGATTTTATTTTATAGTTAGGGAGTTCTTTTTTCTTTTGAAAATTCTTCCCCAATCCCCAACATTGTTGCTTAATAGTTTTTTAATTGTTGAGTTGGGACGATTTCCTTCGTGGATTTGGTGAATACCGAGCGATTTGAAGCTATTGTGCAAATCAATAGTTTCTTTTAAGTGAATTCTGTTCCATGTTGTTAGATCGATATGGCTCTCACTTTTTATGTTAAGACTTGAAGTATTGCTGATCTTAACTTACTCTGAGACTCAGACCCAGTTTTGTTGACTTTGGGAAGGCCAGTTTCACCTTCAATTACTGATAATCTGGTCACTCTAGTTTCCAAACCTATGGCAGAATCATAAGAAACTCTTCTAAATTTAAAGGAGATTTTGTTAATCGAGAACTCCCTTGTTCGAATGTTCCTCCTTTGTGCCTCTGGTGAAGTTGGACATTGGTTGATTTTAGGGATTCAAAATGACCTTAAGTCTTGGCTTTATGGAAATACATGATGCAATGCTGTTTAATACAGTCGGGGTGGTTCTTGAATCTTATATCCAGTGGGTGAATTTTGCTGTTGACTTCTCTAATGACCTATTAACCTTGCATAAACAAGTCTCCAATCTCTGTTTGACAGTCTTAAATTGTGTCTAGCCAATTCTTATAGAGTATCCATCAACACTTGAATGAAAGTTCATATCTCCTCAGTCCTCGCTGATGATTGCATTTTTGAATCTTATATCCCCACTCTTCTAAGCCTTTAAGTCTTTCTCTGAAGATGCTGTGCACTCTTTAGGTGAACCGTGAAGGTGCTTTCTCCAATCCAATTTTTTTTGGGACGCTTCATTGGCAACACCACCTCTTTTCTCCAAGGATTAGTGAAACAAACTAATGTTTTAATTAATTAGTTAGATTGGTGTCTTTCTACTTTATTATATTCTTCTGGATATTTTCGGTTAAAGCATATTTTGTATAATTGCATTTAGCTTGAGAAGAAGCATTAATTCGGATGTTAATCTATTACTAGTTCCATATATAACAACGTAGAAACATTGCTGCAGTGCAAGTGCTATAGCAAGAAGAAATTAATTCTCCCCTGTTTGTATAAAATTATAGCTTCTGATGTTTACTTGGTCTTACTTTTTACAGTATGAAGCGAACTCTCGCAAGATACAACAAATCTTTTGAGTCTTCAGAGACTGCTTTAGAAGAATCAAGGGCAGAGGTATTCTTCCATATATGTTGATGTAATTGAAACTTGATAACTTGTGTTGCAGCACAAAAACTTAAAAAATGGACAATTTTGTTAATCAGTTGTCATATGTTTGCTGTTCTTGTTGTTAATTGTTCTTCCCCCAGTTGCATATTGGTGTTACTTTAATGGGAATTGAGAGTCTGGAATAGATGTTGGGGCAAAAGGTCATATGTTTCCAATTGTTCTTTTATCCCAGGGGTTTGCTTCCTTTGGTATAAAGGTAAATGAAGGACCTCCCATATATATTTCCAGAAATTATTTGGACCTTCCTGGATAGAGTTGGGAATGCAAATAATTAATTTAATTTCTAGAGTCTTAGTCTTACCAAAACATGTAACTTTTAGCCATTAAAGGTAAGGATTTAATACTGTGGAAGGTTTTAAGAATTGGTTTGCTGCTAGTAATGACTTTATTTAGGCTGTATAAGAAGTAACGATATTCAATGTATCAGATTTATATAGAGACACATGAAGAGCGAAAGAAAATAGCAAGTAATTTTTTTTTTTTAATTGGCTAGTAGTATGAGAAACATAGAAGGCTGAACTGCTGAAGTAAGTAAATACCCAGTTTATTTTCCCAAAAAAAAAAATACCCTGTTTTTGCAGTAGTTGGATAATGTAGTAATCTACCATATTCGAAAAAGACTATTGACATACCACTGTTCATTTTATAACATTTTGGTCTACATGATTGTTGTAGATCAGACTTAAGTCTGCGCAGTCTGTAGGAATTTTAAATGTATCCTTGATGCTTTTATCTGTTTTCATACGCTATATGGTATGCTCTTGTTCTCATAATAATCATACTTTGAAGATTCAGCATGCTTTTGATGATTCTAACTTTACCTTTCTCTTCAGAAGGAAGACCCTATGGAGGTGGATGTTCTAAAAGATGAACTTGAGAAGCTACAAAAGAAACAATTGTACGTATTACTTAATTTTCATATCTAATATTTTAGATTTTTGGAATACATGACACCTCTTGCAGGTAATAAGATATATATTGATTGTGTAGGCGGCTGTTGGGCAATGACTTGTCTAGTTTGAGCTTGAAAGAATTGCAGAAACTAGAAAACCAATTAACTGAAGGATTATTTTCTGTGAAGGAGAAAAAGGTTCTACAAATTATATATCCTTTCTCATTTTCTTTTCCTTTTTTTTTTTTTTCTTTTTTGGTTCTTTGGTAGGAATATCAGATTACATAGCAGATTTTAGCGTTCTCCAATATCAAGGGCCTTGATAGATGTCCTACTTTTTCAGGACAAATTACTGATGGAGCAACTAGAGCAATCAAGAGAAAAGGTACAACCACCTAAATCCCTCCTAATTAAACTTAAAGCCGTAGCACTGAGAAGTGTATTCTAAAGTAACACCTTTTTGAGAAATAAAAGAATCATCTTCATGTTCTGCAAACATATGATAGAGGAATTTTATTTTAAGTTTACTATACTATTTAAACTTAAGCTTAAAAGTGAAGGAGCTGAACAATGAGTCAAAGAACAAGAAAACTGAAAAAATGAATATGAAAATGATACTGAAACATCTCTGAATAATTTAAAACAGTGACAAGAAAGAAAGTGATGAATCTAAAATGCAAAGCTTTTCCTTATTATATACTTTTGCTGTGGTTTTAATAGTTTGTTTATGGTTAAAGTTGCATTTTGACCTTGCATCTTTACTGGTGTGAATTGTATATACAAAGTTGATTTATATGTATTATTATGAAGTGGGAACTCTCTCCTCAAGTACTTAGTTTGTTCATCTATTTGTTTCCTCCAGGAACAGCGTGCTATACTTGAGAATGAAATCTTGCGCAAACAGGCATACAGCATTCTTCTTGCTAATGCAGATTTCAGTTTTTAACATAACTTGCCTTGGAGTAAATATGTATCTTTTGTAATGTATCTATTTGGCCTATTCTTATATGTAGGTTGAGGAGTTTCGGCGTTTATTTCCCCAAACTGATCATGCAGTCCCATCTTATCTTGAGTATTATCCTGTAGAAAAACAGAACTCTCCTGTGAACCATGGTGCCAAAAGCCCCGATTTGGTCAGCAATTTTGCGTTTGACAATGGAGATTCTGACACCACATTGCAATTAGGGTACTGTTCTTTTCTTAGCAACAAACTTAACCTTGAAATCGATTGCAAACATTTTTTGCTCGTTGTTTCTTAAGCAATAATGCCTGCAAAAGCTGTATCGTATGGTACTTACTAAATTTAGTACAAATTGAAAGAAGTTTCTTCAGTAAAAATTTACATTGTTCTCTTATTTAGTTGGTTTAACATCAGTTTTGTCTTTTTGCCAGGCTGCCAAGCGATACTTATCGCAAGAGGAAGGCTCCGGAGAGAGAAAGCCACTCTAATGATGACTCAGGGAGCCAACTAGGCCTGTAATTGTTTTGGAGTTTCTCTTTGCCATAGAATCAACAGGTTCTGGAGTTGGAATTTGATACAGTTGAGAGTCTAGCTTAGCAGCGTTTTCAGTTCAGGAACTTGTAAAAGAGAGTAGAATCCCTAGGTGACCCCAAAATCATAGAAGTTGGTTCGGTTGGTGGAGACAAAAGATGGTCTAAAATGTAATTTGGTTTCCGCTCTTGCAAATTGTAGCTACCTTTTCTTAGTTGGATGAAGATCTCTAGAGTACCTAGAGTACTTTTAGAAGTTGCTTAAATCTCAGCCTTGTGAAAGGTTCAACTTATGCTCCTATGGTTTGTGATTTTTGTTATTGCTTCCAACATAATGCTGACACCTATTGGGCATCTTAACAGACTGCCTAAGTATGCATAAAAAGATCAGAGTAAGAGAAGCGTAAGTGAATAATGGGAGGTGTTAAAGTCCCTTTGGATAATTGGATTGAAATGAACTCGGACATTGTTTCATTAAAGGACATGAAGATGAATGTGGTTAATCAGTGGCTTTTTCTTTGTTAGAAGAATAATTAAGATCTAGAGATTTCCAGACTTTTTATGTTTGCATCAAGATGGCTGCAGTTCTTTTTCTTCTTTGGTGACAAAACACACAATATTCTGGCTAAACTTCATGTTCAAGCGCCATGAGTACCAGAAATTATGTAATATTCTGGCTAAACTTCATGTTGATAATAAAATAAAATTAATGAACAATGGTTTGAGAATTTGAATAATCAATTCTTTTCCTTTATTTTTGCCATATACAAACTATCTATCACAAAGTGTTGTCATGTGAAAAAAGAGTACATGATCACAATGATAAAAAGTAAAACCATTAAAGTTACAACATTTATGTACATAGTAAATCTGCCAACTATTGCTTTTGGTGTTGAAATTCATCGAGCAGTTGATTTCTTCCAGCCAAAACCTTATTGAAGAGACAATCCACCTCTTTTCCCAAACCCTCCACCATCTTCTGAAACACCTCTAATCTTCTTTGTAATTCCTCAGCTTCTGCTTCACTCTTTTTTCCAATCACAATTGCAGAAACCAGGGATGCAACCGAGTCATTAATCTCTTTCACCTCTTTCAATATACCTTTTTTCTCCACAATTGCATCACCCACACTCAAATCCATTCCAGAAATCAATGAACTTACTAACCTTCCTCCAGATTTTCTCATCTCCAAGTATGGCTTGGAATCCCCAACTAAACGAGACAACAAAATCCCACATACCCAAAATAGCATCCCCTCCATAACCACCAAAGCTTGATGAACAACTGATTTCTTGCTAATGGGAAACCTTTCTTTCCCATGTTCTTCATTTCCTTGAAACCTGAAATCCTTGCTCAAACCCTTTGGTTGGATTTGGATTTGTTTCAGATGCTCCACAGCCAAAGAGGGAGATGAATTCTCCACAAGGCTCAAACCATGAGACAATGAAAGCCTCTCTTTCCCAAGATGAGAAAGAGAGCAAGTGATGGAATTGCAGAACTCTAGCAAATTCAAGGTGTATTTGAGATACTCTTCCACAGAATCAGCTTCCCATTTGCTCATGGGATAATCAATGGCCACAACTAGCTTTGCAAAAGCGTTGTTGATAATGGGTATGAGCTGAAAACACTGCTGAATCCATGGAAATGATGGAACTTCAGAATCTGCGGATTTCGAATTCGAAAACAATTTGTTCAGGGAATTGGAAACAAGGGTTTGAAAAGCATCGAGAGAAGATGAAAAGGCTTGTGATTGGTGGTTGTGGTGATGACAATTCTCCAGTTTTGAGTAGAGTTTGTCAATCTTCTGTAACAAGAGAACCATTGCAAGCAAAGACAATGCAGAAGGAGCTTAATTTGAATGCTTGGTTTTGTTGATATTTTGTGCAATTGTGCTACAGACTTTTATATATATATAAGTTGGGTTGGTTTGGAAAAGTCCACAAATCGTGTTTGGATTGGCTTGAAGACAATTAAACAAATAGAAAAGGTGGCAAACCAGGTGCGTGTGCAAAGCAAAGAAAGTAGTATTCGAAACAGGGGAAATGGGCGGCTGGTCAAATGTGCTTATCTGCTGCTTTCTGCTATTGTTAATCCTTCACAAACACGATTTGGTACAATTGGGGTCCTTGTTTCGCTTTGAATGCAAGCTACGTAACAAAGGAAGGACAAAGGAATGTGGACTCTTCTGAGTGTTGTATTCTAGCTACTTCTATTTCTAGATAGGATGGAATTTTTCAGTGTGCGCGCAACTGGCAATGCATGATGTGGGTTTGGATCATGGTCTTAAAACCTGGTGACCATCCACAACAATATACATCATTATCGTCCATTGAAGCGTGTTGTTGGGTTAAGCACAAAAACATTGGACACTGCCACCGCCCATTGGTTGGTTTCAAAGTTTAAATCATGATGACTTTCGTTTGGTAATCTCTCTGTGTTAATTATGGGTTTTTCTTTTAATCAGTGACAGACTTTGCACGAAAAAGGTTCTTTGGAGCATTTGGTGGACAATTTAACAATTATCTTGTATAAACAATTAATAAGTTTCGGAAATATTTCATTTAAGAAAAGTAATCGCATAAGCCGTAGTGTAAACTCTAATTAATTTTTCAATAAAAAAACAAGAAGTTAACCTTAAACACTTGAATATAATGAAAATATGAAAATAAGTATGTCTTGTCCTAATCACAAAGATCCAAAACAAAAACGAAGAGAAGACTATCAATCTATTCACCAAGAAAAAGAAGAGAGCAATTCAAATCCATGGCTCTTTATTTTGAACAATATGTCGTAGAATAAAACTTTACATTGGACGTGTATGATGATCCATATATCTTGATTGCCAATTACTCGCACATGCAACGCGATGGATGATTGCACATGAACTTAAAATTCGCAAGACAACATATAAAATCTTGTACATTTTGTACTTCTTCGTTCACTGTCAATTGATTTTAGCTTCGACGCCTAAATTTTTATCATATGTTAGCACATTGGATCTAGAACCATCTTGCATATTCTTTAATCAGTCCATCAGTGTCACAAGTTGGATAGTAGTTGCCAACTTGCCATCATGGTTTAGACATACCAACCCGTTTGCTTGCTAGCCTAGACAGACATGACTAGTATGCACATATTCCGCAGGAATAAATGTTGGTCAAATTAGGAAATTAATAAGATATCTAAATAAAGGTAATTAAAGTGTTAAATATAATTAGAAAACATCGGTACGTGGAGCAAGGACAAGGACAAGGACGGACTGGAATAGTAACTTGCCGGACAAGAAACACGGCTAAGCTAGGCTAAGCCGCAACACTGCAAACTTAATTTATGTGGTCAGGTAGGTCAACACGGCTTTGCTTCTCCTTAATTGCTGCACTGATCGAGTCACTCACTCGCTGCACAGCCAACAAGTTCGTGTAAACGTGCAATCGCTACATTAACGTGTGTGTTTGTGTGTACTTCTTTCAATTTTTTAAACAGTTGAGAGGAAATTGGCTAGCAGATACATTAATTTTTAAGGAGTGCAAATATCACACAACAAATTTAAATGTTCCAAAGTGATGAGTTGGAAACTTGGAATGATGGATGACATTTTTTTATAATCAAAATAAATTGAATGCACCAAAAACAGACACCAAGCCCACATAATACATAGCCATAAATAGGCCATAGTCACACTTGATACAATCCCAGTTGTTTCCAAACACAGCCCACCTAGTCTTATCTAACACAATACTAGGTAATCCTATCCAATCCCATGTAACAAACGTGCCCTTACATGTATTCCTGGTGAATATAGTAAAAGCCAGATAACAAATATTCCTCGGCATAAATATATGGGAGTAAAATACATAGAATGAGAGAATAAAATTACAAAACCTATTTAAAAATGATACCTTTAAGCTAAAATATGGTAGCGGAACAATTGAAGTTACAAATGAATGAAGGAATTTAGTACTGACCGAGTGGCTGTGCGCAACCCTGTTCACTAATTCAGAAGTGGAAGCACTACCAGTCTACCCAAGAGTCAAATTTTCAGAGGCTTAGCCTTGCGTATATGGCCCATACTATTAACAAGATCTTTGCGGGTGCATACAGGGAACATGTTGATGTTCTTGAGCACTTTCAACCTCCACAGTACATACGGGAAACTGAGCTGATCGCGAGAAGTGAAACGAACCACCTCGTTGAACCAGAGGCACATACACATATTAGTCAATGAGGTATGCTCCCTCACGATGACGGATGCTTCGGCAAGAGCTGCACAGGCCAACAGTGCAGGGATTGAGCATAGAAATTAAAGGCAAGACAATGAGGTCACAGGCTTCTAGATCATATAGTTTTGGAGGGTTTTTTGTTCTTTATATTTGTTATAAACTTATATAAGGGTAGTTATTCTCATTTCTCGAGTGTCAACTACAGGAAAGGGCTCATAAGCCACTTTCACTGAATGGGCAAATATGAATTGGTGACAGATTTGGAGGCAAGAATCAGAAACAAAATTAAAAAGATCAATGATAAACAAAACTTGAATAAATAGAAAGTTTCCCCTTTTTCCCTCAAATTATAAGATCTATATACCCAAAACCCAGTAGCAAATAATCGTATTTATCCAAAACCAAGGTAAACTAAACTACTGCTACTTCAAAAACAATAAGTCAACAAAGATGCATAATAACTGAAGAATCGTTCCAATCATGAAGCATCATAGATGTCCATATGTCATTAGAGAGAACATGTTGGAACAATTAATAGCAAAAAGAAACATACCTTTCTTTCCATTGAACCTTTTGTCTTCTGGCAATCCATCAAGACGATATTGAGCCAACTGCACCTTAACTTCTTCCGGTTTGGCCTTGTTTTTCTTGACAACAGCCTTAGCCTCATCATAAACGCTACTGCGAGCTCCATGTTCTGAGATCGCAAGTACAGAATTGGAACGCCAAAGAAGGGCTTCGAGAACACCTAAAGGGTCCCTCCTAAATTGGGACTTTGAATCTACCCAAATGGAATACTTTGAATGAGGAAAAAGACGATGCGCCAACATCTAACACCAGCCAAAATATATGAAGTCTCAGAGAGATATTCACACCCATATGTATGATATTTGACTAACACTTGAAATAGGAACATACTTGAATATCTGATACTAAGATTAAACTGATTATATGGAACATATTCTCAGTCTGTTGTCTGCTTAACATTCTTCTGATTAAATTAACATACTGACTTGACTACAGCAAATAGAACAATTACAGAAAATAAATTCAATATGCCAATAGCTCTTAGAAATCATGATGAACACATTGCCCTAAAATAGAAATTACAAAGGAAAGCATGATCAAGATACAATGTACTGATCTGCAAGAAGCACTGAATCAAATACGAAATGAGTGATAAAAAACATGATGAATTAAGTCAAGTAGAAAACTTGTTACCTTTGGGATTTTTCCATTTAACCTTTGGTCCGCAAAAGGGAGATCCCTAACAACCACAATGCGCCACTTCCCAATAAATCCATCCTCACCAATTTTATGTTCAGCTGATTCCTGAGTACTTACGGTAATTTCATCCCAAAAAGCAACATAGCAAACCTGCATGAATTCAGCACCTCATAAGAACAGCAAACTTGTATAGCTAATAAGTGATGCATGAGGGAAAAGATAGAAACCTTCCGAAGGGATGCCTCTGACATTCCAATGGGTTGATAAAGATCATCTCCACCACCAAATGCACAAGTGGAGACTACAATGTCGCAACTTTGCATGTAATTCTTGTCTTCATTTGAGATTTTAAACCCACCACTTTCACTGTAGAAACCACAGTTTATAGTAACAGTTTCATTTACCTGTGAGTAACAAAATTATGAACACTGCCTCTTCTACAGAATGTAAAATATAAAATAGATAAAAATCCAGGCAGAGTTAAAAACTCCATATTCTTCAGAATAAAAAGGTACTAACATCACTATCCAAGGCAATGAGTTTGCTGTTAACTCTTGATCTTATAGATGATAATGAGCAAATAATATACTAGACCCAGAAATGGAGATAAAAGATGCAGCTTATAACCTTAAACATTTCACCTCTCTGATCTAGAGTTTGATTTCCAGTAAATAAATTAAATCGTGTGGCCTCTGAATGCTCTTCAGACAGGGTGTTGTACCCTCCTAACATCGGAGCATCATTCTCGGTTCTGTATAACAATTTTTTAACAGGACTCTTGGATTCTTGGCGCAAAGGAATTTCCAGATGCTGAAGTTCTTCAGGAGATAAGATCGTCAAGCAACCTAATATTGTCCACAAACTTGTGTCACATATCGAACTTCTTTAACATTCCAATTTTGACTCCAACAAGCATTCCAACCACAGTAAATCTATAACCCAATTATCAGTAACACTAACACAACAAAGACCTCTGTACTCTCTCACAATCCTAAACTGATATGGGTATGAAGCAATTCAAGCGAATTAACAGTCAAATCAATCCAAATGCACCATTTTAGCTTACACGACTTGAATCGTGGAACTTGAGTTGTAAACAAACTTACAACAATATGCCGACTGCAGAATCATTCATTGTAGTTTTTTTTTTGGTACAAACAATCATTCATTGTAGTTTTAAAGACAAAATTGACATTTTTTGTGTCACAATTCCCTCCAATGCAATTCCCTAAAATGATTATAGAAATTAAACAAACAAGAACAAAAAAACGCACTTATGCAATAATAAAAGAAGAGGTTCGAACTTACGTTGTCTAACGCCCTGAATAACCCGAGTTGTAGGATCAAGCCGATTCAAATTGCTGTCGGATTTCTTCTCCAAAGTCGTGTTGTTCACCGTAGTGAGTTCCGGGTCGGCCAAAGTCTTCTTTTCTGACGAAGTGGTTTCTGGGTTCACCGCAGAACTGGATTTCCAACCGATACTCCATGCTTCATACAGGAGCAACCCAATGGCTGGAAGAAAAATGAGAAGGGCCCAGTATTTAACCAGATTCCTAACGACTCGGCGAACGAACTCGTTCTTGAATCGATGACCGAGTTTCTTGCGCTTCCTTCGAACTCGGACGCGCATCCTGCCGAGTTCGTCAGATTCGTCATCGGAGACTGAGATGGATATGCTGTTGTTGTTAAACATTTGGTTGTTTGCAGAAATTGTAAAAGAAAGATAGGAATTGGAAGGGAAATATGGATGAACTACGGTTTTTTGTGAGCTCTTTTTTCCTCAGTGTACTCACGGAATTGGAGACGGAAGACGGTCTGATTTTTTATTAGAATTTTTTTTTTAAATTTATTTTATAGTTTTTTTTTTTGGAACTGTGTGCGTAAACTTTCTCTACATTCGTCTTAAAACAATTTAATAGATCAATTCTGTAAAAAAATCAACCTTTATGCAACTACTTCAAATAAATAGACGGATGGTCCTGAGAATAATGTTAGCTTATATCAAAATTGTATATTTGTTTGATGTAGTTGGATGAGTTGACGATCTTCTATTTAGATAATTTTTTGCATAAATAATCTTTAAAATATTAATTTAGAAAACAAACTATTTAAATCATGAAAATACACCGCCGAATGTATGCAAATAAGAGAAATTTTGGACACATAAGTCCAAACTAGTTTGGACTAGAGTTTTTTCCAAAAATTCATGCGTCTTCTTAGATAGGGTTGGGATCGATTCGAGATGGGTATGTATTGTACCCACACCAAAAATTGGAACCGATTATTTAATTAGGTTTAGTTTGGCTCAGTATTCTCATTTTTTAGCTATGAAACCGAATCAAATAGAAACCGACCGGTTCGGTTCAGGTTTAGGACCATTTCAATTCAAATTAATAGTTCATTTTTAATTATAAAATTCACAAGAGTTGTAAATAAAAAAATGTGTTAAACCTGCAAAGTTTTTCTATGATTTTCAGTAATAATATCAAACACACCGTTGTTATGCTAATTCATATTCAGTCATTCAATACTAAATTGATGTAGTAGTACATTAGTATATACTAATTACTAAACAAGTAAACTGTAAAACCAAAATCACCAAATTGGCAAAGTACTAAAATATAAGTGACTAACTACATTTTTTCAACACAAGAAGTGAAGAACATAGTCAAACACAACAACACATTGTTTCAGAAACTTAGAACTTTAGAAGTACCGAGCCTAATGGGTTATGACATGCATGCAACGAATAAACAAAAGTACTGAAACATAAAAATTATAAACTTCAAAACACGAGGTCACAAGTTAAGTTCATAAGCAATAACAGTCGCAATCATTTCAAATCTTCATTTATCATCAGATTCATTTTCAATCACCTCCACAACTTGAGTTGCTGCATGCTTTCCCTTAGACTTTGGGGGAGGACATGAAATTCTACATGAAGCAGTACTTGAATGTTCTACATATCAAACACAAAATCAAAAAATCACAATTATAAACAGAATTGAACAAAAGTGGAAGACAATAGTGAGTAGTCATTACCTCTTTCAATATTTTCATAGAATTCCATGTCTTCAATGAATAATTCATCCTCCATGCAGCAAATGTCATCATCCATCAACCAACTTTGCAAGCAAATCAAAGCTTCAACTGATTAATTTAGAACTTATAATGAGCTCCTAAATGAATCTGTCACACTCCCTAGCCTCTAGTGCTTCAACAAGACTCAGAAGCCATTGTGGAGACTTGAATGACCAATACATCTTTTGCTATTGATGCCAAAACAGGGTATTATTTGGGACCATTGTTCTTCCACCATGTCAATATTGGAAAATCATGTGCACTTGCAGCTGTGAACTCAAGAGGTATCTGTCAACTTCATCAGCAACCACAGCCGCGCCTCATCAAGTGGAACCTTTCTCCATTCATGCAATCATACAATATTGAAGCTCTTATAAAATAGAAGAATCAGTCTCGATCGAGAAGAGTAGGGAACTTATATTTTGTTTGCTCATCAAGGAAAAGGGGAATAAGGACAATTACGATTTGATAAATCTTAAATGCGTGAGGTTAAATGCTTTACCCCTACATACAGCTAGAATCCCATGATTTTCGTAATTATGCTACAATTGACAGTCAACATTTGTCAATTAACTCTTCAAGCAATTAGTGAATTAATTCTCAAAATCGCAAAGAATCAGAAACGGGACATTGATCATATCAATAATAATTTTGGGATAAATTCCATATATGCTAATCACATATTCATATCCCCTAAACCAAGGATTAATGTACGTATTTTCCATTTATCAATATCAAGCATAATGAGAACGCGTAAACCTCTCCTATAAAAGCCGTTTATAGATCCAGACATTGATCTTAAAAGCCGTTTCACTATTCTCTTGTGCTCTTGAGTCGCCATGGACATCACCAGAAACTTCACATTCACAGACACCAAGCAAGTAAGAGGTGAAAACAACGTGCTCATCACCAAAACAAAAACGAGGAACTACACGTTGGTGGCCAAGGACGGCATGCTGCAGTTCGTGAGCGCCGATACCATCATCACTACACGTGTGGCGCCGTTGCATGCCTCCGCCGAAGCGAGGGAGATCAAGAAGAAGAAGAATAAGGAGTCGACGGAAGGTGGAAATGGTGATCATGATCGTCAGTCGAGCAAGATTGAACGGTTGAAGATGGGTTTGATGCAGCTGAAGAAAGAAGCTGAAAAGTTTCTTCGAGGTGCCAGCTGCCGTGGAGGCGGCGGTTATTCTTCTCCGGTGTCACCGATGAAGGAGGCTGGTTTTGATGCCATCATTATTGAGAACAATGACGGTGATCGTGGTTCGAGTTGTAATGAGAGTGGCAGAGCTAGTACTACTATTGTATGTGGCGATTGCAGTTCTGGAGCAGGGCGACTTCGTCTAAGGAGGAAGGATTGAATACTGTACAGTATTTGCTTGCTTTTTATGAGATTTTGTCCTTCTTTCGTTCTTTATTCTTTTATTTTGGACCTTTGTGTGATGAGGTGTACTTTTTTTTTTTCCAAGTTTTGGGTTGGTCATTTTGAGTAGGTCTTTTATTAAGGTCTACGTTTATAGGTTTTGGGTTTGTCATTTTTGGTCATCGGAGCAAGTTGTCCCGACTGGTATGGCGACATGTTTGGCATCGCTGGCCGATGGTGGCTACCTTTTTCTCCAATTTGTCTTGTTTTCAATAGGGTTTTGTTTTGATTTGGATTTTTTTGGGGGTTGTTTTTGTTTGTTTGTATGTGCTTGGTTTATGTTTGAGTCTTGTGCCAGTCCCCATTTTATGGGGAAATTTCCATATTTGATCATATATTGTATAAGCGGTTAGGACCGGCCTTGGCTATAAGCCTATAAGCGGATTGATTTCGGCCGTTGCCTAGGGCCGCCGATCTCATGGGCCTCAATTTTTTTAAGGCTTCCTTTTTATATACTTATGTACGTTAAAAAAAATATAGTGATCTTCAAAATTGAAAAAGGCTTAATAACAAAAATCATCTTCATTAAATTAGACATATCCAATAATTAAGATAGATGAATCTTATAAGGGCTCCACTTCCTTTGCTCACTTAGGGCCCTTGAAATCTCAGGGCCGATCCTAATAAAACAGTATATAATGTCGTAGCAGTAGATAAAATCAAGACATAGAGATACAGATTAATCCGTCGGACAAAAGCAAATCAAATCATATGGTAAGCATATTCAACAATCAAAGCACAAAGGGCTAGCCCAATGAACGTATTATCCTAATCCCCAAGTATTTTAGGGATTTGACACCCACTCGCACAAAAGAGAACTAATGAATGTTATCACATTCTGAGTTGTCTATATATCTTTGTGGTTTTGCATAATTGAAAATAGGAGAATACCATATAAATTAAAATCATGCAAAAGAAACTCATAGATCAATAGTATCGGTCAAAAGTAGTTACACTTTATGACTCTTAGATCGATCTGTAGGAGTTTATAAGAACATAGGTTATGAGAGACTATATATCATGCTGATAACGTGTTATAAAATAAGAAAACACACAAAAAGAACTCAAAGAATAGATGAGGAAAATAAAATTGTGTTATTAATTCTCATTTGTCTCTCCTTTATATAGAGATGAAGTTTGTATGATAAGAATACAAACTAATGAGATATTACATATAGGTCCCCAAGTAATTATGTAGACAATCAAGTAATAATATTTTGTTTCCTCTATTGTATATTTACGTCTTAAGAGATTATTTGATTTATTTTGGAAAGCATAATTCGGCCTATATTTTTGATTCGGATGGATTGTTTTTCCCTCACGTAGTCACGTGCTAAGCTCGTGTGTATGTTTTAACGAAAAAGAAAGATAAGGCTCTAGAGATTTTACGAATAAGGAAAATTAACCTATTTTCCAAAAGTGAGGTAGAAAATTATCCAAAATTTTTGTAAAGGTGGTATGAATCAACAATTAGCTAGATTAACTGTATATAGCTAGGGAGGCAATTTGGAATGAGTACGTGAGAGGTATAAATGTGGTCAGCAGACTTAAGCACTAGCACTAGGTCTACCGTCTACTTAACATAATTTTTTTTTTGTTTTCTTCATTTCTTCTTTGGGCTAACAACATAACATCCCAGGAAAATGAATTAACCTTTTTGGGCAAAATAATAAATAGTGAAACTTTATCAAAGGAGTCTTCTTACATAAGCTGGGCTGTCTTCCATGCACTAATATATCTCTAATTAATAGCCAGCTGCTGAGTTGGATGATTTGGCAAATATAGAAGAGCAATTAGAGGAAACACTGTTATAAATACATCTCTAGGTTTTACTCATGCCGTGCCAATCCCATCACTATTCTCTTGGATTTGGGTATTCCCATTAGATTTTCATATCATTATCTTGAGCCGCCATGGATGTCTTCATGGCGAACGAGACATCCAAAGCCTGCGGCCAGTCGAAGCCTTATAACAACCGAGTGTTGCGCCGCAGGTTGACGGCTCTATCCAAAGATATCCGAGAGATGAAAGAAATGACGGGCAGAGGAGCCACCCTCTTTTTTAAGACCACGGACAACAAGTTCTTGCGTGTCAATGGGGATCGCGACAACCCTGTCTGTGAAGTAGACGCGTCCGATCCAGAGTTATTGGATTGGATGAATAAACAAGCCAGAGAGGTCAAGAAGTTAGAGAAACCGGTCGTAGCCGTTGGCAAGGAGAAGCTTCAACAGTTAGAGAAGCTAAAGACTGATTTGGAGAAGTATTTTCGAGACAAGGAGGGGACTACTTCTGATTCTGCCACCACCAGTAACAATGAGTGTGCTCGGCAGAGTAGAGATGGTAGTGCTACTGCTTCTGTTTCTTCTTCGACTTGTTGTTCTGGATTAGGGCGTCGACGTATGTGAAGATCACAAGAAGGAACTACCTTTGTCTGCTTTGATCGGAAAAAATAAAATTTATGTCGTCTGGTTAATTTCTTATGAGTTTCTGTTTAGTTTTCGGTTCTGGGTAGCTTTACTCATTTTCTCATCTTCTCATTTTCGACATTTGTGACCCAAAAGAAGTGACAAGAGTTACAAGAGTATGGCTGCTTTACTTTTTGTGTGGATTTAATTCTCTCTTTTCCCTTGGTTTTTCACCACATAGTATATATCTTTAATTGATAGTTCATTTCTAATTTTCTCTTCAATAATTATAAACATTGGGCTATACTAATAATAGGTAAAAACCCAATTTAGTACCTAAACTATTGTGAAAAGGATTTTTTGGTACCTACAAATTTTTTTTACCCAAAATGGTACCTGAACTATTGTGTCATTACCCAAAATGGTACCTCCGTAGTTAAGTTGGGTACCATTTTGGGTAAATGCACAATAGTTCAGGTACCATTTTGGGTAAATGCACAATAGTTCAGGTATCATTTTGGGTAAATGCACAATAGTTCAGGTACCATTTTGGGTTACGGAGGTTCCATTTTGGGTAAATGCACAATAGTTCAGGTACCATTTTCGGTAAAAAAACATTTGTAAGTACCAAAAAATACCTTTGGCTATAGTTCAGGTACCATTTTGGGTTTTTACCCACTAATAATTTGGTTATTACATACTCATTTCCAATAATAACTTTTTTTATCAATACAACTAGCATATAGTTTGCCTTAGCTTCTAGAGTTCCAGGATATGTGATGAAATTGAAACAATGGAGAGAAGATTAGCATGACCTCTGAAATGGTCATTTATACGTTCAAAAGGTAAATGAGTATATTAGGGGTTTCCCAGGAATCATCTAGGCCCGTTATAAAAAAAAAAATTATTATGGTAATGTTCGTCCAAACCACGATGTGCACCTAATAAAATGCCCAATTCCAAATAAATTTTGGCTGCATTCGATGGATTTTATGTATTCCTTAAATACAACATTACCAAATACATGAACGAAATGAGTGTTGTTTAAAAAAGGGAAGATTAACAGGATGGAATCACTTAAAGAACAGCTAATTATTAAAAAAGTGAGTGTGCTCTACTAGGGTTTCTCATTTCTTATCATGCCTTGTCTGAAGGTGCGTCCTCGGAACGACGTCGTCAGACGGGCTAGACTCGATTGGGTGTCCATTGGTGAGTGCTCGTGGAGCGTTGGTGGTCGGCGTAGATGAGAGGTTCTTTGATTCCTTGTCGGACCGAAACCTTTTTGCCTGGAACTAAAAGGGAAGGTGGGAAGGATCCATGATGGGGTGGTGCCTGGAGGGTGGGGTTGTACTCTCTTCGGCGACTCCTTGGAGTTGCAGATTGCCTGGTGGCGGCGGCGAAGGAGAGGGATTTAGATAGTCTTGGCTTGGAGGTGAAACGATGCAGGTGATAAAGTAATCTGGGCGTCATAACCAAAACCAATTGGCAATGGTTGGATAGGCCCAAATCCTTATAAGCACATTTGCAAGGTCCATTTTCTCCAATGTGGGATAACACTCCACATTCTCACACGCCTCCGCACGTGTGGCGAATTTTCAAGCCAAACACGTGGACAACTTATATTGGGTGACGTGGAGCACATGTGGCCACTTGGCTTCACACGTGGGCGAACCTGCAGCTCTGATACCATGATAAAGTAATCTGGGCGTCACAACCAAAACCAATTGGCAATGGTTGGATAGGCCCAAATCCTTATAAGCACATTTGCAAGGTCTCTTTTCTCCAATGTGGGATAACACTCCACATTCTCACAGCAGGTTAGATAGCTCTAATACGTGGTATTGGGCATCTAGATCTCTTCATTTCAAATCTGATATGGGTAGGCCGGAGGCCTTACAACCGGCAACAGAGGATGGCAGGCACGACGGCGGTGTTCAGGCGAGGTGGTGCGGATACTGGGATTCTGGCAATTCTTTTCTTGGGCTGGCTGGTGGTTGGGCTTGGGTTTTGCCAATTGGCCCAGGTTTTTTTTTATTATATATTGTTTTAGTTTTTTAATTTCTAGTGGCTTTTTGCCATTAACAAGTCGCTATCACATGCTAGTAAGACTAAGTGGGCTCTATCTCGGTCTACACACTCTTTGTGCTTGGTTTGCCCTAGCATGACGGTGTGTCTGTAAATGGACGCAACCTCCTAGTGGCTAGATGAAACTAAGTGTCATCATATATTTTTCTGTATGGCAGTATAGTACGTTATCTTTTCGGTATGTCATCGCTACTATAAAACAAATAGAGTAGTCGGTGCATGTTAGAATGCATAGGATAATTAGAAATTTATGCTATTATTGCGGAGAATCTCTCGATGCTTCATGTCATCTGGGGTTTAGGCATTATGTCTCCCCCATTGTATTATACAGTTTCATTAATCAACCCTTCTTTCAAAAAAAAAAAGAAAAAAAAAGGGAAGATCTAGAACAGTTTATGAGTTTGGCACTGGCCACATAACAATTTAATTAATTATGATTGTGAGAGCCTGAACTTCCACAAGATGTTTCCGGCTTAAGTGAATACCTGCAAAACAAAGCTTACCCGGTGCGGCACTGGATAAAACCCTCCGACGATCAAGTTAGTCACAACACAAGCAGCAGGCTGATTGTAAACTAGAGAATGTGTTACTTGAGGAGAGAGATGGTCTGTCCTTATATACGGGATTGAGGAAGAGGTCTTCCACAATGAATGCGTAAAGAGAACCCTAACCCAAGTCAAATCGGAAAAGAGAATCCATATTAGATTCAATGTGTAATTCTTTAGTGAGAGAGGATTCTCGTGAATATATTCGGAGATATCATTCCTTACAAGGTGTCTACCAAATCTATTGGTTGCCACAAGCCTTAAGATACGTATCAAGACGTGAATCATAAAAGATTCCTAGATGGGCTGGGAATACTTATGTCGTCCAGCTTACGGATCACGGTTTTCGATCCACAATCTGAAGCTTACGGTCTCATTTTACGGCTCAATGAGACCGTAACCTTGTATGGGCAAAATATTTGATATTGGGTATTTCCTATTTGACATAATCTCTTCCCTTGTATTAGCATTTATTTTGTATTCAATGCTAGATTGTTGGACTCGGATCCTTTCCTCACATACCTCTCCTCTTATTTCCTTACCCATTAATCCTGGCCCTCCAATTTGATCCTGTGGTCAGGACTTTTTTATTTTTTTATTCTTCTCACTCTTCCCCTATGTTCCTCTCTCTCTTCCCCTCCCTTTGTCTACAACTTGCAGAGAAGAGAAGAAGAAGAATAAAGCATACATACAACAGAATAAAGCATGGCACAACAATAACTTAGAAGACTCGGTCCTAGAACTATTGCATGGCTAGGATACGGAAATTGATCCATTTCTCAATTTGGTTTTGTGTGTGAATTTCATGATGCATGTGCCTTTTACCTTCATTGACTCTTGTGGTGAGAGTCTCCATGAAGAACATCTTTAGAATGCATCCTTAATGCTTGTGCCTCATCTTCACTCACCATTGAGATGAAGAGTTCTTGAAATCCATTGCTAGAGTTTAGGATACGTTGATGTATTTGTGCTTTGTCTTCATTCCCTTGTAATGGAGAGATTAGCATGGTACAAGAATACCTTAGATAGCATTCACATTCCATAACCATTGCATGGGTGGAATGTAGGGATTTATCTCACAAACCGTTAACATGTATGTGCATTTTCTTGCTTGTCTATCAGATATGGACTAGAGTGACCCGAAGCCCCCAATCGCTTCGCTATTTGAGCCTTTTCCTTATTTACATTACATTGCTCGCTTAGCTTAGTTTACTTGCTTTGCTTACTTTGTTTGTCGGTCACTCTTTCACTCACACAAACCCCTTGAACACTTCACTTCACATTGCATATATTTCACCTCATTTTGCATAGATGTCCACTTTTTTTCCCACCATTTAGTGCTAGGTTAACTTGCTATTTAGTTGCCTAGGGGATCTTGGGCCACCAATCCTCGAGGTACGACAACCCCAGTCAACAATCCTTACTTTCATCATATTTTGACGTTCGTCAAGGCAATCCGTATGCTTTACGCCCCAAGACCGATGATAGGGAGTCGACACCCGTAAGGTCGTCGGAACTGTCTTGCTTTGTTCGGAGACCCAGTTCCGGATGTACATTTTTATGTGCCTACAATGATTATTAATAAAGAACAAGTTTATTCATTCATGAGTTTGACTTTATATTATTTGATAATATGCTATGAATGAGTCCGTAGGATTTAAGGTATGAAAAAAAAAGGACTAATTTCTTGTTAATACCCTGAACTTTAGGGGTCTAATCAGTTCAGTCCCTATATTTCTAATTTCATCAAAACGGTCCCTGAATTTTCAATTCTAACCCAATAGATCCCTTCGTCACTGTTCCGTCAAATTGGGACGTCAAATGCTGACGTGGCACACCAAAAAAATGTGAAATGCCCATTTTACCCCTAACTTCTATTCAGTCTTTTTTTTTCTGTATTATTTTTTATGCAGTCTTTTTTTTTTTTTCTTCTCTCTCCCCGACCCCTCTCATCTTCCTCCATTTCTTTTCTTTCTCTTCTTCTTCTTCCCCGTTTCTTTCATCTCTCTCTCTCTCTCTCCATTTCTTTTCTTCTTCCCGTGATGAATGGAGATGGAGACCGGAGGGGAGAGACGGGCTTGGAGCGGCGGTTGTGGGTGTCCAAAGTAATTTTGGGCACCAATTCGAAGGCGAATGACGGCGGCAGGAGGTGCGGCACAAGACACCTGGGCTCGGAGGAGCTCGGCTGGGCTGGGTTTGTGAGCGGCAGAGGGAGGAGCGGCGGAGAGGAAGAAGGAGGAGGAAGAGGAGAAGGAGAGAGAGAGAGATCAGAGATGAGAGGGGTCGGGGAGAGAGAGAGAGATCAGAGATGAGAGGGGTCGGGGAGAGGGAGAGATCAGAGTTGAGAGGAAGGAGGAGGAAGAGGAGAGGGAGAGAGGGGTCGGGGAGAAAGAGATCAGAGATGAGAGGAAGAAGAAGGAGGAGGAAGAGGAGAGGAGAGATCAGCGATGGGGTCGGGGAGAGAGAGAAGAAAAAAAAAATTGAAAAAGATCAGAGATGAGATGAGAGGGGTCGGGGAGAGAGATAGATCAGAGATGAGAGGAAGGAGGAGGAAGAGCAGAGGGAGAGAGGGGTCGGGGAGAGAGAGATCAGAGATGAGAGGAAGGAGGAGGAAGAGGAGAGAGAGAGAGATCAGAGATGGGATCGGGGAGAGAGAGAAGAAAACAAAAACTGAAAAAAAAAAAAAAAAAAAAAGACTAAAGCGAAATTGGGGGTAAAATGGGCATTTCACTTTTTTTTTTGGTGTGCCACGTCAGCATTTGACGTCCCAATTGGACGGAACAGTGACAAAGGGATCTATTGGGTGAGAATTGAAAGTTCAGGGACCATTTTGATGAAATTAGAAATACAAGGACTAAACTGATTAGACCCCTAAAGTTCAGGGTATTAACAAGAAATTAGTCCAAAAAAAAAGAAGTCCTAAACGATGTTAAGGCAAGGAGACCTGTATTCGATAATTACTTAGTCCTTAAATAATGCATCTAGCTATTTGGAAAGTCAATTAGTGTATATCGCACTAAGGTTAGTTAGTCTCGAACTACGCATGTTGGACACGTGGTGGATATACGGGTGCTTAAAGGGGTTCAAGTGCACTGAACATTTACTAACCGTAGAAGCATAAACTTATGGATGCTTACCACTATTCAAATGTTAAAGCTCCCGGTTATAGAATGCAAATAATTCTTTGACGTAAGACATCATTGGATATCTTGTGTTCATAGACATAAACTTTAACTTCACCTCGGACCTCTCAACAATTCCCGAGGGCCCTATAGTGTTTTAATGAGTTTCATGCTTATGTATACAGAGATATATGAAACAAGAAATCTATCACCTTTCGGTAGTTGTTCAATGAAATTAAAGAGATATCCCTAGAAGCCGTTAGATGATCTATCTCAAAAATCTTTGGCCATAGTACTTGTTGGTCAAGCTATGCATGGTTCGCAAGAACCGCTTCAACATGAGATACATCATGGTGATATCGATATTTAATTGACTTGACTGACGTGTCGTATAGTTTCGCTTAAGAACAAGTGTCTTTACGAGTGTCAACAATAGTATGGATGTATAGATTAAGACCGGGGTTGTCGTACCCAAGGGATTGGAAGGCCCAAAAACCACCTTGGTAATGTGTATGGTAACCAAGTAATTCTAGCACTAAAGTGGTGAGATAAGAGATGAACTATATACTTGTGAAGTGAAGTATGTGCACATGGTTGTAGTGTTCATATTTTTGGTGTTTTCAAAGAGAACATGCAAAGAAAGTAAATAAGCAATACTTGTAAATTTGATAAACAAAGTTATTGAGCTAACAAACTCAATTTCAAATCATAGTGTATATCTCAAATTACAAGAATATAAAGCACAGAAATTAAAAGGTAAAAGAGTTAGAGAATGCTCAATGATGAATTCAAGACTTCTCCTCCTCCTTTATGAACTCCTTCTTGCTCCAAGCTTCAATCCTTGCAATCTTTGATGTTGTTATAGGGGCTGTTTTGGTGAGGTGAGGGGGGAGCACGAATTTTGTGGTGAGAATGGAAGAGAGAAAAGAGTGAGAAATGAAGAACAAGAAAGAAAGAAAGGTGGAAGAAGGTGGCTGGAATTTGGAAGAGGAAGAAGGGAAAAAGAAGAAGAAAGAGAGGAGAGGAAGAAGAGGAAGAAGGGGGGCTGTTGTGTGTGTTGGGGCTGATTGAGAATGACCTAAATGAGGCAAAAACTAAACTATATATAGGCAAAGGAGGGGGAGAATGGAGGGCTAGGATGAGCTAGGGTTTAATCTAAGGGTTGGATGAATTAAATGAAGGGTAATGGGGTAAATCCTCATGGGAACAAAAGGGAGAATAATCTAAGGATGACCTCATGATATCTAGTGTGGTCCTTTGCTGAATTTTGGGCTTCATTGGTGATGAGTCACACGGTTGACTTTGCCTTGACTTTGACCGCGACCTTCGGAGTTGACCAAAGGTTGACTTTTGACCAAACTTCCGGAATTCTTCTTGCGACTCCTTTCCGGGACTTTATGTTGACTTGTTGACGCTCCTAAGTCGGGGTTGACCATGAGTTGACTTTTGGTCCTCGGGTTGACTTTTCGTCCTTTTGCCGGAAATGTGACAAATGTTGTCGAAATGCACCTTTTTGTGCCGAATTACTTCAACTCACGTAAATGACCTGAAAACATGAAAACACACTTTAAATGCAATAAATGGCCTTCAGAGTCACTTAATTCCCGTGATTAGGAATGCAAATTGCACGACAAATATGTGCAAATCACACCCCCACACTTGAATCTTGCTTGTCCTCAAGCAAACACAAAACAATACAATAAAGGAAACACAATACAATCATAAGAAGGGAAAAACAGAATTCAAAAGCTTTTTCCAACCATAGTCCTTAGCGAGCTCGCAATGTTATAAACAAGAGTCCAATGATCACATGCTAAGGCTTCACAAATTTGCTAAGTGTTTAACAAGCGCAATTCAATCATGCTCGAGTGAAGTGTGTGGAAACCAAATGTACAATTAATCTCATGCAATCAAATAGGCACAACTGAACACATTAACCACTAACTCACAAAGATCACTAAATATTTCCGCTAAAGTATTTAGGGTCAAATGTTTACTCTCATAACAAATGCATAAATAATGTTCCCATATGCTTGCTCATCAACCAACTCTCCACAAATTGAACCACAAATAATTAAATCAAAAGGACTTTAAATGGTGTAATGGGGCCAAAGGGTGGATGGTTAAATGAAATGAAGGGATGGATATGTCAAATGTTCCATATGTTTGCAAGACAAGTCAACGACTTTGAAACTCATATCAATGCTACAACCGAAACAACTTCCTTATTCTTCCTCTAACCTTTTATTGAATTCAAAAGCAGTACAAGAAACAACTCTATTTTTTTTCTTTCTCATTTGCTATTTTTCTTTTCTTGAGGAACTTTCTTCCTTCTTTTTGTTTTTGATTTTCTTTCTTTCTTTCTTTCTTTGAAACAACTACAACAACAATAAAATTGCACCCCCACACTTGCCTTTTGGCATACTACCAAAGAATTCCCAAGCATAAAGGACATAAGAAGTCACTATCATCGTCTTGCAAACACAACGAAACAAGGGTGAGATGGTGTTTAAGTGGTGGAATGGGTGAAAGTGATGTGGTTGAACAATGAAAAAGCTAATGATGTATATAGTTCAAGTGGGCTAATCCTAAGTTCAAGTTCACATGGATGGTGGTCAATTTGGCCATGGTACTTGTCTAGTGCCTTAGTCATTTCTAACTCAATGTGGATCAACAAAACGTTTCAAGAGGTCTTTGAGCAAGTTCTAGGTTCAAGACTTATGCAATGTACACTCATGAAGAACAAGTAAATGTATGAAAGATGCATACATGTAGGGCTGGGAATTCAGAACCGAAAAACCGAATCCGAACCCGTCCGACCCGACTCGATACCGATCGGGTCGGTTTTCAAAAAATTTTAACGCCATACCGTACCGAACCGACCCGACTTCATAACAATCGGATCGGTATCGGGATGGGCAATATTCATCCCGTTTATCCCGACCCGAACCGAATTTCATTAATTTATAGAATGGAGAGATCTCAGCCGTAGATCGGTAGATCCCAAATTCCCAACCCTATTGTTCTAGGACGACTTCAAGTTAGCCCCAGCCCCCAAATCTGCAAATCCCTTTTTTTCGTCTCCTTCGACTTCAGCTGCTCAAACTCTCAAAGTCAACTTCAGCTTCGAAATTCATAGCCGCATCAATCTAGAGTTCAAGACTTCGAGAGAGAAGCAAATCAAGCAATCAATTCATAGCTGATAGAGTGATAGCTGCATCTCAATTCAGAACCGAGAAGCTCTTCTAGTCTTCCTCCACGAATCAATTCATTTCTTCAATCATGCCAAAACTTGCAGTAAGTCTTTGATCCTATAAGTATAAATGTATAATTGCTTCATTGCTTCTCGATCTTGATTAATATTGTGAATTGGTATGAATTGCAGTAAGTCTTTGATCATATTAGTATAAATGTATAATTGCTTCATTGCTTCTCGATCTTGATTAATATTGTGAATTGGTATGAATTGCAGTAAGTCTTTGATCCTATTAGTATGAATTAAAGATTGTGAATTGGTAAATGACTAAATGGTGAGGCTATTGTGACTTGTGAGTGTTGTCTCGCATTTCTTTACAAGTTTGAAGATGAATTCCTTTTTGATGGACTGAATTTGTGGGCAATTTGTTTCTGGTTTTACACGCAAGAACATAGATGAGTTAGACTGTTGGAGTAGTTATTACTTATTAACATATTATCAAGTAGAATTTAGTCATTTACAAAATAGATGAATATGAGTGCCAAAATAGATAATATGAATATGAATCATATGATTGCCAAAATTGTATAAATGTATAATGTTTCTGGTTCGACCATTATATGAATATAATTGCCAGAATAGGTAACAAAATTCTTCAATGTAGCATTGTAGCAGTGTATAGAGGCTAGTGAAAATTCCATTAATCTAAGATATGAGCCTTTTTCATTCTTTGTTTGCAGACATGAGCCTTTTTCACTTTGTGTACCTATAACTCTATAAGTTTTGGATTGGTGATGTTGTTGAGTGTTGCATTCTTGTGTACTTGTGTTTTTCTGTGTATTCTTGTATTCCTGTCATCCTGTGTATTTTGATTCCAGTTGGTAGCTGATTTGTTAATATAATTTTTTTTTCCAGTTTAAAAAGAGTAAGAAGAGATTGGGAGGAAAACACAAAGATGCGAGTGTCGTTGCTTCTTCTACTGGGACCTCTCCATCTGTGCAAGCTGAAGCAGTTGATTCAATTCTGAGGGATGGGAGTCATGGGACTGAAGAAGAACCAACAGCAGTAGAATCTCTCTCTCAACAAGTAAGTGACACTCACACTAGAACTGTTGGTAGGAAACGTAGTTGGGTTTGGGAACACTTTGAGGAATACACACATAAGGAAGTAATTAAAGTTGAGGGTGAAGAGGATGTGGTAAAAGAGACAAGAAGAGCCAAATGTAAATACTGTCCTAAGGGTATAGTAGGAGATTATGCTGTTGATTCTTATAAAAATGGGACTCAAGGGATGTTAAGACACATTAACCATAACTGCAAGTATTATCCAGGAAACAGAAAAGTTGATAAAAATCAAAAAGTGATGGCTGGTGATAAAACTCAGGGTAATAAGTTGAAAATGATAGCATATAACCCGGAAGAAGTGATGAATGCATGTGTTGAAATGATTGTTGTTGATGAATTGCCTTTTAGCTTTGTTGAAAAACAAGGCTTTAGGAAATTTTGTTTAGTTGCTCAACCTTTGTTTAGGGTCCCTTGTAGGAAAACCTTGGTTAAAGAGTTTCTAAAGTTGTATGATAAGAGCAAGAAGAGATTGAAATCTGTTTTGGCACGTCATAGGGTATGCCTAACCACTGACACTTGGACAAGTGTTCAGAATTTCAACTACATGGTGCTAACAGCACACTTTATAGATGATAAGTGGGAGATGCATAAGAGGGTGATTAATTTTTGCACCATCGCTAATCACAGTGGGAACTCCATAGGGAAATTAATTGAGGATTGTTTGATTCAATGGGGGATAACCAAGGTTTTGACAATCACAGTAGACAACGCAGCTGCCAATAAGTGTGCTATAGAGTTTGTTAGGTCAAAACTAAATAAAAGAGAAAACCCAGAAGCTATTTTAGAAGGGAAGTACATGCATGTTAGATGTACTGCACACATCTGCAACCTAGTTGTGGGAAGTGGCTTGCAAAAGCTGAACCGGGCAGTTCTAGCCATTAGAAATGCTGTGAAGTATGTTAGGTCATCTCCAGCGAGATTGGATGCCTTTAAGGCTTGTGTAGCAAAAGAACAGCTCCCTTGCAAAGGGTTGGTGGTTATGGATGTTCCCACAAGGTGGAATTCAACATTTTTAATGTTGGAAGCTGCCTTGAAGTTTAAAAAAGCATTTGCAAGGATGGAGGAGGATCAGGACAGTGGCTTTTTAGCATACTTCAAAGAGCCTGAAGAATTATATGATGAGGAAGGGGAGTTAATTCCTAATAAAGGCAATAGAGGCAAAGTAGGACCACCATCGGATGAAGAATGGGAAAAGGCAGAAGTCTTTGTGCAGTTTCTGAGAGTGTTTTATGAAATCACATTGAGAGTTAGTGCATCAAATCATCCCACGATCCACACAACTTTCCATGATGTGTTGTCCATTGAGACTGAAATTAATAAGCTGTTTGTGGCACCGGAAATGGCAACTGGAAGTGAGACTGAGAAAGTATTGACTGAAATGGCAGCAAACATGAATGCTAAATTTGAAAAGTATTATGGAGGATTTAAAGATTTGAATCCATTGGTGTTTATGGGACTTGTGCTTGATCCTAGGTTCAAGTTGAGGCATATTACACATCTGTTGAGAAAAGATGCTTACCAAGAGGATGAAGTGCAGAGAAAAACAAAAGAACTGAGGGATGTTCTGATGTCTTTGTATGATGCTTATGCACCAAAGGAGGCCCCTCGGAAAAAAAAAGTTGTTTCCAGCTCATATACCCGGAGCACTTTAACAACCAGTGGTAATGACAGTAGAGGGAGAGCTTCAATATTGAAAGATTGGAAAAGGATAGTGGAAGAGTCTGATGAGGCAGTGGTTTCTCATGAAGTTGACAAATATCTCAAGGACCCTCTTGAGTTCACAACTGAGGGGGAATCTGAATTTCCAATCTTGATGTGGTGGAAGCTTAATGGACCCAAATACCCTGTTCTAGCTGCCATAGCAAAGGATGTAATGGCAGTTCAAGTTTCCACAGTTGCTTCGGAGGCTGCTTTTAGCACCGGAGGGAGAGTGGTAGATAGCTTTAGGAGTTCATTAACTCCTAAATCAGTTGAAGCTTTGATTTGTCTGCAAAGTTGGTTGAGGGGGAATGATATTTGCTCCATTGAAGATGAACCATGCATTGAAGACACCGAATTCTATGAAAAATGTGAAAAAGGTAATCTGTTTTTGTTAGTAACTTGCTGTTTTTGACTTTTGTTTTCAATATTTTCATATTTCTGCCATTTTGAACCTTTTTTCATATTTTCATTGTCATGTTTTCTATGTAGAGTATTCAAGCAGTTCTTCAAGTATAACTTCATGTCCTCCCCCTAAATCTAAGGGAAATAAAATTGTGGAGGTGATTGAAGATGATGAAGAAGATGAAGACGATGAGGATGATGAGGGTTCAGATGATTCAGAAGCAAGTTGAAGCATGAGTATCTGTTTGCTGTTTGTACATGATTCACAGATTCAGTTTATTACTTTATTTTGCTTTCCAGAATTCCATGAACTTAGAAACTTTCCAGTTTTCAGTTTTCATTTTTTCAACTTTTCATGAACTTAGAAACTAAATTTTCTAGATTTCCTGTTTATTTTGTAGCCTTGGAATGGTGGTTGTTGCATTTAGCTGGTTTGTATCTAATATTAAGCCATAAGGCTTAGTGTACAATTACTTTTTTCTCAGTTTATGATGCATTTGGAAGCTAAATGTACAGGTTTTGTTAACAGTACCGATTGGTACCGATTGGTACCGATTGGAACCGATTGGTACCGATTGAAACCGATTGGTACCGAACCGAAAGGTTTCGGGACGGGTCGGTCTTCAATGTGAAAAGTAGGGATACCGATCCGAACCGAAACCGAATAAAATATCGGGTCCGGTATCGGTTTGGGCCCAATACCGACCCGTCCCGACCCGATCCCAGCCCTACATACATGCGAATATTCAATGGGCTCAAATCCTCACAATTTCTAGGTATGCATGGCAATACATGTCAAGTGTGCTTCTCGGATTGCATTCGATTAATCAACAAAGGTGAAGTGTACATGGATAATCGAGCAATCATGAATCATGCATATTAAACCCAAAGCAAATTACATAAAGCCTTAACAATGATCATATTCTCAAGAACACAACAAAGTAAGCTCAATTCATCATTGGAGTTGGAAAGAACTAACGCATAAGCAAACGACACAAAACAAAAAACAGAAATTTTTAATTTTTTTAATTTTTTATTATTATTTATTTTAAAAAGAAACAACTTTTGTCGGGTATGAACCCAACCTCACCCCCACACTTAAACTTAACATTGTCCCCAATGTGATAAGTGAATTTAACAATTTACGTTGGGTGATGGACACGACAAATAACAACAAACAACACACGAAACAAACAAACAAAACAATTGACACAAAACAAACTAATGTGAGTTAAGTGAAATGAAAACTCCCTTATGGCGATCTCCACAATGATATTCAGTAGGCACCAACAATCACCAACCTCAAGGCATAAAGCCTTGACTTCCACACGTAAGCTCCAAGTGTTTTTGCAAGTGTGCATTTGAAAACAGGAGAAAGCAGTAGCTCAGAATCGACCTCCTCCCAATATTTTGGAAATAACTCCAGGAATACAAGTCACAATTGAGTGGTTCCAGTGGCATTGGAAAGTAGACTCCAATGGCTTCATGATGGCCTCTGGAATCACTGAAAAATAGTTTCTGAAGATGAAAATCTTGCTGGTCAAAGTGAGCTTCCAGAAAGTCAAAACAGAGTGGAGTAATGCCTACTCCAAACAGAATTTCTGGAGATCCGCTGGTTTAAATCAGGTGAAATTTAAACTGGATATAGTGGACTCATAGATGCATCTTCTCAAATAAGTTTCAGCCAATTCCAACGGTGGGATATAGAAATAATGGCATCCAAAGTCGACTGTACTGCCCAGGCAGCTCTGTTTTCGCAGCAAACAACACTTCTTCGGTTCCTCTCTCCGGAACTCCGATCATAACTCCTTCAAATATCTCCCAAACTTCTTTATTGAAAGAAAACATAACAAAAAATGATATGGGATTGCCTCCCCACAAGCGCTTTTCTTTATAGACTTCAAGCCGGTCTTGTTTCTTCATCTTGTTGCTCACGGAGGCTCAAAGCACTCCTTGCCACCGAAACAACTCATAAAAGGTGTGGCCATGGACCTGCAGCTTGGAAATGGAGACCATTCATGCATCTTCATCATGTTCACTCCAATCCCCAAAATCTCCCTTAGGCATTGGATCGCTTCTAATTGTACCTCACTCAATGGAGGGTTTTTCTTCTTGTATAACTCATGTGTCTCAAAATTGGGAGGTGTAGGGGACAATCTATGCTCATGAAGATGAAAATATGGTGTAGGCAGAAATATTCTCCTATGAGGAGGAACATAAGGTGTAGGCAGTATTCCTTGATCACGCTCATGAATGGTGTAAGTGGGCTGCACAACTTCATGCTTTTGAGGAGATGCAAACTCATTACGCTTATGTGGTTGTCCAAGGCTTGAGGTTTGTGGGTCCAAGAAGTAGGGATCCATGTCCAGATCAGGAGGGATATAAGTTGATGAAGCCTCATTCTTGTGAGCAGGAAGGTTAGCAATGGAACTGCCAGGCTTAGACTCAGATGTAGAAACAACAAAAGCCTTATCATCATGCATATATGGATGCATAGGTTCATCAAACATGTCTTCATCATCCGAAGAAGAGAGCTCTTGTCTCTCATGGGCAGCAACCAAAGGAGGAGGATGAAATTCTTTCACTAGAGGCTCTAGTGGATTCAATGGCCCAAAGATCCTCTCACTTCTAGCTTGATCACCTCCCACCAAATCACTTGCAAACACTTCTTGGATAACCTCTTGGGGATAACTAGGTTGAAACACTTGTAGCTTGACTTTTTCTCCTAGTACCTTGAGGCATATTGTGCCTTTTTGCACATTTATTTTTACACCCGCCATAGCCATAAAAGGTCTCCCAAGGATGATAGGACGCTCCTCGTCCATATGAACATCCTCATTCATGTCCAACACCACAAAATCTGCCGGAAGAATGAACTTATTGACTCTTATCAAAACATCTTCAACAATTCCAACCGGGAGTCTAGTAACTCCATCCGCCAATTCTAATGAAACCGAAATAGTCTTCAAAGGACCAATGGCTAGCCTTCGGTATGTGGCTAGAGGCATGATGTTAATACTTGTACCCATGTCCATGAGAGCTCCATCAAAAGACTCTTCACCAATTCTGCACCCTATAATGAAGCTTCCAAAATCTTGCTTCCTTTGAGGCAACCGATTTTGAATGATTGCACTCACCTCTTCATTTAGTTGAAACTTCTCATTCGCTGCAAATCTCCTCTTGTGCAAACAAAGACTCTTGAGAAATTGGGCATAAGCTGGTACATTATCAATGAGCTCTAATAAAGGGACATTTGCATCTGCCATCTTGAAGGTTTCAAAATGTGTACTCATCAACCCATGCTTCTTCTTCCGCTTGTTCTTGGACAACTCAAGTGGTGGTTCAATTCTTGTTGAATCAAGAGGGGGATTGTATGTGAGGCTTCCGGTTTCACTTTCATATCCTCTATCAAGAACCAATTCTCCGGAGGGTACATTTTCTTCCCCTCCGGCTTCCTTATCCACCCCCTTTTCACTCCGAGATGACACAATATCACAATCTCCCAATCCATTTCCCGAGAGTACATTTTCTTCCTCCCGGTTCCCATCCTCCTTTAATGTAAAATCATGATGCACAATATCATTAACAACATGGCCAAGAGGTACATTTTCTTCCCTCTCAACCCCATATGAATGCACATCAATATCATCATGCACAAGTAAGGGATTGGAATTAAAAAGCTCACTCGAGTGAAGACTTGTGAGTCCATGATCTTGCTCTTGTAAACGGTTGTGTAAAGAAGCTTGCAATTCCGCTTGACTTTTCATCAATGTTGCCATAAGATCTGCCATGCTAGGCTCATTGTGTGAAGAAGATTGCAATCTCTCATTAGAAGCTTGCAATTGAGCTATCATTTCTGCCAAGTTTGGCTCATTGGGTTCATACACATGTGCTTGTTGTTGGAAGTCCGGTGGTGCATCAAGTATATTAGAACCATGATGTGAACTCCAATGATCATTAGAGCAATATGAATTGTTGTGGGAATCATGGCTTGCATATTGGTATCCCCCATGGTCTTGGTAAGATTTCTCTTGAGGATGTGGTTGGGATACCATGCCCATGGTATATTGATCATCTTGATGCTCAAATCTTCTAGGCTCTTCCCACCGATGGCTCCATCTATCCATGTGTGATGTAGATGGTTCACTCAAGTACCTTTAAAATCACAACAAGAAGCTTAGAATCAACTAATTAATCAATAAAACCAAAGTATACAAGATATGGAACCAATTGGAGACAACAAAACAAAGAAAAACACAAATCTGGAAGGTTCCAGGCGATCGGAAATACTCACTACGGATCCTGACGACCAGTAGCTGAAAAACTATTTTTTTACCTAACCAAGACTTATCCAAATGACCTGAAATTTTAACCACAGAAACTAGACACATAGAGACACTAGCACAAAAAATTTTGGAATTTTCTGGGTGGTTTTACTATTTAAAAAAAAATCGGGAACACAGAGGACAGTAGCTTAAAAACAAGCAGAAAAATAAAAACTTGCAAAACTAGATGCAAAACTAAGTAAAACAAAAAATAACACAAACACTTATGAACAAACAACAACAATATAAACAAGAATAGTGCTAAGAACAACCCGGAAACCAATTACCAAAGGATCAAGGTTAAACCTCAATCCCCGGCAACGGCGCCATTTGACGTGACGATAATTTCGCATTGAAAACATGTCATCGTATCGTTGTCAAAGATAGGGGATGGTATAGATTAAGACCGGGGTTGTCGTACCCAAGGGATTGGAAGGCCCAAAAACCACCTTGGTAATGTGTATGGTAACCAAGTAATTCTAGCACTAAAGTGGTGAGATAAGAGATAAACTATATACTTGTGAAGTGAAGTATGTGCACATGGTTGTAGTGTTCATATTTTTGGTGTTTTCAAAGAGAACATGCAAAGAAAGTAAATAAGCAATACTTGTAAATTTGATAAACAAAGTTATTGAGCTAACAAACTCAATTTCAAATCATAGTGTATATCTCAAATTACAAGAATATAAAGCACAGAAATTAAAAGGTAAAAGAGTTAGAGAATGCTCAATGATGAATTCAAGACTTCTCCTCCTCCTTTATGAACTCCTTCTTGCTCCAAGCTTCAATCCTTGCAATCTTTGATGTTGTTATAGGGGCTGTTTTGGTGAGGTGAGGGGGGAGCACGAATTTTGTGGTGAGAATGGAAGAGAGAAAAGAGTGAGAAATGAAGAACAAGAAAGAAAGAAAGGTGGAAGAAGGTGGCTGGAATTTGGAAGAGGAAGAAGGGAAAAAGAAGAAGAAAGAGAGGAGAGGAAGAAGAGGAAGAAGGGGGGCTGTTGTGTGTGTTGGGGCTGATTGAGAATGACCTAAATGAGGCAAAAACTAAACTATATATAGGCAAAGGAGGGGGAGAATGGAGGGCTAGGATGAGCTAGGGTTTAATCTAAGGGTTGGATGAATTAAATGAAGGGTAATGGGGTAAATCCTCATGGGAACAAAAGGGAGAATAATCTAAGGATGACCTCATGATATCTAGTGTGGTCCTTTGCTGAATTTTGGGCTTCATTGGTGATGAGTCACACGGTTGACTTTGCCTTGACTTTGACCGCGACCTTCGGAGTTGACCAAAGGTTGACTTTTGACCAAACTTCCGGAATTCTTCTTGCGACTCCTTTCCGGGACTTTATGTTGACTTGTTGACGCTCCTAAGTCGGGGTTGACCATGAGTTGACTTTTGGTCCTCGGGTTGACTTTTCGTCCTTTTGCCGGAAATGTGACAAATGTTGTCGAAATGCACCTTTTTGTGCCGAATTACTTCAACTCACGTAAATGACCTGAAAACATGAAAACACACTTTAAATGCAATAAATGGCCTTCAGAGTCACTTAATTCCCGTGATTAGGAATGCAAATTGCACGACAAATATGTGCAAATCATTGACGAAGTTCCATGTCACGTACATCGTTATTGGGTTATGAATGATAGAAGAACCGAATGACATTGTAAACTACAACTAAGGTTCGAAAAAGTATATATCTTAATTAAATCATGCATACTTTTATCTATTCTGGGTAGTATGACATGCTGCTAGGTGTCACTCATGGGTTGTGAAAATTAATATTTTTCATGAGATTAATTTAGAATGCGGTTCTAAATAAATAAAATAAAATAATTCGATAAAATAAGTCCGCTGTTGTGGTATAGTTAGAACCTAAGAAGTCGCATACCTATGATAGTAATGACAATTAAATATAACTAACGGGTATGATTAATTATATTTGGATTAAAACCATATGAGCCTATTGGACTTGTTTTAATTAATTAAAAACTTTTGGGCTTAGAGTAATTAAAAGAGACAAGACCAAAGCCGATATGGGCTCACATAATAAGAGGTGATGCAACAAGCTGGGCTTGTTGGCGTGTCACTCTAAGTTGGGTGGATATAAGTTTGCCATGCTGGTGAGTTCATGGAAGGAAATGGATAAATGGAGGTGACTAAATATGTAAGAAAATATAATTCAGGATAGCTTCTGTGAGTGTTAATTTGGGGTTATGTATATGTATAAAAGATTCAGATTGATTGGTGTATTGTATGTGATATTAGAAGTATGCATGTTAAGAAAATTGGTGCGCTTTGGGGATCCAATTCATGGTCATAGAATAAGAACTCGGAGAATATACTCTAGTATTACTTGTTGAGGAATGGTTTGTTTCATTTAAAATTTTAAAGAAGTCGTGATTATATATCTCATTGAAGATGAGATTTTTTGTGCAAATATTTTTGGAGCAGAGACTTGTGCAGGAAATGTACTAGCTTGATCTAATTAATTAAGTAAGGTTATACTCATGAGTCATGATAATTTAGAAAAGTACTGTGCTTGCGTCTATGGAAAAACATTGTGATGTCACGAGTTTAACAAATATGAATTGATCTTGGAGATGATGTTTTCTGGTGTAAATAGATGAGTTAATAACTAAAATTTAATCGTAATGAAACATGGCCTTACTGTTCAGAAAAAAAAATAGAGGATGCAATCCTTGAATTTCTGGGTTTATATGATACCAGTGTAATGCCATATGTGAGATCCCAAATTTTAGAGTTGATAAAAAAAAATGTTAGTTATTTTAATTACTAATAGGCTCGGAAATAATTCATATTTTCTATATATGTATTTTAGTATTTTACTATAGGTAGTTGCAGACGATAGTAATTCATTATAATTTATATATGGAAAGATTATATAATATGCTACATATCAATTATACGTAGAGGCATGCTTTTAATCTTAAACTATGGCAGTTTTTATTGACCATGAGGTGTATCTCTTCTCATAATTATCTTGAGAATTTGGCATGAATGACTAAGCTTCTAGCTATCATAGCTAAACATGGACGTGGAGTTTTTATAGCATGCAACAAATGACTAAGTGATTAAGAGTACTTGTATGATTGACACCTCTTTACAAGATGAGTATGAGTCATTGTCTTTCCTTGGTAACCAAGTTTGATAGTGGTATAAATAGAGACTAGTTGTGAGATTACAAGACACAGAATTACAAAGGAAAACGAGAGAGAGAGAGAGAAGAAAGAGAGTGAGAGAGAAAAAGAGTAGCGAGAAGAGAGAGAGAGAGAGATATATATATATATATATATATATATATATATATATATATATATATATATAGGTTAATTTTAGATTAGAGAGATATTATTTTATGGTCTCAATTAAGAGGTTCATAATGTCGTTGTTATGCTCGTCAATTCTCGGAATTGAGGTAGGGATTCTCGGGGAGCCTTTCCATAAAATGTTAATTAGCTTAATTATTGATTTACATGAATTACATGGTATTGTTTGAAATGACATATTTGTATGTTATCATTTTCTATAAAAGCATGTGTACATAAGAGGTTATTTTATAAGCAATAATATTGAATCATCATACATATGCATTGTGAGGAAATGCGAGTATATATATAATAGAAAAGAGTATAGATCGATATGAGAAATATTGTAATCCAGAGGGATTGAGAGAAAAGAACTCTATTTGTGTAGTTGAGTTAAGTTCTGGCCAGGGACCAGAGAATGTCAGCCCACTGTATACAAATGAGGGAGTGAAGCCCTTTCAACAAGGTTGATAAAATGATCATATCGGGCATATTGACACTGGTGAAACGAGAACTATAACAAGATGACTAACAAAAGAGAAATGTAGTATAGCTTTGAGTTAGTGAGAAAGAGATGAGTCAGCATGACATTCATGTATTGTCTTTTGATTAATTGATTGATAAATTGATTATGGACACATAAATAATAATGACCTAAAAAGGTTTATGTCTCTACTGAGCCGCTGGTTGAGCTCACCCCTTTACAGATTTTGCAGGTTCTGGAATCGAGAATCGAAATGATTAGATGAGCCTAGAATGACGAGCTTAGAAAGAGGTGTTTTTATTTGTATATTTGTAAAAGATTTTGTAATTATTAATTAGATCAGAGTACGCAGCGGAAATGTATTTTTATGTATTTTATTTTATTTTTACTTTTTAACACTCACACCTCAGATTCGGATTTAGGTGCCTAAAATCCACCGACACCGGGTCCGGGGCGTGACACCATAACTCAGACTTTATGTGACATGAATCACTTGAACCCTTTTACTCATTGGAGAATGACTTTCTTGGTTAAGCTCCGAGTTAGTGAGTTATGATACCAGTGTAATGAGACAACATTAGAGCACGATAACACAACATTTGGACATATAGATAGACTTACTTTGGAATTTAGCTAGCTAACTAGGTATAATAATATAGCTAACTAGTACACTGTAAGCAGCCAAGCTTCGTGATTATTGAATATTGATTTCTGATTATTTCCAACCATAGTTGAAGGTATTGTTACCTTAGCCGGGCCGCCTGCTCCAGCATAACCACCATTGTGGTTGTTACCACCATCTCCACTCTTATCACCTTTGATGATGTCACCACGTGGTCCACTCTTGTTGACGTTCGCTTTACACCCTTGACGAAGTCACTGCCTACACCCTTGATGACTTCACCTTGCTTACCCAGGTTGACGGCACCGCCTGATATGGTACCACCTTATACGTTAACACCTGATTCAACTTGGTTGGCGTTACCGCCAAATTCACCATTGTTGACGTTAGAGGTTTTAATTGTTGCAGCTAGCTGAGACTTGTTCTTCAGTTGTTCTTTGATGTGGCAATTGGATAAGAAAATTAGTAGTAGTAGTAGTAATAGTAGTAGTAGTCGTGGTGGTAGGTTTTAAAGGACTATGTGTGTGTGTGTATATATATATATGTAGTGTCGAAACAAGGGTACAAAGTGGTTAGGTTTTGTCTTGAATTAAAAAGCCCCTATTTTAACTTTCATAGTCCAAGAAGGCTCTTCTTATGCCTTATTTCTTTTTAAAGGTAAAATTATTTTATAGATTTTATAAGAGTACTTTGGCGTTTGTTGTCCTTTCATTTTTGAGTTTCTCGTTGGCTTTGGGACTGCGTTTTGGCCAGACATGGTTTTGTTGGAGGAACAACACTAAACACTAATTGGTTAGCCAGCCCTTTACATCTTTGAGCATTCAAGCGTTACAGTACGACGATCAACTAATGTCGTACGTCGTCTCAGATTAATATTTGATGAATGCCTTGTAGTGGGAAAATTGATCGACTAGAATAGGAGTAGAGGGAGAGAGAGAGAGAGAGAAAGAGAGAGAGAGAGAGGAAAATGATGCGGAACGTGTGATGATGCGGAACGTGTGTGTTTTGTTGACAATTTCCAATGCTAGCTAGTTGCTTAATTATTAGTTCAAAACTTCAAACCATGATTAATTATGATCATTATTAATTATTCTTCTTTAGTCTCTCAATTATTTTCTTGTTAGCCTAATCGTTTTCTTTTCCTAGCTTTCTTTACTATTTAAGTAATTAGATTTCGTGGAGTGTTGAATTGTGGTGTGTTTTTTCTCTCTTGGGTTGAATCCCATTTCACTTTTTGGTTGGTTTTGAACTTGGGAAGCTGCTTTTTTCCATATTACCCGTATTGTCTGCAGCTTGTACTTTTTATCCTTCTTCCAAGAATGTATGAATCTTGTTATATCTGATAGTATGCAAGAATATATAAGAGAAACTAACATGAAATGCCTTTGAGTGAGTTATATAGGGTTCGGTGGGTCCTGCTACACCTTGTGATACACATGTGATACAGTGGTGATACACATGTGATATAGTATTACATGGCGGACTCTGATATACCTTGTGATACAGTATTACGTGGCAGACCCTGATACACTTTGTGACACTTTATGATACACATATGATACAAAATTACGTGGCGGGCCCTGATACACTTTGTGATAAGTGGTGATCAAGGTTCGAAAATTCGCTAGGCGCTAGTTGAGCGGTGGGCAGGGAATTAGGGCCTAGGAGATTAATCGGAGGATTAATCGGTTTGTTTTTTAATTTAAATTTATATAATAAATTTATTATTTTTTTTAATTTAAATCCAAAGCCTTTTATATATCCGTTTTCAATTTAAAAGGCTTTTATATATAATCTAGCAGACAAGGCTTTTATATATTCGTTTTCAATTTAAAAGGCTTTTATATATATCCTAGCAGACAAGGTTTGTAAACGGATATTTAAACCCAAAGGCCAAAGCCTTCTTTCCAAAAAAAAAAAAAAAGCCAAAGCTTTTTATATATTCTCAGTCTCTCAGACCCACCTCTTCTTTTTTTTTCTTTTTCTTCTTCTCACGAACACTACCTCTTCTTCTTCTCATGAACACCAACAAACTTCACAGTTCACCCAAAACCAAAATCCATCACTTCGATCTTCCTCCTCCTCATCTTCGATCTGGGTCTTTCTTTGCTTACCAGGCTGGACACGACTTTGAATTGAGACTTCCAGGCTTTGGAGACGCGATGGAGGCTTTGAATTAAAAATCCGCCTAGCCGATTTAGCGGATTAATTCCGATTTTGGTTGATTAATCGGCCGATTAGCCCGGCCGATAGAGCAAAAATCGAAGTGACTGGACACCTTTCAGCAATTAATCACTGATTAACCGGGCCTAGGCGCCGATTTTTCGAACCTTGGTGGTGATACACATGTGATACAATATTAAGTGGCAGACCCTAATACATCTTGTGATAAAGTGTGATACACATGTGATACAGTGGTGATACACATGTGATACAGTTTGATGTGGCGGGTCCGGGGTCCTGAGGGTGATTTTTCGGCAAAATGGAGTAAAACTGTATTTTGGTGATACTGTGATACACATGTGATACAGTATGACGTGGCGGGTCCGGGGTCCCGAGGGTATTTTTGAAAAAAATAGAGTAAAAATGTGTTTTGGTGATACACATGTGATACATTATAAAGTGGCGGGCCCGAGGTCCCGAGTGTGATTTTTGGAAAAAATGGTGAAAAATATGTTTTGGTGATACAATGATACACATGTGATATAGTCTGATGTAGCGGGTCCAGGGTCCCGAGGGTAATTTTTGGGCAAAATGGAGTAAAAATATGTTTTGGTGATATTGTGATACAGTATGATGTGGCAGACCCGGTTTTTAAGTGAGTAAACATGTTCCATAAGGGAAAAAGGTAATTTAGGTAAGTACAATTTATATATAAAAGAATAAGGGCTTAAAAACAAATGAAAAAAAAGGAGGTTAAGAGGAACAATCTTATTAGAAATGAGCTTTATAGGAAGTGGCCCTTATTTAATTTACTAATAAAATAATATTTGATTATTTGATTTCATTTCTTTCTTTAAAAATCTCAATTGAAGTCTAGCCGCTCCTTCTCCTCTACAGAGAAACCCAAAACCCAAAATTAGTTCTCTGTCCTCCCCCCTCCATTCCCAGATCTAGTTTGATCTTGGGTGTGTGAGTGGGGGTGTGAGTGGGGGTGGATCTTTCCTCTCTTTTTTTTTTCTTTCGTTTGGTCTTGTTAGTGGCCGGAGTAGATGTGCTGGCGATGGAGCGGTGTGGAGATGAGATCGGTGGCTTGGCGGTTCGTGTCCACGGTGGCTTTGCCGGAGGTCTGGAGTTGTGACATAGTTGCTGTTGCTGGGTGGCTGTTGTTCACTGTTAGATCGCAAGTGTGGATTGACGTCGAGTTTCGTTATCTTGTTTTGTTTTGTTTGATTTGTAGTTGGTTCTTGTTTTCAATAATTGTCGTTGTTTTTGTCTTCAGTTCTGAAATAAGTCCTGGCTCTTTTGAGTCTGGGTTGTTGTCAGAGATCCCGGCAGGGAATTGGTTTTGGGTACTTGGTCCTTTATCGATAGGACATAATTATCAGCCTGTGTTCATGACTTTGACCTTGATGTCAATGTCAAATGCTAGGGTGGGCTATCCGAATGGTATGCCTGACCAGTTATGCTGTTCATTGGTCTTTTTGACCCAGTTAATTACCCATTTCTATTCTTGTTTGGATCTCTTGACTGGTCAGCCTTTCCTCTTTCGAGTGAGGATGTCTAGTTTTAGTTTATTGTTTCATGTCATTGTTGATGTATGTCGGTGTCGATGTATACCCTATGGGTGCTGCACTTGATGCAGTTTATTGAATGAAATTATTCACCTTGATAAAAAAAAAAAAAAAATCTCAATTGAAGTATCAATTTGTCCGTCCAAGTTTGCATATATATCCAAACAGAATCTTAGAATTTTTATTTTCTTTATGCTCTCAACATCACACCCACTCACCAACTCACATGCATGATAAACATCTTGTTGAGTATGTCATAAAGCTGAAGATCTCATCTGTGTATATGATGAGTTAACTTCTTTTACAAATTTCACATGCACTTACGCGTGAACGATAAGATTTCATTATAGATAAATTATTCAATATTAATCCCATCCCCATGGATATATATATGAGAAAATTTTTCAAATGGTACCTGAACTCATCCGTCAAATATTCCGTTAAATTGCTTATGTAGCATGGACAAAACAGTTATTTCATTTATATTCAATTCTCAAAATATATTATACCAAAAAAAATATATATTAACAAAATAAAATTAGGGTTTTATCCACAAATATTCAAGACTAAAAATGAGATCAATTATTTTTTTTTTAATATAATATAGAGAAATTTTATTCACACACCTCTATATACTAGATACACACCTTTTTTTTCCTACAATTTACATAAGACTTTGTGAGTACGTAAAATTACCAAAAGAGACATTTATATATTAAAACTAAAGAAACATAGTTAAAATAAACAATCCCGCGTTAAAGTCTTTTTCTCCTCTACGAGAACGACGTGGGTGAAGATTGAAAGCCCTAATCAGAAATAGTTGGTCACACTCATGGATGAACTTCCAAAGTTCCAGACAATATCAGAAAACAACGTAATGGATTCTATTAGTGTTTCTCAACCCTTAAGCGAGGTATGACTTCTCCATCTTTGATTGAATTTGATCTACTACAAAATTTAGATTTTAGGGTTTGTTGTTTGATATGAGGAGCAATGACAAGAAGAGGATAGGGCAGTAGCACAACCATGATCATGAATTCATTAGCTATCAACCTCACCATAACGATGCATCCCAGGTACCTCGAAATTTGCATGAATCAACCAGACTTCTTTCTTAAGAGTTGATTCTAACAAACATGATAAAACTGGAAAATTGCTGCCCACTTCCTCTCTTTTGTCATAGAGCAACTTCAATTCCACAGCATCATCTGCGAAGTTTAAGGTTTTGTATTTAAAATTAGGGTAGTTTAGGAAGTTTGGGGTTGTGTATCTAATAAATTGTGTTTCAATAAAGTTAATAGATGATGTATTAATAATGAGGTGTGTATCTAGTATTTAGTCATGTGTGAATAAAATTTCTCTATAATATATTGCCAATTTTTATGTTTTTGATATAATTTATGAGAGAGACTGTGGTATGTTGACGTTTAGCTTACATTTTTTTTCAAATTAGATATATTAAAGTAATTTAATGATTGAAACCTGTTAAACAGGTTAACAGGTTATCCATTCAAATTATGACACGTGTCATGTTTTAAAAATGATTTTTACTACAATGACGTCACATATGCTGTTTCGCATATAAATCGTTCAAAAACTTTGTAACGGAGGTTGTAAATATAACAATTACATCGAATAGAACAAAAATTACAATTAATCACCTCACTGGTCGTGATTTCTTGTAAAATATATGTTTAACAAGTAAATTATCTCATTGATGATGAGATTTGCAAAAGAAAGGACTATAGTTACACAATGAAGAACCATATTACAAGACTAAGGACTTAGACCATTTACCCTAGATTACCACTTTTTACCTCAATTGTCGTAAAATCATGTTAAATGGTCATCAAACTTGTAATAATGAATTATTCACACAAATAGAACCTAGAACACCACCTTTTACCTCAATTGTCGTAAAATTATGTAATATGGTTCTCAAAGTTGTAATAGTAAAACATTAACACAAATAGAACCTAGATTACCACTTTCACCTCAATTGTCGTCAAAGCATGTATAATGGTTCTCAAAATTGTAATAGTGAAGCATTAACACAAATAGAACTTACATTACCACTTTTCACCTCAATTGTCGTCAAAGCACGTAAAATGGTTCTCAAACTTGTAATAGTGAAACATTCACACAAATAGAACTTAGATTACCACTATTTACCTCAATTGTCATAAAATTATGTAATATGGTTCTCAAACTTGTAATAGTGAAGCATTCACACAAATAGAACATAGATTACCACTCTTCACCTCAATTGTCGTCAAAGCATGTATAATGGTTCTCAAATTTGTAATAGTGAAGCATTAACACAAATAGAACATAGATTACCACTTTTTACCTCAATTGTCATGAAAACATGTAAAATGGTCCTCAAACTTGTAATAGTGAAGCATTAACACAAATAGAACCTAGATTACTACTTTTCACCTCAATTGTCGTGAAAGCATATAAAATGGTTGTCAAACTTGTAATGGTGAAGTATTAACACAAATAGAACCTAGATTGCTACTTTTAACCTCAATTGTCGTGAAAGCATTTAAAATGGTTCTCAAACTTGTACTAGTGAAGCATTAACACAAATAGAACCTAGATTACCACTTTTAACGTCAATTGTCAATTATCGTAAAAACATGTAAAATAGTTCTCAAACTTGTAATAGTGAAATATTAACACAAATAGAACTATAAATTACCACTATTTACCTCAATTGTCGTAAAATCATGTCATATAGTTCTCAAACAAGTAATTAACCTATAAGAACAATGGTTACGTAATAGAGAACCTCATTACACCATTAAGGGCTCGATTGTCGTGAATCATGAAAAAATTGTAGTGAAGAAATAAGAAAATTATTTAGAAAAAAAGAAATTTCAAGCGGTGTGATCTTGACCATTCATACCAAGACTGACTAATCTAGACCGTCCAAATTAAAATAATTTTAAGTCTATATTATGAGCTCAAAACTCTCAAGCTCTACGACCCGTTTCACTAACCGCGTAACAAGTCACTTGGATCATCAGTGCAGGAATTATGACTTCATCCTTTCCAAGATGTTGAAAAGATTGTCTACCACGCAAATTATCCTTGTTGTGCCTGTTAAAGGACCACTTCAAAAGTGAATTAGTAGCCCTCAAAAGTGAATATGGCTTTCGACCAAAACAATGTGAAGAGAGCTGATTTTAGCAAGCTGTCAATTCAGTTCATTTTTTGGGAAATAGAATTTATTCTCTCAATCATACTCACCAATAAGAAATGTGAAAGTTGTTCGAACATATATCTAGAACCGGACTCCTGTTCAGGAAAACAAAGAACTCAAATTATGTTCTCGGGATATCTTGTTCAGAACAAGTTTCACATAGATGTGCAAAATTGTAATCTGATTACGGGCATAACTTTTTCTTGTAGTTGAATTTAGATACACTAACAAATGAAATTGAAAGGCTCTTTAGACTATAAACATTCTCTGAGTTTATTGAGACTTAAGAAACTGACTCTTTAACCAAATTGAAAAGAAATATCCTCTTTGGAAGTAGAACACGTCAATGCCTATGCAAATGTTTAATTTCATGAAAATAGTGTTACAATTGTTTCTTGCGAGAAATAAAAAAAAAAAAGAAATGGAAACAAATAAAGTTCTGGAGCCATAAAAAACAATGATACATATTGAAATGTTGCATTCTAGCTAAACACACTTCAACCAGAAACTAAAAGGTTGAAACATTGCAACCAAACAACTCCCCAAATATTGCAAATGTAAATGAGAAACCAAAAACCAACCAACTCAAATGGCAGAATTAAGAAGACATTTAACCAAAGTTCAGTTTAAGCATCAGTCGTCCCTTTTTTAGGGTTGTTCTTTGCTCCACGAGGGCGGCCACAACCACGGCACTGCATTGCTTGCACTGGTTCCTTTAATTCTAATTGGTTGTTCTTCTCTTTTTTTATCACACAACTCTTGTCGTCAGTCATATTATTTGTAGCTTTTATAGTTGTATCTTTTTCTTGAATGGTCTCCTATAGTCACTTCTAACATCAAAACCCAAGGCCTTCGTATACGCATAGTAAAAGGCATCACCTTCCTCCACAGTCTTAAACTCCTTCCCTTTAAGGTCTTCTGAAGACAACTTATCAAACCGAATCCCGTTATATTGCAGATGATTAATGTCACTTTCATTTACCAAACTTTGAGAGTGCGAATCAATATAATATCGGACATTGGAGGTTCATTTGATGCATCCATGCCTGAAACATAGAAAAAATTATTTGAATATTTGGAAATTAAAACAAACAACAAATGAAGCAACAAGGCAGAGAGCATAAAAGATAGAGGCTAGAAGTGAAGGTTAATATACTGGGATGGATTAGATACTAACTAATCAATACCATCCTAGAATATCATTCCAAACCAAGTGCAAGTGAACTTCACAGCACCAAATTGCTGCAATGCTTTTGTCATTCATCACAAGTTATAGACATCAACTAACTAAATCAATAACATCCTAGAATATAATTCCAAACCATGGGCAAGTGAACTTCACAGCACCAAATTGCTGCGATGCTTTTGTCGTTCATCACTTATCCATTAATTTTAAATGGGAAACTTGCATGTTCACTTTTGAATGCTATTAGTTCAACCAAAGTGAAGAAATAATCACCAAATATACAGAAGAGCTTTAGCATCAAAAAAGCTATATAAAAATGATATGTCTGCTGCTCTGCATACAAATGATTGTACTCAACTGAGTAATACATATGATAGTCAATATCCAATGTTAATGTTAATTTCATTAGCACAAGAGATATATAATTATATTTAGAAGTCAACCTGTGAAGATATATAACAACTAGTTCAAGTCTTCTTGTTCCTTTTCTACATGCTTACGAGCATCACCATATATAGATGCACCTTTAGCTAAAATTTTATCACTGACGTTTTCAGCACCATATCTGCTACAATCCTCATACAACTTGGTCCCTGACTACCACAAAAAGATTACGAATAGTAATAAGTGCAACTACAAAGGCCTGACACCTTTTCAATTTGCAAACTTAACTCAGAGAAGCCATTTCATAGTCTATTAACTTCACCACACATTTTCCATTGTATCATATAATGACACTGAATCTAATAAATTTCTACCTACTTCAATATGCTTATATCGAATGCTTGTCAATACTTCGGCTGCTTTTACAATTTCTTTCTGAAAATCCTGGGAATAAGAATTATGAATAATGAATAATGAAAATCCTGGGAATAAGAATTATAAATAAAGAGTTTAACAGATAGACGATCAAATATTTTTGGCTCCAAAGAGAAATAATAAGATGCTTCAGCAAATCTGACCTATCAACTTTTAGAATCTTGCCTCATGGACACGACAATTGCCTCATCAACTTCAGTAAGTACCAGGAGAATACACATGTTTAATTAACTATTCAACTATTAACAATTAAAAAGAGATTGAAGATGATTTGATTTACCCGTGGGTTTGAGCCTGAGAGATTGGATCTCGCGAAAAAAGGAATTAAGGAGTTCAAGTAAGAAGGCTTCTCAATACTTTCGATTAAAACTTGGGAAGATCTTACTTGAATTTCATACTGTATAACTCGCGAAGAAAGGAATTAACGAGTTCAAGAGAGAACGCTTCTCACTGCTTTCGATGAACACTTGGGAAGAAGATCTTGTGTTCTTTCAATGAAAACTTGGCTTCTCTATGCTTTCTCAATTTCATATTGTATCTATGAAAACCTAGAACAACCTAGAAACCCTAGCGATGAATATGTTACATTACTTGCTAATGGGTAAGCAGGTAACCACAAATGTATTTTTACAACCGTCGGATATATTTTGGATTTTAAATATATCCGACGGCCAAAAATATTTAAAAAAATGTATGTATGTCATACGTTAACATACCCTAGAATTTTCCATAATTTATTGCCATGTAGGTGGATGGTGGTTTTATTATTAATTTAAAAATAAAAAATAAACTATATTAAAAAATAATTTAATTTTTTTTATTATATTATAAAATAATTATAATTTATTTTAATTTTAAAATAAAACCACTTATACTATAAATATCTACACACTCGATGAGTGTGAGAGTGAATGTAGTTATCTAAAGAATATGGGGTAGTTATTTCTACAGATGTTGACAAATCGGTTTTTCTTTAGAAATAGTGGGTTAGTTATTTCTGTAGAGGTTGAAAGTTATCTCTGTGTAGTTTTTTTATTTTTATTTTCTATTTTGTGAATTGCCTTGATTGTCCCATAAATTAATTATATTTCAAAGTTTTTAAATATTTGAAGACTATATCCGTAAAACAAATTCAATTATAGTGAGCAAGCCCTCTTCCCTTAAATATAGTATAGATATTTAACCCAACCAAGCACATGGACATATTTTTTAATTGGGAGCAAAAACTAAGGACAAGATGTATATTATATCTATACTGTTGAAGGAAAAACACATTTAGTGTGCCTTCGTCAAAGTAACTGACGATAGGTAATTAGGGGTTTTATTGTCATTCATTGTAATTATGATTACCTGTAATTGTTACCCTATATAAAGGGGATTATCAATGAAATGAGTAGACATATTTTCCCATTTCACTGTTTCACGTTATCAGCACGCTCAGAGCTAATAGCCAAGAAAAAAAAGAAAAAAAAACCCTAAATTATTCTCTTCTTTCTTGTTCCCGTCAACACCAGAAGAAGACAAAGAAAGAAAAACCCTAGCTCAGGCCGAGCCGCCGGCCTAGCTCAAGCCGGAGCCCCTATTTTTCCCAATCGGCCCAGCCGCACGGAGTCTTTTCCGACCTGCATCGGTTTTTCCCATCTGACCTCGTCAAGACAAAACCGCCGGCCAACGTGCCCAGATCCGATCGTTCATCATCTCAGTCCAGCCAACGTCTCAGTCCGATCGACCCCTTCGTTCGTTCGTGCCCAGATCTGATCGACCATTTTCCCCGGCCGACGCTTCTATTCCCCGATCGATCCTCTCCATTTTTCCCGTTTGGCCTCGTTCACGGACCACCGTCGCTTCTCCATTCCCGACCGACGTGCCCAGATCTGTCTTCTCCGACGTGCCTAGACCCCACCTCGTCTCGGCCACAGCACCACCTCTACCCAGATCCGATCCAAACCGCTCGACTTCGTCTCCGACGCAGCAGCTCCGATCGACGTTCCCAGATCTGCACTGTCACCTCTCCGACGTAGATCCGATCGCTCCGCCCGATCCGCTCGACCTAGGCCCAGACGCACCCCAGCAGGCCCAGGCTAGGACGAGCCCAGCAGGCCCATCACCCGGCCAGACCTCGACCCGGCCCAGCGGCAACTTGGCCCAGCGGACCCAGAGCACGTGTTGCAGCCCACGTGTTCTCAGCCCATCAAATCAGCAGGCCCAGCAGAAAAAAGAAAAAAACTTCGCTACGCACGTCTGAATCAACACGCACGTGCGCTAGGATCGTTTTATTTTTCTCAAAGCCAAGCATGCTCTCTTTTATTTATTTAATTTCATACTCCGGTAAATTTAATTATTACTATTAGAACTTTTGAGCATGTATGGTTAGATAATATTGATCATTTTAGCATGCCTTGTTATTTTTACCTACGTTTTATTATTCGTAGAAATGTTTGAGCATGCTATATTATTGCTATCATTATGTGTAGCATATATCTCGTTATATATTATTTGTGAAATTTGAGCATGTCCTGTAAGTTATGTTACTACCTTCTATAACTGTTTTTAATGTGAAATTCTAAAGCATGTTTTAGCAAGTTTTACTATTACTTACTGCCATATATAATTGTGATTTTTATATGCTATATTTTATTTCATTATTAAACATGCTATGGTTAATTTTTGCATGTTATATATATAAATTGTGTATTTCCATGATAATGAAAATTCATGGACATTACAAGATATGTACAATCCAACCATGTGATAAAGTATTTTCACAAAGCATCGAAAAAAATATGTCTACTCATTTCATTGATAATCCCCTTTATATAGGGTAACAATTACATGTAATCATAATTACAATGCATGACAATAAAACCCCTAATTACCTATCGTCAGTTACTTTGACGAAGGCACACTAAATGTGTTTTTCCTTCAACACTCCCCCTTGTGCCAAGTCAAAAGCGAAATGGTGCATGAATTGTTGTCTCATTAAAACCTTGCCAAGCAACAAAACCCAGTGGGAAAAATAAAACTTGGTCGAAGGGAAAAAGAGTACAACGCACCTATTACATTTGATGATAACATGTGTGTGTTTCGACTCCCCCTGAAGTCTACACCTCCTCCTGATCCGTACATCAATCAAGGGAGCTTACAAAGTCTCCGCATTCCTATGTTTTTCACATGCTCCTCAAATATGGCCTTAGGCAATAATTTGGTAAACAAATCTGCCACATTCTCCTCAGACCTTACTTGATTAACTTGAATCTTGAGGAGAGCCTGTTGTTGCTGATTGTAGAAAAACTTTGGCGATATGTGCTTTGTATTATCACCCTTGATATATCCTAGCTTCATCTGTTCGATGCAAGCTGCATTATCTTCATAAATACAAGTAGGCTTTTCAGTGGTAGAACTCAAACCACTAGTCCCTCGAATATGTGTAATGATAGACTTTAACCATATACACTCACGAACCGCCTCATGTAGAGCAATGATCTCTGAGTGGTTCGAGGAGGTAGCCACAAGGGTTTGCTTGGTTGATCTCCAAGATATCAAGGTGTTCCCAATGGTAAATACATAACCAGTTTGGGAACGACCTTTATGTGGGTCAGAGAGGTACCCAGCATCAGCAAAACCAACCAAAACATTATTTGGTGTTTCGGTGAAAGAGGTAACACTCTCACCATCAACATTTCCTTTAGGGATTACAATTCCATTTGTGGTCCCTCTTGTCTCTCTATAGGGAAAAAACAGACCCAAGTCAATGGTTCCTTTTAGGTATCGAAATATGTTCTTGATACCATTCCAGTGACGCTGCGTTGGCGCTGAGCTAAATCTAGCTAACAAGTTTACTAAGAATGCAATATCTGGTCGAGTACATTGAGCTAAGTACAATAATGCGCCTATTGCACTTAGGTAGGGAATTTCAGCTCCCAATAGCTCTTCGCCATCTTCCTTTGGACGAAATGGATCTTTCTTTATATCCAAACTTCGACCGATCATGGGAGTGCTAACAGGATGCACTTTGTCCATGTTAAATCGCCTGAGCATCTTTTGGACATATGCAGACTGGTGGATTAGTATTCCACAAGCTTAGTGTTCTAGTTCAAGGCCTAGACAGAACCGAGTTTTCCCAAGATCCTTCATCTCAAATTCGGATTTCAAGTAGCTCGCGGTTTCTCTTATTTCATCAAGAGTACCTATTATGTTCATATCATCGACATATACAGCTACAATTGCAAATCCGGAACTTGTTTTCTTTATAAACATGCAGGGGCATATTTCATCGTTTTTATATCCCTTCCCAATCAAGTAGTCACTTAGACGGGTATACCACATCCGTCCGGATTGTTTTAATCCGTAAAGTGAGCGTTTCAATCTAATTGCAAACGCACTCCGTGGTTTAGAGTCACTTGACTTGGGCAATGGAAGGCCATCAGGCACTTTCATGTATATCTCTGAATCAAGATCCCCATAGAGATATGCTGTAACCACATCCATGAGCTGCATTTCTAGTCCTTCAGAAACTACTAAGCTAACTAAGTAGCGGAATGTTATAACATCCATTACAGGAGAGAGTATGTCTCCTCATAGTCAATTCCATGGCGTTGTGAGAAACCTTGCGCCACAAGGCGAGCCTTGTACCTCAGGACTTCATTTTTCTTATTACGCTTTTTGACAAAGACTCATTTATGTCCTACAGGCTTTACATTTGGTGGGGTTAGCACTACCGGACCAAATACCTGTTTCTTTGTCAGAGAATCTAGTTCTGCCTGGATTGCTTCTTTCCATTTAGGCCAATCTGCTCTTTGTTGACATTCTGCAACAGAGCGTGGTTCGATATCATCGTGCTCTATGATTTCTTGAGCAACAGTGTATGCAAATATATCATCAATGTGTATGGAAGATCTTTCCATCAACTCATACGCACTCTCATAATCCATTGAGATTTCTTTGTTCTCTGGAATCATATCAAACATCGGAGCGTCCTCCAGTAATGATTCATGGACATAACTGTAATCAGAGATAATCTCATGAGAGGGATTCTCTACATTGATGATTAATGGATCGGGTTGTGCCGTACCCGCCCTCTTCTTCCTTGGGCGGGTGTCGATCGAACCAGGTGGCCTCCCCCTCTTCCTTTGGGAAGCCACGGCCTCAACCACACCTCCACTAAGTGTGGTTGCAGCGCCTCTGTCTGCGGCGTTGTGCCCCTTATTGGGGACTTCTAACCTTGCAAGCACATTTGCAGCTGGTATATGTGATCTTGTCACTTTAGAGATATCAGCAAACGCATCAGGCATCGAATCTGCTACGTTCTGAAGATCGATTATTCTTTTCACTTCACCTTCACATTGTGAAGTGCGGGGATCAAAATGAGACATAGTGGGGACAAACCACGACAATTCCTGTCGTTCCCTTAGAAAATCCTTTTTCTTATCTCCCCCTAACGACGGGAAGACTGTCTCATCAAAGTGACAATCCGCAAATCTAGCAGTAAAGAGATCGCCTGTCAAAGGTTCCAAATAGCGGATAATTGTTGGGGATTCATATCCAACATAAATACCTATTCGTCTCTGAGGACCCATTTTAGTGCGCTGTGGAGGCGCAATAGGCACATATACTGCGCAACCAAATATGCGTAAGTGTGAAATATCAGGCTCATATCCAGTAACCAACTGGTACGCAGAAAATGGTTGGCTAGCAGTGGGTCTGAAACGAATAAGTAAAGCTGCGTGCAATATTGCATAACCCCATGCAGAGATAGGCATGTTGGTGCGCATAACCAGTGCCCTAGCCACCATCTGTAGCCTTTTGATGGTGGCTTCTGCGAGACCATTTTGTGTATGCACATGGGGTACATGATGCTCTACATCGATCCCGATAGACATGCAATAATCATCAAATGCTTTTGATGTAAACTCTCCAGCGTTATCAAGCCTTATAGACTTGATAGGATGATCAGGGTGGTGAGCCCTTAAACGTATAATCTGTGCTAAGAGTTTTGCAAATGCAGCATTTCTTGTGGACAATAACGCGACATGTGACCAGCGTGTCGAAGCATCCACCAGAACCATAAAGTACTTGAATGGTCCGCATTCTGGATGGATAGGACCACAGATATCACCTTGTATCCTTTGTAAGAATGGAATGTTTTGCTTTGTATCTTTAGCATAGGAGGGTCTCGATCCTGTTTTTGCTAAAGAACAGGCTTTGCAAAACGAGTGATGTGCCTTTGAAATAGTTAATGAGGCAGAATGGGATGAAGATAGCGCATCTGGTGCTTCAGAAGGCATGCTCTGCATTAGAGCAGTACTAGTACCGACACTTTGCAGTGTGACGGATTTTTGTCCCATTTTATTTTTCACTCGAAAGAAAGGATGTCCGTGTGAGTTCTTTAAAATACGGATCATCATGCCACGACCAGGATGTCCTAGGCGGTCGTGCCAGAGCCTGTATGAGTCAGTGTCCCACAGTTCGTTGTTGGTGACAGCATATGATTCAATAATCCGAATAGTAGTGAGATATAATCCACTAGATTGACTCATTAGTTTCTCTAAAATGCGTTTCCTTCCACATTCATTAGAGGTAATATATATGTATTCAGTTCCATTCTCACAGTGAGTTTCCAAATGATAACCGTTGGCACGAATATCTTTGAAACTTAACAAGGTTCGATTAGCTCTTGGTGCATACAGAGCGTCTGTGACTTTAATCATTTTGCTTAATTTTGCAAGTTACATACTTTGTGAAGTCCTTTCACAATATTTTACTACATATATAGAATATGAACAAGATTCATATCATGTGATCGAGCTGTTTAGTGGATGTCCTGGTAAGAGCATAAAGAAAAGAAAATTCCAAAGTTTAGTTTGGATAAATATGCTAATTGGGAGTGTGGACTTGGACGGAGAACTTGATACTCCGATTGAAACTTTTAAAGAAATAAATGAAATTCAATAATAAAATATTATTTTATTAGTAAATTAAATAATTAGAGACAAAACTTAACCACTTTGTAGCCCTGTATCAACACTATATATATTGTCATTTAAAACCCACCACTACGACTACTAATTTTCTTAAGTAGTTTGCCAAATCAAAGAGCAACTTAAGAACAAGTTCAAAGATGGGTGGAACAGAGTCAACAGACAGAAAGGCTACATTTGGTAACGCTTCAGGCGATAACATCAACTATGGTTACAACAACAAGGGTAATGTAGGCCGTGATGTCATAATGACCGAAACAGGTCGTGAGGTCACCTATGGTGATAGGGGTGGAAGTGGTGGTAACAGCCACAATGGTGGTTATGCTGGAGCAGGCGGTCCGGCCAAAGGTAACAATATCTTTAACCATGGTTCAAAATAATCAGTAATCACGAAGCTAGGCTGCTTATAGTGTACTAGTTTGGTATATTATTTATTATGCCTAATTTGCTACCTAAAGTCCAAAATATGTCTATCTCTGTGTCCTAAAGTTCTGTTATCGTTTTCTATATGGTTTGCTTATTGATAAATAATCGTGGGCTAGCTTCAATTCATATGTTTGGTAGGTGGAGTTAAGCTAGGGGAGTTGATCATATCTGTTCTAGTTTGTAACAACAATGCATGATATATAATGAAATAAAATCATGTTATCTATGTGATCTATGTTTCTTAGCCTTATGATTCCTTTACTCTCATCGTATGTGCATATATCTACTTATATGTTGATTCTCATAACAAAGTTAGACCCCAAAGAGAAATAAAAAATAAAAAATGGGGCTCATCCCATACCGAGTTCATGACTTCATTAATCAGTTGCGCTACTGAATCATCTTATTTTGTTAGATTACGAAAATTCAAATTGTTAATTGTGTAATTGATCTTGTGTTTTTGTTTTTGCTCTAAGAAAACAAAAAGAGTAAACACTAGTGGGAAGACCTAATATGATATGGGAAGACCGGTCTAATATCATCTTGTGTTTTTTATGATATGGTAATCCACACTAGTTGCATGGATAGATATATTTTGCTTTACGAGAAGCTAAAAGTTTTGTCCACCAGCAAATTCTTTGGTTCAGAAGCAATATAAGCCTAGCTAAATGAAGACAATTAAGGCTGATCACTTGCATATTGATACTTCATGTAGTATTGTCAGTATAGGTCAGTGCCCTTTAAGAACATCAATTTCAAGATTCCACTTTGTGATTGAGTTTCTACATCATAACTCAATACCGAATTAAAGTAATTATAAACAGGCAAAAGGGTATCTCTGTACCCCCTCAAAAGTTCCTTAGAAAATGCACAAAATTTTAACAACCAAATAATTTACTCCAACTGAAAACATGACATTAACAAAAGCTTTAAAAGGGTAATGTTCTCTGAGTCTAGAGACAATTAGCACACAGGACTATATACTTATATTTTATTCCTTTACCATGATTATTTGACACAAAAATCCTACCCTACATATATATCATATACGTGTATCAGTCTCACCAAAACCAGAAATATAAATGGGTAAAGTAATTAGGAGAAAAGCTAATGACCTGAATTGCCGGAGCATCCATATCAGCTCCTAAAGCAACAAAAGGAGGAGAGCCACAGCCAATTGTGGCTACTACACCAGTCTGCGCCACAGGCCATATATACGAAACACAACACTTGTCAAGCTCGCGCCTAATGACTACACTGGTTTAGAATTCTTCATATAAAAGTGCTGTGTATTCATGGATTTCTCTCCTTACATCCTTCATCCAATTTGCTGTGTTGGGTTCATTTGCGAGCTATCTCGTCTTTCAATGAGTTGGTCTTATTGGAATGAAGTGTAATATATTGTATTTATGTATTAAGATTTAGTTTCATTAGTCACCATGTTGACTATTCTGTATTTATTGCCTTTATTAGTTTTCTAGTTGAATACTGTCTATAATCCTTTAAATTACCTCCACAAGGGAGATGAATACATTGAAGAATTCTCATATTATATTTCTTGAGATGGTATCAGAGCGTGTTCGATCCTAAGAAATCATAAGACAACACTCTTCTGAATTCCGAGTTTCGTATTCCGAATCCTGAAGCCGGTAATACCACTACAATCTGCTGCAATTATCTCCAGAACTAAACCAATCTCAAAACCACCACCAAAGAAAAAAAATTCCTGTATCGACCGGTCGCGTAATGTTAATCGACCAGTCGACAAAACCTTAAACCTCATATTTCAAATTTCTGCAAAATCTAATCTCTCTCCCTGGGTGACAAAACATAACAGACTAATCCTATTATTGGGATAAAAACTCCTTTGTCCACCTCCACCTCCACCTCCACCTCCACTTCCACTTCCACTACAACTCACTCATCTACACCACTACAAATTCCCCAGGTTGTCAATGTCCAATATCACACTGACAATTCCCCATTCCTTACTAGAGTCTTATTGGATGAATCCAAGTACTCCCTCTGGTCACAAATCATGGAGATGTGTATTGGTTCCTGGAATAAAATCGGGTATCTCACAGGTTCAGCAAATAAGCCTACACTAGGATACGCCAATTATGATCAGTGTTCTAAAAATTCCCGCCTAGGCGCTAGGCGGAGGCCAACCACCTCGTTTAGTTGTAAATATGCCTAGGTGAGCATAGACGGGTTTTAAAAATTCATAATTTATTTTTCCTATGTTTTCAATCAATTGTAGTACTTTTTATATACTTCCATTTTGCATGTTTATGTTCCTTAATACAAGTATAATTTCTATTTTCAGTAGGCACTTATTTAGTTATTTATATGTTGTATAATAAAATTAAAATAAAATAAAAAACCGCCTAGGCGTCCGCTAAACGCCTAGGTGTCTGACTAGTCCCCGCCTAGGCGCTAGTTCCCTCCCCACCGCCCGACTAGCGCGTAGCGATTTTTAGAACATTGATTATGATATGTGGGTCACTGACAACCACAAGGTCAAAAGTTAGTTCATCAACTTAATGACGTCAAAAAAAAAGAGCCATCATTGATGTAGAGGTTCATTCGCCTCAGTACTGCAGTGTCCAAGACTTTTTATGATGGGTCAAATGAAACGAAGATATTCGAGCTGAATTGAAGATCCTTCACCACCAAGTAAAGATGGAAGACCTCTCTCTACCTACTATAATGAACTGGTTGCTATTTTTCAGGAATGTGATCATCGGAACACTTCTCAGAGAAGATACAGTTGAAGGAGTCACTCAACAGGGAGCGTCAATGGCAAGACTTCATGTTCATATTTTCTTGAGTGGTCTGGATCCTGAATATGACCAAGTGCATGGAGCGATTCTGAGAAAGGATCCAAAATTGGATCTTGAGAGTAGTTATACATATGTTCGAAAGGAAGATCAGCAAAGGAAGACTATGGGAAGCTCTCGTGTGGCCTTAGAAAGCTTTGTGATAGCAGTCATTCTTCCTCGACAAGGTCCTCCGCCAGGGTTTACAAATCATGCCCCGAGACCCAACACTAACACATTCAGACTAAGTGGACTTGTGTGTCACCATTGTGGTGAAGCTGGACATTCCAAGTATAAGTGCTATGAAGTAGTCGGTTATCTTGAATTATGGGACTTCACCAAGAAGCCTAGGAAGAATTTAGCAGGCAAAGCAGTATTAGCGAATGCAGAACTAGTGATTACACCTCCAGAGCTAGCCATTGCCAATGTAGCTCACACAGGTAATCTTGGTAAGTGTCTCAATGTTACTACAAATTCTAGTAATAGTGCGTGGATAATTGATACAGGTGCATCTGACCATATGACCAATGACCCAAGTTAGCTCTATTCCATTTTACCATCCTCCCAGTACATTAGCTCCACCGCAGATGGTAGTTCATCCCCAGTAACTGGGGAATGCCCTATTACTTTATCTCCCTCTCTTACATTGGAAACTCTCCTTATTGTTCCCTCCTTGGCTCATAGTCTCTTGTCAGTAAGTAAAATAACCACATCTCTAGCATGTATTGTAATATTTTGGTTTGCATTTTATGTTTTTCAGGACATTCTCACCCAGAAGATTCTTGGTTATGGTGTTGGAAGAGGCAATCTATACTGATAGTGGGACTCAAAAATTGGGACAGGCACACAAGGCAGCAGGAGTAGAGGAAGCAAAGGCTGGGGTTTGGTTATGGCATAGGCGGTTGGGTCATTTATCTTTTGGGTATCTTAGGAAACTACAACTACATTTGCTTTTGGTTGTTAGTAATTCAGAATTTAAGTGTGATGTTTGTGAACTGACCAATAGCCATCGAATTTCATGTAGGAACTTGTGGGACTTTAGTCCCACATTGAAGAAATGGTGAGGGTTGATACCCTTTATATGGGTTTACCCATGTAAAGAGTTCAATTGGTGAAAAGTGAGAAGTGGGCTTTTCTATTGGGTTACATATAGAAATGCACATATATATAAAAGTCAAAAGATGGGCCTTGGGCCTTGGGGCTCGATTGATTAAATCCGAATTAGTTTTTGATTTAATATTTTAATTTTTGAAATCAAATTTTCGGATAAAATCGAACAGTTGCAAACAGATGAAACCGATCATCAGTTGCAACTGCCGACATAACCTCTCGCTCAAACTCTTATATAAAGACGACATTGGTTATCGTTGAAGATATAAGAAAATAATCTTTTCCCTCTTCCTCTTCCTGTTATTTTGAGAAACATAAAATAAATTCGTCAAGAACAAGTTCTTTGTATCCTCTAGATAGACGTCCGAAACTGCAGCACAAGTGCGGACGAATTTTTGTCTTAGGTCACTGCTACGCAGGCCTCTATCTGATCAAGTTAGTGAAATTCAATTTCAATTCTTGTTCTTAAATTGCAATTTCAATTGATTGTTGATATAATTATTGTTAAATATTTAATTGTAGAAAATATATATACTGTTTATATTCATATTACTGATTGGTTCTAACATTTCATATTCTCCAAGTTTTAATAAAAGTTCAATTCCTTACATAGTTGTTCATTCAAATCTTTGGGCTCCTGCAAGAATTCATACTCTCTTAGGAGTCCGTTATTTTGTTACGTTTCTTGATGAATGCCCCATAATTACTTGGGTAGTGTTACTTCAGAATAAGGGAGATGTGTGTTCAGCTTTTAAGGAATTTCATAGCATGGTGTTGACTCTATACAAACCGCAGATACAAGTCCTTCAATCTGATAATGGGGGGGGGGGGGGGGGGGGAGTTTGTGAACAGTTCTTTAGCCCAATTTCTCCAAGACCATAGAATTCGACATCAGACCTTATGTGCATATACTCCACCTTGGATGAAAGATAAGATTTCATTGTAGATAAATTATTCAATATCAATCCCAATATATATATATATATTTTTTTTTTTTATTAGGAGCAAAACCTAAGGACAAGATGCATATTTTACCTATACGACTGTTTTACTAAATTTTGCAAGATACATACTATGTGAAGCCCTTTCGAAATATTTTACTACATATATAGAATATGAACAAGATTCTTATCATGTGAGCTGCTTAGTGGGTGTCCTGTTAAGAGCATAAAGAAAAGAAAAATTCCAAAGTTTAGTTTGGATAAATATGCTGAGTGAGACTGTGAACTTGGATGGAGAATTTGATACTCCAATTGAGACTTTAAAGAAAAAAATTAAATTAAATAATAAAATATTATTTTATTAGTAAATTAAATAATTAGAGACAATACCTAACCACTTTGTAGCCTTATATCGACACTATATATATGTATATTGTCCTTTAAAATCCACTACTACTACTACTACTAATTTTGTTAAGCAGTTTACTAAATCAAAGAGCAACTTAAGAACAAGTTCAAAGATGGGTGGAACAGAGTCAACAGACAGAAAGGCTACATTTGGTAATGCTTTAGGCGATGACATCAACTATGGTTACAACAACAAGGGTAATGTTGGCCGTGACGTCAAATTGACCGAAACAGGACGTCAGATCACCCATGGTGATAGGGGTGGAAGTGGCGGTGACAGCCACAATGGTGGTTATGCTGGTGCAGGTGGTCCAGCCAAAGGTAACAATACCTTCAACTATGGTTCAAAATAATCAGTAATCACGAAACTAGGCTGCTTACAATGTACTAGCTAGCTATATTATTATGCATAATTAGCTAGCTAAAATCCAAAATAAGTCTACCTAAGTGTCCTAATATTATGTTATGGTTCTCTAGATGGTTTGCTTATTGATAAATAATCATGGACAAGCTTCAACTCATACGTTTGGAACGTGGAGTTAAGCTAGGAGAGTTGATCATGTCTCTTCTAGCTATATAGGTTGTAACAAAAGTGAATGAAATATAATAAAATAAAAGTCTTTTTATGTATGTGTTATATTTTTCTTAGCCTTTTGATTCCTTTATTCTCATGACAAAGTTAGACCCCAAAGAGCAATAAAAAATAAAAAAATGGGGCTCATCTCATACTGAGTTCATTTATCAATTTTGCTAATAAATCATCTTATCTAACTTTTTTGGATTACAAAAATTAAAGTAGTTAATTTTGTAACTGGTAATTGTACTCTATTTTTGCGGTAAGAAAACAAGAAGAGTACACACTAGAGGGAGCTAGGACCTTATAATACAATCAAGAACGCAACAGGTCAAATAGGAAAGCACTCCTAGGCTCCTAGCTCTAGCAGGAAGATCACTGTCCCAAACTGATCTTGGGGTTGTCCTAATGAAAAGACAAAATCAAAAGAACCACGTACAGTGCAAGATACACATGTTTTTATTAAGATCATAAACCTTATAGATAATAATTAGGTAACGCTGCGTCGCTGCCCATGGTGGCGGCCATCACCGCCTGATGGTTTAGACCTTTAAACTCTCTCTTAAATCTTGAGTTCTTTTCTTTGCTGACCATGAACTAATATGGTAATCTACACTAGTTGCATGGATATATATTTTGCTTTACGAGGAACTAAAAGTTTTGTCCACCAGCAAGTTCTTTGGTTCATAAGCAAATATAAGCCTAGCTAAATGAAGACAAGGTTGATCACTTGCATATTGATATTTCATGCTTACTGCTCCCATTCCACCAATTCCTATATATACATACGCAGTATTGTCAGTATAGTTCAGTGCCCTTTAAGAACATCAATATCAAGATTCCACTTTGTGGTTGAGTTCCTACATTATAACTCAGTAGTCAGTACCAAATTAAAGCAATGATAAATAGGCAAAAGGGTATCTCTGTAGTCTGTACCCCTCAAAAGTTCCTTAGAAACCGCACAAGATTTTAATAACCAAATACTTTACTCCAACTATTATCCAAAAAAAAAAGGAAAAAATCTCTATATAGTACCTGAACTATGGTCAATTGCAAATTTTGGTACCTGAATTTTCATAAAGAATCTCGTGGTACCTGAACTAATGCTCCGTTAGCTCTTATAGTACCTCCGTCCACTTTTCAGTTAAAAACAGGGGTAAAATTGTCAAACAATTTTTTACCCAACAAATATATTAGTTTAATGAAGAGAACCATTTTTCATGAAATTAAAATTAATTAAATTTAAAAGAAAATTGAATTTAAAAATGGCGGTCAGATTCTGGGTAAATCCATCGCCATGATTCTGGGATCTACTTCATTTTCACCATTCTGGAAACCCCAACTCCAAACGCACCTACTAGTTGCCCAAAATTGTTAACGTGAGAGTGAAATTTTGTATAGGTTTTGACCTAGAAATTGTTCGACAACTTCATTGAGCCACATGTTTCTCGATAAAGTTGCTTAATCTTGTGACATTTAATAAAATAAAGAAACCCAAAATCTGGGAATGGAGCTTGATAATTGGGTGAAGAAGAATTGCTTTGGAGTGGGAGAGATTTAATTTTCATCCAAGTCCCGCTTATTGTTTTTGTTTTGAGTTGATGTTAGTTTACAGAGGACATTAAATTGCAGAGGATGAAAGCCACGTTCCCAAACATTTCAATATATATCAACTCAAAATAAATCGCAGAATCATGGTGTCGCCGGAGAAGCTCTGGGTTACCGGATTTCGAGGAGGCCATACCCAGATCTACTTTCTCTCTCTCACTCTCAAATCCCCGTTTCTTTCCCCAAATAACTCAAGAATGTTGCTTCTCATTTAGTTTTTGATAGGTATAAGGGAGGAGATGATGAGAGAAAAGAGATTTTTTCTTTGTTGGTTCTAATAGAGAAAGATGAGGCATGAAGAAACTCAGTCGGGGAAGAAAGGAGGCTGGAGGAGAGAGAAGGGAGGGTTTTTTTTTTCTTACTTTCTAATTTGATAATATTTTTTTGAGTATAAATCAAATTACTATTTTACCCATGTCTTTATCACCAAATAAGAGCCACGTAGGTGCCACATAAGTAGTTTAACGGAAAAGTTGACCGAGGTACTATAATAGCTAACGGAGCATTAGTTCAGGTACCACGAGATTCTTTATGAAAATTCAGGTACCAAAATTTGCAATTGGTCATAGTTCAGGTACCATATGGAGATTTTTCCCAAAAAAAAAATTACTTTACTCCAACTGAGAACATTACATCAACAAAAGCTTTAAAAGGGTAATGTCCTCTGAGTCTAGGGACTATTAGCATACAAGACTATATACTTATGTTTTATTCCTTTACCATGATTACTCGACACAAAAATCGTACCCTACATATATATCATATATGTGTATCAGTCCGACACTCTGACCAATCGCAGAAATGTAAATTTCCCTCGAAATTAGGATGATAAAATAATGGGAGATTTATCTAGCACTTTTATTTTATAGCATCTAATCCTTTGACTTTTTAATTACTAGATTTAGTCCAATATTAAATTGCAGATGCCACACAAGAAATCATTCTACCATATTTTTCAACTTATTTACAAATTCTGCCATAATTAAATGTCATTTAATAGAAATTAACATTCAATTTAAATTCCTACGATTAAGTTTATAATTCAAAATTTCATTATTACAAATCTATAATATATAAATTCTTATAATAAATTCTACAGTTCAAATTTTCTTTATAATTAAAACAAAAAAAATGACAAGTAGATTGTTAAGGAAAATAGTAGAAAATTTATTTATAATTAACCATTTAAAAATATTAGGTAAATAAAGTGCGTATTTGGTGAGTAATCGAGTAGGAATGTTGCACCTATAATTAAAGTAGGTAAATAAAGTATATATTTTAGCGTAGGTAAATAAAGTATATATTTTAGCGTAGTTAAATAAAGTACGTATTTGAAGTAGTTGTAGGTAAATTGATGATCATTTACCTATAATTAATTGATGATCAATTTACCTACAACTCATTGATCATCAATTTACCTATTATTGATTGATGATCAATTTACCTATAATTAATTGATGATCAATGAGTTGTAGGTAAATTGATCATCAATTCAATGTAGGTAAATTGATCATCAATTCAATGTAGGTAAATTGATCATCAACAAAGTATAGGTAACAAGCAAATCAGATCAAATAAAAAAGACAACAACCCAACAACCATTAAGAGAAGAACTATAAACTAAACAAAAAAAAATAGAGAATAAGCATTCAAATATCAACAATAATGGAAAATAAACATCAACACAACAATGTACAATAGTAAAGTACCTCTGAAATCTTGATTTAAATAACGCAAAGAACACCCCTTAGCAACAAAGCAATCACAAAAATGTGTAGATGAATATTATTTTAAAATCACAAACTATATATAAAGAGAAAGATAGACAATTAAGCATAGAGTAATTAATTCAAAAGTCAATTGAAAATTGTTGTTGTAATTATAAATTTACAACTAAAATTTAGGATAAGGGTATTCTAGGTATAGTGAAATTTGCAGGGCTGACTAATCAAACCTAAAAAGTAAACAAATCTAGGTGGCATTGGGTCGAGGGATTAAATCTAGCAAAAATAAACTACTTAGATTTTTATTAAAAAATAGAAAGTGGCAAACCCCTTTTCCTAATTTCTCCTAAAATAATTAGTAGAAAAGTTAATGACGACCTAAATTGGCGGAGCATCCATATAAGCTCTTAGGGCAACAAAAGGAGGAGAGCCAGAGCCAATTGTGGCTGGATAATGCTTGGGTTCACCCACTGCATATCCACCCCCTTGCAATTAACACATTTTTAATTTAAATTTTATCGATCCAACGGTTCATATATTATAATATAATATAGAGATCACATATGCAAAAAATCAATCAATTTAGAGACATTTTGGTCACTCATTCATATAAAATAAATAGATGGTTAATCATAATAATAGTAATTTTTGTCAGAACCGTTCATTTGTTTCATAAAATTGGATGACTGAACAATTTCATATTTGATTGATTTTTTGCAGAGATGATCTATAAAGGATAATTTAAAATATGAATGGTTAGATTATGAAATTATAAAGTGAAAATGCATTAATTATAAGAGGGGGTGAATATGCAAGTTCACCCATGGGGTGAATCCAAGAATTATCCATTGTGGCTACTACACCAGTCTGCGCCACAAGAGTTTGTAGGAAATTCAATTGCTGAGAATTCATGGATCTCAGGATAACAGAATAGGAGAGGAAGGATGAAGAAGAAAGAAGAAGGAATGGAACAATGGAGGAGGAGGATTACTTTTTATTTTTTTTGGTTCTCTTTATGGACAATTTTTTGTTTTCGATAGTTATGTGAAGGCAATGATTATTTTAGCATGAATAGTGACACACGCACACACACTCATTATTTTTTGCCATATTAGAGACCGAAGGTGACCATTGGTACCATATTAGATGAAATCGAAAACTTCATGTACTGGTTGAGACAAAAATTGAAATTCGGGTACCATTGATGATAACAAAAAAAATAAAAAGTAATCCAAAAAGAGAATAACCATTAATAGAGATAAAGTTCAGATATCATTTATGATAATAACATTTTTTTTGTTACAGTATATATGAGTGGTTTTTTTTGTTTGTAGGAATGGTATGGCATGGTTCATGGTTGTGTATTTTATTTAAAAAAAGAAAAAAAAATCCTCACACCACCATGGTATGGTTTTTTTTTTTAAATTTGTATACATGATGAGTTAACTTCTTTTATAAATTTAACATGTACGCACACGTGAACGATAAGATTTCATTACAGATAAATTATTCGATATTAATTCCAACCCCATAAATATATATATATATATATTATTGGGAGCAAATCCTAAGGATAAGATGCGCATTTTATCTATACGAATATTTTGCTTAATTTTGCAAAATACATATGATGTCTCTTTTCGCAATAGTTTATTACATATATAAGATATGAACAAGATTCTTATCATGTGAGTTGCTAAGTGGGTGTCCTGTTTTTTTTTTTAGAAGAAACATGAACTTTTATTCCATAAAAAAAAATACATTATTCGGGATTGACTTAAATTAGTCTCAATAACCCCCACATGAGGTAGAGAACTACTCATATCCCAATCATGAACATTGGTTACAGACATATCACTAGTGATAATTGACATGAGCTAATGAGGCATTGAGGCCCAACCCCTAACCAAGAAAACCGCCCCTTTTCTCGAGCTACAAATTTTGCAATAGCATGAGCAGCCTTGTTTCCATCACGGGGAGCATAACTGATAGTAGAAATATTAAGCCAACCACCACCCCGTCAGAAGCAAAACATTGATCATCATTATTAATCATAGCTACTGCCTCCATGCAATCACTCTCAACCACAGCATTAATCCACCCATGCTCAAACAGTAGCTGCAAACCCACTTGAATATATAGCTAGCAACTCCGCCAAACAAGGAGTGATTAAATGCGCAAAACCCACACCAATAGCACCTACCATAGCCCCAAACTCATCTCGAACAATAGCTCCAGCACCAAAGTGTCCTTGTTGAACACACGATGCCCCATCACAGTTGAGTGGGTGTCCTGTTAAGAGCATAAAGAAAAGAAAATTTCCAAGGTTTAGTTTCTCAAGACAAAGTTAGACCCCAAATAAAAAAATAAAAAATAAAAAATAAAAAATGGGGCTCATTCCACACTGAATTTTTTCTTCAGTTGCGCTATTGAATCATCGCATCGAACTTTTTTGGATTACAAAAATTAAAGGTGTTAATTGTGTAACTGATCTTGTGTTTTTTTTTTTTCCCGCTAAGTAAACACTAGAGGGTAATACAACCAGATCGAACCCAACAGGTCAAATAGGAAAGCACTCCTAACTCTAGCATTGATGTGGTAATCCAAACTATATGCATTGATATATATATTTTGCTTTACGTACGAGGAACTAAAAGTTTTGTCCACCAGCAAGTTCTTTGGTTCAGAAGCAAATATACGCCTATAGCTAAATGAAAACAAGGCTGATCACTTGTATATTGATATTTCATGCTTACTGCTCCTATTCCACCAATTCCTATATATACATATGCAGTATTGTCAGTATATATAATTCAGCGCCCTTTAAGAACATCAATTTCAAGATTCCACTTTGTGTTGTGACCAAAAAAAATAAAAGATTAATTCCACTTTGTGGTTATTGAGTTCCTACATTATAACTCAGTACCAAATTAATGAGTTGGTCTGATATGTAAGAGCAGGTGCACAAGGGTGTGGCAATGGAGATTAGGAACCAAATTAAAGTTGCACGTACAAGGTCCATGTTGGGAAATGGTAGATGCAATGAATAATAAGTATATATTAGCAAAATATTAAGCGTCTCTACTTTACAGTTTACTCTATGCATGTCTCAATTGAAAATTCCTCTATAAGAGTAAGTTTATTTCTCTTTCTGACTAAACTATGTTTTTTTGTTGATGCACTTGCCACAGAAACTATGTTGTTCAGTCAGAGTTTGGCTTCTAATTGTGATTAAATACAATGATGATGAATTTGATATATGTGATGCCTATATTGTCTTGTTGAATTTATGATAGTTTATATAGTGTGAAAATGTAAATGAGACCTTACTAATTATAGTCTCACATAACAACTTAGGTGGAAGATTGCCCTCCATTCCACTTATGAATTTGCGTGGAATATGTATGGTTGGTTATACCACTGGTTACATTGATGGAAGATTTCCCTCTGTTTGATGTATTTTTTTACGTAGAATATGTATGGTCGGTCATACCATGGTTACATTTTTTATTGCCCGGTTTACATCTGGTGCCTTATTCGATGCGATCATGCATTTAGTTATGTCCTTGCTAGGTTCATTTTTAGATGCACTGTTGTATTTCGTTTTGTTCTTGCTATTTTTACTTTCAATATAGTTTCTGCATCTATTAGTTGTACTCAATTTTAATTTTAATATAGATAGTCGTTTTTCCTCAAAAAAAAAACTTAGTTTAATCAAACTTATATAATAAAGAAAAATTAAAAACAAATTATTCAACGAAGCAAATTTTGTAAAATTTATAACTAAATTGAAGGGATTGGATTATTTTATTAAAGAGAAGAAATTTTTGTAACAAAAGAAAAAAAATAAAAATAAAAAAATGTGAAAAAGAAAATAAAACAAAAAACAATTAGCAAAACTCTAAAATTAAAAAAAGAAAAATTATGTAACGAACAAAACAATAAAAGAAAAAAAGTTGCCAAAAAATAATAAAGATTAAATTTGAAGGAAAAATAAAATAAAACTGGAAAAAAGTTTTCTAGTGCTCGATTAATCACATCGATCTCTAGCAGTTTTGAATAAGAATAGAAAGGATAGTTGGGGGAAACAAGGATATGGCCAATCCGAGATTATTAGTGGGAAGAAGTGAAGAACTATATTCCATTGCTTGAATTCATTTTTCAATCTGGAGACAAAAGTTCTGTATTGTTGGCCTTCTAAATTCTCGAAGTTTGATCATTGGGCTCTGTCGTTTGCTCATTGTGCTACTTACTTTCATTCAATCTCTGTCTCAGAGGCTTCAGCAAAATAAATGATAGATAGGGTTTTGAAAATATAGTTTAATCAAATCACAGTAATTCTATAAAATCACAGTAAATTGGAAGAGAAACAGAATATGTGGATCGGAGTATAGAAAAAGTTCAACAAAGAGTATGCAGTGCCCATAAGTGACATCAATATATCCAAACTAGAAGCATTTTAAATTCAACCTACCTAAAAAGAGGACCAAAAATTCGAAGGGGAGACTTGTTCTTCAACCTAGATACCAAAAATAATATTGTTTTGAAGAGTTACCGGATCAGGCAGCTTTTGATGATCACTGAGGTCTATGTGCTCCTACCAAGGATATGATGTCTTGATACATCTTAACATCTTTCATTTGTACTCTTTTATTTTACTATAATCTGACCTCCCTTTTGATAAAACATAATAATAATAATATTCCTTTATTATTATTTATATATATCTCTACTTCTTTTAATTTGTTACTGTCAATACAAAGTTCTCTTCTTTAGGTTAATTAGTATATCCATGTATGTTTAGAGTAAAAGAATCAAACATATAAATTGAAGCTAGCCAACGATCGAAAATTCTACAAAACTCCCAAGCATCAAAACTCCCCCACTCCCCACCCTTGGATTAGATGACTTCTCCTCATCTCACCAACCCAAAAACCCCCCTTGCATTTCAGGCCATTGGATCCGGGGGAGTATTGATCTCCCGGAGCACTGTAGAACACCCCGCCAACGATTACCATAATATGGATAACATGATTTTATAATATATCATACACTTTTACATACTTGGAAGAGACATGATCAACTCCCCTAGCTTAACTCTACATACCAAACATATGAATTGAAACTAGCCCACGATTATTTATCAATAAGCAAACGATCTAGACAACATTAGGACACATAGATAGACTTACATTGAAAGTTAGCTAAATAACATATTGTAAGCAGTCTAGCTTCATTATTATTGATTAATGTTATTTCCAACCATAGTTGAAGGTATTGTTACCATTGGCCGGGCCACCTGCTCCAGCATAACCACCATTGTAGCTATTACCGCCATCTCCACCTCTATTACCTCTGATAATGTCACCGCCTGGTCCACTCTTGTTAACGTCGCCGCCTACACCCTTGATGAAGTCACCCCCTAGATTCTTTATGTAGTAACCGCCTACACTCTCGATGACATCACCCTGGGTACCCAGGTTGACGGAACGGCCTGATATGTTACCGCCTGATACGTTAACGCCTCTTGTAACCTGGTTGGCGTTACCTCCTAATCCACCATTGTTGACATTACCTGAAGTTGGAGGCCCATAACCATATGGTCCGTGAGTTGGAGGCCCATAACCATATGCTCCGTGAGTTGGAGGCCAATAGTCATATGCTCCATGAGTTGGAGGCCAATAGTCATATGCTTTGTATCCAACTGGGTTGGCGTTGCCACCTGATCCACCATGGTTGACATTACCGTGAGTTGGAGGCCAATAACCATATGCTCCGTGAGTTGGAGGCCAATAGTCATATGCTCCGTAGTAAGACATCCTTCAATTTTTGTAGCTAGCTAAGACTTGTTCTTTGATGTGGCCAACTACTTAAGAAAATTAGTTGTAGTAGTAGTATTAGTAGTGGGCTTTAAAGGACAATATACATATACATATATATATATATATATATATATATATAGTGTCGATATAACGCTTCAAAATGGTTGGGTTTTGTCTCGAATTATTTAATTCATTAATAAAATTATATTTTGTCATTGAATTTCCTTTCTTTCTTTAAAAGTCTCAATTGGAATATCAATTTCTCCGTCCAAGTGCACACTCCCTATCAGCATATAAATCCAAATGGAACCTTAGAAATTTTCTTTATGCTCTTAACGGCACCCACTCACCAGCTCACATGATAAGCATCTTGTCCAGATCCTGATACAGTAAAACCTCAATAAATGAATACTCCTGGGACTGGAGAAATTTTTTATCTTAGCGGGATTATTTATTTATCGATAAATGAATAATTTATTAATTTATCGATAAATTAATATTTTATTTATTTATAAAGAATTTTCTGTTTTCAAAGCAACATATGACAATATGTGCATGTATCTTATGAAAAGCCATAGTCATAGATCCATGTACTAATCAAACTTTCTAATGAACATTGAAAATAAGAAGATATACGGGACATTAAAAATAGATTAATGTACTAGTCAAACTTTCTAATGGACATTAAAAATAAGAAGATATCTTATGAAAAGCCATAGTCATAGATCCATGTACTAGTCAAACTTTCTAATGGACATTAAAATAAAGATACATATACATACATATTTCTAGAATTAGAAGATAAAGTGGTTTAGAATTTAATGCACATGTATATACATAGAACATGATCTCTATATAAACAATCTATGAGACCCAAAATCATGTCATATTTTTCCTTCATAATTTCATATGCATTATAAATTTTTATGTACTATTTTTTTTTATGTATTTTAATGAATTATTAATTTATATATTTGATGGGCCCTAAGGAAAGCTAGAAAAAATTATCATCTTATGCATTAAGCGAAATTATTATTTTAATATAAAGGCCCGAGTCAGAATCAGAGTTTTTTTTTATTATTTAAGCGAGATTATTATTTTATCGAACATTCATTTATCAAGGTTTTACTGTATGTAGTAAAATATTGCGGAAGATAGATAAAATTAGCATCTTGTCCAACTTCACATTTTATGTATGTTCCAAAATTAAGTAAAATATTCATACAGATAAAATGCGCATCTTATCCTTAGGATTTGCCCCCAACAAAAAATAAAAATATAATCATGGTGTTGGGATTGATATTGAATAAATTATCTACAATGAAATCTTATCATTCACACGTACATGTGAAATTTGTAAAAGAAGTTAACTCATTATGTAGCATATTTTGCTTAATTTTGCAAAATGCATACGATACTTAATCTATATGCTTAATTTCACAATATTTTACTACATATATAGGATATGAACAAGATTATTATCATGTGAGGCTGTGAGTTGCTTAGTGGGTGTCTCATCAAGAGCATAAAGAAAAGAAAAATTCAAAAGTTTAGTTTGGATATATATATATGCTGATAGGGAGTGTGAATTTAGACATAGAATTTGATACTCTAACTCAAACTTTTAAAGAAAAAAAATGAAATTCAATAATAAAATATTATTTATTTTATTAATAAATTAAATAATTCGAGACAAAACCTACCCACTTTGATAGGGAGAGGCTGTGATACGGTGATGTATGTCATACCTTTATTTACAACTTTTTTGAACCAAAAATTATATTTAATTGAACTAAAATTACTACAATAACAACAAAGTTACCACATTCGTGTGGGCGGTGGTTCGGTGGGGTGGTTCTCGAATTGGTTGCTTGGTGACTTGTTCGTCTTCCCTCCCATGACAGGGTATGTTGGTAGATTTCGGTGTGGTTGGATCTTTAGGGAAGGTTGCGGCTATGCTGATCATGGTCGGATTTGTGAGGATCGGGCACCGTTGGCATCAGGACGCGTTTGCTCTGTTGGCGATTTATTTTTGTTGAATGGTGGTGATGGCAACAAAGTGCTTTCTTGGGGCTTTGTAGATCAGCGCTGGCGTTTGGATCTTGGCAAAACGAATGAGAGCGGTAGCGACAGCAGAAGGTTGGATCTTGAATTTTTTCACTGGATCTGGATCTGGGATCTGGGTGGCTTCATGGTTAGGTTATGGATCCATTGTATTGGATGGGTTCCTATTTGGTTTTGGTCCTATGTCTGGTATTGGTTTTGGGTTCATGACCCGGGATTATGGACATGTATAGACAACCTTGGCCGGTTTCGATCTCTTGGTGGAAGATTGCCCTCAGTTCTACGTAGATTTGTGCGTTAGATTTGCATGGTCAATCATACCACCACCTACAACATTCACTACATCGGTAGTGTAACCAACAGCTTTGCGCTAGTTAATCTTGCTTTGTTTCTTGTTTCTTATTTTTAATGATGCTATTCTTGCATCTTCTTTAGTTTGTTTCTATTCTTCTTTGATGCATCTTTGCATCTATCATTTGTACTCTTTTATCTTAATATAGCTGGACCTCTTTTTGATTAAAAAAAGTTATCACATTCGTTTTACACGATTTACATATAATTGAACCAAAATTACAATTTTGACAACAAATTATTCACAAACTTGTAACAAGGTCGTAGATGAAGTAATTACCTCTAATAGAACTAAGACTACACAAAAAAAGACTCTCGTTACCACAATGACAACAAATTTTGTTGTTATATCTGTAAATGGAGGTATGACATATATCTCAGTATTGTAGAACTTCTCCTATATATATGAGAGAGGCTGTGGTATGTTGGCGTTTGGCATACAATTTTTCTTTAAATTAGATATATTAAAGTAATTTAATAATTGAAACCTCTTACATAGGTTAACAGGTTATCCATTCAAATTATGACACATGTCATGTTTTAAAAATGACTTTTACCAAAATGATGTCACATATGTTGTTTCATATGTAAATCATTCACAAACTTGTAACGGAAGTTGTAAATATAATAATTACATCAAATAGAACTAAAATTATAACTAATTACCTCACTGGTCGTGATTTGTTATAAAATATATGTCTCAAAAGTAAATTATATCATTGATGATGAGATTTGCAAAAGAAAAGACTCTTTTTTTTTGGAAATTGCAAAAGAAAGGACTTTAGTTACACAATGAAGAACCATATTACAAAACTAAGGACTTGAATCATTTTTTGTGTAATATGAAAATTTATCCTAAATTACCCCTTTTTACCTCAATCATCGTAAAATCATGTAAAATGGTTCTCAAACTTGTAATCATGAAGTATTAACACAAATAGAACCTAGATTGCCACTTTTTACCTCAATTGTCATGAAATCATGTGATATAGTTCTCAAACTTGTAATAGTGAAATATTAACACAAATAGAACCTAAATTATCACTTTTTACCTCAATTGTCGTGAAATCATGTAATATAGTTCTCTTGCAATAGTGAAGTATTAACACAAATAGAATCTAAATTAACACTTTTTACTTAAATTGTCGTGAAATCATGTAATATAGTTCTCAAACTTGTAATAGTGAAGTATTAACACAAATAGAACTTAGATTACCACTTTTTACCTCAATTGTTGTGATATCATGTAAAATGGTTCTCGAACTTGTAATGGTGATATGCATTAACATAAATAGAACCTCGGTTACCATTTTATACCTCAATTGTCATGAAATCATGTAAAATGGTTCTCAAACTTGTAATAATGAATATTAATACAAATATAACATAAATTACCACTTTTTACCTCAATTGTGGTAAACTCATGTAATATAGTTCTCAAACAAGTAATTAACCTATGAGGACAATGGTTACGTTACTTACGTAATAGAGAACTTTATTACTCCGTTAAGAGCTTATGTCCACATTTGATATGTATATAGTTGAGCAAACTACGAGTTACTTTTCTCAACGCGCAGCTAACACCCGTGCTAGTTGTTTTATGCAATCTTGCATCAATTATGTCGTTCAGTTTACTGTTCTTGTTTTTTTTTTATATAGCATTTTTGCTTATATGAATTGTACTCTTTCAATTATTGAATAAATGTTGTCGCATTTGATTAAAAAAAAAAAGTCTTGGGTTCAAGATTGGGATTGAAATCTGAATGGTTTGGAGTCCAAAGAGAAATGGTATCATGACTCCGAAAGTCCGAATTTGCTGAATGTGTTTGCTGCAAAAAAAAAAGAGATGCTCTCATAGTGGGTCTCTTCCATTGCTTGAAAGGAACAAATCCGGGCATACTGTACAGCCATTAATGAAGTAAAAATATCTTTGTGGTGAGCATAATTCCCAATCTTGAGAGAACCGATTCAGTAGAAAATTTCGAGAGAATCTTTGTGGTGTTCTAATTTTTTCATGCTATTAACTTGAGAGAATCGATTCAGTAGGAAACTTGCAGCAGGTTGAAGCTCTACGTGTTCAATCTTTCGAACTCATCACTAAGAGTTTCCACCTGTGCTCGCTAAGAATATTTATAGCATAATCTAGTTGGGAAATCATGGTCCTCTCTTTCTTTAATTTTACTTGGAAATAAATTTTTGTTTAAAATCCATCTGGCCACAACCCAACGAGCAAAACATTACAAACAGAAGACTGAGAATTGGATGGAGCCCATAGAGAAAATTTATAAAAAGAACGAAAAACAAAAACAAGATGGATAGAGATGAACAAGATAATATTAAACAGAATGATATGCATACTATTTTTCCGAGGAGGAAGGCCAAGCTGGAGTGATGTGATCAGTGTTCTTCTCTTCTGGGCTAAGAGTAGGACGCTAGTTTGGGAATTAATGTAACGGAAAGAGAGAGAAACTAGTTTAAAAATAAATAGAACATCATACATTATTTATAGGGCTTTTATCATAAACCGTACATGATCTAAGGACTGTACATCACTTTGGTACTCAGTATTTAAAAACTATCACATTAGTACTTGACCTTTCAAACCCGACCCAATTTTGGTATCCACCGTCAATAACTTCGTTTAAAACTTGCCCATACATCAATTTGGTACTCGACATTTAAAAACTATCACATTAGTAGCTGACCTTTCAAACCCGACTCAATTTTGGTACACACCGTCAATAACCCCGTTTAAAACATGCCCATATGGTTTTTTTTCCTTCAAGTTTTTTTTTTTCATGGAGTTATTGATTGTGAGTACCAAAGTGATGTACAACTCTTAGGTCAGGTACTATTTATGATAATTCTCCCTTATTTATATTAACAATATGCTTATCATGTGAGTTATTAAGTGAGTCTCATGTTAAGAGTATAAAGAAAAGAAAAATTCTAAGATTCTGTTTGGATATAGATGTTGATAGAGAGTGTAAACTTGCACGGAAAAATTGATACTCCAATTGAGACTTTTAAAGAAAGAAATGATATTCAATAATTAAACCGGTCGCGCCGTTGCTGGTATCCCCTTTACCAAAAATCCATGTAATGTTTTGGTTAGTTGTGCTGATGCCGGGTATCTTTCTTAAGCAGTTGGCCACATCAAAGAACAACTAAAGAACAAGTCTCAACTATCTGCAAGAATTCAAAGATGGGTGGAACAGAATCAACAGACAGAAAGGCTTTCTTTGGTAATGCATCGGGTAATAGCAACAATTATGGTTACTACAACAAGGGTAACGTAGGCGGTGACTTCAACATGTCTGGAACATGTAGTGAAGTCACCCATGGTGATAGGGGTGGAACTGGTGATAACAGCCGCAATGGTGGTGTTGGTGGAGCAGGCGGTCCAGCCAAAGGTAGCAATACCATCAACTCTGGTTCGAATAATCAATAATCACAATGCTAGGCTCTTACAATGTACTAGCTAACTATATTATTATTATGCCTAATTAGCTAGCTAAAGTCCAAAATATGGCTATCTATGTGTCCTAATATTTTGTCATCATTCTCTAGATGGTTTGCTTATTAATATATAATCATTGCCTAGCTTCAATTGATATGTTTGGTATGTGGAGTTAAGCTAGGGGAGTTGATCATGTCTCTTCTAGTCTGTAACAACATTGTATGATGTATAATAAAATAAAATCATGTTATCTATGTGATTGATTTTTCTTAGCGGTTTGATTCTTTTACTCTTACTGTATGTGCATAGATACCTAATTATATGTTTTCGATGGGGTATACCTAATTATATGTTGATTCTCATGACAAAGTTAGACTCCAAAGAGTAAAAAATAAAAATGGGTGCTTATCCCATATTGAGTTCTATGATTAGTTGCTGCGTTACTGAGGGGTAATCTTAGGTACCGAGATGTATGACATACCTCTATTTTTTAATATTTTAATTTTTTAACAAATTAATGTGGTGGAAACCTATTGAATTGGTTAACAAGTTATCCATTCAAAGTTTGACATGTGTCATTTTTAAAAATGACATTTATCACATTAACAATGTATTAGTTGTTTCCAATATAATATCGTTTACAAATACGTAACAAATATTGTAAATATAATAAATTACACCTAGTAGGCCTAAAATTACTACTGTTCATACAACATACGGCTCAAGCATAAACAACACCTCACCGTGGACCAGACCGGCTCCCGGTGGGGCTGGCATGCGGGCCCGGCTCGTGGTCGTGGTCCCACTCTACACATCCCGGGTTATGGCCGGACCATACCGTGCCCGGGACTGTTCCCACAGGTACCCCAGAATACCTTGCCGGGCAGACTCATATGCTCCTTCGGACATATGAGTCCCACATCGGAAACAGGCTAGGAGAACCCCAACCGGTTCCTCTACAAATAGCACCATTACTCCTCTTCAATGGTAAGCAAGCAATAACTCACCTACTGTTATACTGCTAAAATACCTATCCTAAACTGACTAAGGCTTCGGAGGAGTAGTGACCGGCCCGCCCGGTTATTCTCTTAACAAGCCCTGCCTAATCTTGCAGGTCTAAGACAGGACAAGGCAGACTATACTCGTACTAAGATAAGGATCGACAGTCCTTGCATCAACAACTACTTATGACCAAAGTTGTTGTAGCTATGGTAATTACATGGTCAAACATGTAAGTATCATAATTGAACCTTTTTTTTATCAAATAAAGAACTTTAATTATCAAATAAAGAACTTTATTATAACACCGAGAACTTACATCTATTTTGGTATAATATGAAATTTTACCATATTTACTATACAATTGTTGTCATATTTATAAAATGGTTCATAATCTTGTAAATGAGGTTGTATGTGAAGTAATTATTACAAATAGAATAGAGATTATCATTTCGTACGTCAATTGTGGTGGCTTGTGGTAAAATGCACACTTACAGCTAGAAGTAATCATCCTATTGATGTTGAAAATATTGAAGTTACCACTATTACAACATATTTGTTCTCACATTTATAGATTTGTTCATAAACTTGTATATGAATCGTAGGTGAAGTAGTCACTACATAGAGAACACAGATTATAACTTTTACATAAATTGTTATAGTTTGTGCTAAAATGCATTGACAAAAAAGTAACTATTTCATTGATGATGAAATTTACACAAGATAGTATTCCAATTACGCAAGAGATTACCTCATTACAGTGATTACACTACTGAAGATGTTTGTGCTTTTGGTCCAAATAAAGAGTTTTACTACTATGATAACATATTTGTCGTCACATTTGTAAATTGGTTCATTAAATAGTTTTCACAAGTCGTACATGAAGTAATTACTATATGTAGAACAAAGATTACTATTTTTTACATTAATTATTGTGGTTTGTGGTAAAATGCGTCGACATAGAAGTAATTATTTCATCGTTGATGAGAATTACACAAAATAAGTCTCTATTTACACAAAAGAGAACCTCATTACACCACTGAAGACGTATGTGCTTTTGGTTTAAATAAAAAACTTTACTAGTATTGTTGATGCCTAAAATTGGTATCAACCGTTATGTGACCTCGTCGAGATTGAGGCCTACAAATCGTCCAAATCAGGTCGGCGTGACCTCCCTGATTGTCCACCAAACCCTGCAAGATATAAGGTGTAAGGGCAAAATATTTGATATTGGCTATTTCCTATTTGATAAAACCTCTTCCCTTGTATTAGCATTTATTTTGTATTCAATGCTAGATTGTTTAGGGATTAGGTGTCGTGGCTTAGGTTGTTCTTACTCGAGATGGTTCGTGAAGACGCCTTTCTTATCCGGTCTTTTCTCCGGACTTCGATCATTGGTCATCGAAGGTTTCGTTCAAGCATCTCAAGGTATGACTCTTGCATATGCACATGCACATGCACTTCATTGACATTTAGTCTTCCTTGTTGTCCTAGGTTTATCTAGGTATGCTTGTTAAGCCACTCTTATGTTGTAAATCACAGTATATGATGATTACTTGTCACACTTGGCATTAAGTCTTCCTTGTTGTCCTACGTTTATCTAGGTTGTTTTCCTTTCACTTATGATGTGAATCACATAAGTATAGGATGCTTGATTGCCACACTTGTGTCGTGTATCACAAGTTTCGCTTGCTTATTTTATAAGCATCCTGTCGCAACGCGACCGGCTCAAATTTTGTATGCATTGGTTCATACATTTGAGTTTATGATATTATGATTGCTAAATCTTCTTATAGATTTGTTTTGATTAGCTTTCCTTTATGTTCAAGGTTGGTTTTAGCCTTGTGATCGATCGTCACTGTTCATGCGATCGATCGTGGCCACGTAGGACAATATGTCCGTTTGAAATGTGACTGTTGTGTTCGAATATGTCCGTTGGGACTTTTCGTGCGATCGATCGCAACATGTTATGCGATCGATCGCAAATAAGGGTTTCTTAGTGCAGTAGCTTCTGTCTTGTTATTTTACACTGTGCGCTCGATCGCATAATGTCGTGTGATCGATCGCAAATGCTGCTGGGCTGTTTTCTATAAATAGAACCCTTTGGTTTCATTTCGGCCAACTCTTTCCCTATAGTCGAAAATCATCTTTGAGAGAGTTCTTTGGTATTGTGAGTGATCCTAGTTCCATGTTGTAGGTTCCTCACCTTAATCTCCATCTATAATCCTTTGCTAAACACTTTGATTTGCATTTATATGCTAGTTTAGCCTATGTTTAGGATTCAGGAGATTCTATTCAACTCTAGCAATTGTTCCTTATTGAATTGCTGAGTTGAAGGATTGAATCATTAGTTTCAATCTCTTTGTTGTTTGTTGGCTTAGCTATTGTTCCTTGTGAATAGCTAAGTTAACCCTTGAATCATATTCAAGGCTTGTCAATTCGGTTTGTTTGACTCTAGCAAGTGTTCCTTGTTTACTTGCTTGTGTCAAACGAATTGAATTCATTTCATTCACACACACATTCATTTGCATAGTCGGTGTCTTGCGGTTGGAGGATTCACGCCGGTGAAGTTCGATCTCGGAGAAGCTTGAGGTGGAATCGCTTGAAGAGCAAAAGGAGACTACGCAAGGTTAGAGCTGCCACAAGTCTATAGGTAGATTGTGTTGAGTTTGGGACCGAGTGCCCCCTTGTATGTGTTTGTCGTTTTGGCTTTTCATAGTGTTACACAAGAGCATGGGGTACGGCTCCCTTCCGGTTTTCCTCTAGAGGTAGAGGTTCCGGGTGACCATATTGTGTGTTGTGGTTTGTGTCTTTGTTGTTATCTATATTGTGCTTAATTGCTTAGCATATTGTATGCTTGTTCATATATAGCTATAGTTCGTGGTGTGCTAGTATGATGCACACTTTGGGATTCTAGGTTGTGCAATTGATTGTGCTTGTTGCATATACATTATAATCAATTGTGTATTGCTTGTGCAATAATTAGAACCTAGGTTGTTTATTGTGGAGCATATTTGTATTGCTCCCTAGTGTTGTTCACTACTTAGTAGAATTGTGTTATAATTGTTGTGCATGTTAATTGCATCATATAGTGAACACTAGACCGTGGAGTGCTACCTTGACGCACTCTTTGGGTTTTAGGATTGTTCAATCGATTGTGTATATTGCATAAGTAATTGTATTGATTGAACAATTGTTTGTTATTGGAGAGTTTAGTTTTAAATTGGTATACTCTCTCCGATTAGTGTTTAGGACGACTACCGTTATTGGGACAATCCGGCGTATCGGAATTTCATAAGGTCTAACAAAGGAGGCACCGGTGTGGTACCGGCCAAAGACCCTCTGATGCCTAAGTTAGTTAAGTAATTTGTGGAATAGGTTGATAGCTCTGGTGCTTAAGATTTGTGTACCTGACAATAGTGGTCTAAGGGCCTTTATATAGAAGTAGAGATATCATTGATTTATTGTACCACACGAAGTAGGTCTCCTTGCTTGTGGTGACTAAGTTGAAGTAGTCATCCTTCTTAATATAGCACTCGACCAATGGTCCTCCTTGGACTTATAGTTCATTGAGCTCTTGTACTATCAGTTTCATTAAAGAGTCATGGTCGACCCTATTGCGGTTTTAAAATGAGTTATAGGAACAAAATTGGAGGTCAAAGATTTAGTGAAATCAAGTTAAGGCATGATTTGTGTGATCCGACAATAAGTTTCATTAAGTTAGCACACATTATTTATCAAAACCGGCACCTCGAAATTTATCTAGACTCCAAGTAAACCTATCAAATTAATTATTTTGACCATTCCATAAGAAAAAATAGAAATTAATTGAGCAAATAAAAAATAAAAAAGATACATTACTTATGCCGACGAAAGATTCGTCGGCAAGAGCCCTCCATCAATTTTTTTTTTATTTTCTTTAATTTTAATAAACAAGTTCCCTTAAAGAGTTATGGTCGACCCTCTTGCGGTTTTAAAATGAGTTATAGGAACAAAATTGGGGGCCAAAGATTTAGTGAAATCAAGTTATGACATGGTTTGTGTGATGCGACAATAAGTTTCATTAATCTAGCACACATTATTTATCAAAACCGGGACCTCGAAATTTCTCTAAACTCCAAGTAAACCTATCAAATTAATTATTTTGACAATTCCATAAGAAAAAATAGAAACTAATTAAGCAAATCAAAAATAAAAAAGATGCATTACTTATGCCGAAGAAAGTTTCGTCGGCAAAAGTATTCCTTCAATTTTTTTTATTTTCTTTAGATTTAATAAACGAGTTCCATTAAAGAGACATGGTCGACCCTATTGCGGTTTTAAAATGAGTATTAGAAAAAAAATTTGAGGTCAAAGATTTAGTGAAATCAAGTTATGACATGATTTGTGTGATACGACAATAAGTTTCATTAATATAGCACACATTATTTATCAAAACCGGGACCTCGAAATTTATCTAAACTCCAAGTAAACCTATGAAATTAATTATTTTGACCATTCCATGAGAAAAAATAGAAATTAATTTAGCAAATAAAAAATAAAAAAGATGCATTACATATGCCGACGAAAGTTGCGTCGGCAAAAGTCATCCTTCAATTTTTTTTATATTTTCTTTAGTTTTAATAAACGAGTTCCGTTGAAGAGTTATGGTCGACCCTCTTGCGGTTTTAAAATGAGTTATAGGAACAAAATTGGGGGTCAAAGATTTAGTGAAATCAAGTTATGGTTTGGTTTGTGTGATCCGACAACAAGTTTCATTGTTGTAACACACATTATTTCTCAAAACCGGGACCTCAAAACTTATCTAGACTCCAAGTAAACCTATCAAATTAATTATTTTGACTATTTCATAAGAAAAAATAGAAATTAATTGAGCAAATTAAAAATCTGCATTACTTATGCCGACGAAATTTTCGTCGGCAAAAGTCCTCCTTCAATTGTTTTTATTTTCTTTCATTTTAATAAACGAGTTCCATTAAAGAGTCATGGTCGACTCTCTTGCGGTTTTAAAATGAGTTATAGGAAAAAAATTGGAGGTCAAAGATTTTGTGAAATCAAGTTATAACATGGTTTGTATGATGCGACAATAAGTTTCATTAATATAGCACACATTATTTATCAAAATCGGGACCTCGAAATTTATCTAGACTCCAAGTAAACCTATGAAATTAATTATTTTGACCATTCCATAAGAAAAAATAGAAATAAATTGATCAAATAAAAATAAAAAAGATGCATTACTTATGCCGACGAAACGTTCGTCGGCAAAAGTACTCCTTCAATTTTTTTTTTCTTTAATTTTAATAAACGAGTTCCCTTAAAGAAATATGGTCGACCCTCTTGCGGTTTTAAAATGAGTTATAGGAACAAAATTGGGGGTCAAAGATTTAGTGAAATCAAGTTATGGCATGGTTTGTGTCATGCGACAATAAGTTTCATTAATCTAGCACACATTATTTATCAAAACTTGAACCTCGAAATTTCTTTAGACTCCAAGTAAACCTATCAAATTAATTATTTTGACCATTCCATGAGAAAAAATAGAAATTAATTTAGCAAATAAAAAATAAAAAAGATGCGTTACATATGCCGACGAAAGTTGCGTCGGCAAAAGTCATCCTTCAATTTTTTTTATATTTTCTTTAGTTTTAATAAACGAGTTCCGTTGAAGAGTTATGGTCGACCCTCTTGCGGTTTTAAAATGAGTTATAGGAACAAAATTGGGGGTCAAAGATTTAGTAAAATCAAGTTATGGTTTGGTTTGTGTGATCCGACAACAAGTTTCATTGTTGTAACACACATTATTTATCAAAACCGGGACCTCAAAACTTATCTAGACTCCAAGTAAACCTATCAAATTAATTATTTTGACTATTTCATAAGAAAAAATAGAAATTAATTGAGCAAATTAAAAATCTGCATTACTTATGCCGACGAAATTTTCGTCGGCAAAAGTCCTCCTTCAATTGTTTTTATTTTCTTTCATTTTAATAAACGAGTTCCATTAAAGAGTCATGGTCGACTCTCTTGCGGTTTTAAAATGAGTTATAGGAAAAAAATTGGAGGTCAAAGATTTTGTGAAATCAAGTTATAACATGGTTTGTGTGATGCGACAATAAGTTTCATTAATATAGCACACATTATTTATCAAAATCGGGACCTCGAAATTTATCTAGACTCCAAGTAAACCTATGAAATTAATTATTTTGACCATTCCATAAGAAAAAATAGAAATAAATTGATCAAATAAAAATAAAAAAGATGCATTACTTATGCCGACGAAACTTTCGTCGGCAAAAGTACTCCTTCAATTTTTTTTTTCTTTAATTTTAATAAACGAGTTCCCTCAAAGAAATATGGTCGACCCTCTTGCGGTTTTAAAATGAGTTATAGGAACAAAATTGGGGGTCAAAGATTTAGTGCAATCAAGTTATGGTTTGGTTTGTGTGATCCGACAACAAGTTTCATTGTTGTAACACACATTATTTATCAAAACCGGGACCTCAAAACTTATCTAGACTCCAAATAAACCTATCAAATTAATTATTTTGACTATTTCATGAGAAAAAATAGAAATTAATTGAGCAAATTAAAAATCTGCATTACTTATGCCGACGAAATTTTCGTCGGCAAAAGTCCTCCTTCAATGGTTTTTATTTTCTTTCATTTTAATAAACGAGTTCCATTAAAAAGTCATGGTCGACTCTCTTGCGGTTTTAAAATGAGTTATAGGAAAAAAATTGGAGGTCAAAGATTTAGTGAAATCAAGTTATAACATGGGTTGTGTGATGCGACAATAAGTTTCATTAATGTAGAACACATTATTTATCAAAACCGGGACCTCGAAATTTCTCTAGACTCATAGTAAACCTATCAAATTAATTAATTTGACCATTCCATAAGAAAAAATAGAAATTAATTGAGCAAATCAAAAATAAAAAAGCTGCATTACTTATGCAGACGAAAGTTTCGTTGGCAAAAGTCCTCCTTGAATTTTTTTTTATTTTCTTTAATTTTAATAAACGATTTCCCTCAAAGAGTTATGGTCGACCCTCTTGCGGTTTTAAAATGAGTTATAGGAAAAAAATTGGAGGTCAAAGATTTAGTGAAATCAAGTTATGGCATGGTTTGTGTGATCTGACAATAAGTTTCATTAATCTAGCACAAATTATTTATCAAAACAGGGACCTCGAAATTTATCTAGACTCCAAGTAAACCTATCAAATTAATTATTTTGACCATTCCATAAGAAAAAATAGAAATTAATTGAGCAAATAAAAAATAAAAAAGATCCATTACTTATGCAGACGAAAGTTTCGTTGGCAAAAGTCCTCCTTCAATTATTTTATTTTCTTTAATTTTAATAAACGAGTTCCCTTAAAGAGTTATGGTCGACCCTTTTGCGGTTTTAAAATGAGTTATAAGAATAAAATTGCGGATCAAAGATTTAGTGAAATCAAGTTATGACATTGTTTGTGTGATGCGACAATAAGTTTCATTAATCTAGCACACATTATTTATCAAAATCGGGACCTCGAAATTTTTCTAGACTCAAAGTAAACCTATCAAATTAATTATTTTGACCATTCCATACGAAAAAATAGAAATTAATTGAGCAAATAAAAAATAAAAAAGATGCATTGCTTATGCCGACGAAAGTTTCGTCGGCGAAAGTATTTCTTCAAATTTTTTTTTTATTTTCTTTAATTTTAATAAACAAGTTTCATGAAAGAGTCATGGTCGACCTGTCACGCCCCGATTTTCAAATCAATTAATAAGGCATTTTGCCCTTAATTACAATCAATTCGGAAACGTGACTACATGGAATCAAATACAAATATGCACTAGAATTTTTTTCCTTTAATTCGAGTACAACAAATATACTCCATGCCCAATAAATGTAAATGCTGACCCGTTCTTTAGGGTTACATATTACAAGCCATGAATTAAATAATAAATTGTTAATACAAAATATTAAATAATTAATCCATCAGAGTTTATTACATAAACAGCGGAAGTCTTATAACCCAATAATATGTATGCAGCCTTGCTTACTCCTGGTTATCCTAACCTGCAGGTATAACCACTACACCGTGGAATAGTGTACCGGGTTATATCAACAAACCCGGTCAGCTTACGAAGCTGGTATGAGTAATCTATGTTTTATTCACACTGTAACATTTTCCCAAATTGAATTCTTTTATTTTTAAAGAATCATTTAAAGACAAAGTTTCCATTTCAAATCCGGAAGATTCGTATTATCTAATATACTGAACCTACGTGCCCCATACCACGTATTTTAACCCCACACGCCCCATAAACGTGTATGTTAATACCAGGGTAATCCAGCATGTTAAATAATATAAACCCTCGATCTTTACTCACACAAAACCACATAACTTAGCATGATTAAAAGTGAGATGCATCTCCTTTTAATACATCAAGTTATTTTTAACTTCGCCTGATTAAAAGTGAGAATACTATTTTTCTTCTCCTTTTAATACATCAAGTTAACCAAACAATATGCAGTCTAGAGCTCTAACTGAATGGGCTACCATTTTTCACCCATTTAACATTGTCCCCGGTCAGGAGAGTCCGTTTGGACAAAAACATTCAAATAGGCAAACACAATATCTTAATAGAATTATTGTGTTCCCACAAAATTCACAAATTAAAACAATAAGATGAACATTTTTCAAATATTGTTTTAACACCAAAATCACAACAACACAATATGAATTAATATTCATATATAAAAACATCGTGAGATTCACTCACCTCTAATTCCTGCTGCGTCTTCAAATAGTAACCAGGAATCGACAAGCGTGTACGCAACACCTTTCATAATCACCTATGATTATGCAATATCCAATTAGCATAATACATTTCCAAAATAATCCAAAGTTCCTCAAATGTCACCTAGGACATCGGAAATATTAATCGAGACCATTTGACCAAAAGTCAACCATCGGTCAACGTGGGTCCCACGTCTACTATTCATCAACGGGTCCCACACGAAATCCAAAACTTCCAAAATCTACCAACATGCTTATTTCTAGCATCCTAACATCATATCCAAAAATGGTGATGATCCAACGGTCGGATCATCACGGATCTAACGATCCATAATCATTGCATAATTGATCATTGATCAAACGATATAATTTCAATAATCCAACGGTCCAACATGCTTATAATATCAATATTAACCCTACGATCAAATTTCATGATCATCCAACGGTCGGATCTCTCGAATCGTAAATCGTACGATCCGATTAATCGGGTTAATTGACCATCGGTCAAACGACCGAATTTGACAAAAGTCAAAACACGAAAGTTGTTCGTATCGACGAAACAAGTTCAAAGGAGCAAAAATTGCTCCGAGCACTGGCCGGACGCGCCGCCACGCGCCGCCGCAAGCGGCTGCGCGTGAGCCCCACGCGCCGCCGGCCAAAGTCCTAATCTACCAGATCAACACCGTTGATCTTCAAGATCACAACAATTTGAGCAAGTTTTATACCTGCCCCGAAGTCCGGTTGTGCCTGGATTGGCCGGATCTTGCCGGAATAGCCTCTGAAATCGTCAAAACTTCACACCGTCGCTCCGCCGCCGTCCGACGTCGCCGTGGGGTGAAACCAGTCGGGTTAGACTTGCCATGAAGAGGTCTTCCAAAAGCCAGAAGGGTTTGGTCCAATTTGGCCGGAATGTGGCCGGGCAACAAGGGGCATTTCGGCCCCGTTTCTTCCCGTGCGTGCGGCGTCACGCTGCCGGGGATGGCGGCCAAGCCAGGCGGGTCTGGCTTGCCGGCTGCGTCTGCTCCCAACGGTGGGGGCGGTGTAGTCCGGCGGTGACCGGTGACGGAAAAGCCATGTGAGGCCGTGAGAATGAGAGAGAGAGAGTTCCCGCGCGGGGAGAGAGAGAGAGAGAGAGAGAGAGAGAGAGAGAGAGAGAGAGAGAGAGAGTGATTAATTAAGTTAATCATAATTAGGAATGGACGGCCCAGATTGAATCTCTAAGATTCAATGGTCAAGATCTTGCCGACAAAGAAAAGGATTAAAAAATTAATTCTTTTCTCTCCAAACTTCCGAAATTCATAACTCTCTCATACGATGTCCGTTTTCGGTGAACCAAATTCCTACGAACTCGATTCGACGAGGTCTACAACTTTCATGAAGGAACATTTCCCAAAATCTCAACGGATAAAAAGTTACCTTAATTAACCTTGTGTAACTTATAATTACCGCCGTAATTATCGTTTTACGACGAAAACCCCTAAAAATATGAAATCACTCCATTTCACTTCAAATTTCACGAACTATTTAATAAAAATAATACGGAAATTTTCGGGGTATTACAGTCTACCCTCCTTAAAGAAATTTCGTCCCGAAATTAGGACGCAGAGTATTCCCAAGGTTATCACACTTCAATTCCAAATCTCAGAATTTATTTCATTAATAACCGGGTAGTACACATCAAACCACAACACAACCACAACTTGGTTCTCACAACCTGAAATTCAAATCCCAGAATTTATTTAATAATAAACCGGGTACTACACAACCACACATAAAGTAAAGAAACTGAAGTTACAGTTTGCACACACTGCTATTACAACTTCTAAAATGCCTCACAGGGCTTACACTACCAGAAGCCATCCTTAAACCTCCAGTAGTGACTTCGTGGATAAGAGGCCGGATGTCTCGGAATTCCATACATCATCAGCTGGTAGAAATATGCTGCCTCCACGAAACACTTGCAAGTGTCGCAACATTCTCTAGCTGCATGCCTATCTCCATCCACGTCCCACATGTCCTGGCCAAAAGGACGCCAAAAACTTGACTCACCACAAGTAAGACATTTACCGGCGGGTAGGAAAGCAGTAGTCGACGGAAAATACAGCAGTAGATGCTCATGACAAAACTCAGCCTGATGCATCATCCGCTCGACTTCTTGTCTACAGTAGTAGATGTTCCATCCGCTTCTCCACCAGTCGAGGGCTTCACACAGTCGCTGCACCGTTTTCTGCTGCTCGGCTCGTGGTCCTAAAATCATCTTAATCATACATGCTGCATAAAACGCAACATGATGACCTACCACCGAACTTGGACGTGCACCATACAGAGTTCCTGGTTTGCATGCTGCATCGAAGTACTCCAGGGCTAAGGGTATGTTGGCCGCTTCCACAAGTACTCGTATTCCCATTCGGAATAGAGATTCCGGGTTCTTCGCTTCCCAGCAACGATTTGCGAAGATGCGCACTTGCCGATCCGCTTCTATGGAACCAGTGGGTCTGGATCCACCATCGAATCCATCCATGTCGATCGCCGCCAAGGTAGACCAGCTATCGGCATACTCCTTGAAGTCCTTCGAGACACAACGGAGTTCCATTGTGCTCTGCAGGGATGCGGTAGCCACCAACTGGAAAATATACTTCCAGATTTCCACCGGAAGTTCACTCCAATCAGTCTTTGATCTCTTACTGCACTCTCCTTTGCTCACCATTTTGCAAATTCTAGTAGATGTGTTTGTTTGAAATCAGATATGAGGTAAGTAACACGACTCCTCATCCAAGTATTTAAGACGAAATTTCCCACCGTAAGGAAACCTTTCTTTAATGTAAGTGCGGTGCACTCAACAACCCACTAAAAAAAAATTATTGCTCATATCTGTCTCAATTACTCAAAAGTATCGCCCACGATACAAGAATCCACAAGATTTAATCAACAAAATCTCAGTCTTCCACTAACAACGGTCATAATGACTCTTTACTTTAACTTTCGCATAATTAATTCCTCAAAAGATGCGAGGTCTCACAAGAGTGGAACTGTATGTGGAAAATCCATGCATCGGGGAAAAAAAATCTTCCACGATCTCCAAGGGCTCCGACAATTAGCTGTAATCAGCCGCTCACTTTTGCTTTTGAATTTTCAAATCCTCCACCAACAATAAATATACCCTTACACATCCACTAACAAATACTTTCCATTAGTGCTATAACCTCCTTTCTCTTTCAAAGAGGACTTCTTCACTCCACTTCTCAGAAATTTCACCAACTCAAACATGTCACGCAAAGTGAATTCGTTCAGTGAATTACTTCAATCTGATCCCTCTGAAAGCCAATTCTTTGAGGGCTTAGATGAAATAATTTCACCAGCAATCGAATTCGACAACGATATCGACATGCTAGACATGCTTCTAGCAGAAGACGAAGCCATTGAAGTAGCCCCAAGTCCACAAGTATCATCTCCACAAGCTGAACCTAGTTCATCCAAACGTATTCCACTGAGGAAGAGCTTCACCAAATACCAAGTCCAAGCATTGAAGGACTTCGTCGAGGCTTTTCCACAGCCAACTGTTCAACAACGACAAGATTTGGGTGACCAAATAAGGTTAACGTTTGCACAAGTCTCTGCGTGGGTGATAAAGCATCGACCCAAAACGCCTGCCCAAACAACTCGTCAACAAAATTTTCTGCTGAGACAGCAAATCAATGAGCTTCAAGCTCAACTTAGCCAGTACCAAGCAGCATTCAACAGAATCAACTGCAACCACTGTGGAAAACGAGTTACTCCCAATAGTGAGCTACTAAAAGGGATTGAAGAGACTACCCCACAACCTCAGACTCTTCCAATTCCTGCAGTCATCGGTCCAAGGGAAAAGTCTCACATGAGGAGGGATATTCAAAAGTGTATGTCGATCCCACATCACTCTTCTTCTACACAACAACCATCAGACAACATCAACCGTTCAGAACCTGAAGAAGCATCTGCCGTGGCAGAAGCATCTGTCGTGGCAGACACAACTAAGATTTCTGAAATCATTGTGTCGGTCAGAGATGAGCTAATCATCATGGCATCTGCTGATGCGCCACTGTGGATCTCTGCACTCAAATCCAGCTCTGTCACGCTTCATGAGTTCCTGAATGAAGCAGAGTACAAGAGAATCTTCACTAGCGGTATTGATCTTACTCCCACTAACTTCCAAACTGAAGCTTCTCGCTACACAGCCACTGTTCCCCTCAGTCCTGTCGTACTCGTGAATCTCTTCATGGATGTGGACCAATGGTCCACCATATTCGGTAGCATCATTTCAAGGGCGAGTATCCTTGATGTCTTGTCATCAGGGACTACTGAAAGCTACCACGACACCATCCAAGTCATGACTGCTGAATTCCAGGTGACCAGTCCATCCGTCTCCACTCGTGTAACTCACTTTGTTCGTTATTGCCAACGACAAACAGAACAAAGTTGGGCAATAATTGACGTCTCTGTGGACGGTTTAAGCTCAAATCTGGGTCCACACCCAAGATCTCAATGCAAGAAGCGTCCATCCGGATGCTTAATCCAAGATTTGTTCAACGGCAGCTCTCGTGTCGTATGGGTGGAACATGTTGATGTACAGGATCAAATCATGCACCAAACATACCGAACGCTAGTGGAGTCAGGCTTAGCCTTTGGAGCAAGGCGATGGGTAGAAATACTTCAGAGGCAAGCGGAAAGGTTAAATTATTCCGCGGCTGACACTTATCCTCCTCAAGACTTTTGTGTCATACCATCTGTGGAAGGAAGAAGAAACATGTTGCAGATGGCATGCAGAATAGTGACAGACTTTTGCACAGACATCGGCAACTCTACTGCTCATGAATGGAAGGTAGCTGAACAAACCAAGTTCAGGGGTTCAGGGATAAGAGTCTCCACCAACAAAATCTGGAACAGGCTGAATAAGCCTCATGGTCTCACTCGAACTGCATCTGCAATAATCCAGCATCATGTCTCTCACAGAAAGCTCTTTGACTTCTTCATTGACGTACAAACTCGGAACCAGTGGGACCATCTAGCATTGGAAAAAGAAGTACAGGAGATTGCACATATCACAACTGGTCATGATCCACGCAATTGTGTCTCCTTGTTGCAAATGCACAACACCTATATACTCCAAGAAAGTTGTACTGATTCAACAGGGTCATACGTGATTTATGCCCCTATTAGTCAGTCAACGGTGCAGAAGTTAATAGGCGGTTGTGAGTTAGGTACAATTGTATTCCTAACTTCGGGTTTCTCGATCCTACCTGATATGCCTACTGCTGGAAGAACAGAAGGGGTCTCAGACAATCCATACATTGGTTGTCTGGTAACGGTAGCAACACAGATCTCTACTGAGCTGCTGAAGAACAAGAAAGGGTCAGTGGATCAAGTCTGTCGTTTGATCCAGGGTACGGTTGAGAGGATTAGGAATGTAGCCATGTAAGACTACCATTAAGGAATTGTAATTTGTACTTTATATTCTTAACAACACAACAGCACTGAAGAGCACATGATGGGGATCCGCCGCGGTCGGGCCATCACTCGATAAATACTGTGCGTAATTAAGCATACGAAGTAACCATTACTTGAATGAATCTAAGAACCTAACGCCGAACCGTAAACCAATACTAAGCTCTAACCCTAACTTCACTTTACAATTCTATAACTCGTTTCATTTCCGTAGAGCGTTCCATTGCTCAATCACTTCCTTAGAGCATTGTTTTGCTCTGATACCAATCTGTCACGCCCCGATTTTCAAATCAATTAATAAGGCATTTTGCCCTTAATTACAATCAATTCGGAAACGTGACTACATGGAATCAAATACAAATATGCACTAGAATTTTTTTCCTTTAATTCGAGTACAACAAATATACTCCATGCCCAATAAATGTAAATGCTGACCCGTTCTTTAGGGTTACATATTACAAGCCATGAATTAAATAATAAATTGTTAATACAAAATATTAAATAATTAATCCATCAGAGTTTATTACATAAACAGCGGAAGTCTTATAACCCAATAATATGTATGCAGCCTTGCTTACTCCTGGTTATCCTAACCTGCAGGTATAACCACTACACCGTGGAATAGTGTACCGGGTTATATCAACAAACCCGGTCAGCTTACGAAGCTGGTATGAGTAATCTATGTTTTATTCACACTGTAACATTTTCCCAAATTGAATTCTTTTATTTTTAAAGAATCATTTAAAGACAAAGTTTCCATTTCAAATCCGGAAGATTCGTATTATCTAATATACTGAACCTACGTGCCCCATACCACGTATTTTAACCCCACACGCCCCATAAACGTGTATGTTAATACCAGGGTAATCCAGCATGTTAAATAATATAAACCCTCGATCTTTACTCACACAAAACCACATAACTTAGCCTGATTAAAAGTGAGATGCATCTCCTTTTAATACATCAAGTTATTTTTAACTTCGCCTGATTAAAAGTGAGAATACTATTTTTCTTCTCCTTTTAATACATCAAGTTAACCAAACAATATGCAGTCTAGAGCTCTAACTGAATGGGCTACCATTTTTCACCCATTTAACATTGTCCCCGGTCAGGAGAGTCCGTTTGGACAAAAACATTCAAATAGGCAAACACAATATCTTAATAGAATTATTGTGTTCCCACAAAATTCACAAATTAAAACAATAAGATGAACATTTTTCAAATATTGTTTTAACACCAAAATCACAACAACACAATATGAATTAATATTCATATATAAAAACATCGTGAGATTCACTCACCTCTAATTCCTGCTGCGTCTTCAAATAGTAACCAGGAATCGACAAGCGTGTACGCAACACCTTTCATAATCACCTATGATTATGCAATATCCAATTAGCATAATACATTTCCAAAATAATCCAAAGTTCCTCAAATGTCACCTAGGACATCGGAAATATTAATCGAGACCATTTGACCAAAAGTCAACCATCGGTCAACGTGGGTCCCACGTCTACTATTCATCAACGGGTCCCACACGAAATCCAAAACTTCCAAAATCTACCAACATGCTTATTTCTAGCATCCTAACATCATATCCAAAAATGGTGATGATCCAACGGTCGGATCATCACGGATCTAACGATCCATAATCATTGCATAATTGATCATTGATCAAACGATATAATTTCAATAATCCAACGGTCCAACATGCTTATAATATCAATATTAACCCTACGATCAAATTTCATGATCATCCAACGGTCGGATCTCTCGAATCGTAAATCGTACGATCCGATTAATCGGGTTAATTGACCATCGGTCAAACGACCGAATTTGACAAAAGTCAAAACACGAAAGTTGTTCGTATCGACGAAACAAGTTCAAAGGAGCAAAAATTGCTCCGAGCACTGGCCGGACGCGCCGCCACGCGCCGCCGCAAGCGGCTGCGCGTGAGCCCCACGCGCCGCCGGCCAAAGTCCTAATCTACCAGATCAACACCGTTGATCTTCAAGATCACAACAATTTGAGCAAGTTTTATACCTGCCCCGAAGTCCGGTTGTGCCTGGATTGGCCGGATCTTGCCGGAATAGCCTCTGAAATCGTCAAAACTTCACACCGTCGCTCCGCCGCCGTCCGACGTCGCCGTGGGGTGAAACCAGTCGGGTTAGACTTGCCATGAAGAGGTCTTCCAAAAGCCAGAAGGGTTTGGTCCAATTTGGCCGGAATGTGGCCGGGCAACAAGGGGCATTTCGGCCCCGTTTCTTCCCGTGCGTGCGGCGTCACGCTGCCGGGGATGGCGGCCAAGCCAGGCGGGTCTGGCTTGCCGGCTGCGTCTGCTCCCAACGGTGGGGGCGGTGTAGTCCGGCGGTGACCGGTGACGGAAAAGCCATGTGAGGCCGTGAGAATGAGAGAGAGAGAGTTCCCGCGCGGGGAGAGAGAGAGAGAGAGAGAGAGAGAGAGAGAGAGAGAGAGAGAGAGTGATTAATTAAGTTAATCATAATTAGGAATGGACGGCCCAGATTGAATCTCTAAGATTCAATGGTCAAGATCTTGCCGACAAAGAAAAGGATTAAAAAATTAATACTTTTCTCTCCAAACTTCCGAAATTCATAACTCTCTCATACGATGTCCGTTTTCGGTGAACCAAATTCCTACGAACTCGATTCGACGAGGTCTACAACTTTCATGAAGGAACATTTCCCAAAATCTCAACGGATAAAAAGTTACCTTAATTAACCTTGTGTAACTTATAATTACCGCCGTAATTATCGTTTTACGACGAAAACCCCTAAAAATATGAAATCACTCCATTTCACTTCAAATTTCACGAACTATTTAATAAAAATAATACGGAAATTTTCGGGGTATTACACGACCCTCTTGCGGTTTTAAAATGAGTTATAGGAAAAAAATTGGAGGTCAAAGATTTAGTGAAATCAAATTATGACATGGTTTGTGTGATCCGACAATAAGTTTCATTAATCTAGCACACATTATTTATCAAAATCGGAACCTCGAAATTTATCTAGACTCCAAGTAAACCTATCAAATTAATTATTTTGACCGCTCCATAAGAAAAAATAGAAATTAATTGAGAAAATCAAATATAAAAAAGATGCATTACTTATGCCGACAACAGTTTCGTCGGCAAAAGTCTTCCTTCAGTTTTTTTATTTTGTTTAATTTTAATAAACGAGTTCCGTTGAAATGTCATGGTCGACCCTCTTGCGGTTTTAAAATGAGTTATAGGAACAAAATTGGGGGTCAAAGATTTAGTGAAATCAAGTTATGGCATGGTTTGTGTGTTCCGACAATAAGTTTCATTGTTGTAGCACATATTATTTATCAAAACCGGGACCTCAAAATTTATCTAGACTCCAAGTAAACCTATCAAATTAATTATTTTGACCATTCCATAAGAAAAAATAGAAATTAATTGAGCAAATTAAAAATCTGCATTACTTATGCCGACGAAATTTTCGTCGGCAAAAGTCCTTCTTCAATTGTTTTTATTTTCTTTAATTTTAATAAACGAGTTCCATTAAAGAGTCATGGTCGACTCTCTTGCGGTTTTAAAATGAGTTATTGGAAAAAAATTGGAGGTCAAAGATTTAGTGAAATCAAGTTATAACATGGTTTGTGTGATGCGACAATAAGTTTCATTAATCTAGCACACATTATTTATCAAAACCGGGACCTCGAAATTTCTCTAGACTCATAGTAAACCTATCAAATTAATTATTTTGACCATTCCATAAGATAAAATAGAAATTAATTGAGCAAATAAAAAATAAAAAAGATGCATTACTTATCAAAACCGGAACCTCAAAATTTATCTAGACTCCAAGTAAACCTATCAAATTAATTATTTTGACCATTCCATAAGAACAAATAAAAATTAATTGAGCAAATAAAAAATAAAAAAAATGCATTACTTATGCCAACGAAAGTTTCGTCGGCAAAAGTCCTCCTTCAAATTTTTTTTATTTTCTTTAATTTTAATAGACGAGTTTCATTAAAGAGTCTTGGTCGACCCTCTTGCTGTTTTAAAATGAGTTATAGGAACAAAATTGGAGGTCAAAGATATAGTTATGGCATGGTTTGTGTAATCCGACAATAAGTTTCATTAATTTAGCACACATTATTTATCAAAACCGGGACCTCGAAATTTATCTAGACTCCAAGTAAACCTATCAAATTAATTATTTTGACCATTCCATCAGAAAAAATAGAAATTAATTGAAAAAATCAAATATAAAAAAGATGCATTACTTATGCCGACGACAGTTTCGTCGGCCAAAGTCTTCCTTCATTTTTTTTTTATTTTGTTTAATTTTAATAAACGAGTTTCATTGAAATGTCATGGTCGACCCTCTTTCGGTTTTAAAATGAGTTATAGGAACAAAATTGGGGGTCAAAGATTTAGTGAAATCAAGTTATGACATGGTTTATGTGATCCGACAATAAGTTTGATTGTTGTAGCACACATTATTTATCAAAACCAGGACCTCAAAATTTATCTAGACTCCAAGTAAACCTATCAAATTAATTATTTTCACCATGCCATAAAAAAATTAGAAATTAATTGAGCAAATTAAAAATAAAAAAGATGCATTACTTATGCCGACGACAGTTTCGTCGGAAAAAGTCATTCTTCAATTTTTTTTATTTTCTTTAATTTTAATAAACGAGTTCCATTAAATAGTCATGGTCGACCCTCTTGCGGTTTTAAAATGAGTTATAGAAACAAAATTGGAGGTCAAAGATTTAGTTATGGCATGGTTTGTGTAATTCGACAATAAGTTAGGCGTGGGTTTTCTTGAGGGATGTTTTTTAGGTAACTATTGGATTGCTAATTGGGAAAAGGAAAATTTTGTTCCAGGGGAGGGAGAACGAAAAGTCGAATCGGGTGGAGTTTTAAGTTTTTTACGCAATTTTTTAACGTTACTCATACGCTCTGAAATTATTGTTCATTTTTCAAAGATTTTTAAAGATATATCATTGAGAGACTCTTGGAATATTTGTCCTTGGAAATTACATAAAAAGTAACGGATCTCTTGTTGCGCATTCATTTATATTTGTACACATTTATATGATAATAATTCACACAGTAGCCAACTCGTTGTTATTTCGAGTTTTGAGGTCTGTTTAAAAATTCTTGTTTATATGCACAAGAAGTCAAAAACTAATAGTATCCAAACATCAGGGGTGGATATGATCGACAGTTATGTAATGTTTCAATTCGTACATTCCTAAGGTTGGAGTTAATCAATATTCAATGGATTTGAACATCTTAAACTTCGCTTTAAGGTTTTAATGCTTTAATACCTATACTTGTTGGTCTTTGAAAAAAATAGTTTCAAAGAGTCAAAACCGTATAATGTCTTACGATTAGTGTCAATCTCAAATATAAAGAAGTTGGCTATTTTGACATCAACTCACCACATTATTGAGATTGGATCACCCTGATTCATTTAATTATTAATTAAGTTTGAAAATTTTCATGAAATTTTTTTTGAAGTCAAATCTTTATTTTGAGAGGTTGTGATGTGGTGCGTGATGGGGTAGTATTCATGAGTTCAAAGGAGAGGGTTGTAGAGAAAGGTCGAAGAAAGCAACCCTGGGAGAATGGCGGCTGAAATAGCAGATCTGGGGTAGCGACATGTCACTAAGAAATAAACGACTGGTCGCGTCTGCTGCGGAAGGGGTCAGAAGCTTGGGCTACAGGTCGTGGGCTTGCTACCAGTCGTGAGGGATACACGGAGAGCCCAGAAGCTTAGACGACCAATCGCGTCTTTCATGGCTACCAGTTGCTCGCAAGTTGATGTCTTTTGCTATTTTATTTTATTAGGTTCTTTTTATTTTCTTTATTTTCTTTTCCAAATTAATTGGGATTTATTTTCTTTTATCTTTTTTGTTATCTTTTCCAAAAACCCTATTTTTCATTGTAATTCTAGACTTTGAAGAATTAATCAGATTTGAGAAGGTTTTATCATCTTGTTCTATCAAATGGGCTATTCCTTTGAGAATCAACGCCCTTATAACTCTTATTGGCTATTCTTGCTAGAGAATCAACAAGGTTAAGGGTTCTATTAGGTCATTTTATCCAAAATTCACGGCTATTCTCAATATAGAAAATCAATGGGAATTAGGTTTTTATCTTTTGTTTCGATTCGGCATTCGGTCTACCCCGTGCTCCATCAAGTTGAGAATAAATTACGAATAAGGACAAGTCTATAACAATTTTGGCGACTCTTTTGGAAGTTGAAAAAAAAAATATTTAAATTAAAGACATTTAAATGGTGATATCTAGCCCGTCTATCAAACACGATATTAAATTTGAACTGTTAAGTACAACAGTGACATGGTATTGGACTAGGATACTAATACGATCGTACACCCATATCACCAAGCCTAGGCCATTCCCCACTAAGCTAATATGATATATTCTCTTATGTCCGGATACTAGATGGCGTCAGATTTTTTACGTATAAAGTATGTCTCTAATTATTTGAATTAGGATAAATAACATCACTAATTTATATTTGTGAGTTTTGTACATCAAATAAGTGAATGAGAGTAATTTGGAGCAAATTGCACATCAAATTGCATAAACACTTACTATGAGTCTTTAAATTAATAAATTAATAATCAATATTCAATAATTGTCAATGTACATCCATCTATATATATATATATATATATATATATATATATTCACAAAAAGCTAAGCCAAGAGGTAAGAAAAAAAAGAAGCAGAAAGTGTTTGGTCCATTAGCCGAAATCAATTCTTCTCTAGGCATCATTTTGCACTATGGGATCTGACTGATCTTGTCAAGGTCCTCTTATGATAGCTCCCATTCAAACACCTGTGCATTCTGCTTCAACCTCTCCTCGTTGTAGCTCTTCACTGCAAGCGTTTCCCCTACCTGACATACCCATCTAATACAAACCTACAACCAAATCAAGTACCACAATTCAGTCACAAACTAGCAAATGGTTCATAGCTTCAGTTCATCATATTAGCAGGCTAGCAGCAGCTCAAAGAAAATTCATAGAAAGCATAGCAGCAAGCTAGCAGCACGCAAGCTCAACAACAATTAATCAAACTCAAACTCTTTGAGTAGCAGGCAAACTCAAACAAAAAGAAAATCAATTAACCAAAACTCAACAGCAAACTCAATTAATCAAACACTTTGGTCTTGCATTTATTTTTCTTTCACCTTGTTGGTTTAGATAGATACACATTTCTTTGTAACCAATGAATATAGTATGCAACACTAGTAAGCATATCAGGATTTGATCGTCATTTACCAAAATATATTTTCTGTTATTTATTCCTTAATGACTCTTTCTGAAATCTGATTTTCGTGCCCTCCGCGACTACATGCTTCTACGACCGAGCTCTATAAACCCATGTAAAAAGTTGCAACCCCAGATTATGTTTCAATGCAGTTGCCCTTTGAGAACTTTAATTAATAAATATAGGGGCATAAATGGCTTTTTCGGTTGACTACGTGGATTGAGGTCGAAATGAAGACGAAAACGGCCAAATTTTTAACCGTAGGCATAAAATATCCTAGTCATTGCATCTAACGATCGGTTTGCTAAAGGTTATTTTTCTCAACGATGAGAATTTTCAGAGGTATAGATTTTTTTTATCACCAATTGATATAATAGACAACTCTAGTAGCCCTCATTTCAGAATTTTGGAATCAGATTACATTTTTTTTAGAAGGGAATTAGATTACATTCGGATCGAAAAAAGTCTAAAAACTTTCGGTTCGGAATTAGATGGAATCAGAATTTCCATCCAAGTTGCAGCCTTAATTTTGACCAAGTGTCTGAGAGAGAGAGAGAGAGAGAGAGAGAGAGAGAGAGAGAGAGAGATTTAAAAGGAAAATCAGTTAAGTTTTGGCAAAGTGACTCAGACAACAGATTGTTCAAGTTGTATTGTAAGCAATGTTCTAAAAGGCACTAGGCGGTAGGCGGGTGATGACCCGTAGCCTAGCGCCTAGACAGCCTAGGCGAGGACTAGGCAAGGACTAGGCAGGGACTAGACGATTATTTTTTTTTACATTTAATTAATAAAAATATATGTAAAATATATTTTAATATTTGAAAATAGTCAAATATGAATAAATTGTTCAACATAATAAGAGATGAGAGGAGATTGATGACTGCCAGAGAGAGATGAGATGAGAGATCAGAGGGAGTTGAGAGAGATTGATGACTACCAGAGAGAGAGATGAGAGAGGAGTCGAGAGCTGAGAGAAGATTACTCAGATTAGAGACTGAGATCTATGACTTTGATCTGGTTTATAAAAAATAAAAAATAAAAACAAAGCGGACCGCCTAGCCGCCTAGGCCCAGCCCACCTAACTCAAATGCCTATGACAAAATCTAGACGTTTTCTCATAGCCTAGCGCCTAGGCGCCGCCGTTTAGAACAATGATTGTAAGAATAGATAGATTTCGACAACGGAGAAAAGTGAAATTTGCCTCCTTCCTTGGATGGTGGGGGGAATTTAAAATTAGCTTGGGACCAATTGGTCCAATTCAAAGTTTGCCGCCTACCTTGCTTATTCAGACAACAAAATGACTTAAATTTGTTGTACCAATTTTTGCTTCTTGCACCTAGTGAACTTCATCAGATTTTAAAGATCTAGAGCTGCAAGCGAGCTGACTCAAAATTTGGCACCTATGTTTCAATCCTACAACGGAAAAAACTAAACTATTGTACCGTGCTTATCCAAACGACAGAATGACTAAAATTTGTTGTACCAAGTTTTGCATCTTGGTCGTCGGATTTTGAAGACCTAGAGTTGCAAGCTAGCTGAGTAAAACTTTGGCGCATATATTTCAATCATACAACGAAAACAACTATACCGTTGTACCTTGTAGTGCAAATTCCAAATTGGTAACAAGTTTTGGGAGGGAATTATGAGTCGAATGATAGTGGAAAATGTACAGCTAAATTATGTATCATTTAGATGGCAGAACATGCCTAATTCTGTTGTTCAATATAGTTCTAAAGAAAAACTTTTGAATTTTCTCTCATTCCAATGACAGAACTTGACTAATAGCGTTGTACAATAGAGTTCTCATTAATAGACAACAGGCGACCTCTATTCCGTTGTTTAATGAGTATCGTTGGATTGCATTTTTGTAGTAGTACTCTCTCTCTCTCTCCTCTCTTCCACTGTTCATCTCCAATCTTTATCATTGTTTCAGGAAAATTTCAGAAACTTTGGGAAATTTCGCGAAATATCGGAAAGATCGAACGATAATCTTGCTAAAGGAGGTTTAAATATCATTCCATAGAAAAAATGAAAATTTCAGCAAAATTTTGCCAATTTTCTCAATATTGTAGTCTTTAATTGTTAACGCATGTTCCAACCTCATTGGTGTTACCACCTGATCCACCATGATTGACGTTACCGTGAATGGGAGGCGAATAGTCATATGCTCCATAGTAAGACATCTTTGAACACTTGAAGCATGTGAGGCTTGTTCTTTAGTTGTTCTTTGATGTAGTCAATTGCTTAAGAAAATTAGTACTAGTAGCAGTGATGGGTTTAATTTACTAATTGCTTAAGCATGTGTTTTGTCTCAAATTATTTAATTTACTAATTGTTTAAGGGAAACATAAATAACAATAGAGAATGAGCAGAGAATATGATGTATTTCATTAATGAATAAGGGTCTCTATATATAGAGGAGTACAAAATATAATCTGTATTGATGTAGGAAATCTATTCTAAATACAATCCATACTCTAGAAGGATTTACCTTCCATAAACTGATTCTAAAGAATCCTAGTTTGACAAGGCACACAATAATGATATCCTGAAACACTAATAAAATAGTCTTTTATTATTGAATTTCATTTCTTTGTTTAAAAGTCTCAATTGGAGTATCAAGTTCTCCATCTAAGTTCACACTCTATATCAGCTTATATATCTAAACTAAATTAACCTTTGAAATTTTCTCTTCTTTATGCTCTTAAATTTGCCACCCACTCCAGTCATTAGTTTTTTGCCATATTTTTCGAGAAACAAATGGTGTGGTGCATAGGTTTGCTCACCTTGGTAGCTCCTCTTTGGAGAATTTTATTTCTTTAGATGAGACACCTGTTATTATTCAGGACGTACTCTTTGAGGATTGTAATGTAACTCGGGATTCGGGCTCAAAGTCCAACCCCCCCCCCCCCCCCAACCGGTTGTATTGCTCTTCTCATAATAATATTATGAGCGCCTAAGTTTTCCTCTTCCTTAAAAAAAAAAACCTCGATACCTACTCAACATCTCACATGATAAGCATCTTGTTCGGATCCTGTATATGTAGTAAAATATTGTGTAATTCAGCAAACTATTTGATTGATAAAATGCACATCTTATTTTTAGAATTTTCTCCCAACCCAAAGAAAATAATATTCATGGTGTTAGATTAATTATTCAATATCAATCCCAACCCCATGAATATATACTTTTTTGATTGAGAGCACTAATGATAAGATGCACATTTTATTTTGCTTAGTTTTGCAAATACATACAATGTGAAACCGTTTCATAATATTTTAATACGTATACAATATATGAACAATATGCTTATCATGTGAGCAATTAAGTGGGTCTCCTGTTAAGAGCATAAAGGTGAAGAAAAATTCTAAGATTCCGTTTAGATATAGATGCTAATTGGGAGTATGAAATTGAACGGAGAAATTGATACTCCAATTGAGACTTTTAAAGAAAAGATGACATTCAATCCTAAAATATTATTTTATTAGTAAATTAAATAATTTGAGACAAAAAACAACCACTTTGTAGCCTTGTATCGACACTATATATATATATTGTCCTTTTAAACCCACCACTACTACTAGAACTAATTTTCTTAAGCAGTTGGCCACATCAAAGAACAACTGAAGAATAAGCCTCAGCTAACTCCTAGACTCCTAGTATACAAAGATGGGTGGAACAGAGTCAACAGACAGAAAGGCTGTATTTGGTAGTGCAAGCGGTGATAGCAACAACCGTGGTTACTACAACAAGGGTAACGTAGGCGGTAACTTCAACATGTCTGGACCAGGTACCAACGGCAATGGTGCTAACAGCGGCAATGGTGCTAACAACGGCAATAATGGTGGTGTTGGAGGAGGCGGTTCGACCAACGGTAACCAAACCAACAACTCTGGTTAGAAATAATCAATAATTACAAAGCTAGGCTACTTATAGTGTACTAGCTAGCTATATTATTATGCCTAATTAGCTACTTATAGTCCAAAACAAGTCTATCTATGTGTTTTAGTTGTGTCATCGTTCTCTAGATGGTTTGGTTATTGATAAATAATCGTGGCCTAGCTTCAAGTCATATGTTTGATACGTGGAGATGATCATGTCTCTTCTAGTCCGTGTCTGTAACAATGGTGTATGATGTATAATAAAATAAAATCATGTTATCTATGTGATCGATTTTTCTTGGCCTTTTGATTCCTTTACTCTCAACGTATGTGCATATATATAATAAAATAAAATCATGTTATCTATGTGATCGATTTTTCTTGGCCTTTTGATTCCTTTACTCTCAACGTATGTGCATATATCTAATTATATGTTGATTCTCATGAAAAAGTTAGACCCCAAAAAACAAAATATAAATTAAAAGTGGTGGTCATCCCATAGATTGGCAGGATGGTTTATATGTTGTTTTGTCTTTGAGGGATTGGTTGTTGTCTTCCCGGCCTGCTATTTGATTGTAGGATAGCTAGCCTGAATTCATTAGTGGTCAGCCATTGGTAATATATGTGTTGCTCCTCTCTATATTTATTCAGTCCTTCCATTTTTGACATATGTTAAGTTTTCCTCATTAACTTAACAACTATGTAGTTGTCTGTTCAGTTTGTGAAGTGATCTTGAGTTTATTCCATCTTCAAGATGATATTCTTTGCTAAAATTTAGTTTTTGTTTAAGGGAGACGTAAACAATAAAGAGAGTGAGCAGAGAATAAAATGTATTTCATTAATGAATAAGGGCATCTATATATAGAGGAGTACAAGATACAATCTGTATTGATGTAGGAAATCTATTCTAAATACAATCCATACTCTAGAAAGATAAACTTATTCTAAAGTCCGAGTTTGACAAAACACATAATAATGATAGAGAAATTTTATTCACACATGACTAAATACTAGATACACACCCCATTATTAATACACCACCTATTAACTTTATTGAAACACAATTTATTAGATACACAACCTCAAACTTCCTAAACTACCCTAACTTCTTAAACCTGAAAGATCTGGATGTTTATGTTCCAATTGATTGATCAGTCCCAAATGGTTTCCGAGAAATTTAATATCTTGTACGTGTTCTTGCATGGTTATTTTTCTTAATCAGCACATATTGTTATTTTGTCTTCATTGATCGATAATTAAAGCTCTTCAATTTTCCAGCGTATTGAGCAAGGCATTCCATCAGTGTCCAACGAAAATGACAAGCAGATTGTGCAAAATTAGATTCATTGATTGATCTGAATGTTTATGTTCCAATTGATTGATCAGTCCCAAATGATCTCTTAAATATTTCTTAATTTGATCTAATCATTAGAAGCTAAATGCACATGAAAGAATAAAGATGTTGATTAACTTTTTAAGAGATCAAAATTGCATTGTGCATATCAATGAGGTAATACCTGGTAATGCTAATAGAATCAATAACGTTGTTTTCTGATATTGTCTGGAACTTTGGAAGTTCATCCATGAGTGTGACCAACTGTTTCTGATTAGGTCTTTCAATCTTCACCCACGTTGTTCTCGTAGAGGAGAAGAAGATTCTAACGCGGGATTGTTTATTTCAACTATGTTTCTTTAATTTTAATATATAAATGTCTCTTTTGGTAATTTTATGTACCCACAAAGTCTTATGTAAATTGTAGGAAAAAATGGGTGTGTATCTAGTATATAGAGGTGTGTGAATAAAATTTCTCATAATGATATCCTGAAACAGTTTTCTATTTTTTTTTAAATGATTACCAATACGACTCTGAATTTCATTTTATATATTTTGGAACAAAGAGTTAACCATGGAATGTATGGTATCTCTCACATTTGAATCTTTGATTAATCAAGGTAATTTGACTCGTTTGCTTTCTTCCTTTGTCGTATGAACTATCTTTTTTTTTTTAGGGGAAAAAATAAATCCATTAATAAACGACCGTATTAGGTCAATGTCAAAGTATTACATACACCAGAAGACAAGCCCGGAAGCAATCTAACTATTGCCTAAGCCGACATTTGGCCATAATCGGGAACACGCCCTAGAAAATATTACCCACTCGATCTTGGGTTATACATTTTAATTAATGACTAAAAAATAAAAACTTGACCTATTTGAAATTGGGGAGTGATTTTCGCACTCCCCTTTTCTCTCTCCTCCGATTTTCGCACTCCCCTTTTATTATTTTATTACTTACTCTTCTCTTAATGCTCAATTGTTCCCAAATTGGCCCCCAACGCAATCTTCTTCTCTTCTTCTTGTCTCTCTTTATCCTTCTGATCTGGTCTCCTCTAGTCCTATTCTCTCTCTCTCTCTCTCCGATCAGGTCTCTTCTTCTCTCTTTCTCCGATCGAGTCTCCTCTTCTCTCTCTCTCTGATCTGGTCTCCTCTTCTCTCTCTCTTTGATTTGGTCTCCTCTTCTCTCTCTCTCTGATCTGGTCTCCTCTTCTCTCTCTCTCTCCGATCAACTTGGTCTTCAGTGAAGACTTCACAACCAAAGGAGCCTCGCCGGTTCCTTTCACGGCCTTGTCCTTCACTTCCAGAGCTTCTCGAGGTTGATGATGGCGCAGATGAGAGATGAGAAGGACTGAAGGAGGAGGATAGAGAGACGAGAAGAAAGAGAAGTGATTGATGATGATTAAAAAAAATTTGGCTGTTCACTTTATTGGCTGCCAAATTTGACAGTTTGAGTTGAAAATGTCATCCACCGTGGCTTTGGCAGCTCGAGTAGATGGGTAGATCATAGATGGGTAGATGGCGGTAGCTGGAGAAGTATGGCGCGGTCTGGAGAAGAACGGCGGAGATGCACGAGTCAGTTTCTCTCTTCTCTCGAATTCTCTCTCCTCTACGTGTGATTCAATGGTCTGATGGTGTGATGGTGTGAATGAGATGATGGGAGATGCGAAGGTGTGAATGAGTTGAGGATCAACAACAAGAAACCAAAAGCAGCTTTTCCACTTAAAAAAAAAAAGACGTATGAGAATCAAGAAGCAGAGAATCATCATCAGATTCAAACGCCGATCGAGCAAATATTTTTGGGAGAGATGAGATAATGGGCTGAAGTGAGGTGATGCGAAGAGAACCCTATGGTTTCAATGGTTTAGATTGAATCCAACAGCCCAGATCTTTCCACATATATAAAAATATATATTTTAGTTTATATTTCTCTAAGTTTCGGTACGGTTCGGTAATACCGTAAAACCCTTATTTGTATACCGTTACCGACCGGAACCCTTACATTCGGTACGGTAATACCGTACCGGTCAGTCGGTTGCCGTTTCTTTTGGTATTTTTCGGTATTTTTTCGGTTGGTTTCGGTTGGTTTCGGTATAAACGGTAAAATAAGCCACCCCTATATTTCATGACGCAAAGAATCAAACTAGTGAACATAATGAGCCTACCATGAATGTAATAACGAATAGGCAAGAGGACATCCCCCTCTAAGAACTAGGGCAAAGCCAAGCTCAATTCATAGGGTGAAGGAGACTAGGTTTAAGCCCGAAGGCCCAAAACCCAAAAACCTCCAATCCTGAAAGAGAAGACTAGCCAGAACCAGCCTCCAATGGTCAGAACTGCAATAAAGAATCTGACTAAATTCAGACAGTGAAACCATCGACTTAATCTGGCGGTCTTCCCATCCACAGACCTAGGGCCGCCTCGCTAAGGAAGCACCCTGCAAACCAGCCCAAACCCAGACAAACCAAGGCCATGCCTCTCTCAACCAAGTTTAGATCTCGGAACTGAGAATCACACCACTTAATTTACTCAAACGAGAACATAATTTATACCAATGAGAACTTTAATTAATTACTCAAATGAGAACCTAATTTACACCAATGAGGAGCTTAATTACCTTAACAAGGATTTTCTCTCCTTATTATATATGAGTAATGTTAACATATCAAAGTCTCTTCCTTGATTGTGGGCATTTTCTAGTATATCTATATATAAACTAAAACGTAAAAAATGCTCACTATATAAACTAGATTATCTTCTCAAAAAAAAAATATAAACTAGATTATTAATTATTAATTATTGAAACTAAAAAATGCCCACTTGTAAATTCCCACTATATATATAATAGATTATTAATTCTTTAAACTAAAAAATTCCCACTAGAAAATGCCCACTATGTTTACTATATACTAAAATAGAAGCAAACTGACTCACTGTTCATAAGGACCCCTGTGAATTTACCTTTTCGTCCCTATTTACCGTTTATTCACGGTTCTGCCCTCAGTTCTCTCTCTCTCTCTCTCTTTTCTTCTTCGTTCTTTCTTTGACATCAATTCTCTCTCTGGTTTGTATGTGATTTACATACAAATTAGGTCTCTAATCACTTTAGAAATGCTAATCCAATGGCCATTTAGTGTCTCTAATCCTTAATTTGCACCATTGTTGGGTTCACGAGCATCAGATTGATATCGGGAGTAAAATGACGCGTTTTGGAGCTTTTAGTGGATTTCCGGCAAAAGGACGAAAAGTCAACCCGAGGACCGTCGGTCAACTCGTGGTCAACCTCGACTTTAGAGAGTCAACGAGTCAACATGAAGTCCCGGAAGTGAGTCGCAAGAGAATTCCGAAAGTTTGGTCAAAAGTAAACCTTTGGTCAACTCCGAAGGTCGTGGTCAAAGTCAACCTTGTGACTCATCACCAAAGGATTCCAAAATTCAGCAAAGGACCACACTAGATATCATGAGGGCATCCTTAGATTATTCCTTCCCTTTTATTCCGTAGTGCAATTACTCCCTTACCCTTCATTTATTGTATCTAATCCTTAGATCTAACCCTACTCATCCTAGCCTTCCATTCTCTCCCTCATTTGCCTATATATACCTAGTATTTCCTCATTAGGTCATCTTATCATTCAGCCCCAAATTCCTCCACTTTTCCCTTCCCCTTTCCTCCTCTCCACCTTTCCCTTAGATTTAGGTTCTGCACTGTTGTCGACCAGTCGACGAGCGGCGGGTCAGCCTACTTCGGCCACTTCCACCACCAATTTGGGCAGCTGAGATCCTCACCAACCATCAAGGACGCCATCTAGACCCAAGGAGAAGAAGGAGACACCATTGATTGAGAATTTCTCAACCTTTTTGTGACAACCCGAATTTTAAATTTCTTATTTTTAAGTCGAAAAATATTTTCGAGGAATTTTTAAATTGCTCTTGAAAATTATTTGATTTTTTTTAGTTTGTCAAATTTTTATTCGTTACTTAGCTACTAAGTTATCTGTGGATCTGATCGTTTAAGTTTATCCAAAACCATATGGATAGGATTGTTCGAACTTATCCAAAACTTTGTGGATAGAATTGTTTGAGCTTATCCACAACTGTATTATTATATTATATTTCTTTCTTAGCGACTAAGAAATGTACTACTATAAATAGGCCTGATCGTATCATTCTTTCTTCATAAATTTTCCGAGAAAGTTTCTCTCTCCTACTTTCTCTCTCTAGCTTTTCTCTCTCTAAAACTTCGGTAGATCATATCTTTTTAACCGTAGCTCCGATTTAGGATCCGTGAACACTTACGGATTCCTCTCGATGCCATTTTTCTATTCTAGAGGTTTAAGTAAGATCACACGGTTATTTTTAGAAGGTCCGTATTAGGAGGCTCATATTGTCGTTGTTATGCTCGACAATTATGCTCGGAAATACAGGTAGGGGGATCTGGGAAAACCTTTACCATAATTGGATGTTGATTTTATTTTCTTTGTGAAATATATTGTCTTGTTAATATTTTTTGAATAATTTCCTTGATGATATTTGAGTTACTTGTGCTAGAATATTATTGATGAAATGTACGTTACTGATGATATGTACGCATATATGTCATGGGGGTTATTCTATAATAAAGTAAGGTGGTATGGAGTATTGTGGTATTTGGGAGTCGTGGGAATTATCTTTTGCGTAGTTGAGTTTGACTCGTACGGACCAGATTTCAGGTGGGCTAATAGAGCTGTACGAAATTGGTGATCGAGGTTAGACAAGATGACTAGCAAAAGGGGAATTATTGGTTGGGTTGGGGGTTAGTTTATATGTTAGGGCATCTGGAGTCACCTGTGAAAAAAAGGTAAAATACACGGTATGGGACGTGTAGGCCCATTGTGTTCTAACATGTGAATTAACGGGTAGATAAGTGGAGTTGCATTGCATTGCATCGTAGCATTGTTATACTTGATAAATGTGTAATAGTTGAAATATGTGTTTGCGTGTTACTTTTGGTCAATTATCGATGATGAGGTTTATGTCCCTACTGAGCAGCGAGGACGAAAGCTCACCCCTTTAAAGATTTTGCAGGTTTTGGAACCGAGAATCGAAACGATTAGATAAGCCTAGAATGACGAGCGTAGATCGAGGTGTTTTTATTTTGTGTATTTGTAAAAGATTTTGTTATTTTTAATTAGATCAGAGTTGCGCAGCGGAAACGTATTTTCTTGTATTTTATTTTATTTTTACTTTTTAAACCCTCACACCTCGGATTCGGATTTAGGTGCCTAAAATCCACCGACATCGGGTCCGAGGCGTGACAGAATGGTATCAGAGCTAACCAGGGATTAGAACCCCAGGATCTGTGGTAGTTTAGAATTTTCTTTGACATAGGTTAGAGCCAGAAACGTTTTCGGAATTTCTAAATATTGGAAATTTCGAGGACGAAATTTTTTTAAGGAGGGTGGATTGTGACAACCCGAATTTTAAATTTCTTATTTTTAAGTCGAAAAATATTTTCGAGGAATTTTTAAATTGCTCTTGAAAATTATTTGATTTTTTTTAGTTTGTCAAATTTTTATTCGTTACTTAGCTACTAAGTTATCTGTGGATCTGATCGTTTAAGTTTATCCAAAACCATATGGATAGGATTGTTCGAACTTATCCAAAACTTTGTGGATAGAATTGTTTGAGCTTATCCACAACTGTATTATTATATTATATTTCTTTCTTAGCGACTAAGAAATGTACTACTATAAATAGGCCTGATCGTATCATTCTTTCTTCATAAATTTTCCGAGAAAGTTTCTCTCTCCTACTTTCTCTCTCTAGCTTTTCTCTCTCTAAAACTTCGGTAGATCATATCTTTTTAACCGTAGCTCCGATTTAGGATCCGTGAACACTTACGGATTCCTCTCGATGCCATTTTTCTATTCTAGAGGTTTAAGTAAGATCACACGGTTATTTTTAGAAGGTCCGTATTAGGAGGCTCATATTGTCGTTGTTATGCTCGACAATTATGCTCGGAAATACAGGTAGGGGGATCTGGGAAAACCTTTACCATAATTGGATGTTGATTTTATTTTCTTTGTGAAATATATTGTCTTGTTAATATTTTTTGAATAATTTCCTTGATGATATTTGAGTTACTTGTGCTAGAATATTATTGATGAAATGTACGTTACTGATGATATGTACGCATATATGTCATGGGGGTTATTCTATAATAAAGTAAGGTGGTATGGAGTATTGTGGTATTTGGGAGTCGTGGGAATTATCTTTTGCGTAGTTGAGTTTGACTCGTACGGACCAGATTTCAGGTGGGCTAATAGAGCTGTACGAAATTGGTGATCGAGGTTAGACAAGATGACTAGCAAAAGGGGAATTATTGGTTGGGTTGGGGGTTAGTTTATATGTTAGGGCATCTGGAGTCACCTGTGAAAAAAAGGTAAAATACACGGTATGGGACGTGTAGGCCCATTGTGTTCTAACATGTGAATTAACGGGTAGATAAGTGGAGTTGCATTGCATTGCATCGTAGCATTGTTATACTTGATAAATGTGTAATAGTTGAAATATGTGTTTGCGTGTTACTTTTGGTCAATTATCGATGATGAGGTTTATGTCCCTACTGAGCAGCGAGGACGAAAGCTCACCCCTTTAAAGATTTTGCAGGTTTTGGAACCGAGAATCGAAATGATTAGATAAGCCTAGAATGACGAGCGTAGATCGAGGTGTTTTTATTTTGTGTATTTGTAAAAGATTTTGTTATTTTTAATTAGATCAGAGTTGCGCAGCGGAAACGTATTTTCTTGTATTTTATTTTATTTTTACTTTTTAAACCCTCACACCTCGGATTCGGATTTAGGTGCCTAAAATCCACCGACATCGGGTCCGAGGCGTGACACTTTTTCTCTCTTGTATTCATGTTTATAACTTGCTATTGTGATATGATGATGTATACTTTGATGGATAGTGAGTAGTTACTTTGTTGGGGACTAGGGTTGTGTGCCCTAGTCCATTGTGATGTAATGATGAATTGACTATGTATGAATGTTTTGTGATGAATGAGTATGTCTATTATCCATTTCAATTTGTGTTGAGTACATGTTTAGGGAATTTAGTCACTTCTTTGAGTATGTTTGCAACCTACTTTGATTGAGATTGTTGGGGTGACTCCTACCTTTCTCTAGGCAATTGATAATAGATGTGATGAGGTCCCCTTGTTTGAGTTTCTAAGTCTTTGTGCTCATCGCCTCTCAAGACATATTGAGGGAGTTCTAGTGACCCATAATATGGCACTAAGAATACATAAGATAAGATGCTCTTAGACCCATAATATGGCTAAGATACGAAACTAGATTCATTCATTGCACAAACACAAATACTAAATTGATTCATTAAGCATCATGTTTGGACTTAGGCTAACCTGAAACCCCAACACTTTCATATATTTGCACACACTTTATCTTCCCTTTACTTGCTTGCATTTATTTCTTTGTTTGCGTTTTGATTGTTGTCTTCACATTCCACCATTTCTTAAACAAACTGACACCACATCACTCCACACATTGTCACATACACATCTTCACTCACTCTTTTCACATCTTGTTACTCCACAATAGCTTTAATTAGTTTCCCGACTTGCACACTACCTTGAGATTAGGGACCGTCAATCCCTGTGGAACGACAATCCCCCGTCTCAATATCACTTACAATCTATTTTTGCATTTGTCACTCTCTCTCTCTCTCTCTTTTCTTTTCTTCTTTCCTCTTCTTTTCTATTCTTCTTCCTCCGACATCAGCTCTCTTTGCCTGAATTTCTCCTTCAGCCCAGCCATCATCGCTGAGAACAACCGATCCTTCTCTCTCCCTCTCGAAATCGAAGTCAAAAGTAGAGAAAGAAGAGGAGAAGGAAGAACAGTACTGGGAGACCAAGATCCACGACGCGAAGAAGTTCATCGACGACGTGACGCTCAGGCTGAACCTATCTCTCTCCAGACGCGACGAGATCAAGGCCATGATTGATAAAATCACCGAAGGTGAGTACGGCCAAGGTAATTGGTTCAAGGTAATTAATACTAGATTATTAATTATTAATTATTTAAACCAAAAAAATGCCCACTAGAAAATTAAAGTTAGAGGTAGTTTGAATAGAGGTCAGTTCTCAACCTTTATGGAGTGGTTTGATTATTGTTGTAATAAGTTGAATAATGAACAGATGATGTTACTGGTGGTAATTTGTTGGTTTCTTTGGTTTGAAAGAAATCAAATCATTCATGGTTCATGCCCTTCACCATCTTCCGATATTTTTCAAATGACTTTATTTTATTGGGAAGGATTGCATGTTATCTCCCAATTCCCCTTATCAGGTTGCCCCTTTAAGAAGAACTGATGTTAAGTGGCAACCCCCTCCCATTGGTGTGTATAAACTTAACGTTGACGGGGTACTAAACTGGTGAATGGGTTGGCAAGACGGGGGTATTGGTGCGGTGGTTCGTAATAGCAAAGGCCTTCTTATGGGTGCAGTTGCTAATCAATAGACATGTGATATCTCTATATATAAACTACATTTTTCATTATTAATTAAAGTTTTTTTTAGGACTAAATTCACGTTACTACCCTGAACTTTAGGGGTCTAATCAGTTCAGTCCCTATACTTTAATTTCATCAAAACAGTCCCTGAATTTTCAATTTTCATCCAATAAGTCATTCCACCAAAATTCCATCAAAATTCCGTCCAAAAAAAATGAAATGTCCATTATACCCCTGCCTGTTTAGTTTTTTTTTTTTTTTTTCAGTTTTTTTTGCCGCACCTTTTTTTTTTCTTCTCTCTCTCTCCGCGGTCCTTTTTTATTTTCTTCTCTCTCTCTCCCCGACCCTCTCTTCCTCCTCCTTCTTCCCCGACCCTCTCCCTCTCTCTCTCTCCCCGGTCTTCTTCCTCCATTTCTCTTCTTTTCTTCTCTCTCTCTCCCCGACCCTCTCTTCCTCTCCTACCCGTGATCTTCTTCATCTTCTTTTCTGTTTTCTTTGGTCGGCATTCTTCTCTCCTCTTTCTCCTTCTTCTTCTTCTTCCTTCTTCTTTTCCTCCTCCTTTCTTTTTCTTATTCTTTTCTTTTCTTCCTCTTTCCTTTTCTCTGCACCCATCTCTTCTCTATCTACACCCAAGCCCACGCTCCAACCACCTCTGTCAACACAGCCTGCACACCATTCCAGCCACCACCACCACATCATCACACCATCAAGGCCACGTCGCCTTCGCCGCTTCACAACAGCCGCGCCTCTTCCTTGCTGCAAATCCATCTCGTGAATTGCCGCCAATCTTTAATTGTGTCGAGCTCCCATCCTCTTCTCTGCTACCATCACAGACCACACCGCCGGTAACCCATCAATTCGCCGCCGAAGCCAAAGCTCAGCACCACACCACGGTCTCTTCTCTCTCACCACTGAGCTGCTCTCCTCTCCGGTGTTCCAATCGAGCCCGTGCTCGACCCAAGCCACCACCACCATCTCGGCGCCGCTCATCAATTCGAGCCCAGCCCGGATTTTCGCCGCTGTCCTCAGGCCATCCTTTGGGCACCCATCGATCCAGCATCAAGCCTATGCTCTTGCTAACGTCGGCGTCGATTCCCATCTCGCTGCAACCAACAACCCAACACCAATCTCGCTCGACCAGGGAGAGAGAGAGGGTCAGGGAAGAAGGAGGAGGAAGAGGAGAGGAAGAGAGGGTCGGGGAGAGAGAGAAGAAAAGAAGAGAAATGGAGGAAGGAGGAGGAAGAGAGGGTCGGGGAGAGAGAGAGAGAAGAAAAGAAAAAAGGACTGGGGAGAGAGAGAGAAAAGAAGAAAAAAAAAGCTGCGGCAAAAAAAAACTGAAAAAAAAAAAAAAAAACTAAACAGGCAGGGGTATAATGGACATTTCACTTTTTTGGACCGAATTTTGATGGAATTTTGACGGAATGACTTATTGGATGAAAATTGAAAATTCAGGGACTGTTTTGATGAAATTAAAAGTATAGGGACTGAACTGATTAGACCCATAAAGTTCAGGGTAGTAACGTGAATTTAGTCCTTTTTTTTATTATTATATGACGTCAATTTACAGACACAATTATCCTATGGGAGTCGAATCCATGATCTCTTTTGGGACAACCTTGGTGTCAAACTACTACAACAACCACCTTGGATACTAGAAAATAAACTTACAGGTAGTATAATTTTTTTTATTAATTATTTAATTTTGTTTTCACTATTTTATCCCTAACAATTAAATGATATATATAGTTATTATTTCAGGATATTAATTATTGTGTGCCTTATCAAACTAGGATACTCTAGAATATGTTTTGGAAGGTAAATCCTTCTAGAATATGGATTGTATATAGAATTGGATTCCTACTTCATTAATGATTGTATCTTGTATTCTTCTATATATAGAGGCCCCTATTCATCAATAATATACATCATATTCTGAGCATTCTCTTCTCTTATTTACGTTTATTCTTAAATAGTTATTTTATATTTGAGTCTTTCTATTGTGACTTCTAAATTTTCTCACATGACCACCCTCTTATTTCAATTATTAAATTACATGTTTATCCTCATATAAAATGACAATTATAAACAAAAGATATTTTCTCTACAAACTTTCTCATTTAATATTTGACACAAATCCGAAATTTCTTATTTTACTCTCATCTATGCGTGCAACACTTTTCAACCTAAGAACAAGTGATGATTAATTGTAAGGACTTACATGGTTAGTAAAAGTAGTACAACAACAAAAAAGGAAAAGAAAAAAAAAACAAAAATATTTGGACTCCATTTTTCAACAAGAGCATATTATATTTCACAATTTTATATTGATCTAGGTCCAATTTTGTCAAAAAACAATTAAGGAGGCTGTGTGAGAAAAAAAACAAAAATTCTAATAGAATTGCTCATTAACCAATGGGAGTTTAGAGAAAAAATAATTAATTATCTTTTTTCACTCTGAATAAAAAAATGAATGAATGTATAATGAGTGAATTTGGAGGTATATATAATGAGTAATATAGTGTTTTGTATATGACTTATATGACTAAAGTTATTTTAGGAATGGAAAAGAGGTCTGGACATAAAATCTTGTAATTTGAAAGATGATGTAAAAAGTATAGGAGGTGGGGTTAGGAAATTTGGAGATCCTAATAGAAAAACTCTTAAGTTTTAAAGGATATAAAAAAAATTCAATTATGGTTAACATGTGTTGTCTTAACAATAGTATAGATATCCAAGGTGATTGGTGCAGTGCTTTGACACCAAAATTGTCTCATGTGAGATCATATGTTCGACTCCCCTAAGATATATGTATGTGTAAACTGAAGCCCAGAATAAAAAACAAAAATAATATATATATATATATATATATATATTTATATATGTTCAATTCACAAAAAGAAAATGACAATTGGAAACTTTACTACATAAATTAGTATGTGTTTTTCTCTTGACTGCTTTGATTAATTTTTAATTTTTTTTAGGATTGTATGGTTTTGGTGTGTTTCTCTTATAGTATTTGTTGGACATCAATTGGAAACTTCAATGATCGACTTGACTTGGGACTTGAATCAATTGAAGCCATGAAAAGTTCAATTAACTTCGAAATGTGCAGAAGAAAATATGCACGTACTTAATGCAACAATATAAATATTTTTTCGGTGTTAGCGAAAGAAAGAGTTTTTTGCTTTAATATCCAAAGGGTACAAGCTATATATCATTTGGCTTCATGAATTACTGAAAGGAGGAAGCTTGAATCTGCTACAATAGGCCACAAGTTTTAGGTAAGTTAGCAGTTACTGAAACAAGGGTACTTGAATCTATATAATCTATATCAAAATGGTGATATGACTTATATCCTTTGGCTTCTACTCAATTTTTTTTTTTTTTATGGCATAAATGCTAAAACACCCTCTGAATTTGGGAGTTTTCTGGATTGCACCATATTTTTAGTGTACCAGGTGACGTGGCACGATCTCGTCCGTTCAATTGATTATTGGAGTTTATAATTAAGGTAAATAACCAATAGGTCATCTTTTACACTACATATTTCCCTTCAAGTTTGATAGATTTTAAATAATTCCCACTAAGTTTCAGTTGAGCATCTTTCACTCCCAGTAAGGACAAAAATATTAAATAGTGATTTTTTGTGACATTATTGCCCTTAGTGTCTGCTTTTGGTATCTTTGTTTTCTCTCCGTCTTCTTCTTCTTCTCTCTCTCTCTTTCTCTCCTCTCTTCTCTCTTTTTTTCTCATAATCCGCCATGAATTAAGTTAATTAACTCACACAACCATATCAAAAGCTCAATTTTTTCATTCAAATTTTATTTTTTGGTTTTATTAGATGGGAAACAGTTTTGGAAAAGAGCGTATACTTCACCAGCGACCGAGATCTCGTTCCATTTGACACCGGTTTTGTAGTAGAATGAGGCAGAGGGGCAAAATTAGGCAGAGGGGAGAGAGAAAGGAAAGAAAAAGAGATGCTGCAGTAGAGAGAATGGAAAGAAAGATGCAGGAAAAGAAGAACAGAAGAAATAGAAGAAGAAGACGAAGAAGAAGAATAGAAAAAAAAAACAAAGAGGAGCACGTGGGTGAGAGAAAGAGAGGGAGAGAAGAAGAAAAGAAAGAAAAAAAAAAGAGGTGCACGTGGGAGGGACACAAGAAAGAGAAGAAGAAAGAGAGATAAGAATAAGAAAATTAAAGAATAGAGATTGATAGTTTCTCCATGGATGTAAGGGCTGGAGATCAATAATTTTTTTTTATTGATGTCAATAATTTTGGTTATTGAGGTCAATAAAATCTGAACTGATACTTCATTGTTGCTGCACTGGTGTTATCGTTATCGACTTCAATAAAATAGTTTATTGACCTTAATAAAACTTTATTGAGGTCAATAAAAACATAAAAGTAATGTTCCTTTGTTCTTTCCTTCCTACCACGGAAAGTATAGATTCCTTATAAAAAAATTATTGAGGTCAATAAAATCTGTCAGTGGATGATTGTGATTGTGAAGTGAAGAGAATGATTGAAAGTGAAGCAAGGTTTGGTGGTGATGGGTTGGAAGCACATTGGCCAGCATTGTTGTTACATTGGTCTTCTTGTTGTCGACCTCAATAAATTTTTTTTGGGGTCAATAATTTTTTTTTATTGAGGTCAATAATTTTTTTTCTTGAGGTCAATAAAATTGGAACTAATACAACATTTGTTGCTGCACTGGCGTTCTCATTTTCGATCTCAATAAAATAGTTTATTGATCTCAATAAAATAGTTTATTGACCTCAATAAAATAGTTTATTGACCTCAATAAAATTTTATTGAGGTCAATAAAATATACAAAGATGATATTCCTTTATTCTTTCTCTCATACCACGAAATCGATTCCTTAAAAAAAATTATTTAGGTCAATAAAATTATCAGTGGCAGTTTCGTAATTTTTGTGAAATGTATAATTCAAAAATGTAAATTGGTCAATTAATGGACCGGGAGGGAGCCGCATTTTTTCTTTGTCCTTAATGGTAAATATTTGTTCAATTTTGTCCTTATGGATCAAGAACCCATATAATTATATAAATTGACTGCATGAAATGACATCTTTGCCCTTAATTTTTTGTTTCTCTAATCTCTCTCTCTTTCTTCCTCTCTCTCTCCCGTTCGCGACTTTCTCCTCTCTCTCCTCATTGTTGCCGGTGCTGCCACCACGACCGGTCACCCCCGAAAGTCACCGCCCCCACCAAAGGTAGCGGCGAGTTCCGACGACCCTCCCCACCCGGTTTCAGACGAAACCTTGCTGGAATAAAGCCGCACGCATGGCCGAAAGTTGTTGTAATCTTCAAGGTTTTGGTTTGCTCATCTCCGGCCACCTCCAACCTTCAAAATCCATTGGTATTTGAAGCCCTCAATCCCAGAAACCTCGTTGTGTCTTCGGATTTCAATTTTGACCACCGTAGGCGGCGGATCGAAGTCGGGAAGTTTTAGATTTCGGAAACTTCCGACGTCGATATCTCACGATCTAATTCGAATCTCACCTTGAGATAGTTACAAAACTTGTTGGGTTTGTTGTAATAAACACGATGACATAAATTTCGAAGAAATAGGAGAAAGTTAAAGGCGCCGACCGGCCATAGTGGTGGCCGGCAACAGTGAGGACAGAGAGAGAGATACCAAACAAAAAAAATTTGTTAAGGGCAAAAAAGAGATTTTACTCTCTGGTACACTAAAATCGAAGTACAAAACAGCCGCTCCCCTGAATTTGGCTATAATTGTTAATTTGCATATCAAACTTGTAATTGCTGAAATTGACTCCTTAAACTTAGCCAAAATTGTCAATTTACACCCCCTTTGTTAATCCTAACTTTTTCCATCCAAATGGGACAATATAATCATTTTTGGTCACATTTAAAAAATAATAATTTGTTTGTTTTAAAACAAATATATATTTAAAAAATTTCTTTCTCTAGAAAAAGTATGCTTGAAATCAAATTCTTAACTTATCATGAATTATTTCTTATAAAAAAAATTTATCATAAATTATTTATTTTAATTTTTTTGCATGAATTTTTTTTTCTTAGTATAGAAATTATCTTTATCAACACCCACCATTTTTTTAGGAGAGGAATTTTTTTTTAAAGAACTAAATTGAATACACCCTCTAAATACGATTACAATCGTAAAGAAAGACATCCAAAAGAAAGTCTAGAGCATGAGAGAACCCGTTGGAATGAGTGTCCAACTCGAAATAGAAATTGGCAAGTCTATGTGGGGAGCGGCTGTTGTGTGCCGTGATTATATTGTACCGTGGACGGAGTTGATGGTCAACTCCGTTATATTGGACTTTTCTCTCTTTCATCTCTCTTCGCCACAACCAATATCACTGCTCAAAGTTCCTTTTTTACCCTCACCACTACCATCAAACTCATGTGCACCGATCCTTCTCTCTCTTCCAAAAAAATTGATTTGTATGGTTTTTGAACCCATATCTGATGGCTTCCATGGCTTCCTTCCAATCCATGATTCATATTTTCGTGCGCATGAGATAGATTTGGTGGTTTTAAAAATGGGTCAGTTCTGAAAGTATTGTATTTGAATTGGATCTTTGAAGATTATGGCAAATAGATGCGATTCAAGAAAAAGATCGGTGCCTAGATCGGATTAGAAAGTGGGACGCCTCAACGGCGTCAACATCGGCAGCTAGAGAAACTTTCTTTTTGCGTCTGCCATTATCTCTCTATCTCATGCATATCTCTGGGTTTCATCAATCTGATATCATTAATCTGATCTGGGTTTCTGGGTTCCAAATTGATGATGCATCGACTAGAGTCAATCTGATATCAAGTCTGCATTTTTCCCCCCTCTCTCAGATTGATGATATTAGAAACCCAGGTTAGCTATACCCATGCGACTAGAGAAAATTATTTTATCCGATTGATGATATCAATAAAGCCTGGAATCGAGATATCAATCATATGATATCAATCACTTTTACGATTATTACATGATTCCTGGAATCGAGAGTATTTTGATTCGGAGGTTGAATGAGTCATGATGTTTTTGATCTGGGTAAGGAAGAGGAGAGATGAAAGAGAGAAAATGTATTAGGGGCAATCTGGAGTTTTTACTAGATGATCAATTTTTTTTTAAATATAGATTTTCTTTCGAATAGGGATTTCTTTCGAATATTCAAAGATTTTTGTACTAAGGATTTGGAATTCCCTGCAGAACTAAGGATTTTTGTACGCCAACTAATAAGCTTTTTTGTTAATCTCTCCTTCAAATATTCAAAGATGGCAGACTACGATCGTTCAATGAGAATAGGTAGCCCTAAGTACTTCTCATGTTCCTCAACGCATGGAACTCCAAGAATACTAGACAAGCGTGACTTCGCTTCACTGCAGACATTGTTGTACGTTGAACACCACACTACTCTTCGATCTGTAAATTAATCTTCTGTCCAGAGGCTCTCTCATAGACATTAAGAATATGACGAACACGATGGCATTCTCTTTCAGTAGCTTCCCCAAACAAGAAACTGCCATCGGCAAAATGATGGACAACTGGGGCACCAGGGTACATCACTAATCCCTTCATCGAACCTTGATTAATAGACTTCGTGAACAAAGATGATAACCCTTCAGCACTAAGAATGAATAGATAAGGGGATAGAGGATCCCCTTGGCGTATACCCCTTGTGGGTACAATATACCCCTCCGGCTCTCCATTAATAAGAATGGAATAACTCACTAACTTAACAGAGCACAAAACTACATCAATATAATCCATCTTCGAGCAAACTCCATCTTAGACAAAATGGCTTCCATAAACGCCCATTCCAACCGATCATATGATTTTCTTTTTTATACGGAAAATAGTAAAACAAATTACAAGGAGAAGCCTCTAAGGCTTCCCGAACTAAAATTATGAAAGTTAAAAGCACTAAGAGCCGAGAGAGGCAAACATCGATTCCAAATTTGACTGGAACTTAGGGTGTGACCAAACTTTGCCAAGCTATCAGCAGTGAAGTTAGATTCGCGAAGGATGCATGTGAGTGTAAGAGATTTCTTCAAAACAGGATGAGAGCCATTTGATGTCTTCCACAATCTTCTTGACAACAATTATAAGTTCGGGTTTAGACATCTAACTAATATCATTCAGTCATCATTTCTTTTATTAATTAAAAAATTATTTATAGGTATGGCAGATCCAAAACGAAAAATCAAATTGGTTAATGAAAAATGTAATGTTGCCTAATTGAAAACTCAAAATAGGTCAGTTTAAAAATTATTATATGGGAAAAAAGTTAAAATGATACCTGAACTATACCTCTATCTTATCGATGGTACCTGAACTTTAATTTTTGTCACAAACGGTACCTGAACTTTTCGATTTCGTCTAAAGTGGTACTTAAGGCCACATTCGGTAAATAAAAATTACCAAAGGTACCACTTTAGATGAAATCGAAAAGTTCAGGTACCGTTTGTGACAAAAAGTTCAGGTACCACTTTAGACGAAATCGAAAAGTTCAGGTACCACTTTAGACGAAACTGAAAAGTTCAGGTACCGTTTATGACAAAAAATAAAGTTCAGGTACCACTTTAAACAAAATCGAAAAGTTCAGGTACCATTTGTGACAAAAAATGAAGTTCAGGTACCATCGATAAGATTGAGGTATAGTTCAGGTAACATTCATGATAATAACTCTTATTATATCCATAAAATAGGAGTAAAAACCATTATTATACCCAATGGGGATGGTCTAGTGGAACTAGGCTTGCAGGTTGGGCGAATGTGAGCTGGATACTTTATGAGGTCCAACATTCAATCATCCACTTGTGGAAAACACTCATCGGAGGGAGCTTTACCGTATACAGTCCCGGCTTTGAGTGGTAGCACACTTTGCCACCATTTTTCGACCAAACAATTGATGGCTCCAGAAAATCTATTACAACATGAGCACTTGGATCATAAATATCTTTACAGCCAACAAAAATAACTGGAAAAAATAAGTGATAATCAAATTCTCTAGCAAGCCAAAACTAGATGATACATATTAATACAGAACCCCCTTGCCAAATTCCAAAATTAGCTCATACTACACTAAGACGGTCAAACAGTCTTGCCCATAACTCGTGCATTACTCGATCCTAGAACCAAAGACGATCTTTTAGTTATATGACCTGTGGGACAAAAATAAAATCAAAGGTATCCCATACCAATGTTTGACAAAGTAAGAAAACACAGTATTATGGCACAACAAAAAAGTCTGCTGCAAAAATAAGTAAGCTGATGAGAAGGAAAAGACCATCTATTGCATGAATATTCCTCACCTTGTACGTACATGTCCAATGTGATCGCAACTTTCATACCCATGAACCACCCTCAAATGATGACTTGTACAAAGATTGTTAAAATCTAGTGTCTTCCTTCAAAACAGCTAAACCTTTTAACCTGTTTCAAAACTATTCTTCAATAACATAACAAATTAAACACAGAGAGAGAGAGAGAGAGAGAGAGAGAGAGACGGAAAATAGGAGGACCGCATGTAATTGAAGTATAGGTTGCTTACCGAATGATCATTCAACTATAATAGCTACTGCATGCTCCAATAACGAAATCACTAACAATGTCCTCATCATGACTATGATTTATTTTTACATATCACCCGAAATGTACTTCTTTTCTAGTCTTAGAGATCAATCGTATTTTTAAGTTCTTACCCTGTACTCACAGCAAATCATATATACCTTTATAAAGAAATATATCTATCCCGTTTTATAGCTAAAAAGAGATAGTGCACGATAAAGGAAGAAAGAAAAAGAGACAAATTGCCTTGATTCATCAGAGATTCGAATGTGAGAGAGCATATATTCTGTGGTTAACAATCCGTTCCAAAATGCACAAAATGAAATTTAGAGCCGTATTTGTAATAATGTAAAATAAAACTAAATTTTAGCAAAAAATTGCAGCCCAAAGATGGAAGAAACTCATGATCAATTCAAAAACTGAACAGGTAACTACATAGTTGTTAAGTTAATGAGGAAAACTAAACAGATGTCAAAAAGGAAGGGCTGAATCAATTTAGAGAGAGAGGAGCAACACAGATATTACCAATGGTTGACCACCAATGAATTCAGGCTATCCTACAACCAAATAGCAGGGAAGACAACAACCAATCCCTCAAAGACAAAACAACATACAGACCAAAACCACACAACGACAATCAGTATAGTTGACGTCACCATTGATGACGTCCCCCTTTGCATCCTTGATGACGTCCCCCTTTACATCCTTGATGACGTCCACCCTTACGCCCTTGGTGGTGTCCCCGCTTACGCCCTTGGTGACGTCACCGCTTACGCCCTTGGTGAAGTCACCGCTTACGCTCTCGGTTACGTCCCCGTTTACGCCCTTGGTGAAGTCACCGCTTACTTCTTTGGTGAGGTCACCGCTTACAGTCTCGGTGACGTCCCCGCTTACGCCCTTGGTGAAGTCACCGCTTATGCCCTTGGTGAAGTCACCACTTACACCCTTTGTGACGTCACCTTGTTCACCCAGATTGATGTCACCGCCTGATATGTTACCGCCAGATATATTAACGCCTGATCCACTATGGTTGTCATTACTACCTGATCCACCATGGTTGACGTTACCATTGCAAGACATCTTTGAATTTTTGTAGCTAGCTAGTTGAGACTTGTTCTTTAGTTGTTCTTTGATGTGCTTAACTAAAGAAAATTAGTAGTAGTAGTAGTAGTAGTAGTAGTAGTGATGGCTTGATGGGTTTTAAAGGACAATATACAAATATATAGTGTTGAGGCTACAAAGTGGTTGGGTTTTGTCTCATATTATTTAATTTACTAATAGCTTAATGTTTTATTATTGAATTTCATTTCTTGCTTTAAAAGTCTCAATTGGAGTATCAAATTCTCCATCAAAGTTCACACTCTCTATCAGCATATATATCCGAACTGAATCTTAGAATTTTTCTTTTCTTTATGCTCTTAAGTTTGACACTCATTCAATAGCTCACATAATAGGCATACTGTTTAGATTATGTATATCTAGTAAAATATTCTGAAATGGCTTAACATTTTATGTATTTTGCAAAATATTTGTATAGATAAAATGTGCATCTTAGCCTTAGAATTTGCTCCCAACCTAAAAATAATAATATTCATGGTGTTAGGAGATCTAACCCGATATATTCTTGTGTGGGTTTGGGGAGAGACCATATTTACCCATGGGCCATGGCTGTATTTGACCAGAGTTGTTTTTAACGAAATTTCTATTTGATAAAAAGAAAAAAATTCCCTCCTCTCCTGTTTTGTTGATGTCCTTTTCATAAAAAAAAACTACCCAAAATTCTTCAAAGAATCAAGCTTTTGGGAGACAGAAGCATGTCCATGCCACCGTGTTTTCGGGTTTCTTCCAACAACGACTTAGAGGAATAGCGACACGCGGTTTCTGAGGCGAAGCTATTGATGGGTATGGATTGTGATTCAGATTGTTGGGACTGGAATTGAGATGCTAGTGATGATAACGGCTCTGATGCTCTATATTCATGGTGAATTGTGATTCAGGTTACTCTTTTTCCTTTTGTCATTTTGGTTGGTTGGAAATCAAAACGGATATGAATGGGTGAAGAATCAGAACATTTGGGAATCGGGCTTTGCAAAATTCTAATAAAGTAATTGGAGATGGATCCGCTCCTATACCATGATAATGACTGAGATCCGCTCCTCACATTTCCCTCCTCACTTTTCCTCACCAACTCATCTTAACCATCCATTTCAAATTTAACGGTCAAGATTTGTTTTACTTTTTTGGCTAAATTTAATCCAAAACCCTAAACCGAAACTCTATACCCTAAACCCTAAACCCTAAACTCCAAACCTCAAACCCCAAACCCCAAACCCTAAACCCCATCCCAAACCCTAAACCCCATACCCTAAACCCTAGGGGTATGGGTTTAGGGTTTTGGATTAAATTTTAGCAAAAACAAAGTAAAACAAATCTTGACCGTTAAATTTGAAATGGATGGCTAAGATGAGTTGATGAGAAAAGGTGAGGAGAGGATCTAAGTCCCCATGATAAAGTAATCTGAGCGTCACAACCAAAATCAATTGGCAATGATTGGAGAGGCCCAAATCCTTATAAACACATTTGCAAGGTCTTTATTCTCCAATGTGGGACAACACTCCACATTCTCACACGCCCCTACACATGTAGCGAATTTTCAAGCCATATACGTGGACAATTTATATTGGGTGATGTGGAGCACGTGTGACAACTTGGCTTCACATGTGGGCGAACCTGCAGCTCTGATACCATATTAAACAGTGACAAGCTTCTGTGTCCCACTACTGTACCGATATTGTTCCAACTTAACCACATATTAGGTATTATGTTTTATCACAAAAGGCCTCGGTACAATTGGGAGTAGCTCACCCACTTATAAGTTATATTTTCATCCGTCACTTTTCTGATGTGGCATCTCCACTCTCCAACACGCCCCCTGACGTGCAACTTAACTGATTTAGGTATGCACGTGCAACCAATTAACAAACCAATTCTCACATCGGAAACTAGGACAAATTTAAATACCGAGATGATTCTGGTTTAATTCAACGACCCACTCGAGTCCAATGACAACGACAACGTGATTGGAGATGGACCCGCTTTGATACCATGTTAAACAGCGACAAGCGTGGCCCACTACTGCACCGATATTTTCCCAACTTAACCACATATTAGGTGTTGGGTTTTATCACAAAAGGTCTCGGTACAATTGAGAGTAAGCCACCCACTTATAAGTTATATTTTCTTTTGTCACTTCTCTGATATGTGATCTCCATTCTCCAACACAACATATGCTATTTTCTTTCACCGATAGTGAGAGAGGGAAAGAGAGAGGCTTATTATTATGCCCTTGAGGTTGATGATGGTCTTGTTAGCTTTGTTATTGTGGTAGAGAATGGTATGTGCAAGCTTAGGTACATAATGTAACGACGCGTATCTAAAGTAAGTTAATAAATAAATTTTATTTGGAATTTACGATAATTCGAGAAAGTTTTTAATTTTGGAAGTAAGTTTAGAGGGCTTTCGGGATGACTTTTTGTTTCGTTCAGAAATTGGAAAAACTTTTTTCACGGAAGTTGTAGAGCGCGTTAAACCAAGTTCGTAGACATAAAATACTCTTAAAACGGAGTTCATATGAAGAAATTATGGTTCGCGAAAGTCGGATTTTTATTTTTGGAATGAATTATTTAGGAAACTTCCGGAATGGGAAGTTTCCGTTTGAAGAAACTCTTTCTCTCTCCTCTCCCCCGCGTCATTTTCTCTCTCCCCGCATCAGTTTTTCCAGCCGGTTTTGACCAGCGATTTCACGCTGGTCCGGCCACCTCAGTCCGTGAAACCAGTCCCAAATTCTTCATCTCTTCCTCCTCTTCAATTCTATACCCGTTACATTCCACAAATCTAGTTGTAGGAGGAGAAATCACAAGAGGAAAATGCCCGAAAACGAGTCGAACTGCCCTTCTTGCTGGCCCCGATTCTGGCTGTTTCGGCCGAGACCGCCCTTTGCACTTTGAAGCACTCCTCCACACGAACTCAGCGCTACCGGTCTCACCCTCATTGATTGTCGGACAAAGGAGAAACGAACGGTCAAATTTTCAGCCACCCGGAGCTTTCGAGGCCGATTCCAGCCAATCCATTCGATCTAGAGTTCGTGGCAGGTATGAAAGTTGATCATTATGCTATTGTGAATGTTGTGGTAAAATTTGGTGACCATCGGAGATGGTTGAGTGGCAGCGCGTGGGGCCCATGCGCATTCGCTTGTAGAGGTACGTTCGGCCTCCGATGGTGGTACATTTTGGCCCATTGGCTTATGTTTTTCGTTACGAGCATAACAATATATGGTTTGTAACAATTACCGATGTTTGGGATTTATTATTTTCGATTTGTTTTTCGTACAAGTTATGATTTACATTAATGAGTGACCGTTGTATGGCCACCGAATTTGATTAGAATGTTAACATATTAATTTTGAGATTATTGTGCGGTTGGATCTTTGGAATTAGGCCAATTGGTTAATTAGAGTATAATTACAATTGGTAAGTTCGAATAAATTAGTTTACGTTCGTTCGATTTATCGAACCGCGATAATCCGACCGTTGGAAACGTCGCAGAATATTTTGGATGATTAACTGTGTCGAAGAGTAATTTATTTGAGGAGTTCGGATTTCAGAATTCATTGTTAGATTTAGGGAAACGAGAATTCCCGATGGAAACCCTAATAGGGTTAATTCGTTAATTTTTCTAATTAATCGCTCGTCCGTCGAAATAATCTGTAGCATAACTCGTTTTGTTCAAGAGGATGAGTCGAGCCACCGAACGAGGAGGTTTGTGCTAGGCATGAGGCTTAGCCGAAAATCTGTGAGTGGACTTTTTTTTCAAATTAAATGTGCATGCAATTCTATTTTTTCGAAATAATTATTTCCTCGTATTTAATTTTTGTTTATCATATTTGATTTACGAATAATAAGTCTCGAGCATGGATTTGATTCTCATATTTCGATTTCAAATTTTATCGGATTTCTTGTCTATGTCAACTTTACCATTTCTAAACATTGGCTCGAGACTTGGATTATTGATCCTTTACGAGAATTATGCCTTGTGACGATTTTGTTCCCTTCAGCGAGAAATTATTTTCACATCTTACTATAAATTATTTGAGATCCATGATTTATACTTGCATATCTCGAGCATGAGTTTTATCTTTCCACATGTGATACTTGATTTTATGAATTCTAATTATACGGAGTTACTTTCTCGGATTCTTGAGGCTCGAGATATTATTGGTTGAGAACATTCGGGGAAAGTATTTATTTGAGGCTTGATAGATTTTATCTAGATATTTGAGAAAAATATAATTCTCTTGAGCTATATTTTCCCTTGGTGGGAGATTTGTGAAAAAGCCTCGATGTTTTATGAGTTGGTATTGGGGAGAGTCTTCGATGGTTTTATGTATTTATTTTCACCACCATAGTGTTACCCATAGCTGCATGCATGCTTGTCTTCCGCCTTCGTGGCGAGGGGTGCACCCCTAGAGTCCCTCCGTCTCTGTGACGAGGTGAGTCATGTCTTTGTGATAAGCTCGCCGATGCCCAATGTCCACTTTGCCTCTGTGGCGAGAGGATACGTACGGGAGAGTTTTCGTTAGTCTTGTTGAAGGAGTTGTGTCCTAAAACAATCATTTTGATGTAATTATTATTGTAATTATTATTAATCAAAAGGGCAAGTTTATTGTTCATTGCATATTTTTAATATTTGATTGAACAAGGTCCAAGGAATATGAGTTAAAGAGAAAGTAATCTAAGGAGTTAGATGTGTGAGACCTTTACTCTTTTACACTCATATCCTAAAAGGTTCCTAGTCATAGGATTATCATTTGGACATTGATAACCCGGAAAGACTAGCACATATTATGTATGCTCAATAGGGAGGATGACAAGTCTCTAGTCATTCGTGTGGAGACACTAATACAAGTATGTGGGTGCTCTTGTCTTTAAGAGTACACTGAACGCGGTCACTAGAGTTCTTGTATGCATGGAGTTTTACTTACATGTCAAACTTGAACTCTAAATTGCAATAATACAAATTAGTCCTTTGACCTGAGGCACCATGGTTGTCTTATGAGTAAATGGATTAACTCTTGATGATGCAATAAATATTATTTCGCTTAACGGATATGATCAATGCATTCATTGGAGTAATCAATTTGCTCATAGAGACATGTGAGTGTACAATAAGGAATCTCTATCCTTGAGTAAAAGAGGAGTATGTTCAAAGATGTGATTCAGTTAGTCTTTGGCCAAAGCACTGAATAAGATTAGAAAAAGAGTTTCTAATTATATTCTCAGAATCACATAAGAATAGAAATCATATTAGGGGATTGACATAGCAATTCCATGCCCCGATGATATGATTATGAACATCGTATTAGAGAAGGACCGTATTGTATTGTAATTCCAATTGAATAGGTTCTTTACTATTCTATATTAACTTGGGTAGTCATGATATGTTGCAAGACGTCACTCATGATTTGTGAAGTCCCCGAGGATTGATCAATATTTATAATCCTAATTCAAAGGGAGAATCAAAAGGGAGTTTTGATTCGTAAACAAAATAGAATAGTTCTACAAACTTCACTGCCTCGTTAATTAGAACCTAAGAGATCGCACACCATATAAGTGGATCATTGAGATAGTATATGAAGAAGATTAAACAAGAGTTGGTTATGACTAAATAATTAATTAGATTAATTATTTAGACGTAATTAAAGTTCTCAGGTAAAACTGAAGCTATTGGGTCTAAACGATTGTCGAGCCTTTTAGGTGTGGGCTTGGGCTTCACCAAGTAAGACTTAGCAAAAGCCCAAGGCCCAAATTATTAGCCCAAGAGCATAACTATGGCAGCCATGTGTGATAAGATAATTAATATGTCACCATTAATTAATTATTAGAAAAGGTTTCTAACTATTTAATAATATGGATGACTATATAATTGATTAATGCATTTTGATGCATTACGTTTGACATACATTGAAAGAGAACAGCTCTCTCTCACTTACACACATGATTAAGGGCTGTCATACATAGAAAGGAAGAACACTTGCATACTTCTTTCTTTCTATCATCTTTCTTCATCTCACATCCACTTAGGTGAAGATCCTTAGAGGCCATATATTTTTGTGGCTTTCTTGATACATCAAGGAGAAAAATTCCAGCACAAGAAGGTGTTCAAGGAGTTGACATTCCAAGGTGCTTCAAGGTGGAGGAAATATCTTCAAGAAGAAATCAAGGAGAGGAACTTTGGTGGTTCACTTGGATCGGATTAAATTCACGCTTCAAGGGTGAGTAGAACAAGAACTCCCTCTTTGATTATTCTTGATAATTATGCTATGTTTATATGTATCATAAATAAGCCAAGATCACAAGGGACATGGAATGGATTTTATGGTTAATTAGTAGTTTAATAGTTAAACTAATTCCGCACTAAATAAAAAGTTTTGAAAACCATCCATTCCTTCAATTGGTATCAGAGCCATTGGCTTAATTTTGATATGTTATAAACATGGCTAAGTATTTTGGTTGAAGTGATTTTATTAAGCTTAGGGTGATATGCAATTTAGATCATAAAATTTGCCTTAGCATAAAAGTTATGAAGCATGTGATGTAAGGTAGATTTTATGCTGGAAAAAGTTTCTAGAAATTGCATATAGGAAATGGTTCAAGTTTATGAAACTTTGATGCATATGAGATATGTGTTAAGAGCTCCTATATGTTTCTTAATTAAGATGTTAAGCATAGAAACATGTTAGGATAAATATACTTTTGGGTATGCATGATTTTTGGCTTGAAAAATAAAGGAAACAAGTGTTCAATGGAAGAACACAAATCTGGAATTTTATTTCCAGATTTGGAACATGTTTAAGCTAGTTATGAACTAGCCAATTTTTATGTTATTTTCTTTATTTTGATTCATAAAGTCTAGGATTGATGCCTACCTAATTGTTTGTGATGATATAAAATAAATTTCATATTTTTCCACTCATCAAAAGTTGATGATTAAAAATTTGGATAATCATTTCAATATTTTCCATTCACCAAAAGTTGGTGATTAAATATGTAAGTCATCATTCATAATTTTTCACTCATCAAAAGTTGATGATAAAATTATAAGAAATTATTTCCATATTTTCCACTCACCAAAAGTTGGTGATAAAATACAAAAGTGATAATTCATAATTTTTCCACTCACCAAAAGTTGGTGATAAATAATGAATAGGATAAATCACTATCCCTAATTAATTCACCAAAAGTTGGTGATATCTATTCTTTGATGAAAGGTGTAAGACACCATCCCTTAAATCATTCAATCACTTTACTTATTTTAAATTAAAGTAATTTAGTGATTAATCTAATGTGATTAGTTTAATTATGCTTGTTTAATTAACCTAATTAATCTTGGTTAATTAAAGGATGATTATGGACTAAGGCCTAATATAATTGAGCATGAGATTGGCCGACTATTCATTGTGAATGAATGTGGTTATGTAATTAAAGTAGTTAATTCATTTGGGTTATGTAATTATTTCATTTGGTTGTGTAACTAAGTAGTTTAATTTATTCAAGTTTGATTAAATTAAAAGGGAGCTTGTATGCCCCTTATCCACTCTTGTAATCGAAGATGGAGGCACTTAAGGATGATCCAAGAAGTTCGAAATCATCTAGCCTTGAAAGGAGTTCAAGTGCAAAGTGTAATAGATTAGTGATAGTTTTTCATTAATTTAGCTTAGTTACTTAATTTCCGTAATTGTTACGCGTAATTAAAATCAACCACCCAAACATGACCTAGATCCAACATGTTGGCTCATGATTGGATCAAACTACAAGTCCATAATCATCTTATATGACCTAATATAATTGCATATCCATTACACTTGATTAAGTAATTTTATACTTCTCTTGATTTCATTGAAAATTGTTTTTGATGAAATCAAATTGTTTTTCCGAAAATAATTAGTGGGAGTATCTTTAAATTTTTAATCAAGTATAATGAATTAGTGATCGTATTAGGATCAAAGCAAATGCAATGTGATTGTTAATAATATGATTATAAAAGATGAGACCGTAAAACTCCCTCAAATTGATATTAAGTTGAAAACGAAGAAAGTATTATGAATATTTCTTTGTGGCCTTCCATCATTGTAATCTCTTATTAGGGGTTCTTGCTTGTGGATATCATCCGACCGGGGGTATTCCTTGCTCAGAGCGTCGAAAAGAGGTTATTCAACATTTGATGTTGTACGGTAGGGGACAATTATTGGTCAATATTCTATTATGATGAGATTTAATTTTGGATCCCTATACTTGCATGAGATGATGGGCATAACTTAACTAGAGTGAGTTGTCAATATCCTATTATGGCGAGACTTACTTACTCTAGAGGCCGAAGTTATGGATATTCACATTTGATGTGATTGGATAAGAGTATCCTCTCATGAAAATTAAATTGACCTATAGTTCTATTATGATGCGGTTGGTTTAATGGAAATGAGTCTTCCATACTCACTAAGAGTTTCCAATATAAACTCTCGAATTCTTTGAGGGATGAAGAATTTGCCAAAAATAGTGAGAGGTACCATTTGATTCTTAAGACCCGAATCTCATGGTTATACAATCAATCTAACTCGCTTTGTTTTATGTTATATAGATTGCAATATGTCGGGACATCCTATCACCAAAATTCTTAACGAGAACCGTCTTGAGGGCCCAAACTTCAATGAGTGGCTCCGTAATCTAAAAATTGTATTGACATTCGATAAGATCGTTTATGTCTTACAAAATGCACCCCCTCACACTCCTTTGGCTGCAAATGCAACCAATGCGCAACGTGTTGCGTATCAAAAACACAAGGATGACGACACACAAGCTAAATGTGTTATGCTTGCATCCCCACAGCTTCAGAAGCAACATGAGAACATGGATAGCGCTTCTGCTATTTTGCTCCATCTCACTGAATTGTTTGGTGAGAGGAATAGAAACGTGCGGTTCTGTGTCGTCAATGATATTGTAAGGACAAAACAAGTAAGGGGTGTGCCTGTGCATCAACATGGGCTCAAAATGATACGTCTTATTGAGCAAATTCAAGACCTAGGTTTTGCTATTGATGCGGAGCTAGCTCAGGATCTTCTCTTATCCTCCCTAGATGATTCATTTTCTCAGTTCATAATGAACTACAATATGCAGCAAATGAATCATACTCTTGCTGAACTTCTCAATATGCTGGTAACAGCTGAGAAGCAGATCAAGAAAGAGAGTGGGAGTGTGGCCATTGCCATTGCATCTTCATCCAAGTCCAAGTCGAAAGGCAAGGGCAAAGGGAAGAAGAAACAAGTGGTAAAGCCTAAGGGAGGAATCCAGAAGAAGAAGAAGAAGGAACAAAAGGAACCAAAAGGTGTTTGTTTCTTTTGCAACAAGGAAGGGCACTGGAAGAGGAACTGCAAGGCTTACCTTGCATCCTTGAAGAAAAATAAGTCTTCAGAAGCAGGTATGATCAATGTGATTGAATCAGTATTAACAGTTAATAATATTTCCACCTGGATATTGGATTCAGGAGCATCTCACCATGTTTGCACTTCATTGCAGGAACTAGTGGGAGCAAGGAAGCTTAAAGCTGGAGAGATCCCTCTACGTGTGGGAAATGGCACAAGGGTTGACGCCAAGGCCGTGGGGACTTATCTCTTGAAGCTACCATCCGGAGAAACATTAGAGTTAAAGAATTGTCTTTATCTTCCTGTTTGTATAAAGAACCTTATCTCCGTATCCATGCTTTTGAAGGATGGTTATAGAGTAGTATTTGATAAACTAAGTGGTTCTGTATTTATGAACAAACGCATGATATGTCATGCTAATGTTAATGATGGTCTTTTTCCTTTATTTTTGGATGCTAGTATTAACTGTGTGAAGAAAGATGCTTTGGGATCTAAGAGATCCCGAGAAACGGTTAACCCCATTAAGATGTGGCACCTAAAACTTGGTCACATTAGCCAAGATAGAATTCACAAGTTATCCAAAGATGGATATCTTGAGTCATTAGGATCTGATCCTATGCCTACTTGTGAGTCTTGTCTAAAAGGCAAAATGACCAAGACTCCTTTTGGTGGACAAAGAACAAGAGTTACCGAACTCTTAGGCCTAATACATACTGATGTATGTGGTCCTATGTCCACTATTAGTAGAGGTGGATTCTCATACTTCATAACCTTTACCGATGATTACTCTCGATTTGGTTATGTGTATCTTATGAAGAACAAATCTGAAGCCTTTGAAAAGTTCAAAGAATTTAAGAATGAAGTTGAGAAACAAACCGGCAAGAGTATTAAAGCCCTTAGATCCGATCGAGGAGGTGAATACTTAAGTAATGAGTTTATTGATTATCTCAAACAAGAAGGCATTGTTTCTTCATTGGCTCCTCCTGGAACGCCACAACTAAATGGTGTCTATGAAAGGAGAAATCGAACTTTGTTAGACATGGTTCGTTCCATGATGAGCTATACTGATTTACCTATATCCTTTTGGGGATATGCACTTCAAACAGCAATTTATTTGTTAAATAAAGTGCCTTCCAAATCCGTTCCACTTACACCATATGAGATGTGGCATGGGAAGAAACCAAGTCTAAATCATATTAAGATTTGGGGTTGTCCAGCTTATGTAAAAATGCTAGAAGCAGGCAAGCTTGAAGCTAGATCAAGCAAGTGTTTATTTGTGGGGTATCCTAAAAATAGTTTGGGATATTATTTCTATCAACCTGAAGAACAAAAGGTGTTTGTCAGCAGGTATGCAACTTTCCTTGAAAGAGACTACGTCCTTGATAGGAATGTTGAGCAAACGGTAGAACTCAAGGAAGTGTCCAAAACGCCACAAGATAACACTTCATTGCTCGATGACCAAATTCCTGAACCAACTGTAGCACAAACTCCAAGAAGATCAAGTCGGATCCGGATACCTCCCATAAGGTATGGCTTGCGTCATGAAAGCCTTGGAGAGTTAAATCTTCTTGGTGACAATGAAAGCTTGCATGATCCTTCTACATATAATGAGGCAATGTCAGACATTGACTCAAAGAAATGGCATGAAGCCATGGAATCCGAGATTGACTCTATGTATACCAATCAAGTCTGGACTCTCGTTGACCCTCCACCTGGTATTAGACCAATTGGAAACAAATGGGTCTTCAAGAGGAAGATAGGCTCAGATGGTAAAATAGAAACCTACAAAGCTAGGTTAGTGGCAAAGGGCTATAAGCAAAGAGAGGGCATTGACTATGAAGATACGTTCTCTCCTGTTGCCATGGTTAAATCTATTCGGATATTACTTGCAATAGCTGCTCACTATGATTATGAGATATGGCAAATGGACGTAAAGACTGCCTTTCTGAATGGCAACCTCGAGGAAGATCTATATATGGATCAACCTGAAGGCTTTGTGTCCAAAGATAACATTCATAAAGTGTGCAAGCTTAATAGGTCTATCTATGGACTTAAGCAAGCTTCAAGGAGTTGGAACATCCGTTTTGATGATGCAGTCAAATCGTTTGGTTTCACACAAAACATGGATGAACCATGTGTTTACAAGAAGGTTAGTGGGAGTGTTGTTGTGTTCCTCGTACTTTATGTGGATGATATCCTACTTATTGGGAATGATGTAGGAATGTTATCTTCAGTCAAAGTATGGTTATCTAAGACCTTCCTTATGAAGGATCTTGGAGAAGCTTCATATGTACTAGGGATAAAAATCTATAGAGATAGATCTAGAAGGTTAATTGGATTATCCCAATCCTTGTACATAGATAAAGTGTTGAATAGATTTCACATGGAAAATTCTAAGAAGGGTTTTCTACCTGTCAGACATGGTATTCACCTTTCTAAGGAAATGAGCCCACAAACAATTGAGGAAGTGCAGAAGATGAGTAAGATCCCATATGCATCTGCAATAGGGAGCCTCATGTATGCGATGCTATGCACTAGACCTGATATCAGTTATGGTGTAAGTATAACTAGTCGATATCAGTCCAATCCAGGAATAGAACACTGGAGTGCTGTTAAGAATATCCTTAAGTACTTGAGAAGAACTAAGGATTTATTCCTCGTTTATGGAGGAGGTGATTTGCAATCAGAGTTGCAAGTGGAAGCATACACAGATTCAGATTTTCAATCTGATGTGAATGACAGTAAATCCACATCAGGATTTGTCTTCACCCTGAATGGAGGTGCAGTAAGCTGGAGATCTCGCAAGCAAAGTGTTACTGCAGATTCCACTACTGAGGCAGAATATATTGCAGCTGCAGAGGCTGCCAAGGAAGCAGTTTGGATGAAGAAGTTCATAACTGAACTTGATGTTGTTCCAACCATTGAGTCACCAATTCCTCTTTTTTGTGACAACAATGGGGCAATTGCTCAAGCCAAGGAACCAAGGTCTCATCAAAAATCCAAACACATTCGAAGACGCTTTCATCTCATAAGAGAGTTTGTTAAAAGTGGAGACATTAACATTCTCAGAGTAGCATCTGTTGATAACATAGCGGATCCATTCACTAAGCCCTTGTCACAAGTTCAACTAGAACGACATCTTGAGAAGATGGGTGTACGTTTCATGGCTGATTGGGTTTAGTACAAGTGGGAGATTGAAGGAGTTGTGTCCTAAAACAATCATTTTGATGTAATTATTATTGTAATTATTATTAATCAAAAGGGCAAGTTTATTGTTCATTGCATATTTTTAATATTTGATTGAACAAGGTCCAAGGAATATGAGTTAAAGAGAAAGTAATCTAAGGAGTTAGATGTGTGAGACCTTTACTCTTTTACACTCATATCCTAAAAGGTTCCTAGTCATAGGATTATCATTTGGACATTGATAACCCGGAAAGACTAGCACATATTATGTATGCTCAATAGGGAGGATGACAAGTCTCTAGTCATTCGTGTGGAGACACTAATACAAGTATGTGGGTGCTCTTGTCTTTAAGAGTACACTGAACGCGGTCACTAGAGTTCTTGTATGGAGTTTTACTTACATGTCAAACTTGAACTCTAAATTGCAATAATACAAATTAGTCCTTTGACCTGAGGCACCATAGTTGTCTTATGAGTAAATGGATTAACTCTTGATGATGCAATAAATATTATTTCGCTTAACGGATATGATCAATGCATTCATTGGAGTAATCAATTTGCTCATAGAGACATGTGAGTGTACAATAAGGAATCTCTATCCTTGAGTAAAAGAGGAGTATGTTCAAAGATGTGATTCAGTTAGTCTTTGGCCAAAGCACTGAATAAGATTAGAAAAAGAGTTTCTAATTATATTCTCAGAATCACATAAGAATAGAAATCATATTAGGGGATTGACATAGCAATTCCATGCCCCGATGATATGATTATGAACATCGTATTAGAGAAGGACCGTATTGTATTGTAATTCCAATTGAATAGGTTCTTTACTATTCTATATTAACTTGGGTAGTCATGATATGTTGCAAGACGTCACTCATGATTTGTGAAGTCCCCGAGGATTGATCAATATTTATAATCCTAATTCAAAGGGAGAATCAAAAGGGAGTTTTGATTCGTAAACAAAATAGAATAGTTCTACAAACTTCACTGCCTCGTTAATTAGAACCTAAGAGATCGCACACCATATAAGTGGATCATTGAGATAGTATATGAAGAAGATTAAACAAGAGTTGGTTATGACTAAATAATTAATTAGATTAATTATTTAGACGTAATTAAAGTTCTCAGGTAAAACTGAAGCTATTGGGTCTAAACGATTGTCGAGCCTTTTAGGTGTGGGCTTGGGCTTCACCAAGTAAGACTTAGCAAAAGCCCAAGGCCCAAATTATTAGCCCAAGAGCATAACTATGGCAGCCATGTGTGATAAGATAATTAATATGTCACCATTAATTAATTATTAGAAAAGGTTTCTAACTATTTAATAATATGGATGACTATATAATTGATTAATGCATTTTGATGCATTACGTTTGACATACATTGAAAGAGAACAGCTCTCTCTCACTTACACACATGATTAAGGGCTGCCATACATAGAAAGGAAGAACACTTGCATACTTCTTTCTTTCTATCATCTTTCTTCATCTCACATCCACTTAGGTGAAGATCCTTAGAGGCCATATATTTTTGTGGCTTTCTTGATACATCAAGGAGAAAAATTCCAGCACAAGAAGGTGTTCAAGGAGTTGACATTCCAAGGTGCTTCAAGGTGGAGGAAATATCTTCAAGAAGAAATCAAGGAGAGGAACTTTGGTGGTTCACTTGGATCGGATTAAATTCACGCTTCAAGGGTGAGTAGAACAAGAACTCCCTCTTTGATTATTCTTGATAATTATGCTATGTTTATATGTATCATAAATAAGCCAAGATCACAAGGGACATGGAATGGATTTTATGGTTAATTAGTAGTTTAATAGTTAAACTAATTCCGCACTAAATAAAAAGTTTTGAAAACCATCCATTCCTTCACTTGTATGGTGAGATCTTCTTCTCCCCAATCTTTTTCCCCTATGTTTTTATCAGAAAAAAATTCATAAAGTTATCTTCTTTACTTAAATGATTTGCATGCATACTATTTATTTATTAAGTAATAAATGAGAAAGCATAAATTTTATTTTCCGAAAATTTATGTTTTGTCCACTCATTCTAACTTTTCTAAATGCTTTTCCCTGGGCCCTTCAGTTTAAATTGCCCAAGTTGCAGATTAGTTGAGGTCGGGCCATACCAAGCAGTCGAGGCATTAGTTCACCATTTCTTCCCTTTTTTTTTTTTTTTGAAGTCTCTTCTCTTAAATTTGTTTGTACAAAATTTCTTGTTGAGTCATTAGTATGCTCTGAATTACCAAACTAATGTTGTAAACATTTTTCAGAAGTAGTAGACTTTTGGTATTATTGTGGAAGCTTGTGATTTGTTGTGGCGAGCAAACAGGCTCAGAAGTTTGGTGGGTTTGTTGAGTTATTTTAGAAGTGTTGATTTTCGTTCGCAGGTTTTTGGGTAGTTCATCTTTAAGAGAGTTTATGCCGAATTTTCGGTAGAAATTTCCCTTAATTAAGTTGGGCCCCACAGGGCCACCTCAGATTCCAGAGTGGAATCCAGGGCGGGTCCTGTCAACTTCGTATCAGAGCATTATGTTGTTTGATTCTATAGACTTGTCTAGTCCGTATACTTTAAATACTTGATATACTTAGCATCTTCCGAGTGATGGCCCGACCACGGCGGTTTCCCATCATATACTCTTCAGTGCTAGTATTATCAGGTATGAGAAATATGCATCTAGACACTGTTTACTTCCGAGTCCTTAATCTTGATTCTTCTATTATATTATGCCTCATGGTCGTGGCTGACCTCATAGGATAAGATTTCTCCATCGATTAGGAGTAATGCGTTGAGTTGGTTTCTACGGTAGCTCCTCAAGGACAACTTTTGGAGCATGGTGGCCAGTATCCCCGAGTTTTGGTGTTGGTTCTAGTACTGGTTGTAGGCAATTTGAAGGCTCGGAATAGAAAGTTCTGTGGGTAACTTGAAACCAGCTTTGGCTTGACATTGGATGGATTGATTAAAGAAGTCTTGTGATGAAATTGTGTGCCCCAGTGTTAGTGGTATTCTTTGGGTTCAAGCGTTACTAGATTGTGGTGCTTGTTATTAGGGGACGGTAGACTCAGAGTGTTAGTATGGACAGTGACTGTGGGAGTTAGGTGATATTGGTGTGGCCAGCTGGGTCACTGAGGGATATATTTTCCTCTACTTGTTGGAGAAGTTTAATATTAGTGACATTTCAGTAGTGGAAGAGTATGGTTGTGTATCCTGTTGTTGTACCAGGTTTATCTCATGTGTGAGTGTTAGGCTTTACTATTGGTCTACTCTCTAGTACAACTTCTATCACCTTACAAGAGTTGGTCGATAAAGGTTTTATTCGACTTGTGTGAAGTTTTGGGGTGCTCATGTATTGTTTGTTAAGGAAAAACATGGTATCATGAGATTTTGCTTTGGCTATAGGAATTGAATCAGGTGACTGTGAGGAACAAGTACCCCTTACCTCGTATTGTTGACCTGTTTAGCCAATTGAGAGGTACTAAAGTGTTTTCAAAGATTAATTCGAGACATGGGTATCACCAATTGGGTATTCAGGAATTTGATATTCCCAAGACTACTTTTCGATCTCGATGTGATCACTATTTCTTTTCTTTTTTTCTAGCCGTTTAGGTATGATAGCTTACGCTTAGGGTTTTCAATTGCAATATTAGTATATTACCCTCATAAAGATTAAAAATAAACTCATATTTTTTTTACAAAAGTGCAAACAACCTAAAACGTATCAAATGAGTGTCGATTCTAGCAACATACATGTTGCTACTATGTCCTCAGAAGTGTTAGAAAGTTAAAATCAACCAACATGTCGAAGGCGCATGTGTTGGACAATATCGGACACACATCATCTGTTCGTTATATAGTTTATATACAAATACAATACGTCAAATAAAGCTGAAATGATGAATGTGGTAATCAAATAGCTAAATAATTTCTAATTTAATTTTTTTTAATCAAAATGATCCTTGAAGGAGGACCTAAAATATGGATGGTTCTTGTGAGAGCCTGAACTTCCACAAGGTGTTTCCGGCTTGAACGAATACCTGCGAAACAAAGTTTATCCGGTGTGGCACTGGATAAGACCCTCCGACGATCAAATTAGTCACAATACGAGCAGTAGGCCGATTATCAGGTAGAGAATTGTGTACCTGATTGAGAAGAGAGATGGTCTCTCCTTATATATGGGATTGAGGAAGAGGTCTTCCACAATGAATGCGTAAAGAGAATCCTAACCCAAGTCAAATTGGGAATGAGAATCCTTATTAGATTCAATGTGTAATTCTTTAGTGAGAGAAGATTCTCGGAGATATACATGAAGATATCCTTCTACAAGCCCTAGCTAAGATACGTATCAAGACGTGAATCATAAAGGATTCGTAGCTGGGCCGGGAATACTCATGTCGCCCAGCTTACGGATCACAGTTACCGGTCCGTAACCTGAACCATACGGCCCAATGAAATCATAACCTTCCTCCTACGAGAATACTGATCTCGTTCCGCCTGATCCCTTTGTGAGGTATGTGGGACAATCCGTATGCCTAAGCCCCAAGACCTACAATAGGGAATCGATGCCCGTAAGGTCGTCAGAACCGTCTTGCATGCTTTACTCGGAGACCCGGTTCCGGATGTACATTTTCATGTGCCTACAGTTCTGATTATTAACTTGCAAATCGGAATGAGAATGTTCACATTTTAATACAATGTGGATGTCCACACGTGAATGAGACTGTATATATATATATATATACAGGGCCCGTCCACTACGGAGGTCCTTACTTTTAAGGTGCAGAGATTTAATCTCAACCTTCAGATCAAATCATTTAGAGATCTGCTCTAACGGCTGAAATTAAAACGAATCTAACGACTGAGATTAAAACTCACCACCTTAAAAAGTAAGGATATCCGCACCTGAAAATCATTATACATTGCTGATATTAATCTAGATACTTTATGTTGTGTAATAGGTTGGTGGATACACAGAAGAGTACAAAGGAGACCTAACATTTGCAACCGTAAGAGAGGCCGAGCATATGGTTCCGAGCACACAACCTGCAAGAGCACTTTCAGTCATCAAAAACTTCCTGTCTTGCACACCTCTCCCTGATACTACATGATACGGCCGGACCCAGCTACTATATATATTCTCATCAGTATATACATACATATATATATATATACATACATACATATATATATATATATATACACACATACATATATATATATATACACACATACATACATATATATATATATATATATATACACATACATACACACACATATATATATATATATACATATATATATATATATATAGGGTCCGGTTCAAGGGACATATACTTTTACACATATTTTTACTCTTTTTAGTAGCCTTTAGATTTAGCTATATCCAAAGGTCCTCGTAACTTCAATATATGATGTGGATCATTTCTTGCAGTGTTTATTTTTTTTTATATGTTGGATCAGTGCATCCCTAACTTATTTGTATGTATCTTTCTATGACACATACTAAATTATTTGAATTATAACCTGTGACCATTGGATTTGTTTGAGAGCCATCCAACGGCTGCTAGGTTAAGATCACAAATTTTGAAAAATAAAAAGGACGTCTTCCTCTAAATGGGTTTATTGTTTAAGGATGTATGGAAACAATCACAATACTGAAAGTAAATAACAAGGTAAATAGCACAGGAATAGATCGTATCTTTATTGATGAATAAGTGCCTCTATATATAGAGAAACACAAAGGGTACAATCCACATCCCATTAGGACTTCTATTCAATAAGTAATCCATATGTTATACTAACTAATCTAATCCTAGGTTGACAAGGCACACACAAAGTAGGTTTCCTTCAACACTCCCCCTTGTGGTGTCAACACTAGGTGGTGCTCCTCGCATTGTCTCATTAAAAACCTTGCTAAGTAACAAAAACCCAGTGGGAGAAAAATAACCTTGGTCGAAGGGAAAAAGAGTACAACACACCCTTCACATTTGGTATAGCATGGACGCCAGACTCCCCCTGATGTCTGCGTCTCCCCCTGATTTCCACAATCATGGGAGGTCAGATAACTTAAGCAAACCAATGCTTTTCACATGCTTCTCAAATGTGGATTTAGGCAGTGACTTAGTAAATAAGTCAGCCACATTGTCCTCAGAACGGACTTGATTCACTTTAATCTTAAGGAACTTCTGCTATTGCTGATTACAAAAGAACTTAGGCGATATATGCTTGGTGTTGTCGGCTATGATGAAAGCTTGCTTCATCTGCTCAATGCAGGCAACATTATCCTCATAAATGGATGTAGGTTCATCAGTGGTTGACCTCAAACCACATGTACTTCTTATATGTGTATCAATGGACCTTAACCATATACACTCACAAATGGCTTCATGGAGAGCAATAATCTCAACATGGTTCGAAGAAGTAGCGACAAGAGTCTGCTTAGTAGACCTCCAAGATATCGCGGTGTTACCCATGGTAAAGACATAACCAGTTTGAGAACAACCTTTATATGGGTCAGAGAGATACCCAACATCAGCAAAGCCCACCAAAACATCACAAGGATTTTCGGAATAATGGGCAGCAGCACTCATGCGATCGATCGTGACATTCTGCGATCGATCGCTCGATGGCAGAAGCTCGGTACGATCGATCGTGGCATATCCTACGATCGATCGCCCGATGGCAGAAGGCACGGGTTCCTCACCCATTTTGCCATATTTTCATGCCTCTCTGTAGGGAAAGAACAAGCCCATATCAATCGTACCCTTCAAGTAACGAAAGATAGTCTTTATGCCATTCCAATGGCGTTGCGTGGGCGCAAAGCTAAATCTAGCTAACAAGTTAACAACAAATGAGATATTGGGTCTTGTACACTGTGCCTAGTACAATAATGCGATATTGCACTTAGGTACGGCACCTCAGCCTCTAAAACGTCTTCACCATCATCCCTTGGGTGAAACGGATCCTTCTTAGATCTAGACTGTGACCAATCATGGGAGTGCTAACAGGATGGACTTTATCCATATTAAATCGCCTGAGCATCCTTTCCCAAGATCTTTCATCTCAAACACGGATTTCAAGTATTCACTGGCACTTGCAAATTCGGAACTTGTTTTCACGCAGGGGCATAATTTATTGTTCACATACCCTCTTCTAATCAAGTAGTCACTTAGACAGGTATACCACATCCGTCCGGATTGTTTCAATCCATATAGTGAACGTTGCAATCTTATTGCAAACGTGCTCTGTGGTCTAGAGCCACTTGACTTGGGTAAATGAAGCCCATCCGGGACCTTCATATAAATCTTCATATCTAGATCCTCATAGATATATGTTATGACCACATTCATAAGCTGCATATTCAGTTTTTCGGAAAACTACCACTGACAAGGTAGCAGAATGTTATGACGTCCTTTACGAGAGAATATGTCTCATCGTAGTCAATTCCAGGGCGTTGTGAGAAGCCTTGCACCACAAGGCGAGCTTTATATCTCGTTCTCTCACTACGCTGTCTAACAAAGACCTATTTATATCAACAAGTTTTATTCCAGAAGGTATTGGCACTACCGGCCCAACTACCATTCTCTCTGTTAGTGAGTCCAACTCAACCTGAATCGCATCTTTCCATGTAGGTCAATCAGCTCTACGTTGACATTCACCAACGGAGCGAGGTTCAATATCATCATTCTCAATGAACTCTTGTGCACAAGCATATGCAAACACATCATCAACTGTGATGGAGTTTCTATCCCACGTCTCATGTACACTAGTGTAATTAATCGAGATCTCTAGGTTCCCACGGATAGGTCTTAGCGACAGGGCGTCCCCCGAAGATGTCTTTTGGACATAACCATAATCCGGAACGTTTTCATGGATGGATTTTGAGTATCAATGATGAGAGGGTTATTTGGTGCCATCGCAGCCCATTTCCTAGGTCGCGAATCCCTCGAACCTGGTGGCCTCCAACGCTTCCTCAGCGGAGCCACGGCCTAAGCCACATCACCACCATTACTGGCAGTGGCGCCACCAGCTGTCCCTCCCATAGGGTTAGCTGAAATAGCAACTTTGAGTCCAAGTCCTTGTTCAGGCACTTGCATCCTTGCAGGCATGTTTGCAGCTGGTATATATGATCTAGTCACTTTAGCAAGATCTGAGAAAGTGTCGAGAAGAGAATATGCGACGTTCTGAAGATCTATAACTCTACGCACACTCTTTGTGCAGTAGGGGGATCGTTATGAGACAGAGTGGGGACAGTCTACAACAATTCCAGTCGTTCCTGATTCACGTTCAGATCTCCCCCGAACGACGGGAAAAACTGTCTCATCGATGTGACAAATAGATTGCATGTTCAAGGGTTCTACATAGCGGATTATGGTTGGAGACTCAAATCCAACATAAATACGCATTCGTCTCTGAGGACCCATATTAATACGCTGTGGCGGCGTAATAGGCACATAAACAACACACCCAAATATGCGTAAGTACGATATGCTTGGCTCGTACCCAGTCACTAGCTGTAACGCAGAACATGATTGGGTGGTGATGGATCTCAGACGAATAAGCATAGCTGCATGCAATACTGCGTGCCCCCAGGCAGAGAGAGAAAGGTTGGTGCGCATTACCAACGTCCTCGTGACCATTTGTATTCTATTATTGACAATCTCTGCAAGACCATTCTGGGTATGCACATGTGAGACTAGATGCCTATCATCTATTCCATGCAGTAGTCATCGAAAGTCTTCGATGTAAACTCCCTAGCATTATCAAGCCTGATAAGTTAAAAGGGATGATCCGGGTAGTGAGCCGGCAGGCAAATCATTTATGCTAGGAGTTTAGCATAAGCAGCATAACGAATGGACAATATCATGACATGTGACCAGCATGTCGATGCATCAACCAACACCATAAAATATATAAATGGCCCGCTTGGTGGTTGAATATGTCCACAGATATCCCCTTGGATTATCTGTAAGAATGGGAGAAGTACTTAAGAATCCTTTGCATGGGACGGTCTTAGTCCTTATTTCCCTTAGGAATACGCTTTGCATAATGAGCGTTTGGCTTTGGAAGCTTCAGAAGCATAGGAGGAATTGTCCACATCCGAGAGAGAGGATCAGGTCTGTGCGATCGATCGCCGGGGGGTGCGATCGATCGCCCGTGCTCTCGGGTTTCTGAAAACATACAGGATGGAACGTGGGATCGATCGCAGGGGATGTGCGATCGATCGCCCGGGCTCTCTGGTTCCAGAAAACGTACAGGAAGGAACCTGCGATCGATCGTAGGCGAATGCGATCGATCGCCCGAGCTCTCGGGTTCGTTAACGACGCAGCCTGGAAGGTTGCGATCGATCGCAGGTATCGTGCGATCGATCGTACGGCGTCGGACAGTGGCAAATTTGCTCTTTCTCATAACTGTCTCATCTCCTTGAATCGCTCTTCGATTCATGCTTCAATTAGCTCGAAAGAATGAATGTCCGTGTGAGGTTTTCAATACACGAATCATCATATCACGACTACGGTGTCACAACCTGTCGTGCCAAAGCCAATATGTGTCTGAATTCAAGAGGTCATCCCGAATGACATTGTTTTATTCAATAGCTCGAATAGTGGTAACATATAACCCACTAGAGAGACACATAAACTTCTCTAAGATGCGCTTTCTACCGCAGTCATTAGAGGTAATGCAAAGGAATTCTTTTCCATTCTCATCATGCATCTCTGCATGGAATTCATTGGTTCTTATATCTTTGAAGCTCAGAAGAATTCTATTTCCTCTTGGAGCATATAGGGCATAGCAAGCAATTAAAATTGAGTATAGCAAACAACTCCAAATTTTATTAAAGATATAAACCGAATGAATAACATCCAAAGTTCCAACTTGGTCTTTACCAAAACTAAATCAACAATACAATCAAAAATAAAGGACTTAAGCGAAATCAGGAGTGTCATCACTCTTTCCAGCTTCAAAGTCTTCAATCCTCAATTCGACGTTCTCTTCGTCATCCTCTTGTTCAAAGTTGTGAGCTTCCATGGCTTCGCGATACAGCTTGTATGCGTTAGCAACATTCTGAGAGGCTCTACAGATCTTGGCCCAATGGCCAGTCTTTCCACACCTGAAGCACAAAGATGTTTGATCGGAATCCTTTTATTGAGAGGCGTTGTGCACGCGTGGTGCTCTTACCCTTAGTGGCACCGCATTAGCGCCGGTCCCTATCATAGGGTCGGTGGCTCTTCCTCTTGGGTGGCCTTCTCGGCCTCCTCCACGCCTATTTCGACGGCTACCTTCTTGAGCAAAGCGATCATATGGACCAGGATGTCCAGAATTATTCCTAGACTTAGGGTTTCGCTCGCAGCGGTCTCTCCTTGGGGCGCCATTATAATGGGTTTCTGGAACTTGCTTTGTTCCCACGGGCCTCGCATTATAATTCTTCACAAGTATCTTCTCGTGCTTTTCAGCAACAGAGAGAGCAGAGACAAGCTCATGAAATCTTGTGATCCGTTTATTCTGTATTTCAATGCGATAGTTTCTTGCAACTACCAAGTCAGAGACGGAAAAGGTAAAGAGGGTTTTCTCAATCAACATCGCATCAGTAATATTCTTCCCACAGAATTCCATGAGGGATTTGATGCGGAGTGCTTCCGAGTTGTACTCTAGGACCGAGGTATAATCACAAAGACGCAATTGTTGCCATCTCACCTCTAGGTCAGGAAGCAGGGATTCACAAACATTGCCAAAACACTCTTCGAGTGCAACCCATAGTCTTCTGGGATTCTCCTCATTGAGGTACTCGGATTGTAGAGATTCATCCATATGACGTATCATCATGATGATTGCTTTGGCATTCTTAACCTCTAAAGCATCAGCGGTGGCTTGTGCAGTAGCAGCAGCAACGGCTGCGGAGGCGGCAGTTAGTGGTCCTTCCACAGGTGCTGCGACATTATCTGCAGGTGCAGCTGCAAGGGGCTCATTAATTGCAGATATGCTACCTTGAGCTTTCAGGTGGTTGCGTACATCGCGAACCCACTTATGGTATCCAATGCCCGTGGAATCCAAAGGGGCGAAGTCCAACTTGTTCAGGTAATTTGCCATCAGAAACAACAAGAGAATTGAGGTTAGTTTTCGGAGTTAAACTCCCACGAAAACAAATATGGTTTCTGAGCTATGCTTTCAAGAAACGTTTTCCATGTATTGGATTTAGGTGAAACTTTGGTGTAGTATGGACATAACCTTAAACCTTTTCGGTAGCTCTACTCAGATATGACCAGATACATAATAAGAGATGTCAGTGTGAGCAAGCTCCCTTAATACCACTTATCTCAAATTACATACCTAGACATCATACCCAAGCAGGTGAGCCTAGTAGGGCCTAAGTCATGGACCATAGGTCGTTTCTTCTCTACAGATTTCTCATCCAGAGGTAAATCATTCAATGAACTTCTCGTTCTAAGTCTCTTCTCTCTACGGATTCCTCATCCGGAGTATTAGCTCGAACCCCCACAGTTCGGCTCTTGAGGTCATCACCAATAGCATGATGACATTAGAGATACTCATGACTTACACATACCGCAAGCGATATGAAGCTCGATCACTCCCCTAATGCTTCTCATAGTTTGGCGAGTCTCGTATAATATCCCACGTTATAAGAAAGGTGGGAGGTAGAAGAAGGGAGGTTGCAAGTCCCCGGAGAAAAGAAGGTTGAATTAAATTCAGAAAGCAACAACGTTTATAAAAGCTTACTTGGATTCTTTTCTCGGATTCTCTTGAGTTCCTCTTCTTTGAAATCGAATATCTGGAGATCCAACGGTCGAAATTGGCTGAATTTTGAAATGGGTGTATTAGACTCACGGATGAAGTTCTCGTCCAAATTTCGGCTTAATCCAATGGTTGAGAAAGGAGAAAATCGCTTCCGAAGTTGTCTTTTCTGTTCAGGCAGATTCTCAGATATTGATGTAGGAGTAGCCGGTGGTGGTTTGTGGCGGTGCAGTAAGTGGCCGGCAGCAAAGGGTGGTGCACGACATCAGAGGGATGGTGCACGGTGAACACGGCAAACCTAGGGTTAAGGTTCTAGGGTTTTTGATCTCAGGATTAGAGGTTCGTGCTGATAACGTGTTTAAGGATGTATGGAAACAATCACAATACTGAAAGTAAATAACAAGGTAAATAGCACAGGAATAGATCGTATCTTTATTGATGAATAAGTGCCTCTATATATAGAGAAACACAAAGGGTACAATTGTAATACCCCGAATTTTCATCTTTAATTTTCAGAAATGTGAAAATAATTATTTGGTGAGATGTATGTTTTTTCGTATTTTGTTGATGATGTGGCATATTTGTGTAAATACGATATAATTATACGTATTAATTATTTGTACGTATTTGTATTATTTGTGAATAGTGGCAAATAGTGTCTAAATAGTAACCGACACATGGCGGGTAGTGATTGGAACAGCACACATGGTGACTCAGCTTTGTCTGGTGAGTCACCATGCGACACATGTCACAATTCGATTGGCGTTCGGATGTTTTTCTGATCAGCTATGTTTTTGGGAAAACTTCATTCACGAGAGTTGTAGAGTTCGTCGATACGAGTTCGAGGACATAAAGTTTGCCTAAAACGGAGTTCGTTTGAGAGAGTTATCAATTTTTGAAGTTTAGTGTATTTTGCCTATAAATACAAAATTCAGAAAATCAATTTTTGGAAATTTTCTGGAAAAATTCCAGAAATCCCTTCCCGGTGCCTTTTCTTTGCCGGCCGATATCTCGGTGATCCGGCCACCCCAAGGTGTGAAATTTGTCCCAAATTCTTCACCACTCAATGCTCTTCAATCCTACATAAGTTTCTTGCTTAAATTATTAGTGTTGGAGGAGAATTTAATGGGAGAAACTCACCCAAAAACAACCCAAAACTGCAGAAACTTCCGACCCTTTATGGCACTGTTTACGGCCAATTCGACCTGAGACACCTACTGGGCTTTGAAGGCCTCATCCATACGAACCTATTGCCGCTGGTTTCACCTCAATCGGATTCCCGAGGAAGGAGAATTTTGCATTTGAATTTTGGGCAGTCGCGACTTTGGACGGAGATCTAGGCCGATCCGACCGTTAACTCACCTCGAGGCAAGTTTTAAAGTTGTTCCATTTTGTGTGTTCTACAAGTTGACCGTTGGTTTTTAGCTATTTTTTGAGTTTGGACCTTGGTCCGGCGGCGTGAGGGTTTTCTCACCGCCGTCTGTGGCGGCGCGTGGGGGCGCGTCCGGCCACCTTTTTAGGATATTTTTGCTTTGTTGAGTTGTGTTTGTCGATACAAACATCTTTCGTGTTTACGGGTTTTTGAGATTCGATCGTTAGACTGATGATAATTAACCCGGAATTGTGGATCGTTCGATCGGTGATAATCCGACCGTCGGATTGTCACCAAATTTTAATATGTTGTTAGGGTGCTAGTTTTTAACCTGCTGTAAATTTTGATGTTTTAGACTTTTGGTGGGACCCGTTTGATGAATAGTTGACGTGGGACCCGTTTGAAGAATAGTGATGTGGGACCCACATTGACCGACAGTTGACTTTTGGTCAAACTAGTCCGGTTTATAGTTTTCGATATTCTAAGGACATCCGATTAACTTTGGAAGTGATACGGTCACATTTCATTTGTCGTTTGGTTGTTTTTATGCTGAGAAACAAAATGCTTGTTCTTAGGTGTTTTTGGAAACCGTGTAGCCGAGCGGACGTTTCTTGTTGATTACCTGGTTAAGTGTTGAGTTCGTTGACGCTGCTGGAATTTACAAAGGTGAGTAAACTCACGATGGATTGATTATTTGGAAATATTCTTATTATTGTTTGTGATATATTGATTTTGTTGGATATTTATATTGTTTGAATTTTAGAGTCACCTTAGTATGAATCTACACGGAATGGGACGTGTAAATTCAGTATATTCTTAATATCATGAATTCTCGATATTGGAATTGCATTTAGGTTTATGATATAAATTGTTGCGTAATATTAGTATGAATCTACACGGAATGGGACGTGTAAATTCAGTATATTCTTAATATCATGAATTCTCGATATTGGAATTGCATTTAGGCTTGTGATATAAATTGTTGCGTAATATTGGTGTAGAGGATTTCTGATATATTGGGTGCATTTGAGGAGCTTGAAGAACGGCAGATTTAATAATTAGCCATAGGAAATTATATTTTGAAAGTAAAGTTTTGTTTTGAAATATATATGGACTTGATCGTCAACGGTTCATAGGTAAGTGAAAACTAAGTTTATTTGTGAAATTATTTGTTGTTTTAAAATAAAGCATTATGAGAGAGATTATATTACTATTGTGATTGGGTGTGAGTTGAATAAATGGCGAGGATATGTATATATTGATTTAAGGAAAGAGTATATACATTGAGATAGATGTTTGATTGGATGTGAGTAAACCACTTGATATTTGTGGGAAACAAAGTTCACAATATTGATTATGGTGTTATCGATTAAATTGTATATTGTCATGAGAATGAATCTCTCTCTCATTTGTGTTGTGGAAGGGGTTTCGAACCCTGTGGTATGAGTTGGGCAAGCGTCCCATCAGTTAGAGCTCTAGTCTGTCTACCAATTGTTTCTGTGTTATCGGGAATGAGCCTGTGATACAGAAGCCGGGAATGAGCCCGATGTGTTTTCTAAAAGATGTCTCAAGAGTATTCGTTCTTTTATTGTCCAGATTGGACTTGGATTTATTGATTGATGATTTTGTATAAGCATTACATATATCATTGGAATCATGGTTGTGTTTGTTATTTGTCGGATTTGCATTTCTTTCATTAAGTTGTTGAAATAAATGTTGGGATGTTTTGTGGAATTACTTAATTTGATTATTAAGTTGAGATATAATAAATCGTTATCTCTTGTGAGTGTGTGTTGTGTTTACTCATACAAGCTTAAAAAGCTTACCGGGTTTGTTATTTCAACCCGGTGCACTATTCCATGGTGTAGGGGTTAATCTTGCAGGTTAGGGTAACCAGGACTGAAGCTGAGGTTTCCTAAATGTACGCTTAACGTATTGGGGTTTTGTTAGACTTCCGCTATGTAATATACTCTGAGTGGGTAATTACTTATTATTTTGAAGTTTCAATTTAATATGTAAATTTGTATAATGTAATAGTTGACTCTAAAGAACGAGTCTATGTTTACATTTGTTGGTTCGGTGTGTTTTTGTTATTGGAATAAAAGAAAAAAATATTCCAGTTGTTTTGTAACCGAGCCTTCGCGTTCCAGATTTGTTTTATTGATAATAACAAGTTGTTATTTATATTACGAAATTTGGGGCGTGACAGTTTGGTATCAGAGCAAAAGAACGCTCTATGGGAAGTGAATGAGCTATGGAATGCTCTGGAGAAGTGTTTGAGTTAAGTTGAATTGTGAGGTGGAATTAGAGTTTAAAGCTTTAGTGAGGTTAAGCGTTAGGTTAGTAAACTCATCTATGTAATGGTTACTTCATATGCTTAATTACACACAGTATTTATCGAGTGATGACCCGTCCGCGGCGGATCCCCATCCTATGCTCTTCAGTGCTGTTGTGTTGTTAAGGATATAAAGTACAAATTACAATTCCTTAAATGATAGTCTTACATGGCTACATTTCTAATTCTCTCAACCGTACCCTGGATCAAACGACAAACTTGATCCACTGACCCTTTCTTGTTCTTCAGCAACTCAGTAGAGATCTGTGTTGCTACCGTTACTAGACAACCAATGTATGGATTGTCTGAGATCCCTTCTGTTCTCCCAGCAGTAGGCATATCTGGTAGAATCGAAAAACCTGAAGTTAGGAATACAACAGTACCTAACTCACTACCACCTAGTAACTTCTGCACCGTTGACTGACTAATAGGGGCATAAATCACGTATGACCCTGTTGAATCAGTACAACTTTCTTGGAGTATATAGGTATTGTGCATTTGCAACAAGGAGACACAATTGCGTGGATCATGACCAGTTGTGATATGTGCAATCTCCTGTACTTCTTTTTCCAATGCTAGATGGTCCCACTGGTTCCGAGTTTGTACGTCAATGAAGAAGTCAAAGAGCTTTCTGTGAGAGACATGATGCTGGATTATTGCAGATGCAGTTCGAGTGAGACCATGAGGCTTATTCAGCCTGTTCCAGATTTTGTTGGTGGAGACTCTTATCCCTGAACCCCTGAACTTGGTTTGTTCGGCTACCTTCCATTCATGAGCAGTAGAGTTGCCGATGTCTGTGCAAAAGTCTGTCACTATTCTGCATGCCATCTGCAACAAGTTTCTTCTTCCTTCCACAGATGGTATGACACAAAAGTCTTGAGGTGGATAAGTGTCAGCCGCGGAATAATTTAACCTTTCCGCTTGCCTCTGAAGTATTTCTACCCATCGCCTTGCTCCGAAGGCTAAGCCTGACTCCACTAGCGTTCGGTATGTTTGGTGCATGATTTGATCCTGTACATCAACATGTTCCACCCATACGACACGAGAGCTGCCGTTGAACAAATCTTGGATTAAGCATCCGGATGGACGCTTCTTGCATTGAGATTTTGAATGTGGACCCAGATTTGAACTTAAACCGTCCACAGAGACATCAATTATTGCCCAACTTTGTTCTGTTTGTCGTTGGCAATAGCGAACAAAGTGAGTTACACGAGTGGAGACAGATGGACTGGTCACCTGAAATTCAGCAGTCATGACTTGGATGGTTTCGTTGTAGCTTCCAGTTGTCCCTGTTGACAACATGTCAAGGATCGTTGCCCTCGAGATGATGCTACCGAATATGGTGGACCATTGGTCCACATCCATGAAGAGATTCACGAGTACGACAGGACTGAGGGGAATAGTGGTTGTGTAGCGTGAAGCTTCAGTTTGGAAGTTAGTGGGAGTAAGATCAATACCGTTAGTGAAGATTCTCTTGTACTCTGCTTCATTCAGGAACTCATGAAGCGTGACAGAGCTGGATTTGAGTGCAGAGATCCACAGTGGCGCAGCAGCAGATGCCATGATGATTAGCTCATCTCTGACCGACACAATGATTTCAGAAATCTTAGTTGTGTCTGCCACGACAGATGCTTCTGCCACGGCAGATGCTTCTTCAGGTTCTGAACGGTTGATGTTGACTGATGGTTGTTGTGTAGAAGAAGAGTGATGTGGGATCGACATACACTTTTGAATATCCCTCCTCATGTGAGACTTTTCCCTTGGACCGATGACTGCAGGAATTGGAAGAGTCTGAGGTTGTGGGGTAGTCTCTTCAATCCCTTTTAGTAGCTCACTATTGGGAGTGACTCGATTTCCACAATGGTTGCAGTTGATTCGGCTGAATGCAGCTTGGTACTGACTAAGTTGAGCTTGAAGCTCATTGATTTTCTGTCTTAGCAGAAAATTTTGTTGACGAGTTGTTTGGGCAGGCGTTCGGGGTCGATGCTTTATCACCCAGGCAGAGACTTGTGCAAACGTTAACCTTATTTGGTCACCCAAATCTTGTCGCTGTTGAACAGTTGGCTGTGGAAAAGCCTCGACGAAGTCCTTCAATGCTTGGACTTGGTATTTGGTGAAGCTCTTCCTCAGTGGAATACGTTGCGATGGACCAGGTTCAGCTTGTGGAGATGATACTTGTGGACTTGGGGCTACTTCAATGGCTTCGTCTTCTGCTAGAAGCATGTCTAGCATGTCGATATCGTTGTTGAATTCGATTGCTGGTGAAATTATTTCATCTAAGCCCTCAAAAAATTGGCTTTCAGAGGGATCAGATTGAAGTAATTCACTGAACGAATTCACTTTGCGTGACATGTTTGAGTTGGTGTAATTTTCTGAGAAGTTTGAGTGAAGAAGTCCTCTATGAAAGATAAAAGAGGTTATGGCACTAATGGGAAGTGTCTGTTAATGGTTGGGTAAAGGGAGTTATTTATTGTTGGTGGATCGTTTGAAAATTCAAAAGCAAAAGTGAGCGGCTGATTTACAGCTATTGATCTTGGAGATCTTGGAGATCGTGGAGAATTATTTTTCCGATGCATGATTTTTCTTCGTACAGTTCCACTCTTGTGTGACCTCGCATCTTTTGAGGAATTAATTATGCGAAAGTTAAAGTAAAGAGCCATTATGATCGATGTTAGTGGAAAACTGAGATTTTGTTGATTTAAATCTTGTGGAATCTTGCATCGTGGGCGATACTTTTGAGTAATTGAGACAGATATGAGCAATAATTTTTCTTAGTGGGTTGTTGAGTGCACCGCACTCACATTAAAGAAATGTTTCCCTAACGGTGGAAATTTGGTTTAAATACATGGGATAAGGAGTTGTGTTACTCACCTCATATCTGTTATCAAACAAGCATCTCAATTTTTCTCTTACACAATGGTGAACAAAGGAGAGTGCAGCAAGCGTTCCAAAAATACTGATTGGAGTGAACTTCCGGTGGAGATCTGGAAGTATATATTCCAGTTGGTGGCTACCGCATCTCTGCAGAGCACAATGGAACTCCGTTGTGTCTCGAAGACTTTCAAGGACTATGCCGATAGCTGGTCTACCTTTGCGGCAATCGACATGGATGGATTCGATGGTGGATCCAGACCCACTGGTTCTATAGAAGCGGATCTGCAAGTGCGTATCTTCGCAAATCGTTGCTGGGAAGCGAAGAACCCGGAGTCTCTGTTCCGAATGGGAATACGAGTACTCGTAGAAGCAGCGAACATACCTTTGGCCCTGGAGTACTTCGTTGCGGCATGCAAACCAGGAACATTTTATGGTGCACGTCCCAGTTTGGTGGTAGGTCATCATGTTGCATTTTATGCAGCGTGTATGATAAGGATGATATTGGGACCACGAGCCGAGCAGCAGAAAATGGTGCACCGACTGTGTGAAGCTCTCGTCTGGTGGAGAAGCGGATGGAACGTCTACTACTGTAGAGAAGAAGTCGAGCGGATGATGCATCAGGCCGAGTTTTGTCATGAGCATCTGTTATTGTATTTTCCGTCGACTACTGCTTTCCTGCCCGCCGGTAAATGTCTTACTTGCGGTGAGTCAAGTTTTTGGCGTCCTTTTGGCCAGGACATGTGGGACGTGGATGGAGATAGGCATGCAGCTAGAGAATGTTGCGACACTTGCAAGTGTTTCGTGGAGGCAGCATATTTCTATCAGCTTATGATGTATGGAATTCCGAGACATCCGGCCTCTTATCCACGAAGTCACTATTGGAGGTTTAAGGATGGTTTCTGGTAGTTAAAGCCTTGTGAGGCATTTCAGAATTTGTAATAGGAGTGTGTGCAAGTTGTTTTCTAGTTATACTCGTGGTGTGTTGTGTACTATCTAAGTTCTTAACAATGGAATTATGGGATTTGAATTTGAGGTTGTGAGAACCCAGTTATGGTTGTGTTGTGGTTATTGTTGAGTAGTGAGATTAAGTAAGGGAATAAAACACCCTTATCTGCAGTTGTGTTTCGAGCTTAAATTTCGGGACGAAATTTCTTTAAGGAGGGTAGATTGTAATACCCCGAATTTTCATCTTTAATTTTCAGAAATGTGAAAATAATTATTTGGTGAGATTTATATTTTTTCGTATTTTGTTGATGATGTGGCATATTTTTGTAAATACGATATAATTATACGTATTAATTATTTGTACGTATTTGTATTATTTGTGAATAGTGGCAAATAGTGTCTAAATAGTAACCGACACATGGCGGGTAGTTATTGGAACAGCACACATGGTGACTCAGCTTTGTCTGGTGAGTCACCATGCGACACATGTCACAATTCGATTGGTGTTCGGATGTTTTTCTGATCAGCTATGTTTTTGGAAAAACTTCCTTCACGAGAGTTGTAGAGCTCGTCGATACGAGTTCGAGGACATAAAGTTTGCCTAAAACGGAGTTCGTTTGAGAGAGTTATCAATTTTTGAAGTTTAGTGTATTTTGCCTATAAATACAAAATTCAGAAAATCAATTTTTGGAAATTTTCTGGAAAAATTCCAGAAATCCCTTCCCGGTGCCTTTTCTTTGCCGGCCGATATCTCGGTGATCCGGCCACCCCAAGGTGTGAAATTTGTCCCAAATTCTTCACCACTCAATGCTCTTCAATCCTACATAAGTTTCTTGCTTAAATTATTAGTGTTGGAGGAGAATTTAATGGGAGAAACTCACCCAAAAACAACCCAAAACTGCAGAAACTTCCGACCCTTTATGGCACTGTTTACGGCCAATTCGACCTGAGACACCTACTGGGCTTTGAAGGCCTCATCCATACGAACCTATTGCCGCTGGTTTCACCTCAATCGGATTCCCGAGGAAGGAGAATTTTGCATTTGAATTTTGGGCAGTCGCGACTTTGGACGGAGATCTAGGCCGATCCGACCGTTAACTCACCTCGAGGCAAGTTTTAAAGTTGTTCCATTTTGTGTGTTCTACAAGTTGACCGTTGGGTTTTAGCTATTTTTTGAGTTTGGACCTTGGTCCGGCGGCGTGAGGGTTTTCTCACCGCCGTCTGTGGCGGCGCGTGGGGGCGCGTCCGGCCACCTTTTTAGGATATTTTTGCTTTGTTGAGTTGTGTTTGTCGATACAAACATCTTTCGTGTTTACGGGTTTTTGAGATTCGATCGTTAGACTGATGATAATTAACCCGGAATTGTGGATCGTTCGATCGGTGATAATCCGACCGTCGGATTGTCACCAAATTTTAATATGTTGTTAGGGTGCTAGTTTTTAACCTGCTGTAAATTTTGATGTTTTAGACTTTTGGTGGGACCCGTTTGATGAATAGTTGACGTGGGACCCGTTTGAAGAATAGTGATGTGGGACCCACATTGACCGACAGTTGACTTTTGGTCAAACTAGTCCGGTTTATAGTTTTCGATATTCTAAGGACATCCGATTAACTTTGGAAGTGATACGGTCACATTTCATTTGTCGTTTGGTTGTTTTTATGCTGAGAAACAAAATGCTTGTTCTTAGGTGTTTTTGGAAACCGTGTAGCCGAGCGGACGTTTCTTGTTGATTACCTGGTTAAGTGTTGAGTTCGTTGACGCTGCTGGAATTTACAAAGGTGAGTAAACTCACGATGGATTGATTATTTGGAAATATTCTTATTATTGTTTGTGATATATTGATTTTGTTGGATATTTATATTGTTTGAATTTTAGAGTCACCTTAGTATGAATCTACACGGAATGGGACGTGTAAATTCAGTATATTCTTAATATCATGAATTCTCGATATTGGAATTGCATTTAGGTTTATGATATAAATTGTTGCGTAATATTAGTATGAATCTACACGGAATGGGACGTGTAAATTCAGTATATTCTTAATATCATGAATTCTCGATATTGGAATTGCATTTAGGCTTGTGATATAAATTGTTGCGTAATATTGGTGTAGAGGATTTCTGATATATTGGGTGCATTTGAGGAGCTTGAAGAACGGCAGATTTAATAATTAGCCATAGGAAATTATATTTTGAAAGTAAAGTTTTGTTTTGAAATATATATGGACTTGATCGTCAACGGTTCATAGGTAAGTGAAAACTAAGTTTATTTGTGAAATTATTTGTTGTTTTAAAATAAAGCATTATGAGAGAGATTATATTACTATTGTGATTGGGTGTGAGTTGAATAAATGGCGAGGATATGTATATATTGATTTAAGGAAAGAGTATATACATTGAGATAGATGTTTGATTAGATGTGAGTAAACCACTTGATATTTGTGGGAAACAAAGTTCACAATATTGATTATGGTGTTATCGATTAAATTGTATATTGTCATGAGAATGAATCTCTCTCTCATTTGTGTTGTGGAAGGGGTTTCGAACCCTGTGGTATGAGTTGGGCAAGCGTCCCATCAGTTAGAGCTCTAGTCTGTCTACCAATTGTTTCTGTGTTATCGGGAATGAGCCTGTGATACAGAAGCCGGGAATGAGCCCGATGTGTTTTCTAAAAGATGTCTCAAGAGTATTCGTTCTTTTATTGTCCAGATTGGACTTGGATTTATTGATTGATGATTTTGTATAAGCATTACATATATCATTGGAATCATGGTTGTGTTTGTTATTTGTCGGATTTGCATTTCTTTCATTAAGTTGTTGAAATAAATGTTGGGATGTTTTGTGGAATTACTTAATTTGATTATTAAGTTGAGATATAATAAATCGTTATCTCTTGTGAGTGTGTGTTGTGTTTACTCATACAAGCTTAAAAAGCTTACCGGGTTTGTTATTTCAACCCGGTGCACTATTCCATGGTGTAGGGGTTAATCTTGCAGGTTAGGGTAACCAGGACTGAAGCTGAGGTTTCCTAAATGTACGTTTAACGTATTGGGGTTTTGTTAGACTTCCGCTATGTAATATACTCTGAGTGGGTAATTACTTATTATTTTGAAGTTTCAATTTAATATGTAAATTTGTATAATGTAATAGTTGACTCTAAAGAACGAGTCTATGTTTACATTTGTTGGTTCGGTGTGTTTTTGTTATTGGAATAAAAGAAAAAAATATTCCAGTTGTTTTGTAACCGAGCCTTCGCGTTCCAGATTTGTTTTATTGATAATAACAAGTTGTTATTTATATTACGAAATTTGGGGCGTGACAACAATCCACATCCCAATAGGACTTCTATTCAATAAGTAATCCATATGCTATACTAACTAATCTAATCCTAGGTTGACAAGGCACACACAAAGTAGGTTTCCTTCAACATTTATATATATATATATATATATATATATATATATATATATCTACTATTATTAAGAGAAGAGACTTTGTTAACCATAACAGATTTTTTTTTACGTAAATGTCTCTTATATATTAAAATACTTTGAAAACCAATTAAGCAGAAAGGGTAAAAACATCAAATCATAAAGAACAGGAAAACAAAAAACAAAAAAAATTCATATATATAGGGCTAGCTCATTGCCTTTGCTCACGATCAAGTATCCCTATGGGTCTGCCAGGAATGGGTAAAACCATTTACACATGGTCCGAGCCAATGTTCTAAAATTTGTTAGGCTCTAGTCGGGCGGCAGGGAGGGGCCTAGCGCCTAGGCGAGAATTAGTCGGACGCCTAGGCGGTTAGCGAGCGCCTAGGCGGTTTTTTATTTTATTTTAATTTTACTATACAACATATAATTAATTAAATAAATACTTATTTAAAACAAAAATTATATTTGTATTAAGAAATATAAACATACAAAATGAAAATATATAAAAAGTAGGGCCAATTAGACATAAGGTCATTTTGGGTGGCCTTATTTTTCAAAAAGCCACCTAATATTTTTTACTGAAATAAGGCCACAGTAGCTTTAGTGTTCTTGGACAGTAACTTTATTATGCTTGGACAGTAGCTTTATTGTTCGTGGACAGTAGCTTTATTGTTCGTGGACAGTAGCTTTATTGTTCTTGGACAGTAGCTTTATTGGTCTTTGACAGTAGCTTTATTGGTTTTTTCGTATCCAGTATTGGACAGTAGCTTTATTGTTCGTGGACAGTAGCTTTATTGTTCTTGGACAGTAGCTTTATTAGTCTTTGACAGTAGCTTTAGTGTTCTTTGCTTTACTGTGATGTTACAGTAGCTTTATTGTGCTTTGACAGTAGCTTTAGTGGTCTTCGACAATAGGTTTATTAGTCTTTGACAGTAGCTTTATTGATTTTTTCGTATCCAGTGGCATTTTTGTAAATAATAGCAAAAAAATGCGGTGGCATTTTTGTAAATATTGCGGTGGCATTTTTGTAAATATTAGTGGCCTTATTTCAGAAAAAAAATGTTCGGTGGCTTTTTGAATAATAAGGCCACCCAAAGTGGCCTTATGGCTAATTTTTTATAAAAAGTACTATAATTGATTTAAAACTCGTCTTTGCCCACCTAGGCGAACTTGCAACTAATCAAGACGGTTGGCCTCCGCCTAGCGCCTAGGCGGGGATTAATCGGGCCTAGGCGGGGATTTTTAGAACACTAGTCCGAGCATGTGGTGACTCATTCTAACGAGTTCGCTCTGCCACGTAGACACGCCACATGACCTGCTTACACGGTTAAACAAGTGGACATCCCAACCAAGCATATGGACGTATCTTGGTCTCCAAGGCGCAACCCATTAGGGTTACATGCCTCCAAAAATCCAAAGACTCCACGCAATTCTCGTATATAAGTTGTATTTCGCCAAACTCTAAGGTAAGATATTCATACTAAATTTAGCCTGCTTTATTCCAGAAACATAACTGACTTGATCGTTGGAGTCCCTTTGACCGGTACCACAATACCTTGCTATTACCAATCGAGTTGATATAATTTTTGTGCTCAATCGTTTGTTAGGAGCTCATAATATATTAGATTAAAAGTAACGACAAATATTATACAAGATATGAACAAAAAATTGGGTGCAGCAAAGTCGACGACCGGTCGCAACTTGATCCGTTGCGAATTCTTGGTGATCATTAACTGGCTAACTGCACGACCGGTGGCCGAACACCGGCAACTAGTCACCAGCTATCGACTCGCTCAAGTTTAGAAAGCCTTTTGATATGTTGGGCCGAGGCCGGAGACGTACTTCAAAATACTAGACTTCATAACTTTTGAATTAAAAGACTGATAGGTATTTGAACCCATAGAGCGGCACCGAAAACCAATATTTATGTAACCACTCTGATGATATAAAACAGAAAAATCAATTTTGTATATACACTATACAACATTATCTTTTCCAGCAAAAACTTGATTCGAACTGCTTTTCTCTTTTGGCCATAATCGATAGAAAATAATTTCATTTTCTTTCCATTATTTGCAAAATATTCTGGAATTTCTGTTGTGTTTGACAAAGATGCCAAGACGTACTTGACTCGTACGTTTAATCACTGATCTCCCTTCTTATCTTGTTTTGCTTGTACAGATTGATCAATCAGCTCTCATCACATCAAATTAAGCACTATGGACAAACAACGAACCTGATATGCTTAACATTTATTCAAACTCTTTGAAAAACGACAACCATTATAGAATATTTCAATAGTTGATTTAATATTGCAAATTGATTGAGATCTAATTTATGAGTGATGAATTGACTATGGAGTGATGAATTGACAACATGTAATTTTTTTTTTGAACAATTGACAACATGTAATTGGCAATGAAGTTCTTTTGGTCTGTACGTTAGGGTTGGATCTAGTTCCAAAGATGAAAAATAAATCAGCTCAAATTGTTTCTCTAAGAGACATGAGTCACATGACGAGTTTTTCTATAAGGAACACTACGACTTTTTTTATTACCCCCAAAATGTGTTGTATGAAATTTTATACGATAGTTTTTGGTTATTTGAAAACGATTTTGACACCGTAGGGAGATAAATCCTCTCTAACGTAATTAAAGTTTGCAGAAATCAAGTCAGATTTGAGAGCAGAAATTTTGCAGTTGCTACGGTTTGTCGTCTAATTTCTGGGCATATTCAAGCGGCTAGCCGACTAGCAACTGGTCCTATGCATAATACGATTCAAGATCTTCATATTTTGAAGAGTTTTGGTGCATGTTGCAGATTGCGACGTGCTCCTAGAGTCGTTGAGGTTAATTGGCATCCCCCGCTTATTGGATGGATCAAGATTAATTCTGACGGCGCTAGAAAACATGAAGAGGGTATTGGAGGATTTGGTGGAATTTTTCGTGATTATAAAGGTCAGTTTCTGGGTGCCTTTCCTTCTAATCTGGATATTCCTAGTTCTATTGCAGCAGAAGAAATGGCTGCCATCAAAGCTATTGAGATTGCTTGGGTCCGTGATTGGAAACACATTTGGCTAGAGGTAGATTCATCCCTTGTGCTTGATTATATTCGCTCTCCTTCACTTGTACCTTGGCAACTTCGAACTCGTTGGTTAAACTGCGTATACAGGATTTCACAAATGCAATTTAGATCATCACATATCTTCCGGGAAAGAAATAAGGTAGCAGATGCTTTAGCTAATCATGGGACATCTTTATCTTTTTTTTTTTTTTGAGAAAGAAGAATTGCATTAAAAAGCAACTTAGATGTTTACATCGGCTATTAGTACATCGGATAACCATTGTGGTCCATCCTCTACCCAAACATGAAATGCAGGAAACAAAAGCGCGTTCCTAGCTAATACATGCGCTACCTGATTACATTTCCTAGGAGCATATGTACAAATAACCTTAGGGAAAAAGTGAAAAAATGTCTTCACTTCTTCTATTAACAAGCCTTCAACCGAGCAATCAGTATCCTGGCTAAGTAAATCATGAACAATCACTTGAGCATCCATCTCCAAAATAATGCAATCTGAATGGGACATCTCTATCTGAACAAGAATGGTGGGATACGCCTCCCCCTTTTGTTTTGTCGTATTGTAATTGTTTGAGCCCAAATGAATATTTGGCTGATCCATTTGTGATAACAGCCCATGGACCGATTTTTGCGGCCCAAAATACCTTTGTGTTTGCCTTATAACTCAAGGAAAATATATATATATTTAATTACATTAATTATACGTGAGGAGTCCCGTTGGGGAAGGAATTTACAATCCTTGTTTGATGAGGATTCGCCGACCTATCTCTATAAATAGAGGGTTTTAAGGCGAATGACGTCTCTCTCTCTCTCTCAATCAATACAATCTACAAGCAAACTACTTGCATACAAGCCTCTCCGGAGCAAACCCTAGCAACCAAAGCCTCTCCGGAGCAAACCAGCGACCTATAGCGAAGCTAAAATCACGTTTTAGCAACCCGAGTGTTTCTCAAACCTTTCCCAATTGATTGCTCTGCTTACTCAGCGTTGAGGAAGTATCGATTATTGTGTTCGCAAGAGATCACATTCAAAGACCTAATTCTGTTTAGGCATTCACGTACGAACCGACAGAGTTGGTGCTCTCTCTGTCTACATTCGCTTGATCCAGAAGCAAGAAGTGGCACACATCTACTACATCAACGTACCCCGTGGTACTGGCACGCCCGCATTCTACAAAAGAGACTGTTTGACTCACCCCTGCGGTTTCCAGCGCAAACATTTTGGCACGCCCAGTGGGACGTGTTGAAAGTGTTTCTTGTGAGCCAAGATTGGGAAGCCGGACGAGAATCCTTACGTTAAGACTTATTCTCACTGTCTCAAGCACAGCTCCGAGGAATACTCATTGCACAATTCTTCAGCTTGCCGAAGACTTACGCCAGAAGAAGTCCAAAGACAATTCGGACTATATCCTCTGCCGACAGGAACGATGCCTACGAACGCAGACGGTCCATCAACTCCACCCACAGAGTCGTCTACGTTAGACGGGAGAATCGATGAGGCGATTCAACGGCTTGAGTTAGCCATGAAGACACAAGTCGAGGAGTTTCAGCAAGCTTTCCAGAAAGCTTCCAGTGAAACTACTGCTGCACTCCAACTCCTTAAGGAGTTCAGTCCGGAGGAGCAGCAGAAGAAGTTTGAAGGAGTGTACGACAAGCTGGCGAAACATGCCGATGCAAACAAGCTTGTCAGCGAACGCGTGGCTCAGATTTCTGGAGACCTTCTCCAAGTCAGGAAGCAAAATCTCGCCATGAATTCTCAGCTTGAAAATATCTGCCTATACTTGAGTGCTGAACGAGCAGATGATGCTGGTGGGAAGAGTGTCTCTGAACTTCAGAATAATACCTATGTGCCACCAAACATGAGGGGAGCTGGGAGTATTGGGGCAATAGGCTTTGAAACCCCACTTCGGAATGAGAATAGTGGCACATCAGTTGCCAAGCTCTCTTTGGAGCCAAAAAGGAAGATCCTCATTACTGATAAGGATACAAGCACATCGACTGGTAATGGTGGAACAACTAATGTGTTAGCCAGTAATTCTGCACCAGTTACCCCTGGCTTGGATTTTCTGGAGCAAATCAAACAAATTATTAGGACCGAGATAGGTGGTCCCTCGGCTAGCCTCACATATAGAAATCTTTATCCGGATTACGTGGCAAACAGCGAATAGCCTAAGGGATACAAGCCAATCAGGTTTACTACGTTTTCAGGAGAAGGATTCGAGGATGCTGCTACACATATTTCGCGTTTCCAAGGCGAATGTGGTCCCTACGGAGGCAATGATAACCTCAAGTTGAGGGCGTTCGGATCATCTTTGTCAGGATCCGCTTTAACCTGGTATACTAAGTTGGCGCCACGGTCTGTTCCCGATTGGACCACCATGGAAACAATGTTTAGGACTACTTTCGGTGTAGTGGAACCTGAGGTGGATTTGTCAGCACTTACTTCCATGTATCAGCAATCTGCTGAAACTTCCGTTGATTTCCTCAAGAGGTTCAAGATCCAGCAAGCCAAGTGCAAGTCACCTATTACTGAGGGTGATGCTATTGCCATTGCTATCAAGGGTTTGGAACATAGGCAGCGAACCAAACATCATGACATGAGGTTCGCCAGCATGGCCAACCTGATGAACAAGGTTGGTAGTTACCAACTGCTCCTAAATGAGTTGGATGACAAGGCGAATGCTTCCAGAGGGACGTACGTACCTGGGAGGCATAGAGCTGTTGGAGCTTTGTATACTCCCCTGGAACCTTTCTACACTCATCAGTCACCGATCTACCGAGAGGAAGAACCTTACAGTGACGATGTAGCAGCTTTGGAGTTGACAGCACGCACCGCAAAGCCCAAGAGTCTCTCAATCGCTCGCGAACCTGTCAAGATCTCCACAATGGCGTTCACAAAACCAGAATTTGAAACATACACTTATAATGCTAATAAGGCAGCTGAAATTCTGGAAGAATTGATTCAGCAGAAGTTGATCAAAAGTGATTTTGGCCCTTATCCTAAACCTGAACAGCTTAAAGGGAAGAAATACTGCAAATTCCATAACATGTGGAACCATAATACTTCTGATTGCATTAAGCTGAAGGATCAGATCCAGGTTTGGTTGAACAGCGGACGAATTCAAGTTGATAGTGAGAAGACAGCTGCGTTGGTGGATCTTGATCCTTTTCCGCAGGTAGGAATGATCGATATCGTCCCAGGGAAGGCAGGCAGGCGCGCACGACACGTACGGTCTAAGTTTGCGGCCTATACGTTCAGTGCAGATAGAGCTCATGACATCTTGGAAGAACTTATCACGGCTGGCTTGATCAGAGTGTCTTTTGGTTCATTCCCCACTCCAGAACAAATGCATGAGAAAACGTACTGCAAATTCCATAATGTTTGGACGCATGACACTGCCAGTTGTGTTAAGCTAAAAGATCAGATACAGGAATGGATAAACGAGGGGCGAATCCAGTTTGAAACAACGGCGAATGCTACCGTGGCTATGGTGAACCTTGATCGGGACAAGAGGAATCGACGAAAACCTACGCTGGAATTGCTGACACCAAGGCCAGAAGACGAAGAAGAACCTATGCCTAAAAGAACTAAACCAACACCAGAAGCTTCTACGGTGGTTTTATGTTCCCGATGCAAGGTGGAATGTGGCATTTCAGTTAGCTATGAGGAGTTTGCTAATTCTTTTCAGTACCACCCCAAGTTAGCTCCAGTTCTCCATTCGCCGCCAGAGAACTTCTAGCCCGCTAGTCCTAAACAGGTACGGACTCAGTCCGAAGTTAATACAGCGATGAAAGATTCTAACCTGTTTAACAAGATGAAGGCAGTAGACTTTTTCCGCAAGGAGCCTGTAGCCACCACACAGCAGCAGGCTGTTGTCTCCAAGCCGTACATTCCTCCAGTATCACGAGCGGTCGTTAAAGAGGACAAGTGGTATGTCCAAGAGAAAGGACGAGCTGTTGAGCTGACTGCCACCAAGAAAAGGAATATGCAAAAACGCTATGGGCGAGCTACTCGTACATTGGAAACATTGGAACAAGGTTTGGTCAGACCTGAGGAGTTACTAAAGACACCGGAGCAGTTAAGGCGCACGGTGCAACGATTGTCCGCCAAGCCCATGATCCAGCAAGGGAGACATGTGATACGTTCTGCTCAACCTCAACCACCAACGACGGTTAACAATGTTCCCGCTGCACCCATAGCTAAGAAGCGTTCAGTTTTCGAGCGTTTGGAGGATTTCTCTGTCCAGAATTTCAGACAGAGATCTGCTGCGGGAACCTCAGCGGTTTCTCACTCGGCTGTTAAGAAGACCACTTTGAAATCAATAGTGGTGGCAAAAGAACAAACTCCTAAACCCCAGTGGAAGCCTAAAACGTCGATAAAGGACAACAATGAGCTATGTAAAGAGTATGTTCAGCCACAACCCGCGCCAAAGGCCGTCCTCCCGACGTTAGTAGTTACACAAGAAGTGGTTCCAAGCGAACCAAAAGACTTATGTCGCGAACCTACACCTGAGGTCCCTATTGAACAGCCCGCTGGTGTTGCGGATATTTTTGACGTTGCTCTGGTCCGTAGTCAGATTATGGCGAACGATGATCCGGATGTCCTTATGGATGAGCCAAAGCTTAACTTGGAACTCGAGGATGATTATGGCAATGATGCTGTGTCCAATGCCGCCAGTGAGGATCGTGATCAAGCATTGGAGTGTGACATGGTCTATGTGTTATCTTCCAAGTACGCTTTGCCGGTTGCAGCGTCTGCTTGTCCAGTGGTGGAGGTAGAAGGGTATGAAGATACCACCACAGGTTTGGAGAAAGACACTTCGGATGCTAGACAAGAAGTTGATTCAGCTTTGAAGAAACTATTCATGATGTTTTCTAAGCCTAATTTGTCCATGACCATGCATTTGAGGCCTCTCTACGCCACAGCGTCCATAGAAGGCAAAGACATCAACAAGATGATGGTCGATTCTGGAGCCGCTGTGAACATCATCACTGTACGAACTATGACTGTTCTAGGAATCAAGAAAGCGGCAATTCAACAAACTTCCCTCTCGGTTAAGAACTTTGCTGGAACAACCACAAAGACCTTGGGTTTGTTGTTCTTAAAAGTCAAAATTGGACCAGCAGACGCAGTTCACGCGTTCTTCGTGGTCGAATGCACAGCACCTTACAGCGGCATCTTGGGTAGAGATTGGATTCATAGGAGCTATTGTGTCCCATCGTCTATGCATCAGGAATTGTTGCTTTGGAATCCGCTGACGGACGAAGCTGAGCTCATCAAAGCAGATCCACGACCCTTTTCGGTTTCTGCTAACTCAATTGACGCTAGTTACTACAATGGGGACATGCGACCTCTTGCAATACAGGGTGTCGACGTCAAAGGCCGCCCTTTCGGGGTGACGGCCTCCGACTTGGCACAGTGGGGAATCATCCAGACCAGGACCGACAGTTCGCGGCCTTTCCTCGTTGCACCAGTTTCCCAGACTTCTCCATGTTAGCACAACCAATAGAGGAGGAAGTGCAGGCCTGCCTGTCCTTGTATACCCGTTTACAGACGTACTTGGACGAAGCGGAGGCCTATGATCGAATCGCAACTTTAGAGTGCGTACATGAAGATGTTCTTGACCATGAAGAGGAGGAAGCAGCAGAGGAAATCCAGTTAGCTCCTGCCGCGTTAGATGATACACCCCCTAAGGTTAAGGATCCTATTGAAAAGGTTAATCTTGGTAACGACACGGAGCCAATGGAAGTGGCTATTAGTACTTACTTAGAACCTGAACAACGACAGGGACTCATTGACTTATTGCTAGAATTCAAAGACTGTTTTGCTGAGAAATATGAAGATATGCCTGGCCTGTCACCAGCGTTAGTTTGCCACAAATTACCTACCTTGGCCGGCAAGAAACCAGTTCAGCAGGCACCTAGGCGAATGAACGCAGACACCATGAAATCAGTTAAAGAAGAAGTTGAAAAGATGCATAAGTCCGGGATTATTCGCGTGGCAAAGTATAATGAGTGGCTATCGAACGTTGTTCCCGTTCGCAAAAAGAATGGGAAAATGCGTGTTTGTGTGGATTACAGGGACCTCAATACCGCCACGCCTAAGGATGTTTATCCTATGCCTGTAGCGGACATGTTGGTTGACGCGGTGGCAAGACATGAGATGCTTTCCTTCATGGACGGCACAGCAGGCTATCACCAGATTCCGATAGCAGAAGAAGACAGACATAAAACAGCTTTCAGGTGCCCTGGTTTTACTGGTGTGTTTGAATATGTTGTTATGCCTTTTGGCTTAAAGAATGCAGGAGCTACCTACCAACGAGCAATGAACCTGATCTTCCATGACATCTTAGGGAAGATTCTAGAGGTTTACATCGATGACGTGGTGGTCAAGTCTACTCTGAAAGCTAGTCACCTCACTGATCTCCGGGAGGTATTTGAACGAATGCGCGTTCATAAACTCAAGATGAATCCAGCAAAGTGTGTCTTTGGTGTACAGGCGAGAGACTTCTTGGGTTTCTTAGTGCATCAGCGAGGAATCGAAGTACCAGGTGACAAAGCAAAAGCGGTTATTGACGCCCCAGCACCGCGAACAAAGAAAGAGCTGCAGAGTTTGCTAGGCAAGATCAATTTCTTGCGGCGCTTCATCTCTAATTCTGCTGGCAAAATTAATCCTTTCTCTCCGTTGCTCAAACTTCAGGGGGAGAAGGAGTTTGTTTGGGAGCCTATTCATCAAGAGGCGTTTGATAGGATTAAAGCCTATCTCGCGAACCCTCTAGTTTTGGTTCCTCCAAAACCCGGGGTTCCCCTGAAACTTTATATTTCCGCTTCCGAGACGTCTGTTGCAGGTTTGCTTGCTCAGGATGAAGAAACAGCTGATGGCAAGGTTGTTGAGCATGCTATCTTTTACTTAAGCAGGACTCTCTTGGACGCGGAAACACGATATTCGCCGATAGAGCGGCTTTGTTTGGCCCTTTACTTTGCAGGCTGCAAGCTACGCCATTATATGCTTTCTTTTACCACTAGGGTAGTAGCTCAAACAGACTTGGTCAAGTATATGTTAACCAGACCTATCTTGAGAGGTCGGATTGGCAAATGGATTCTGGCACTTTCTGAGTTTTCCCTGCAGTATGTTCCTCTGAAGGCTCAAACCAGTCAGGCAGTATCATATTTCCTCTTGCATCACCCCCTTCCTGATGATCATGAAGTTCGAGACCTTGAGGTAGGTGCAATATGTTTACAACCTTGGGCACTTTACTTTGATGGTTCTAGCACGGATCGTTTGTTAGGTGCAGGAATCGCAATTGTCAACCCACAGGGGGTTCGTTTTTCTTATTCTTTCCAACTCGAGTGGAACTGCACTAATAATCAGGCTGAATATGAAGCGTTGATTATCGGCTTAGAGATCCTACTAGAGATGGGGGTCCATGAAGTAGAAATCTTTGGCGATTCTTTGTTGGTTATTAACCAACTTCAGCGGATTTTCAAGTGTATTAGTTTTACGTTGGTCCCTTTCCTCAATAGAGCTTTGGAGCTTTTGGAGGAGTTTCACGAGGTTTCCTTGGAGCACATTCCCCGGGAACTCAACTTTGCAGCGAACGAATTAGCACAACTAGCTACTGGTTTGAGTTTTGCTGACGGCGTTCGAGAGCGGGTTCTTAAGGTCGAACGGCGGACGCTACCATCCTTCATGGCTCGACGCGAGTACACTGATGATTGGTTTGTAGCTTCCTTAGATGCAATCGATACTGATTGGCGCTGCCCTATCATCGACTACTTGTCTGATCCTAGTACTCCTACCGACCGAAAGATCCGTTTTTTGGCCCTTAACTATGTTCTCAAGGGCGGCGAATTGTTGCGACGTGGGGAACACGGCACTGAGTTTCGTTGCATTTTTGGCAAGGAAGCTAAGCGAGTTATGCGCGAAGTTCACCTCGGCGTTTGTGGATCTCACCAGGCAGGACCAAAAATGAGATGGCTGATTCGCCGCTATGGGTATTACTGGCCTTCCATTCTGAAGGATTGTATCAGTTTTGCCAAAGGATGCCAAGATTGCCAAGCTCATGGCCCCGTTCGCCATGTCCCCAACGTTCCTATGCAGCCTATCATCAAGCCCTGACCTGCTAGAGGTTGGGCACTAGACCTCATTGGTCTCATTCACCCTCATTCTTCAGCACAGCACAAGTTCATCATCGTTGCTACTGATTTCTTTACCAAATGGGTAGAGGCTGAAGCATTAAAAGACTCTTCTGCAGCTACGGTTCGCTCTTTCATCTTTCGCAATATCATATGTCGTTTTGGCGTTCCAGAATGTTTAGTTGCGGACAGGGGGGCAGCTTTCATGGCCGCGGACGTTAATAAATTGATGACGGATCTTGGTATTCAATTCATTCATTCTACGCCATATTACGCTCAGTCCAACGGACAGGCAGAGGCCAGTAACAAAATTATTATCACCATTCTTCGGAATATGTTGGCCGCTAATGCCAGAGATTGGCATAATCAGCTTGATTGTACACTTTGGGCATACAGGACGTCTAAACGCACACCTACGGGTACTACACCTTATGCTCTGATGTTTGGACATGACGCAGTGTTACCTTTGGAGGTTAACGTTCATTCGCTGCGCGTGCAAGAGCAACATCAGCTAATCGGCGAAGATTACGTCCAGGCTATGTGGCAGGAACATGAAGATTTGAGCGAACACCGGCTTGCAGCGTTAGACAGCTTGATCATCGAGAAGCGGCGCATTGCCAGAGTATACGATAAGCGCACTACTGGTCGTAGTTTTGGTGTTGGTGACCTTGTTTGGAAGACCGTCCTTCCCTTAGGTGAAAAAGAGCGTGGACGGGGCAAATGGTCTCCCCGGTGGGAGGGGCCTTTCGTTATTGATCGAATCCTGGGCAAAGGCGCATATCACTTACGCCATACGGATGGCGAACTTCATCACAATCCAATCAATGGTCGTTATCTAAAGAAATATTTTCCAAGTGTTTGGGAATTGGATGATCCGCCGGTGTCGACGCCTGGACAGGGGGGCAATACTTAGTTCTCCTACCTTGCTCTTTCCAAGCCACTACCGTGGCTTCTACTACATTCGCTATACTTCGTCGAACCAGGGGGCAACTATATCCCACAAGAGTTTGGTCAGACCCGTTTACGAATTATGCTTTGCCTTTAGACTTCAAATCTGGTAAATTTTTGTTTTTACTTTACGTTTCGTACCTTTTGGTTCGGACATATAAACTGTAAAGCAAGAACATATCATAATATAAAGTGAATAAACGAAAAGCGTTTAAACATGCACCAAACATCTGTTTATTTATATATTGGCTTTGCGGCCAAGAGCTTTTACATGAAACAAAGAGCATAAATACAAAATAAAGAGCCAGAACGTGGCTCTGATACCATGGAGGCTGCGTCCAAGGCCCTTCCTGTAACCTATTTCTAAGCTTGGGTAACCCATCTTGGAGATCTAGGGTTACCACTCCCCATTTTCTCCTCTCACTGAGTTTTTGAGGGAGAGGGAATTCAGCGGGCAACCTGCGCAACCGCAGGTCATCCGCTGACAAGCCTAGAACAGCAGGTCATCCTGGCGAACGAAGCCCTGTCGCTGCCCGCCAGGAGACTTTTGCTGTCCCCATTCTGCCACCTTCTCACTTCTGTCTCCAAGAGGCAGAAGGGATGGTAGGCAGGATGGGGGAGGAAGCCTGAGGTTTCGTTGTATAACTCAACCTAGGCATGAGGTTTGGTTGTATAACTCAAAATATTCTTGGTATGGATCCTAAGTGGAGGAAGAGATTTGAGGGCCAGAAGGAAGAGCAAAACCAAGAGAGGCATCTTCGGCGCCTGAGGAGGGTTTTCTGTTTGAAATGAACCAATGAAGGGTTCTCTATTTAAAGAAGGGAACTGGGGTCGGTTTGGTGCAGGATTTGGTAACCGGTTAGAGATCTGCAGTTATTAAGGGCAGTTATCACATTTAAATTTTTAGCTTGGGGAATTAAAATCTCGGTTCCCCGGATCCCCTTTTGAATCTGACTTTTGACTCTGTCAAAATCTATCCTTCCCGAGGGGTTATCTCCTCGTTATCTGATGCTGGGCCGACTTTTGGTTTGGGCCGGTAGATTGGTTAAGCTAAAGTTAAACATCTAGTGTTTTCTTATACATACAAACAAACGACTGAACCTTAAGAGGTTCATGGTTACAATTTATCTGGGCTTACACCATACGGCCCAGTGATGCAATATCTATGACGATTTTTTGGTACTCAGCCTGGAGTCGCTCTGCTTGGACATTCGCCACTCTCGCTTTTGCACGTGCATCTACCAGGCGTTGCCTCAGTTCCTCGGTTGGACCTACTTCATTCACCAAGGCTTCTTTGTCTTTGCCCCTTTTGAACTGAAGTTGGACAATCTGAGCTTCAATTTCAGCCTTGGCAGCTTCGAGTTCTTCTAGTTTGGCCTCACAGAGAGCAACATCAGTTCGCCGTCGTTGAAGTGATTCTTTCCGGGCTGCAAACAGCTTTTCCACTTCAACTCGTTGAGTTGAAGACAGGTTCGCCAGTTTGGTAGACTTCTCAATATTAGTCTGGAGGTTGGCAATGGCACTGACTTTGGCTTCAAGCTCGTCCAAGATTGCTTGATCTCCTTCATCTGCATGAAGCCGCAAGCTACCGGTATAGGCAATGATCTTCTCTCGCACCTTCGGATCTTCCAAGTTTACATTGCTGAGGTGGCTGAGGTAATATTGCGCATCTTCTACCAGTTCTGGGGTAATTGGCTTGTCCAGTACTTCTTCTAGGCGTTCTTTGAGTGCTTTGGGAGGGAGTGTTGGTTTGGAAGAAGAAGACTTCTCTGCAACAGCAAGGACTAGGCTTTGAGAGTCTACAGCAAGATTCACCAGGTTTTGTGCAGCCGTATGTGAATCTGGCCCTGATGAGGGCGCGGCAGAGGATTGCTTGGGCGAGGGTTCACCGCCATTCGCCGCGTCAAGTTTGGCGTCTGAACCCGATGCTTGGGTTTGGCCTGCGGAGTGACCCTGCAAAGAAAGGAATTTTGTCAGAACCAGTGAGTGATTCGGAAATGCTGGATGTTTCATAATACGTGAAAGATGCATGGAGTATTTACCGCAAAAGGAATGAAGTCAGGGTTTATCTCCACCTCTGGAGTCGTTTTTTCTACCGAGGACGTCGTTGTATTTTCGTTCGCAGAAGGATTGGTGGTGCCAGCATCCAGATTCTCCTGAGCCTCGCAGGGTGACACATCTTGTGCTTCAGCAGAGGGGATGTTTGGGCTGGGGGGCAAGTCAGCATCCTATTGGAGGTCGGAACCACCGGCACCCTTGACGGCTTCGCTATTCGCCACTTCTACAGTCTGAGTGACAGCCTCGGGAGAAGGAGCAGGAACGGAAGCTGGTCCTTCGCCAGTGTTCACAGGCTGGTCTGGGGAAGCGTAGGCGATGGGAACTGCATAAGTCACTGATAGCAGTCCAAGGCCATCTAGGGCTTCGACCATATTTATTTCGTCTTCCGTGGAGTTCCCATCAGTGGAACTGTCTTCAGATCCTTGAGCAGGAGTGCTTTCCTTAGTTTCAGGGATAGGAGGGTCGTCTGCTATTACAATCACCTCAGGCGCATTACGCCTCCTTATCTGCAACAGAGCGAATGGTAAACCAGTTAGTGGGTGGGAAAGGAGTACGCTGAGAATTATTGCAAAAGTTAATGAAGAATTTTATCCTTACCAAGGGACGTTCTTCTTCTGTTTCTTCTTCTTCATTGACTGACGGTTCGCGGGGTCTTTTCTGAGCAGCGGCACGAGAGGAGGAAGCTTCCCCAGGAAACGAGCTTTTTAGCGTTTCCTATGGTAATACACATAATCAATCAGGATCCGCACTACACCGAGGAAAGTTAAGGTAAGGACTTAGGACTCGAAGCTCATACCTTAATTGTTGCTCCTCCGGCATGCGTTTGTTGTTGTTCAGGAACAGCTGTAGCAGGGATTTTTCTGTTCGCACCATTGAGAACTTGCTGGTCTTCTTCAAGGTTGAGTTCAACCTTGCCTCGGGCGAAGATGGCGCGAAAGAGGTCTTCTGCGCTCTGGTCCCACTTGTTGGCAGATAGGGCAGCCCACCAGATGGCATACTGTGGAGACACAGCCATAGTGCAGTGGAGGATACTGGCTCCCAAGGTGGCAGGCGGTAGGATGTACTTAAAGTGGACTTTGCATCTGCTCTGGTCCCGTACATCGTTCGCTGAGATCCGCCAGGAGGTATATAGGTTCAGGCTCTCAAAAAGAGGATAAGGGATTTTCTGCCTAAATCCTAGTTGGCGAGCGAAATGGGTAGGAGCATAAAGTTCAAAGCCGGCTTCTTCATCCGGGAGATTGAAATCCATACAGGATACGGCTCGTTTGAACACGGCCAAGGCCCCAGCAGAATGTTCGCTAAACCAGAAGAAGCCATGCTCCAGTGGGCTAGGGAATTTTCTGTTTACAACTAGCGTTACCGAATCTAAGGCTGATTCATCTAAGTGGTACAGGTAACGAAAACATTCAAAGTATGAGGGGGAAGGGAACTCATCTCGGTTGGCGAATGCCATCCCTAGTACCTCATCCTCTGGAAAAGAATCTACTTCGGGGTGCCTGAATTGTGGAAAATAGACTTGAAGCCAGAGGTCCAGAATCCAGAAGGGTCCTCCCAGCGGTCTGTAATCGAAGGGCCTGAGTGTTAGGGAGTAGAGCGAACGGTAGAGACTGGCTAGGACAGGTTGGCCTAACCCTGTTAATTGTTTGTTGAAGAGGGCTGCTGCCAACATGGTCCATGTTCCAACAATCTTCTGCGCTGTGATACAGAAGAGGAATTTGCATAGCCAGAGTTCCAAAAAAGCAATTCCCCCTTGCTCGTTGTTCTGTTTTGAGAAGAAGTTGCACCAAGCGGTGTAGGATTTGCAGTGGGGAAGGCGAACCGGACTGGGTTTGTGCTCTATTGAATCCAACCCTTGATCATACTCTCCATAGCTGTAGGGTTCTGGATGGATGGGAAGGCCAGTGATGGTGAGGATATCGAGCAACGTGATTCCCATCTGCCCGAACCGGAAATTAAAGGTGTTGCTGGAAGTGTCCCAGAAACAGGCGGCTGCGATTATTGGGGCCCGGTTCCCTCCTCCATTATGCAAAGAGAAACAGAGCTCTAGTGTTTCTGCAATCCTTACTTCCTGCCAGCGATCCAAGTCAGTTGTCCTCCTGGCTTGATACCATTTGAGCTCTTCAGGACTTGGGGTAGGCCAGCTTCCTATTCGCACTGCTTGATGATGTCTTTGCCATCGTGGGAAGATAGCGGCGGTCGCCCGGAACGCGAGTATTGGGCATCGAACGGCTTGAAAATAATGGTTCAGGAATTGGGCCGACATTTCGTCAATCCAAGGACCTAGGCTCGCCGTGCGGTTCTCATATACCTTGACGTGGGAGCGGTGAGAGTGTTTGTTGGCTGTAAGAGGGTACATGGCTAGTTTGAATTGCTGGGCGTAGTGCTCTGTGAGGATGTTGGAGGATGAGGCCATTTCTGTCGTTTGTTTGGTCTGGATTCTTACTTGTTCTGGGTTCTTAGGGTTCTGAATTCCTTAACAGATTAGTGTTGAGGGGTTGGGTTTTAAGGAGCCGAAGCGGTGTTTTAAAGATTCGATCTTGTTCGTTTTCGCGAACCAGTTTGAATTGGGAGGCGTGATGAAACAGTACAACGGTTCAGTCTTTTCGTCTTCTGGGCTTTTTTGCGGCTTTCCGTTAACAGCTGTGTGTTTTCCTCGAGACTTAGCCCTCTTCAATCATGTTTAGCACGGACCCGGACCTGATTTCGAGGCCTGGGGGGCAATGTTTGAGCCCAAATGAATATTTGGCTGATCCATTTGTGATAACAGCCCATGGACCGATTTTTGCGGCCCAAAATACCTTTGTGTTTGCCTTATAACTCAAGAAAAATATATATATATTTAATTACATTAATTATACGTGAGGAGTCCCGTTGGGGAAGGAATTTACAATCCTTGTTTGATGAGGATTCGCCGACCTATCTCTATAAATAGAGGGTTTTAAGGCGAATGACGTCTCTCTCTCTCTCAATCAATACAATCTACAAGCAAACTACTTGCATACAAGCCTCTCCGGAGCAAACCCTAGCAACCAAAGCCTCTCCGGAGCAAACCAGCGACCTATAGCGAAGCTAAAATCACGTTTTAGCAACCCGAGTGTTTCTCAAACCTTTCCCAATTGATTGCTCTGCTTACTCAGCGTTGAGGAAGTATCGATTATTGTGTTCGCAAGAGATCACATTCAAAGACCTAATTCTGTTTAGGCATTCACGTACGAACCGACAGAGTTTGTGCTCTCTCTGTCTACATTCGCTTGATCCAGAAGCAAGAAGTGGCACACATCTACTACATCAACGTACCCCGTGGTACTGGCACGCCCGCATTCTACAAAAGAGACTGTTTGACTCACCCCTGCGGTTTCCAGCGCAAACAGTAATAGTGACATTTTGAAAATGCATTTTGCTAGAAAAATGCCGAAAACCATCCTAGAAAAATGCCAAACATATATCTCGATGTAAAATCAACCAAGTGAAGGAATCCGTAGCTATCACATATATACTATATGAATGAAATCCATATCCCACCCATATTCACCATGAAAAAGATTGAAAGATCTGAGGCTCCACGTAAACACACACTTGTGTAGTTGTGTCGACCTCCATTCTAAATTATTGTATCACAATCCAAATCCAGGTATGTATGGTCTCACACTCTCACCTTTTTGTTTTCTTTCAACTTTTTTTTATTTTTTATTTTTTATAAAAGTAGTTTTTTCTTTCATCATTTTCCGGTAACCGTTTGTAAACAATTAATAAGGATCAGATTTGTTGGGATTTGGCCATGGTTGATGGGCAATTTTCTTTTAGTTATCCTTCCCTCCTCAATTGGGCATTTGACGTGATGATCACTCTTGGCTGTTAAAATTGCTGAGCCAAAAGTTCAGAGCCGTTGAACAATTAGACACTGTAGGATACGAAATCGATCTCCTAAGTACTACTAAATGATCCGATATGTAGTTCTTTAACCTTTTGGGTTGCACCGATTCTTTCCCGAGGCGTTGACTATTGGCATGTTCTCTAGCTATCAAGACTAATTATTAAACCATTGGTATTCTTCGATCTGTCTATGTTCCTAAAGCTAATAACGATTCAAGCTAGCTAGGTTACTAATTGTGTACGTAAGGCAAGACCCAGGAGCTCATCCAAAAGTGCTGTACGTCTTCTTAATGCATTATCAATGATGAGATTCGGGATATTACAGTTTCTTCTACAAGAGGAGTCGTATCCCGTCGATGGTAATGAAGGATGCAACGATTCACGATCATTTATTTGTCTATGGATCCATGTTATCCCATAATGTAGGAGGAGCCGAGGAGGCGCTCACTCTTTTCCCTCGTCGGTAAGGAGCCATCGTCATAACCATGCCCCAAGATCCCATAAAGGCATGCTATTTGTAACAACTCAAAACGTACTCCATTCAAAAGCGTTAGCTAAAATTCGGGAAAAAAAAATTTTGATTTTTTTCAAAGATCATTTGCAATATAAAAAATTGATTTTTTTTTCAATTATAAAATTCGGCAATACGTATAATTCGCGAAAAATTCGACTGCCTCAAAAAAAACGCATTTTTTTGAATCTTTGAGTTTGATACGAAAAACGGACATTTTTTTCAAAAATTTGTACGTACGCACGAATTAATTAACTAGGCTTTCCAGTGAACAGTGATAGGAAAACCATACTGTGCATGTACTCTATGATTTTGAGTGATTAGCGCGCAAGAGATAACTAGTAGGTGTACCTACTAGAACCACATATTCTTCTTACTAACAAGATAACAAAACAGAGAGTCTATTAATTAGTTTTCAAGTCCCATCCCGAATGAGTAAACTTTTTATGGTCATTTCGAAATGGACAAAAAGGACAGGCTAATGATCATTACAAAGATTACTAACTAATTAATAACGATAATAAATTTATAAAATAGTGAAGAATTCAAAGAATATTGATGAAGGCATACATAGTTTCCTTCTAGTTAAGGGTTTGTTACTTATTCTTCTTTGTCAGGTTGGATCGATGCTCATTATAAATATGTATTGCATGTGTGTTATTAAATGAACTAAGCACTCCCAAAACACTACTCACATGGCATAACATGATTGGTGACTACGAACAAACTCCTCCTCATCACATTTTGTCCCTACATAAAAATGAAGCTAGTGACCTCTCTATCTCATACCCTCTTATTGGGTTTTGATTTCTCTGGAACCAGTCCACATTTTAAAACAATCATTCTTCTTTGGATCCCAAACCCCATAAGAGCTTGAGCCTCTCCCCTTTTTTTTTCCCCCTTCAAAAAGCACTAAAAGCTTAGCATGAATATTCTCAAGCCTTGTTTGGTACTTCTCTCTTCTTTTCTCATTCTCTCTTGCTTCTTCATAGCTCAAATCCATGGAAGCAAGCAATCACAAGCGCTTTCTCAGCTCTACAAGTCCAAGTTGAATTCGGAAAGCGCAGGCATCGACACAAAGCCATTCGAGGCAATTCTTCATGCGAACGCAACCAACATTCATCCCCAGGAAGGGTTGAAGGAGAAAGATAGGATCAAAAGCTTGCCTGGACAACCCAAAGTGAAGTTCAATCAGTATGGTGGGTATGTTACTGTGGATAAAAAAGCAGGTCGTGCATTTTTTTACTACTTTGCTGAAGCTGATAATCAGCAGGCTAAGGATTCTTTGCCTCTTCTTCTATGGCTCAATGGAGGTAATTTCTAAATTTCCAATGTGTCAATGTCACCAGCTCAACTGCTGCTGTTATAGTTTGTTTGCTACAGAAGATATCCAAGTTTGATATTTGTCATGATCATTGATCACTTTTCTTCATATATTTTATTCATGAATATTATTATTTTCTTTTTTGGGGATTATCCAATGAAATAAATGAAATTTTCATCATTCTTGTGTGAGGCTGGCTTGCTACTTCTCTTTCTTTGTAGTATGAATCACGTCTTTGCATGATGGCCGGTTCCAAAATGTTAGGCTGGAGGTGATTATTAAAAGAAGAATAGTTTTTAGGCTATACTATATTGAGTATATTCATTCATCAATTATTGATGCCACCAAAACAATTATTAATCTTTATTACACCAAAGGTTAAATATTAATTACTTGGTTGCTTGTTTTATAGATCGACTTGCATCAATTATTATACTTATGACTTTAGTTTGGCATCCATAAAATTTTTGACGGTTTTTGAGAATGCACGTGAACGACTATAAACTGTTGATGTCATGGTGGTGTTAGAAGATAATAAACTGTTGATAATCACCTACACTGTAGATGGAGGGCTGTTTTTAATAATTATTGTATACACGTTTGATCAGATCATGCCTCTTTCCCAGGTGGCTTCCTGCCACCTCTTTTTTTTTTTTTTAAGGGGATTCAAATCCCAGAATTTACTCTTGTGGAGGATATCTCGGCGTTCATGTTTGTCGTTATAAATCTTTCGGTTGAAAAGTATATACTTAAAAAATGAACGTTGAAAAAAGTTGTTTGATTGATAGCATGCATGTTGCAGTCAAACAGTTAAACACATATTTAATCCACCGGCGCCCATGCATATGCCTAATTAACAATATATGGTTTATATACCCAATTGGGTTGCCTTTTCTCATTTCTGCTTTATTCTAATCCTAATATTTTTACACACTCTCTCACCACTTGATCAGTAAACCTCAAGAGCTTACTTCTGTTCCCTAAATTAACAAAATTGAGCAATTTTCATATGGAGTAATGCTCATTGATTATATGCTGGATATCTTACAGGACCTGGATGTTCCTCTCTTGCTTATGGAGCAATGCTCGAGCTTGGACCGTTCCGTATTCATAGCGATGGCAAAACACTTTACAGAAACAGATTTTCATGGAACTATGGTACTAAATCTAAAACAATTAATTGAAGATAATTTCAACTAATTTATAATTTTGAGACAATTAATCATAGTTGTTGTGTTTATTTTCACTTGATCGATCAGCTGCAAATGTGTTGTTCCTTGAGTCTCCTGCTGGTGTGGGCTTTTCTTACTCTAACAGAACATCAGATTATGATAAAAGTGGGGACAGAAGAACAGCTGCAGATAATTATGTGTTCTTGGTGAATTGGTTGGAGAGGTTTCCTGAATATAAGGGGAGGGAGTTCTATATTTCTGGTGAAAGCTATGCAGGGCATTATGTACCTCAACTTGCACATACTATTCTCTATCACAACAAGAAGGCTAAGAAAACCATCATCAACCTCAAGGGCATAATAGTAAGTCCCTCTCTCTGTCTCTCCATGATTGGTAGTTAGAATTTAGACTTGATGTAGTGCTATGTTCTTGGATTCTTAGTTGTTAGTGAAATGATAACCAATTGTTGGCCAATTGCCCACATTTGGTGGTGCAAAACTGTTATCATAGATATAGATCCCTTTTATTCTTGGTTATATCTGTCCCTTTTTGGCTGGAATATATAGTCATCATTTTCTCTTTCTGATTGCTACTACTGCACATGCTATGGGCTGGCCCTTTCATTTGTTCCTTTGGGCCATGTGAGGTGATCCCCATCTCCACTACTTTTATGTCACAATCAGAGGTTCTAGTGGTACATAGTTGAATATGCATATGCACTATTGTTTTTCAATTCTGGTTAAGAGTGAATCCCACATTGAGACAGTAAAGCCTTGTGTTACAATATAAAATACTCTTGGACGTCTTCATCCATTGCTAATTGATTTTTTGAGTTTGATGCTCGATCTAATCTTCCATATATCTCACATTTTTCTATGTGTGAGAGTTTTAATCAGAGGTAAAGTTGTTGATAATTCCGATCCTAGTCATAATTAATTTATAACTAAATGAAATTGACATTTTAAACATCAACTATCCCTCTCCTTGCCTAAAAATTCTCTTTGGTACATGATGCAGATCGGGAATGCAGTGATTAATGATGAAACTGATACAAGAGGAATGTATGACTACCTTGCCAGCCATGCTCTCATTTCCGACGAAACTGCAAATCAAGTCCGAAAATACTGTGATTTTTCACCCAATGCCACTACTCAACCCAAGGAGTGCAATGATGCTACTGATGCTTCTGATAAGGCTACTTATTTCCTTGATATCTATAACATCTATGCCCCTGTATGTGCCTCTTCCAATCTCACCATCCAGCCCAAAAAGGCTTCAGTAAGTTCCAACTTCCCAGCTAGCCCCCAAGTATATGTAACACTTTTTAGACCAACTCTTACCTGCTATTTATGATCTGTGTTACTTTGCGGTGCAGATACTGAAATTTGATCCGTGTAGCGAGTACTATGCGTATGGTTATTTGAATCGGCCTGATGTGCAAGAAGCTCTCCATGCTAATGTCACTAAACTCACACATGACTGGCAACCATGCAGTGATGTAATCACACATTGGGGAGATAGCTCATCAACTGTACTACCCCTTCTACACGAGTTTATGGATAATGGACTTCGAGTCTGGATGTTTAGGTAAAATTTCAACTGGTTCTTCCTCTTCGATCATCTTATAATTCTACTCCAATTTCACTATTTACAAGAAATATGACTAAATTATGTGAAATGTAGCTAATACCAATTCATATATATGGACATAAATAATGCAGTGGCGATATCGATGGAAGGGTACCAGTAACTTCAACAAAGTATTCTATTGAGAAGATGAATCTTCCGATCAAGACCGAATGGCACGCTTGGTTCCTTAGCGGACAAGTAATAAACTTTTCTGTTCATCTGAATCTTTTTTTTTTTATCCAGTTTGGATCTTCCATCAAGTCTTTGGCTTTTCAAAAGCCCTTTTAATTGAAAAGGTCATTTGGTTTATTTAATTTGAATATTGTACTATGTTCTGCAACAGGTTGGTGGTTTCACACAAGTGTATAAGGGAGACATAACATTTGCCACAGTGAGAGAGGCAGGGCATCAAGTCCCAAGCTACCAGCCTGCTAGGGCACTTTCACTCATCAAGCACTTCCTTGATGGCACCCCTCTCCCGGATACTACAAGATATATCTAATTTCATCTAAATTTTTCTTAGCTTTCAGTGTATCATTGCCTTGTTAATAATTTTTTTATCCACACAAGGTTAGCTGATTTTTCAGATGCTAATTTATTTTTCATTGATTAATAAAAAGTTGATAGTGCAGATTTTGTTGCTTAAACTCCCATTTTCTTTTTAGTTTATATATATATATATATATAATGATTCTCAGGTAAGGGGATCTTTACTTTATAAGGTGCGGAGTTTTGATCTCAGCCGTCAGATCTGTTTAAATGATCTGATCTGACAGCTGAGAATCAAAACTCCGCACTTTATAAAGTAAAGACCTCGATCCTTAGTGGAGAAGCGTTGTATCCACTAGAGATGTTTTTACTTCATAAGGTGCGGAGTTCTAATGTCAGCCGTCAAATTAGATCATTTAAACGGATCTAAGTGGAGTCCAAGTGACACACAATGAATTGATATAAGGTAGATGTGGAATAAAAGTTGTTTGTTTTTCAATGTATTGATTTTCTGAATTTTAAGAATTGTGGAGTCCAAATGGTACACAATAAATGGAGAAGGTTGAAAGGGAAAGTTGGAGGGGAAGGTTGCTACTTGCTAGTATTCCTCTTAAAACAAACCAATCATGGTTATCAAGGTTGTACATACATTTTCCAGAAGACAAGAATAGTATCCAGAGTCTCTTTAATTATAGAGGTGGCTTCGGTATGGTTATCGGGTTTTTTTGGCCGCAACCGGTACCAAACCGAACTTAGCCGGTTTGGAAATTTTCCAACTGTAACCGATACCAGTAAGTCGGTAACCGATGAATCGGTTTACCAGCGTTGCAAACTGGTTTTGGTAGTCGACCGATTTTCTGACAACGGCCGTGGAAACATTGGTTTTCTGTAGAGGAGAAACGAACGGCGGCGGTTTCTGTAAATCTAGATCTATTGGCGAATAAAAAGGTGAAGAGAAATAAAGAAAGAAGAAGAGGAAGGAGAAAAGAGAGGAGGATGAAGAGAACGATGAAACTCATAAAGAGGAAGAGAAGGTAGAGGAGAAAAGAAAGAAAGAAAGAGAAGAGGAAGGAAAGAAAAGAACGATGAAACCCAGAAAGGAAAAGAAAGAGAGCGAATTAATTCGGAAGGGACCCAGAAGGAAAAGAACTAAAGAAGAGAAGGAAGAGAAACTAATTTAACGGAAAAACATATGGAAGTACCAAATGGTCTAACGGAGGATAACTTTAAGTACCAAGTGCTCTTTTATTGATTAGGTACCAAATTATTCAAGTAACAATACATCAGATACCATAGAAGGAATTTACTTTTTTCATAAATATGAAAGTACCGAATGGTCTAACGGATGATAACTTTTAGGGTGCCAAGAGGAAGGACGATAGCTGTGCCGACTGCTGGTCCTAATTGATTTTTGTTTTAGCTTTGCTTTTGCTTTTTTGGCCTTTCAGGCCCCATGTAACCAAAAAAAAAACGGAGGATAACTTTAAGTACCAAGTGCTCTTTTATTGATTAGGTACTAAATTATTTAAGTAGCAATACGTCAGATACCATAGAAGGAATTTACATTTTTCATAAATATGTTCAAGTATTGCAATTGAGGCGGAAAATGACAACTTAGTCGCTCAACTTTGCTTGGTTCAACACATCGTTCGACACAAGGGAAAATACACTCATGTGCCTAGCACATGAGGCTATTTGTTTCGTAGCGCTAAACCCTTGTTTGCTCCCCTGTTTTCAGATCACTCATCGTCCTTGATTTGCTTCAAGGTGGATATCACGGTCATGGATGCTGCCGCTGTGGGCGGAGCTTTTCTGTCTGCCTCCCTTCAGGTCTTGTTTGACAGATTGGCTTCTCGTGAAGTCGTTGACTTCATCCGCGGCAAGAAGCTAAACGGCGGACTTCTCAAAAAGCTTGAAATCACTTTGCTTTCTGTCAATTCTGTGCTCTCTGATGCTGAAGACAAGCAGATAACTAATTCCGCTGTCAAAGAATGGCTTGATGAGCTTAGAGGTGCTGTCTACGATGCCGAGGACCTCTTGGATGAGTTCAGCACTGAAGCTTTGGAAAAAGAGCTGGACGATGAATCGGAATCCGAAAGCGGCAGCAGTAAAATTCAGGTAAAGGGTTTCAAATCTACTCTATTGAATGCATTTGACCAAGGGTTGGAGCCCAAAATAGAAGAGATTCTTGAAAGGCTAGACTTCATTGCTAAAAAAAAGTATGTTCTTGGATTGAAAGAGGGTATTAAAGATATACCACCGAGAAGATTGCCTGCAACTTCTTTGGTGGAGGAGTCTAGTGTGTATGGTAGGGATGAGGACAGAGAGGTCATTGTGAGGTTGTTGCTATCAGATGGTGTTGATGTCTGTGGCAATAAGGTTTGTGTGATTCCCATAGTGGGCATGGGTGGAATTGGCAAGACCACCCTTGCTCAGCTTGTGTACAATGATGACAAAGTGAAGGGATACTTTGACCTCAAGGCATGGGTTTGTGTTTCGGAAGAATTTGATGTTTTGAGGATAACAAAAACAATTTTTGAGACTGTCACTTCGGCGCCTTGTAGTATAAATGATCTGAATTTGCTTCAAGTTAAGTTGAAGGATGAACTGATGGCTAAAAAGTTTCTGCTTGTTCTAGATGATGTTTGGAATGAGAACTACATTGATTGGGATGACTTGAAAAAGCCTTTTATGTCTGGGATTCATGGGAGTAAGATAGTTGTGACAACTCGTAGCGAAAATGTTGCTTTGATCATGGGCACCGTCCCATCTCATCGTCTAAGACAATTGACTGATGACGATTGTTGGTTGTTGTTTGCAAAGCATGCTTTTAACAATGTAGAGTCAAGAGAACAACCAATCCTAGAAGAAATGGGTAGAGAAATTGTTAAAAAGTGCAAAGGGCTTGCATTAGCTGCAAAAATGCTTGGGGGTCTTCTGCGATCAAAACTAGATCCTGATGATTGGAATAAGATACTTACTAGTGAGATATGGGATTCGTCAGAAGAAACTCATAACATTCTGCCAGCTCTAAGATTGAGCTACGACCATCTCCCATCACATTTGAAGCAATGCTTTTCTTATTGTTCAATATTCCCTAAAGATTATGAGTTTGGAAGGAAGGAATTGGTCCTGTTGTGGATGGCTGCAGATCTTTTACAACAACCCAAAAGAAAGAAGAGGATGGAAGAAGTGGGAGAAGAGTATTTCCATGATCTAATATCAAGGTCGCTTTTTCAGCAGTCTGGTGCAAATCAATCACTTTTTGTTATGCATGACCTTGTTAATGATTTGGCCAAATATGTCTCTGGAGAATTTTGTCTTAGGTTGGAGGATGGTGTGTCAGATAGATTGATCAGCAAAACTCGTCATTTGTCATTTTCTAGAACAGCACATGATGACTTTAAGAAATTTAAGATGTTCTACGAAGCCAAGTGTTTACGTACTTTCCTACCACTAAAGTTTCAAGCACCGTATGGACGCTTTCATTTGTCTAACAAGGTAACACATGATCTTTTACCAAGGCTACACTGCTTGCGAGTTCTCTCTCTTTCACAGTACAAAATCAGTGAGTTGCCTGAATCTGTAGGAAATTTGAAGCATCTGCGGCATTTGGATCTCTCTCACACTGCAATTCAGAGGTTGCCTGAGAGTGTGAGTACTTTATACCAATTGAAAACATTAATACTGTCATGCTGTTTCGCTCTCACTGAGTTGCCAACAAACATGGGCAGACTAATCAACTTGCGTCATCTGGACATCAGTCATACCAAGTTAAAAGAGATGCCATTACAGATGAGTAAAATGAAGAACCTACAAACACTAACTGATTTTGTTCTTGGCAAAAATAGTGGATGCAACATCAAAGAGTTGAGAGAACTTCAGCAACTTCGGGGAACTCTATCTATTTCAGGACTACAAAATGTTACCCATGATGTGTATGCTTTGGAGGCCAATATGAAGGCTAAGAAGTACCTTGATGAGTTAGTCTTGAAATGGGCTGGTCATGCTGATGATTCACAGTATGAAAGAAACGTACTTGAATGTCTCAAACCTCATGTGACCTTGAAACAACTCAAAATTGAATATTATGGGGGTACAAGATTTCCAGATTGGCTAGGAGACCATTCCTTCTCTAGTATGGTATCTTTATGTCTTAAAGACTGTAAAGATTGCTGCTTCTTGCCACCACTTGGGCAGTTACCGTCTCTTAAAAAGCTTTACATCTCTGGGTTTGTCGGGGTAGGGAAGGTTGGTACTGAGTTTTATGGTAATTGTGCGGTAAATAAGCCGTTTAAATCCCTAGAAGTTTTGAAGTTGGAGGATATGTTAGAGTGGCAGGAGTGGTCTTGTTTTGGAGGTGACACTGTAGGTGGTGCTTTCCCTTGTCTTCAGGAACTTTATCTACAACGTTGTCCCAAACTAACAGGGGGTTTACCTGACTATCTTCCATCATTGACAACACTATGGATTTTCAAATGTCAGCAGCTGGTGGCTTCACTTCCAAGGGCTCCATCTATCTGTGATTTGAAGTTTGGATATTGTGATGGGTTCCAGTTAAAAGAACTGCCTTCTGAACTGCACTGGCTCAGAATTGAAGGATGCCATGTCCTGGAGTCCATACCTGGTCACTTGAAGGAAACAAAACCTTGTCTTCGGGAGTTATTTATCTCTGACTGTTCTTCTCTTGTATCCTTTCCTAGTGATGGATTACCTGCTACACTGAAAGCCCTTGAAATTGAGAACTGTGGGAAGTTAGAGATACCTGTTAACCACTACTATGCATCCCTTGAAAGCTTGGCCTTATGGAGTAGTTGCGATTCTCTCGAGTCCTTTCCATTGGAACTCTTCCCAAATTTGAACAATCTCAAAATCCGGAGCTGCAAAGGTCTGAAATCACTTTCTTTTTCAGGTGAACTAGACCATGGGCTCTTGGCTCTGAGTTTCTTGGAAATCTGGGATTGCCCTAGTTTGGTTTCTTTCCCCGATAGAGGATTGCCAGCACCCAACCTGACCCAGTTTAAGGTAACAGATTGTGTGAATTTGAGGTCACTTCCTGAACTGATGGACAAACTGCTATCTCTTCAGTATTTAGAAATATCTGGATGTCCTGAACTTGAGTTGTTTCCTGATGGGGGTTTGCCCTCCAATTTGAGTTCACTCTATATTTGGGATTGCAACAAACTTATTACACAGCGAATGCATTGGAAACTGAAAAATCTGGTTTCTCTCAGATGTTTGAGTATCATGGGTGGAAAACGGGCTGATGTGCAGTGCTTTCCGGAAGATGGGCTGTTGCCGACCTCTCTTACCTCTCTCTCCATCTGTGGACTTCCAAATCTGACATCACTTGATAAGGGGCTTCAACAACTCACAGCTCTTGAAAAATTGGAAATCAGCCACTGTCGTAAGCTCCGTTGCTTACCCGAAGAAGGGTTGACACCTCTTTCTTATCTTTGCATCCGCAAATGTCCTCTGTTAAAACAATCCTGCCAAAGGGATAGAGAAGATTGGTCCAAGATAGCACATATTCCCTGCATAGAGATCGATAATGATATGATCTTATGAGCTAAATTGTTGAAGGATCTCTGTACATTTCAATTACTTTCAGGTACTTGTTAATTATTATGCACACTAATATTCGGTGGAAAAGTAACAATTATATAATGAATTTCTTCATATATGTCAATTGATGAACTTGTATCATTTCTCCAATTTCTGTGTACATAACCATGGGAATGCTGGAACCTATTCTGGTTTCAAGCTCAAAGAAACATGCTATGGATGTTTAGCTTTTAAGTTTTTTTCTTTTCTGAGGATATATCATCATCTCTTTCACCATTTGTTTGTTTATCTTCAATATTTTTTCTCAAGCACTCAATCAAAGCTTCTTTCAGTAATCCTAGCGATGATTGTACCAAGTCGTTTCTTAAGTTCTGAAAACTAATATAATGGGTCTAGATCTATGCTCCATTAGGACAGCTCTATATGTAAAATGACTTTAATAACATGTTTAGGTATATTAGAAAATTTAAAAATTTGGCCCGAGGTCTTTATAACATTAAGAATGACCTTGACTAGAATGAGCAACTTGTAATAGTGTGGAATCACAGTTGACCACCACTACCAATTTGTATAATCTCTTTAAGTTGCTTTCATCACCTGAGCTCTTGTCTCATAAGGTTTACCAGTAAACTCTTGTAGCTCTTGGTTCAAAGACTTTCTGGGGAGGCCCTTGTTCTTAGCTTTGTTGCTTGAGGCCAACAGAACCTGAAATATTTATCTTATAGCTTTATGAAAATTATATCAGCCGTCTGATTTTGAACTTACTAGAAAATTATATTGTATCAGCATTAAAAATATTTTTCTTCTTGACTCTTTTCTGATAATAAAGTTGTAAGATATTCTATTATGGGAAAACAAAAACAAAAATGTTTAGATACTGTACTGTATCTGCTAATTAGTCTTTATTGCTTCAATTTAATTTTTTGAGATTTTATAATTGATTATTTTAGATTCTGTATTTAATCATTTTAGATCTTGCAAAAGTTCAACCAACATGCATTCTATTATGTATGTTAATCGTTGGAACTCTTTGTTCATTGGAGGTATTATAACTTGAATTGCTTTATATGGAAGCAGAGCTATAAACTTCACTTTGAGAAGCCATGTGGAGAATAATGGTCATTCTAGGGAGAAAGACATGATAGAATTGTATGTAAATTATATATAGATCTATAACAGAGAAAGAAGATCTTGTAAGTCCTTAGGGGCAGTAGAGGCTCATAAATATCATTTGGGTTCCCTTCTGTTCCATGGATCGTCCATTTCACAAGTTAAATACAAGACTAGGTATCGTTTCTTCCAGCTGGTTGTGTATTATGATCCTGCCTACCTTGTATATCACATTTTAGGTTTTGAAATATCTATATGCCATGAAATCCTGTAAGTTAGTCATGTGTCTGCAATGTGTTGCATTCAACATGTCTTGTAGAAAAATGAATTAAAATAGAAACTTAAACAGTGCTATTTCTTTTTCTTTTATGGTTTTTAGTAGTCAGTATAAAAGCAATGGGTTTGTTTGTCCCTTATGTTGCTGTGTAGGATGGTAAGTAGAGGCAGTCACAAAAAGCAAGCCTATATGTGCTTCATGATTCATCTGCCAATATGTACAGTAAGAAATTTTCGGGTGGTTCATAAGCTATAAGCTGCAATTTCATTTCATTTTTAGACTTCATCAACTTTGTAGCAACCAACTTTGTATCACATTCTGTTTCATTCATTCATTCTGTTCAACTGGCTGGCACGTGATTCTCTCTGCCTTGCACCACTCAAAATCTAATATAGGACTCTCTGAAGTGCCATAATATCTTGGATGGCTTTCTACTTGGGTTGTCTGCCTTCTGTTATCTATTAATTCTTCCAATGGTCCGCAGAACTACAAAGTCATTGCTTCTGTATCCATCCCAGTTGGGAGTTCCTTTTTTGTTTTTTAATTTTTTTTCTTCAGGTAAGTTAATCATGATGGCTTCTCTTTCCTTGTGGTTTCTGTTCTTCCCAGTTATATATGTATATATTCATTTATTTTTCCCATATTACTTGGCTATAGTTAATGAACTTTTTTATATCTAAATCAGCATAACAAAAATGAGGAAAGATCTCTCTATGCTCTCCTCACTCATCTCGTATTACTTGAATACTTGGTAGGTGAAAGAGCCGGCCCACTATTGTTTTTAAAGACATTATGCCAGAAATTTGGTAGTGCTTTATATATACAATCGCACGCAAACAAATTGAGTCTCATTCTCAGCTGCTGAAGAATTTCATTATTAGTTGCAAACCTTAAATCCTTGTAGTGTACAAGAGTGTCCAAGCATGTGAAGTTTTCTATGCAAATGGATTGGGAACGCCTCTATTAATTGTATCAAAGCTAAACTTGTATCCTCGTCCATGTCTTTCTTGTTATTCTTGGAGTGCAACAGGTAAGTCTCTATCTGTAGCGATTCTTTGAGCTTGTACATAAGGTAAATATGAAATGGGATTTTGTTATTTTATCAAAGAAATACGATTGCAATTTACAAGTCTAAGTTGCTCAATTGTTTTACCACAAAGAAGCATTGGTGGATTGTTCATGTCGATTTCCGTCATCATATTCACCTTTTATCTCTAGAGTTAATTTCTTGTTTGCAGAAATAAATTCAACTCGGTCCTTGTATTTACCGCCGGTTTGTTGTCTTGATGTTGGCTAGTGTCTACTATTTTAAGATTGTTAATTGCAGTTGGCATGCCTCTGCTCTGCTGCGTGAAGAGTTCTCGACCAAACATGTCTCTTCCCTACTTCTACAAGCAGGAGCTGGCCCTAGCCACCAACAACTTCTCTCCAAACTCTGTCATAAATGTAGGTACATTCGGTCCCATTTACAAAGCCGAGCTCTCCAACGGCTCCACCGTGGCTTTGAAATATCTGGACTCGAATGCGTTTGGAGGGTTCCGGGAATTTCGTGCTGAAATGGAAACATTAGGGAAGCTCCGCCATCCCAATCTTGTCAAGCTTCTCGGACATTGCATGACGGACTCCTGCAGGTTTCTTGTTTATGAGTTCATTGAGAATGGTAGTCTCCATGAGTGGCTGCATGGACAGGTCTCGCATCAGGTAGCATTTACTTGGAAAACAAGAATCAAGATTGTCAAGGGTGTTGCTGATGCTCTTAAATATTTGCATGGATTGGAAAGACCAGTCATTCACAGGGATATAAAGGCCGGCCATGTGTTATTGGATTCTGATTTTGAGGCTCATCTTGCTGATTTCGGGCTGGCTCGAATGTTGGAACCCTCAGAGACGCACTTGTCGACCTATATCAATGCTGGCTCTCTTTGGTATAGGCCACCGGAGTATTTATTTGATAGGGCAACATGGGCGACACTGAAAGGCGATGTTTACAGCTTCGGAGTTTTGATGTTGGAGATTGCATCCGGGAAGCCTCCGAGTTCCATGGACATCCATCCTTCCTTCAGGTTACGGCTTCCTCAATGTGCCAAGAAGCTTGTTGCCCAAAACATGCACATGGATTTAGTGGATTCAAGGATTTCCAGGCAGGAATTAAAAGAAGCCAATGTTATGGAGTATTTTACGATTGCTCTTAGTTGCCTCAAGTATGACCCCAACAAAAGACCCAAAATGAGTGAGGTTGTAGAATTGTTGAATGAACTTCCTATTTGATACTCTTGTTAATCATGAAGTTCTCTTTCCTTTTCTTTTTTTTTTTAATAGCAGCTCTAAGTCTCTAACTATAGTTCAATATTTTCATAAAATATTAAATAACTGCTGAGAACTCTTCCAAATTTGTACGTGGGAATTGATATCACATACACAAAACACAGAGTACATGCACGAGCACTTATAAGGTCGTTTTTGCGAACTTATTTTTATTTTAGGCCACCTAATATTTTTATTTCTCATAAGGCCACTTAAACCTAAAGAGCTATACTCGAATCTAAAATCTATTACCCCGAACCAAAAGGCTAACTACCACTTAATATTTATAGTATTTAAACAATAAGAGATCCTTTTTTTGTGCATTTTAAGGGATTGCTTATAAGATTCACTTTGTGGCCACATTTCTGCAATCTAATTGTTCAGATTTTAGGTCTCCATTAATGGATTACTTATGCTAAATTTAAACCAAAACGGAATTGTTTAAGGTACTTAACTTGGAGCAAATGTGTAGATGAACACAATGTATCTAATATTAGCCAAATTACAATCACGGTAATTCATGATAATGAACACCTAAATGATTTCCGTTTTAGTTGAAACTTTGCAGGTATGATTTAAGACTGATGTCCTAAAACTTGAAGGGTCAGATCGCCAAACTGCGATCGCAAAGTGGAATGACCATTCTTAAACAATTCACCAAAGCATCTTCCTCATCATGATTATATCAAGCTAAATTTCGATGACTCAGTATTCCACAATAATTAAGCTTTTATCGGCTTTGTTCTACGTTATCATCAAGGCAATCCAATTTTAGCCTATTCAAAAAATGCAAAGGGGCACCCACGGTCTTCTTGCATATAAAAGTTGATCGGACATTCATATCACTATGGTTAGCTCCTACTCCTTCACTTTACCCCTTTTATACGAGGCCTTTTTCAAATTTAAAGCCGCTTGGCAAAGAAAATAATTTAGAGCGATTTCGAAGCGAGATTGTCAGGATTGGTCACTCTTCAGTCATTGTTGTTGAAGCCACGACTCTCAAGAATGGCATAAGACATACAATCATTGTTGGTCACCCTCAAATTCTAGTGGAAGGAGACTCTAAGACTTTAATTGACAGTCTTATATGCACCATTCAAATCTCTTGGCAAGTTAAATTTTTTGTTCAAGATATTCTTCAACTTGCTAGTAATTGTTCTCAATTTAGTTTTAATCACATTTAGAGAAAAACAAATTTTGTAACATTGTAGCAGATGATATTGCCAAAACTTGTCATTCAATTAATGTCTCAGTTTGTGAGCGACATCTTCTTCTAAGGCCCCGTTTGTTTGCCAGGAAATCAGACCTGGAATGAGAAATAGTTTCCCATTCCATCGAATTGTATCGTTTGGTTAAGTCACAAGTTGGAAAAGGAAAAGGAAATAAATGAGTTGACTGGAGTCAAATTCCATCAAATAGACGGAATAGAAATACCACCTAGAGCGTGGTATTTCAATTCCTTCACCCAATGGAATTGAAAAATTACTTATATTACCCCTCCTAACATTTTATCAATTTATAATTATTAGTTCTTATTATCACTGGTGTTTCTTCTTCAAAGTCTTCTGCCATGGTAAATTCTCCAGCGTCTTCTCAATTTTCACTGATGATTTCCCTCCCATCTCTCTCTCTCTCTCTCTTCTCTAAAAAAAAGGATGATTCATTGATTCTACCCTTCTTCAAAAAAAAAAAAAGTCTTCTGCCATGGCAGATTTTCTAGTGCCATAAATCCAGTCTCCCAACACCATCAACTCGCTTCATCTTTGAAAGGAGAAGAAATCGAATAAAAGAATAAAAGAAAACACTATTCTTCTTCATCTTTTCTGGTCTTGTAGAAAAGAAAATAGAAAAAAAAAATCGATTCTGGGTTAAGGGGTATACAGATAGAGAAGGTGAGCAAATATTCAGAAGAATCTGAACCCATGGAGTTTAGAAGAGTGGAGAAGGAGAGATGCGACAAAAGCAATGGAGAACAGAGAGAGATGGAAGGAGGAACCCAATGGAGTTAAGAAGAATCTACAATCTTGGATTCTTTATGCGGTGACTAATTGGGTGCGCAAATCCCTACAATAATCATCAATCTAGGTTTTTCTTGATGTAATTCAACCCAGAACCCTATCATTTCTTCCCAAAGCTTGTGTCGCCATTCATATACATGCCCAGACTCCTCTGAAATGATGAAGAAGCCTGAATGCTTTTGTCGCATCCAAAAAAAAAAAAGAACGGTTGTTTTTGTTTTTGATATGTATTGAGAATTTTGAAGTTTCATTTGGGTATTATAGAAAATTTATTAACAAATTAATTCTTTCGGATTATTTCCTAATCTCAATTCCTGGATTGTTCCAAACACCACTATTGGAAATTCTTAATTAATTCCATTCCATCCTAGAAAGGAAAAGGAGTGCAATTCATTTTCCCGTTCTAACATTCCGGTTAACCAAACGGGGCCTAAGTGTTGTTAATGTTTTTTATCTAGATCAGCTGAGTTGTAGTTGTGTTAGGGACTTTACCGTGTTTTTTTTTTCCTTCGAAAAAAAAATGTACGTTAGTTGTGAACTAGAGTGAAAAATGACCTAAATCATATGGACTAAAAGTGTAACCTTAAAACAAATGTGGACCTTAAAAAACTAAAAACCAAACTAGACCTCCGAACAACCGTTCCATCCTGCTACAGCTACATCATCAAGAGTCAAGACACGGTTCAGCTCGATAGCTTGCCGGCAGAGATGGATCTCACTCACGTCGGCAACAAGAAGAGGCCAAACAGAAGCTCAAGAGCTCCGGCCAAAATCCAATCTCTCGACAACGACATCCTTTGTATCATCTTCTCTGTTCTCGACTTCTTCGACCTCGCACGTTGTTCCGTCGTCTGCAAAAACTGGTACTTAGTCATCTTTTCTTGTTCTTTCGGAAAGGAAATATATGAAGGTAAATGTGAAATGGGTTTTTGTTATTTTAATGCAGGGGTGCTATTATCAACAAGTCTAAGTTGCTTGAAGTGCTTTACTACAAGCAGTGGCAAATGGGTCTTGTGGGTTCTGAGAATAGGTCTAGTAGCTGTCCGGAGAAATCTTTGAATGTTTATTTGGAAGAGATGGCTCTGCAGCATCATAGACTGGCTTTAAAGGAAGGTCGGATTGATGTTGATCACTGGAGGGCTCACTCTGTTGGGTACTGCCTTTATCCTTATACTCACATTTCTTTCTTTACTTTTTATGGGCATGATGGAATTGCTGTGATTCATTTCAAGTCTTGCATTTTCTGTATTTGGAATTATTCATCTTTTGTGCTAAATGTAATGAGCTGACGCTATAAATTGGAAGTTTAATGTGTCCATTCTAAAGCAGAGAACATGACCTCAACAACATAAATTTAGGGGTGAATCAAGGGCATGAAGTTTCTATAGAGTCAAAATTTTAGGACGAATTGAGGGAATTGTTTAGTAATCACTAGAAACTCGGTAGTCATTAATAGAGAGTCAGAGCGTAACAACTGGAACTGCTGCTTGGGAAGCCCTCTAGTAAAGAAATTGAATGGTGTGTTCAAGAGGTAACTTGCTCCAAAAGTAAAGGAAATGGTAGTCAAGTTTGGTGTACTTAGTGAATGCATAAAAATTAGGAGAGATGGATAGGTATTAAGATCAGATGATGATGCTCACGTTGAAGATGAGTAATTCATAAGAGACTGATTTCGAGCATTTCTGGAAGGACGTAAGTTTGAATTGGATGCATGTGGCATTTGCAACATGTTGTTGAGAACCAAGACCAACGACCAATGCTAGGATTGGTTCAGAGAGAGTGGCAGTGATGAGATAAAAAGGAATGATCCATTTGATACCGAGAAATATAGATAGGATGTTTTTTCAGCAACACACAATGAGGAACTCAGAAACAAACACTTTTTTTTTGTTGGCAATAGAGAAGATAGTTGGAATCATTCAAATCCACTGTCGCCAATGGTTATGTTTAGAGCATTAATTGAAGAAGGGAAGGATGTGTTAGCAGGGGATATGAATCAGGTTTCTGTATATCCATGTTGTAATGGTTGTTAAACGTCTGGAGATAGTTCATACCTAATATTTCAATTTTAATAACACTTTTAAGCAGGAAATGTGTAAAATTGTAAATATTTGGTATCACACATTTCTGAGCCTGAGGCATTAAACAAATTCTCAAGCTACATTTCTGGTTTATTAGGCTGTGTGCTTCTAAGCAGGCACATATGCGGATGTTATAATTTTCCTAACCTTGCTTTCTATTAGGGTTGATCAGTGCCGAAAGAAGATGGGGTTGCTTCTTACTGGAATTGGTGATAAGGTAATTTTCCGTGTGCACAACTTACCAAATTAGCCTATATATAAAAATAAATTTACAAGTTCCATAACTCATAATAATCTAAAAGCACAAGCATCCGAATCCTGATTGGCACAAGGATTAAGGAGGGAGAATTAGACTATTGTGCTTAAATCATATGTTCCTACTTCACATTCCTACATACGTTTCTTCTGTGGTGATGCTTCAACTATATACTATGTTTCTGGATGTTCTTGAGGTAAGAAACATATATGTTGCAAATTATTAAATTTTGGATATGCGTAAGAATTATGGGGTTGCTACAATAGTATTCAAGTTGTAGGTATTGGTATGTGACTACATGTGGTTTGTTTGTAGAAGTACCCTTATTTGGCTGGTGAATATGGTTTCAGAGTTGTAATAACAATGCCATATTCAAAGTTTCAAACTGTATGAGTTTGATCAACAGTCCTTTTTTCTCTGGGCCAACTCTTTCTTCTCTTCATAGATTTTTGTACTAAACACCAAAACTTATATGGATGCTATTAGTTTTGTGGTAATCCACTCATGAGATTTCTCTTCATTTTAGTTCGTCTGACTTTTGGCATGACCATTATGCTAGGTTATGCGCCTTTGGTCATTGGAAAGCTATAAATGTGTGGGAGAATATCCCGTTCCAGACAAGGTCCCTTTAGTTGACTTTGATTTTGATGAGAGCAAGGTAACTCAAACTACTACTTTTTGGTTTTCATTTATGCAAGGCTTGACTAAATTGCTATCAACCATGTTATAGACCAACAGATCCATGTGAGGCAAAACCTGAATAGATTGACTTTGAGTGTCCAGATTGTAAAGCAAGACTGTGAGATGTTGTTTGCTAGATCACATCTTCTTGTTAAAGGATTGGAATGCCATGTATGCATCTTCATTTTTCAGATCCATGTATGAGTATAGGTCTTGCATTAACATTGTTTATGTGAGAGAGGGTTACTAAAAGTTTTCTAAATAAAAGAAACATTACACATAAGATGAGTTTTTAAGCGTAGTTATACATAGCAGGTAACATACACAAGCCTGACTGACTAAACTTAAGCAAATATACAGGTTTGTAAACTTAAGCAAATAACAAAATGACAAGCTCATTAAAACAATCTGCATGTCATAATTTTCATACCTTGGAGATATTAGACTCTGTGGAGCAAAGGCGGCAAGCACATATCTGTCACCAAGTATAAATAGATTAGAAACTGAATTTCGAAAACAGAATAGAATTATAGTAGGAAACTGAATTCATTTTCGTAGGGATTATACAATCCAGTCCTAACAAAGCAGCTGCGTACGTAATTAGATTATAGAATCTAAAGAAAAATATATGCAATTGTATATTAATGCATTCTTCTATCTTCCTTGGAAATGTAAATACCATATGTCATGTTCGCCTTCCCTTTTCTTCCCCGTTCTATTTTAGAATGATATGGGTGATGCATAATGGCATAATTACTTGTCCTTTAGTCTTTAGTCTGACTAGATAATACATTTAATTAATTAATTAAAAGTATGTGGTTTTCTTTTATTAAAGGAAAATATTTTATTTCTCTATGCACCACTTATTTTTCTATAGATTGTTGGTTTGGTCGGCACTCGTATATGCATATGGAGGCGGAATGCGATAAGAAGTATATTCCCCTCACATGAGGGCACCTTTCCAAAGGGCTTATGCATGCGGTATGTCAATAAATTATTAAGTACTCTCACTATCTCTTGTTGGGCATGCAAGTGCCAGTATATCAAGCTTCATAAGATAAACAATATGCGTGGTAAAGATGAATAGCATAAAACTTAAAATTTTAGTATTTAGCTTCTTTAAGTGTATAGTCAGACACATGCTTCTCTGAATATTTACTTTTAAGCTTCTATCGGTTCTTCTAAAAATCTAATTTTGGTTGACTGTATCCACTGTATTGATTTTAAACTTAAATGCTATCCAAGATGCTTTTCAATTAGGTCATTCAATTATATTTGTTTGGCAATGGAGTTCTATATATGTTTGGAGGTTTGCCTTTGGCATGAACTAATTATGTCCTCTGTATAAAGTTACTGCGATCCCGAGGCTGTGGTTGGATGTGTGGATGGGACAGCTCGTGTATTTGACATGTACAGTCAACAATGTTCTCGAATCGTTAAGTATGTACTCCAAGACATTTTTTTTTTCAAAAATATTTGTTTTTTCCAGTAAAGAATACTGGAGGTGACTGGTGATATGATTTTTGCAGAAATTCATTGTATATGACCTAGGATAATAGTTTTTGACTTCTAGACATGCACTTAAGTTTCAACAGACACAAAAAAATTCTTGATTAAGCGGGAAAATCAAATATATGTTAGAATACTTTTTTCTGTCTGGCACTACTAAATTCAATGAATCTGTGTTGTGCTAAGTCCTGAGTGCTGCTGTAACATGCATTTATATACTGCTCACAGGTTTTCATTCTTGATTGCAGAATGCATGCTGGGCCAGTGACATGCTTATGTTTGAGTGATGATCAGTTGATACTTAGCGGTTCTTCTCTTGGTAGTATCACAGTGTCTGGACTTTTATCTGATCAGCGGGTAGCAGAATTAAGATCGACACATTCCACAGGTTACATTCTATGCCTGCTCTATGAGGCCTCTAACTTGGTTATCTTATATATGAAGTTATGAGATATTTTCTTCTTTATTCCTTTCTTATATATCCACAACATCCTTGGTAATTTTGTCTTCTATCAAGAAATGAGTTTTAAATATTTATGTCAATGCATGGCCTTGCAAAGAAGAGACTTACTTATGTCATCAGTTGTTATTCTTTAGAGAGAGAGAGAGAGAGAGCAGACAGCAAATGAGAACATAGAGAAAACTCAAAAATATATTCCAAAGTCTCCCCTTTTACAATAAGGCCTACTTATATAGGTTATCCCCTAATTATAAAATATTTAATGTACCCTTTTACAAAAACTCATCCAATGCTCATTGGCCGTGGGGTTCCCGAGACTGTTTGGAAACCAACTTGTTGAAATGCGGTCAACTAAAACCCATGATTGTACTGTATCATATTTGTTTGTTATTCTGTTATGCCTACTGAATGATGGATGTATTCTTGTTTTTGTGCCTTTTTGTCCTTACCAAATGCATGTGAAAGAGAAATGTCATTTCAGTTGTTTTAAAATGTTGGCACTCATGATATATTACGTACTTATTGGTTTTTAAAATGTTGGCATTAAATTGAGTTTCAATTTTTCGTTTCAATTTTTCATAACAGGCATAAGGACTTTGTGTTTCAACCCCTCCTCTCACCTGCTGTTTGCTGGATCAACTGCTGGATATGTATTTTGCTGGGACCTTAGGTATGTTATACGACTTCAAATGCTGCTATCCTAATGACGTGAACTTGCATGGCTAAACCCATTTCTTACTTGGAACTTTTATTTTCTGATGAAAGTCTATAACTATATATCATCTATATTGTCTATGCCATCTGTATTATTTTTCCTCAGCGTCTAGAGTGCTTTTTTTTTTGGTTGAGAAGAAAGTGTTAGATTGTATTTCATTTCGTGTATGGGCTGTTATATCTGTTTAGTATCAGGCCCGTGCAATATGCATTGAGTGACTTGGCTTCTAACTAAAGAAATGGAACAAGTGGCTTGTCAGCGTTTGGTGAGTAAAAGAGTACAGTAAAAGGTGTGTTGTTGGTACTTTTGCTTTGTATTTTTGACTATTGACATATCTCCTTTCTGAAGTGATGGCAAACTGCTAGGTATATGTAGTCTAAATGTAGCATAGATTTTCGGCTAGATGCCAAATATATGTAAGTCCCTACGCCTTAGTGGGAACTTTGTAGAGTAGCATTATTCATTCTTGCAGTTGGAGACCCAAGAATTCTGTCATAAGGTTAACCTGAGATAACTATGAGATCTATGATTAAATTCACATAAAATCTTTAGCTTAAACTTGTTAAAAAAAAATAAATAAATAAACTCTCATAAAAGTTTAATGATTTATTATCAGACTCATTTACTCCCTTGGAAACCCTAAGCAATTATAGGAGTGGAAAACTGAAAATTCTGAACTGAATGAACTGGATACCCATCCAATTCTCCTCTTATTCTAATATGAAGGGTGTCCAAAAAATCGGGAAGCCAACCAGCGGCACCTCACAATGAATCATTGAGGTGACGACCAAACGCAGGTGAAAGGACATCACAAACTTAAAGGTGCCCATTCCAGTTGTAGAAGATGGTGTAGTGCAGGGCACACAACCATTCATTTTAAGGTTTCTAACTTTTTGATTCTTCACTTCTCATTACAGTTGTTTAGGGTGTCTTGGGAGTAAATTAGTCAAAAATAAATCGTAACTGTTTTTATGGGGGTTTTAAGATCCTGAAAGTAGTATCCAAAACTGAAAGATAAGGGTTAGCCTACTCTTTCTGTCTTAGCCGACTCCCCTACAATTATAATATTATATACTAGTTGGATGACCCTTCTCTACCATTTTACTGTATAATTCAGGACAATGAGATGTTTATGGGAGACACGAGTGAGTCCAAACGTTGTATATTCAATACAACACCTGAGAAATGATGCATCAAGCTTAGTGGTTGGTGGAATAGATGGGGTGCTACGTCTACTGAATCAGAACACAGGTGAAGTAATCTCAAGATTCGTCTTGGAAGGCAACTTATTACCAAGTTCAAGTTCAAGTTCTCATCAAAATGCAGTTGGGAGTGGCACTGTCCAAATAATGAGAGGAAGAAGGCTTTCACAAGATACCCCCATTGATAGCATTCCTAGAAGCAGTCGACCTCCCATCACTTGCTTGGCGGTTGGGATGAAGAAGGTTATCACCACACACAATAACAAGTACATCAGAACGTGGAAATTCAACTAGCCGAGAGAGACCACTTTTTTTTGTTAGGATATCAATATCTGCAGCTTGAAATCAAATACTTGGAGCAAAATTGCAGTCTCAGAAAAACGTGTTTGAGCCCAAAATATTTTGGCCCGGATCCCTTTAGGACTGCAACCAATGGATTAATGCTCATGACGTACATCACTTGTTCAAGCCCAAGAGAGGCATAAATAGTTATTTACTGTTCGATCTATCTTTCATGTCTCTACCCTTCTTCCTTTCCCTTTGAAAAGACTCTGGAGAGGAAACAACTTCTCAAAGACGAATCACTCTAAGTGATTGGCAGAGATCTCAAGATCAAATTAATAAAGAAGAAGTCAAGGAGATTTCACTTCATCATTGAATTTTCCTTCGCCGACAATGAAAGAAGAAGAATAGGAAAGTCCAATAGTGGTCACTAGAGGCCAAATTGAGCCTACTTTGATATTAATTGATATTGACTTTCTTTCCTCATTTCTGTGCGAAAGAAGGAAAATATGTAATCATAATACAAAAAGGGAGCAATATAAGACTGAGGAGTTTTCCAGGTAATTTCTTTGCACTCTTTAAAATATTAAACAAAGCCTACGTTTCGCACGTAAGGTTTTTTGATTAATCCAGACAATTGCAAAGTGGTTTAATCGTGTCATAATTTCAGCAAATGAACACCCTTTGCTGAAACCTTTTTGACATCATTTCTCAAAAAGCCTAAGAGATATGTCCAATAGAGCGGGTGGATAATCATAAGAGGCCAAACATCATCAAATCCATTTAATCAAGATTGTGGTTCAATAAATTAAAATTCTAGTGGCAAACATCTGTCATTTCCCATTTCACAGATGAAACAAGGAAATGGAGCAGTGTGAAAAGGAATATGATAAACAATTCAATTATCATAAAACCAATAGTGGCTTGTTCATCACCAATTTTCGCACCTTCCTTCCGCTTATGCAGAAGGAAAATATGGGAGATGAAGTGAATCTAATCTTTGTAAAAGATCATGGCAGACAAATTGGTGCGAAAAGTCCATCAATCAAGAGGTTTCACACTTATGAATAATATTATATAGTGTTTGATTAATCAACCTTGATTAATTAGGCATTGCAGAGTAATGCGAAAGTCACCAACCAATCGTGACAAGAAAAAATCAAGATGAGCGCGTAACCAACTTCAACAACTATAAGACAAACTTGCACCTATTTGGTGCTGGCACGCCTACAACACATGAGCCAAAAGGGACGGTTTGATTCCGAGTCAAACATTTTGGCACGCCCAGTGGGACAACATTGGAGTTCGATCTAGTGTTACCATTGTGTCAAAACAGAGGCAACCTAAGTTGAAAGGTTTGTTTGAGAAAGATCCTTATAAGAGGACTTATTCCTATTGTGTGAGACACAGAGTTTCCGATCATAACTCGGCTCAGTGCCGAGATATATCTAGGCAACAGCTTTTGGAGCAGTTTCCTGAGCTCTACACTGAAGTTATGGCTCCAGGGTCAAATGATTTTGATGATAGTACTAATGCTGATAGAGTGGCTGAGTCTTTGATTAGAGCCTTTGAGGAGCGAAACTCTCAGTTCGTGAAGAACTCTCTTGACACTCATGCCAAAGAGATCAACGGCACAGTGAGAAAGTTAGCAAAAAATGTGGCCGCACTGGGAGCCCAAGTGCAAGCCCAACAAGTCACCCTTAGCACAGTGTTGAATAAGCAAAGCACTTTCTTAGCTTTGTTGTGCAAACATGACTTTACTCCCAAACTTGAAGGGGAGAACAAAGGTGCAGTGGCAGGAGTTGCCAGAACCGACACCAAGATTTCCCCAGCTTTGGGGTTCAGAATGGGGAGACAGCGTGGTCAAAGAGGTTTGCCATCCAAAGGCAAAACTGTCAGAGGGGTTGGGCTCAGACAAAAGCCCAGCGAAGAATCTAACGTGGATGCGAAAGCCTCGCACCAAACTGACAAAACCAGTTTTGCGAAGCAAAATGAGGTCGAAGATAGTGATAGGGACCAAGAGAATTTCATCACAAAGTTCGCAACACAAACTTCTCGTTCAGAGGAGAAGAAAAAGGTTACCTATGGTGGTACTAATAATGAGGGGTTGCACCTTTTCAGTGACGAACAAATTGCAGCTCTAGTGCGCAAGGCAGTTAGCAACCACTTGGGCGAAGAACTTGGATACAACTTTCCTTTTTCGAAAGAGATTGCGGAGGTTAATTATCCAAAGGGTCACAAGACCATTAACTTCACACTTTTTTCTGGTGAAGATGTGAAAGAAAAGACTGCTGTGCATATTGCTAGGTTTACTACTCAGTGTGGTGACTTAGACAAATCCAATCTGCATAAACTCAAATTATTTGGCAGTTCATTAACTAGAGCTGCATTTGGGTGGTATTCAAGATTGAAACTAGCGAGTATTGTTGGTTGGGATGAAATGGAAAAAATCTTTCGAGAGCAGTTCAGGAAGATAGAGGCTGAAGTGGGCATCTCTGAATTGCCCAGCATGTACCAGCAACCAAATGAAACAGCTTTAGCCTTTCTGCAAAGGTTTAAGCTGCAACAAGCCAGAGCCAATTTCGCACTGCTAGAAAAGAGGCTGTCAATTTGGCTACGAAGGGGTTGTCGTATAAAATCCAGAAAAAATGCTTCGGGAATAGATATGATTCCATTGGAGACATTATCAGAGAGGCAACATGATATGAAAGACTCCTTAAATAGGGAGATCATATCAAGAATGCCTAGAAAAGCACATACGTGCATAGCAGAGCCAGAAATGTTAATGCACTGGAAATTTTTGATCCTACTATGCCTTCGCCACCAAAACCTGACCAGGAGTGGTCATCAGGGGAAAACAACGACAACGAAGGAGTTTCGGACATCGAGTTGACTAGCAAAATGCCAGCTAAGTGCAAGACTTTAAGGCTGATTAAGGAGCCTATGAAACTCAAATCAATGGCCTTCGCAAAGCCAGAGTTCGAATCATACACTTATAATGCCAACAAGGCTGCTGAAATTCTGGATGATCTTCTTCAGGATGGTATGGTGAAAACAGACTATGGTGTTATTCCCAAAGCTGATCAACTCAAGGGGAAGAAATTTTGTAAGTTCCATAACACTTTTGAATGTGTTAAATTGAAGGACCAAATTCAAGTTTGGTTGAACTCTACAATGATTGAAATGGAGATCCCTCTTAAAGCTGCTACCTTGGTAGATAATGATCTTTTCCCTCAAACTGAGGTGAACATGGTGGAAGTCCAATGGCCAAGTCAAAACCAGCAGAGGGACGAGAACAGTCTTGAGGGGAAGAAGTTGAAGCCTAATGAGGAAAAGGCTTTTGCAGTCGTTTTGTGTCAGAGGTGCAAAAGGGAGTGCAACTTAGAGTCAAATAATGAAGTTAGTCTAAGGAGGTCTCAGACTTTAAAGTCATCTGCGAAATTTTTTCAACCTCATAGCCCGAGAAAAGGAAGGGTTCAATTTGAAAACAGAGAGCCTGTTGCGAAGACTGTGCGGAGGTTCGAACAAGGTGAATCTTCTAAACAATGATTCTGTGATTCTAATTTCTTTATTAGAAGCCATTATTCCAATCAGTTCGCTAAAGAGCCTGCGAAAGGAGGATATGAGAAAACTAGAAGAGTTTTCGAAAATAAAAGTGGCGGGAAAATTACTGTCAAGCAAACCCCACAGTTCTCCACCAAGCCATATATCCCTCCCTTTTCAAATCCGATCATCAAAGAAGGACAGTGGTATACAAAAACCAGAGGGAAGATCGTGCCCATGACTGCTTCTCAACGAAGGGAATCCCAACAACAATATGGGGAAGCAAGGAAGGCTATGAAAGCAGTACAGTTAGGACTCATAAAGCCTAATCAGTTGACAAAATCAGTTGACCAACTGGAGGATGAGGTGCGAAAACTATCCACTGGACCTTTCGCAAAGATGCATAGGTAAACGAGGAGATATCCTGCTTCCATCCCTCAGAAACTAAAAGTGGAAACCAGTCATTGGAAGGAGAAAGATACTGCGAAAAGAGACAGGCAGCTGGAAGAGGAGACTATTGCCAAGAAGAAAGGAAAGAAGATTCTTTCTTTAGTACAGACTGAGATAAGCGGTCAAAATATTGTGGCAGAAAACAAAGAGGCTTTGCAGTAGCTTGAACAACATCTAGAAGTCATTCATGAGGGGAAGGCCTTAAGAGTCAAAGTTGTGGCGTTTCCTAAGTCAACTTACACTATGCCTTTACCCAAGATAGGTATCTCGGAAGAATTGTCACATATTCCTATACCACAGGCATCAGAGGCTCCGAAAGAACCTAAAGGATTCGGCGACAATGATCCAATGATTGACTTTGGAGGGGAACCAGTAATTCAGGGCGAAGATGATGCCACGTCTGGGGCAGATTGTTCTATGGTATTTGTGCTTCTTGCTAAATATGCGAAAGGGGTTGAAGACAATCTTTGATTGCAATTTAGCAGACATGTCAGACTTGGGGGGCAAAGAAGAAAATATTTTACCATCCTTTAAGGCTTTAAAAGCAAATTCAGATACTGTAAAAAGTAGTGAGGATAAAGTTACAGCAGAGATGATGTGCTTTCCTCGACCCACAAAAGATATGGCCAACCAATTGAGGCCAGTATACATCACTGCACATTTGCAAGGTGTCCCTATCAACAAGATCTTGGTTGATAATGGCTCTGTTGTGAACATCTTACCGTTCAAGTCCATGCAGACCCTTGGTATGGACAAATACACAATTCAGCCAACCTGCTTGGTAGTGAAAAATTTCGCAGGATCCATTACAGGAACTCATGGATTACTTTTTATCCAAGTCATGGTGGGGTCCAAAAGCATGACTTTGGCATTCTTCGTGGTCGACTGTACGTCTCCTTACAATGCATTGTTAGGAAGAGATTGGATTCACAAGAGCTTATGTGTGCCTTCTTCACTTCATCAGAATCTTATCATGTGGAACGAAGAAACTGGGAAAGCAGAACATGTCCCAGCAGACCCAAGGCCATACTTAGTTTTCAGCCAGCGCAGCAGATGCCGGTTATTACTTCGGTAGTATTACACCCTTGAAGGTCAGTGGCATCCACCAAAATGGCCGCCCCACTTGGGTTACGGCCTATGACCTTACACAATGGGGAATGACTCAAGCACAAGATGATACAGAAAGGTCATTCATTATTGTGTCAGCACAAGGTAGTAATGATGTGTGAGACACCACAAGACATCGAAGAGGCTTTTAACTCTTGGTAATAGTCTCCTTTTCCAGCTGCCTGTCTCTTTTCGCAGTATCTTTCTCATTCAAATGACTGGTTTTCACTTTCAGTTTCTGAGGTATGGAAGCAGGATAGCTCCTCGTTTACCTAGGCATCTCTATGAAAGGTCTAGTGGATAGTCTTCGTACCTCATCCTCCAGTTGGTCAACAGATTTTGTCAACTGATTAGGCTTTATGAGTCATTCCCCATTGTGTAAGGTCATAGGCCGTAACCCAAGTGGGGCGGTCATTTTGGTCGATGCCACTGACCTTCAAGGGTGTAATACTACCGAAGTAATAACCGGCATCTGCTGCGCTGGCTGAAACTGAGTATGGCCTTGGGTCTGCTGGGACATGCTCTGCTTTTCCAGTTTCTTCGTTCCACATGATAAGATTCTGATGAAGTGAAGAAGGCACACATAAGCTCCTGTGAATCCAATCTCTTCCTAACAATGTATTGTAAGGAGAGGTACAGTCGACCACGAAGAATGCCAAAGTCATGCTTTTGGACCCCACCATGACTTGGATAAAAAGTAATCCATGAGTTCATGTAATGGATCCTGCGAAATTCTTCACTACCAAGCAGGTTGGCTGAATTGTGTATTTGTCCATACCAAAGGTCTGCATGGACTTGAACGGTAAGATGTTCACAACAGAGCCATTATCAACCAAGATCTTGTTGATAGGGACACCTTGCAAATGTGCAGTGATGTATACTGGCCTCAACTGGTTGGCCATATCTTTTGTGGGTCGAGGAAAGCACATCATCTCTGCTGTAACTTTATCCTCACTGCTTTTTACAGTATCTGAATTTGGTTCTAAAGCCTTAAAGGATGGTAAAATATTTTCTTCTTTGCCCCCCAAGTCTGACATATCTGCTAAATTGCAAACAAAGATTGTCTTCAACCCCTTTCGCATATTTAGCAGGAAGCACAAATACCATAGAACAATCTGCCCCAAACGTGGCATCATCTTCGCCCTGAATTACTGGTTCCCCTCTGAAGTCAATCATTGCATCATTGTCGCCGAATCCTTTAGGTTCTTTCGGAGCCTCTGATGCCTGTGGTATAGGAATAGGTGACAATTCTTCCGAGATACCTATCTTGGGTAAAAGCATAGTGTAAGTTGACTCAGGAAACGCCACAACTTTGACTCTTAAGGCCTTCCCCTCATGAATGACTTCTAGATGTTGTTCAAGCTACTGCAAAGCCTCTTTGTTTTCTGCCACAATATTTTGACCGTTTATCTCAGTCTGTACTAAAGAAAGAATCTTCTTCCCTTTCTTCTTGGCAATAGTCTCCTCTTCCAGCTGCCTGTCTCTTTTCGCAGTATCTTTCTCCTTCCAATGACTGGTTTCCACTTTTAGTTTCTGAGGGATGGAAGCAGGATATCTCCTCGTTTACCTAAGCATCTTTGCGAAAGGTCCAGTGGATAGTTTTCGCACCTCATCCTCCAGTTGGTCAACTGATTTTGTCAACTGATTAGGCTTTATGAGTCCTAACTGTACTGCTTTCATAGCCTTCCTTGCTTCCCCATATTGTTGTTGGGATTCCCTTCGTTGAGAAGCAGTCATGGGCACGATCTTCCCTCTGGTTTTTGTATACCACTGTCCTTCTTTGATGATCGGATTTGAAAAGGGAGGGATATATGGCTTGGTGGAGAACTGTGGGGTTTGCTTGACAGTAATTTTCCCGCAACTTTTATTTTCGAAAACTCTTCTAGTTTTCTCATATCCTCCTTTCGCAGGCTCTTTAGCGAACTGATTGGAATAATGGCTTCTAATAAAGAAATTAGAATCACGGAATCATTGTTTAGAAGATTCACCTTGTTCGAACCTCCGCACAGTCTTCGCAACAGGCTCTCTGTTTTCAAATTGAACCCTTCCTTTTCTCGGGCTATGAGGTTGAAAAAATTTCGCAGATGACTTTAAAGTCTGAGACCTCCTTGGACTAACTTCATTATTTGACTCTAAGTTGCACTCCCTTTTGCACCTCTGACACAAAACGACTGCATAAGCCTTTTCCTCATTAGGCTTCAACTTCTTCCCCTCAAGACTGTTCTCGTCCCTCTGCTGGTTTTGACTTGGCCATTGGACTTCCACCATGTTCACCTCAGTTTGAGGGAAAAGATCATTATCTACCAAGGTAGCAGCTTTAAGAGGGATCTCCATTTCAATCCTTGTAGAGTTCAACCAAACTTGAATTTGGTCCTTCAATTTAACACATTCAAAAGTGTTATGGAACTTACAAAAATTTTTCCCCTTGAGTTGATCAGCTTTGGGAATAACACCATAGTCTGTTTTCACCATACCATCCTAAAGAAGATCATCTAGAATTTCAGCAGCCTTGTTGGCATTATAAGTGTGTGATTCGAACTCTGGCTTTGCGAAGGCCACTGATTTGAGTTTCATAGGCTCCCTAAGCAGCCTTAAAGTCTTGCACTTAGCTGGCATTTTGCTAGTCAACTCGATGGCCGAAACTCCTTCGTTGTCGTTGTTTTCCCCTGATGACCACTCCTGGTCAGGTTTTGGTGGCGAAGGCATAGTAGGATCAAAAAATTTCAGTGCATTAACATTTTTGGCTCTGCTATGCACGTATGTGCCTTTCTAGGCATTCTTGATATGATCTCCCTATTTAAGGAGTCTTTTATATCATGTTGCCTCTCTGATAAGGTCTCCAATGAAATCATATCTATTCCCGAAGCATTTTTTCCGCATTTTATACGACAACCCCTTCGCCGCCAAATTGACATCCTCTTTTTCTAGCAGTGCAAAATTGGCTCTGGCTTGTTGCAGCTTAAACCTTTGCAGAAAGGCTAAAGCTGTTTCATTTGGTTGCTGATACATGCTGGGCAATTCAGAGATGCCCACTTCAGCCTCTATCTTCCTGAACTGCTCTCGGAAGATTTTTTTCATTTCATCCCAACGAACAATACTCGCTGGTTTCAATCTTGAATACCACCCAAATGCAGCTCCAGATAATGAACTATCAAATAATTTGAGTTTATGCAGATTGGATTTGCCTAAGTCACCACACTGTATAGTAAACCTAGCAATATGCACAGCAGCCTTCTCTTTCACATCTTCACCAGAAAAGAGTGGGAATTTAATGGTTTTGTGACCCTTTGGATAATGAACCTCCGCAATCTCTTTCGAAAAAGGAAAGTTGTATCCAAGTTCTTCGCCTAGGTGGTTGCTAACCGCCTTGCGCACTAGAGCTGCAATTTGTTCGTCACTGAAAAGGTGCAACCCCTCTTTATTAGTACCACCATATGTAACCTTTTTCTTCTCCTCTGAACGAGAAGTTTGTGTTGCGAACTTTGTGATGAAATTCTCTTGGTCGCTATCACTATGTTCGACCTCATTTTGCTTCGCAAAACTGGCTTTGTCAGTTTGGTGCGAGGCTTTCGCATCCACGTTAGATTCTTCGCTGGGATTTTGTCTGAGCCCAACCCCTCTGACAGTTTTGCCTTTGGATGGCAAACCTCTTTGACCACGCTGTCTCCCCATTCTGAACCCCAAAGCTGGGGAAATCTTGGTGTCAGCTCTGGCAACTCCTGCCACTGCACTTTTGTTCTCCCCTTCAGGTTTGGGAGTAAAGTCATGTTTGCACAACAAAGCTAAGAAAGTGCTTTGCATATTCAGCATTGTGCTAAGGGTGGCTTGTTGGGCTTGCACTTGGGCTCCCAGTGCGGCCACATCTTTTGCTAACTTTCTCACTGTGTCGTTGATCTCTTTGGCATAAGTGTCGAGAGTTCTTCACGAACTGAGAGTTTCGCTCCTTAAAGGCTTTAATCAAAGACTCAGCCACTCTATCAGCATTAGTGTTATCATCAAAATTATTTGACCCTGGAGCCATAACTTCTGTCTAGAGCTCAGGAAACTGCTCCAAAAGCTGTTGCCTAGATATACCTCGGCACTGAGCCGAGTTATGATCGGAAACTCTGTGTCTCACACAATAGGAATAAGTCCTGTTATAAGGATCTTTCTCAAACAAACCTTTCAACTTAGGTTGCCTCTGTTTTGATACAATGGTAACACTAGATCGAACTCGAATGTTGTCCCACTGGGCGTGCCAAAATGTTTGACGCGGAATCAAACCGTCCCTTTTGGCTCGTGTGTTGTAGGCGTGCCAGCACCAAATAGGTGCAAGTTTGTCTTATAGTTGTTGAAGTTGGTTATGCGCTCATCTTGACTTTTTCTCGTCACGATTGGTTGGTGACTTTCGTATTACTCTGTAATGCCTAATTAATCAAGGTTGATTAATCAAACACTATATAATATTATTCATAAGTGTGAAAGCTCTTGATTGATGGACTTTTCGCACCAATTTGTCTGCCATGATCTTTTACAAAGATTAGATTCACTTCATCTTCCATATTTTCCTTCTGCAGAAGCGGAAGGAAGGTGCGAAAATAGATGATGAACAAACCATTCTTGGCTTTATGATAATTGAATTGTTTATCATAATACTTTTCACACTGCTCCATTCCTTGTTTCATCTGCGAAATGGGAAATGACAGATGTTTGCCACTAGAATTTTAATTTATTGAACCACAAAGTTGATTAAATGAATTTGATGATGTTTGGCTTCTTATGATTATCCACTCGCTCTATTGGACATATCTCTTAGGCTTTTTTAGAAATGATGTCAAAAAGGTTTCAGCAAAGGGTGTTCATTTGCTGAAATTATGTCATGATTAAACCAATTTGCAATTGTCTGGATTAATCAAAAAACCTCATGTGCAAAACGTAGGCTTTGTTTTTTATTTTAAAGAGTGCGAAGAAATTACCTAGAAAGTTCATCAGTCTTATATTGCTCCCTTTTTGTATTATGAATTCATATTTTCCTTCTTTCACACAGTAATAAGTCGATATCAATTAATATCAAAGTAGGCTCAATTTAGCTTCTAGTGACCACTATTGGACTTTCCTTTTCTTCTGCTTTCGTTGTCAGCAAAGGAAAATTCAATGGTGAAGTGAAATCTCCTTGGCTTCTTCTTTATTAATTTGATCTTGAGATTTGTGCCAATCAGTTAGAGTGACTCATCTCTGAGAAGTTGTTTTCTCTTCGAAGTCTTTTCAAAGGGAAAGGAAGAAGAGTAGAGACAGGAAAGATAGATCGAATAGTAAAGAACTATTTATGCCCCTCTTGGGCTTGAATAAGTGATGTAGGTCATGAGCATTAACCCATTGGTTGCAGGCCTAAAGGGATCCGGGCCAAAATATTTTGAGCTCAAACAAAAGGTGGTTTTACCAGTTTGGTGCTTCCCATCACCTGAAGTAATTGGGATGCTTAATATCCAATCTTACCATTTTCGTGTTGGAAAAATACGAGGCATTCTTGATTGGATGCTTAATGTACAATTTGTTTTATAGAAGATTCAACTATGTAAATATTTATGTTAAATATACATTGTACAATAGGCATTGTCATGTCTTTATGAAATGTTTGATTTTACATTTTTACAGGACCAAAATAATTCAATTATCAATATTTTTGCTGAATTACCTTGTAATAATACTTTCCATTTTTTTGTCCAACACATCCAAACCTTTTAATTATTCAAGATACCATAATTTGAAGACTTGGATAAATATAGGTGGATGGATGTAACCTTTTTTTTTTTTGAGAGCAGATGGATGTAACCTTAAAACTCATGTTAGAACAAAATCATTTATGGGGTTGAGGATGGAAGATGAGTTAAGAATTTGGCAATTTGCAAATTTTGTGCTGAATGCTCGAGTCTGAGGTTTCGGTAAGGAAAATGTTTGAGGTACGAAAAAGTTATACTAAAAATCAATACCAAATGATGTGGTAGATGCCAAATCATCACTTTCAATTTCCAACATGGCAACATGTCTTAAATTTAAATAATTTCAAATCTCTTCCAAATAAAATAAAAAATAAATTCAAGTTTCTGTTAATTGTAATTTTTTCTTTGCCAATGTTAATTAATTGTTTAATATTAGAACAACCTAGCTAGAACTGTACGTTTCCTTTCTCCACCATTGCTGCCTCCATCCAAGATCAATTATATACTCCAAAAGTAACGACTAACCAAAATTTTTATCTTTGCCGTCACCATCCCAAATTGCTTCAAACTTATCTTTTAACTCTTGAAAAAGTGCTTTGCATAAATATCAAAGCCAAGAAAATCTAACCCATTTGGGATTATTCCTCTGAGTTTAAGTCTCAATGCACCCTTAAGTTTGGAACCATGAACAATAAAAAAAAAGTCCAGAACATAAACTTTGTAAATTTCACCGAAGTGCAGCAATGTTGAAAACTGGATTGGGGTATTGTCAGTTGTTATTAGTAATATCATGTGATTCTTATCTTTGTCTTTGAATTGGGGAAACTTCACAGCCATACGAAATTACCAATAACAATTTCGACTTCATGCCACATGAATAATTGATGGTTGGGACGTTGTCTTTTGGTGGAACTTTGATGGTTAGGTCTTCTACAGTTTTGATTATGTTAGGTTACAACATTTTCTTATTATTTTGCTTGAAAAAGTTTTTTTTTCTTTCTATTTTCTATTTTATTTCTAGTTTCTAAATGAAATTCATCTCTGAAAAAAATAAAATTAATCAAATTTGGTGGAAATTATTACATGGAAGATGATGATGTGGCATTTCCCTCACCAGATGCCATGTCATTTGGTATTGATATTTGGTATGACTTTTTGGGATATGTAGCATTACTCCTTTGGTAAAGCTTTACCAGGGAGACCCTGAAAATTGTTTTGTTATTTTTTTTTCTGGGCCTTGTACAAATAGAAAAGAGCCCGTAAATGAGGTGACCCATTATTCAGCCCAAGCCAACAGATACAGAAGCAAAATCTCATTAAAAATCCCGAATCCCCTTCTTGACCTCACAAAGCACACCACACCGGTTTCTCCGTCTCCGAATCCAAAACCAAAATTCAATCTCCCAAAACCCTAACCCTAACCCTAGAATCTTGCAGAAATGGTGTGCATACGCAAGGCCACAATGGACGATCTCCTGGCAATGCAAGCTTGCAACCTCTTCTGCCTCCCAGAAAACTACCAGATGAAGTACTACCTCTACCACATCCTCTCATGGCCGCAGTTACTCTACGTCGCCGAAGACTACAACGGTCGCATCGTCGGCTATGTCTTGGCCAAGATGGAGGAGGAGAGCAACGAGTGCCACGGCCACATAACCTCCCTCGCCGTCCTCCGAACCCACCGGAAATTGGGCCTGGCCACCAAGCTCATGAGCGCGGCCCAAAACGCCATGGAGCAGGTCTTCGCCGCCGAGTATGTGTCGCTGCACGTGAGGAAGAGCAACCGTGCTGCTTTCAATTTGTACACGGAGACTTTGGGGTACAAGATTCATGATGTGGAGGCCAAGTACTATGCGGATGGGGAGGATGCGTATGATATGAGGAAGGAGTTGAAGGGGAAGAAAGCACATGGGGGACATGGTCATGGTCATGCGCATCATGGCCATGCTGCACACGGGCATCATCACCACCATCACCACCATGATGGTGGGTGTTGTTCCGGAGAGGCGAAACCGGCAGACACAAGAGGCGGGTCTAAGGCCGAGAGAGGGAATGCAAAGGTGGAGGCAAAAGCGGTGTGAGAGTGATAGAGGTACATTGAATGTATTTTTATTGCTTTACTTCATCTGTGGATTTGATCTTAGTATGTGTACTGTTTTTGGTTTGTATCTGGTGAAAATGATGCATTTGAGGATTTGAAACTTTAATGGTATTGCTATTAAGCTTGATGTTTAAATACTTGCTCCGACTTGGATGGTTACATCACTCCATTTTTTGTGGTTGAAGTAGTTTTGCTGCTGATTAGTTTTGAGTGATTTGTCTGCTTTGCGTGCTTTGCCAAATGAGTTGCTCTACAACAATTGAAATTGTTTTTGGTGTTATTTTGAGTAGTTAATTACATAGCATGCTGGCTCACTAGCTATCCAACTATTTAAGCATCCTATTAACAAAAGACTAAGGATGCAGAAAAAAAAAATGCATGGCAAAAAAATCAAGGCTTTTGTCAGTAGGAAAGAACATGAAGGCTTTTGTCGGTGTATGGAATAGAGCCTTTTTGTGTAAGGGAGTGAGCAAAGATGTCAAATGAGATCCTTATAAAAAAATTTCTACTTGCATTCTGTAGAAGTATACAGTGTTCGTATAGCTTGAATTTCTTCTGTAATTTTATTTTATTTTGATACGCAGAAATTCCCCAATCTTTAGGAGATAGGAAACTCTAGCAAATAGCTAGGTAGGCATCGTGGGGGTTCAAATTGTAGACCACTTGGGAGCAAACAATGGGCCTGACCTGTTCGACTAACCCCTCGTAGGTGAATGACTTCTGTAATGAGAATCCAATAAGAAGTTTATAGTCAGTATATTAAACCATTTTGGATTCTTTCGAAGTTTTTGTTGCCATGCTAACATATCAAGTTCTTTTCGTGAAAGAGAGATGAAAAATACAGAAAAAAAAATTGTGTAGTAGCTTGAAAAGTATTAGAGGATGTTGGTGTTTCTACTGTTGTATCTAGGAGTTTTCGTAGTGGATGACCCGTCAACTTTGTAATCCTTTCTGTTGTTTCAATAGCATTATGTTTCTCATCGAAAATAAAAGGCATTGTAGGAATTGGGATATATAGTAATATATCTGCTTTTACCAGTATTATAGACTTTTTCTTTATTTCCACTCTTTTATTATCTTACTATGAAGATCAATATGATGTAAAAGGCCTTCAATCTATTCCTTACCCTGATTAACAAACTGATTAGCAAAACAATGCTTTTGTTTTTCATCCATACCCTGGCTTTGGTTCTCGCCAGTACTTATTTCCTTTGGTTTCCCATCTCAACTTTCTTTGCTCCATTTGTGAAATAGATTTGTGTACTTGCTGTATATATCAGAATATGCATTGCCGTTTTGGATGCTCACAACGATATTAAAATTCCACCACCCTCTCCCACAAGGGATGGCAAAAATACCCACTACCCCCACAACCCTCAACTTCCATGCCTCCTCCCTATAGGGAGGAGGGAAGGTGGAGGTTGAGGGTGGCTGGAGGGTACCAGCTTGGTATTTTTACCCTGCCTACTCCCACTCTCACTGCTTCTTGTGTTTGTTGGCTTATCGGTTTTCACTAGTAACCCGATTCCAAGAGCTAGAATAAGCATGTCATAACTTAGTATTTGTGTATGTGACTAAAAGATTTATGAGGAAGGGATGACCAAGAAGAAAAGTGAAGGGAACGTTTATTTATGGTCTCTTTTCCATTTTTATTGGACATAGAGCCAAAAACCCCCGTGGACTACAGGGTAAGGATTTAGGTACAATGAAATCGTGTGAAATTGCAATTTCAGAGGGTACATTGAAATCATATGAATTGCATTCATGAGCCAATCAGGCTCATCATCTAACTAAAAATATAGACCTTGTTTACAAACAATGAAGTGAGCAATAGCATGAGCAACGCCATTACTCTCTCTTTTTTGGAAGCTAATGGAGTGAACATTGAGCTAATACATGAGTGCAAGTTTCTCCTCCATGATCATAACACCAGGGGCAAAGCATGGCTCAACATTATTAACAAGATTTACCACTTCACGGCAATCCGATTCAATAATAAAAGGATAGGAGTAAAGTGTCCTTCCAAGACAAAGCCCTCAAAGGCTCAAACTATATTTTTCAGAACCTAAATTTCTATTCTCCAAAGTCAAAACCTCAATTCTTTTCTCCAAACCCTGAATTCCAAATACTGTAAAACCCCCTAATTTCCAAACCTAAAATTTCAAATTCTAAAATAACATAAATATCTAACCCGTGTAACTGTGCTTATAATTATATTTACAATGAATATTTCCAAGCATCGGATTATTCATGATTTGGTCTGCTAATTCCGACCGGTTTACGATTGAAGGGTTTGAAGCAAAGAGTCTTTGGTGTCTTTCACGGGAGGTTGCCAAGTTGTATGCCCAGATTGTTCCCCAACAGATCCCATTTTCTTTTCTTTGTCTAGCTCATCCACAAAGGCACCCTGCTGCATTATAAGAAGGGATGTGTTTTCTATGAACCCTGAAGACATCAATGCCTCCCCCAAAGCTCCAAGCACACCGGTGTTGCTGCATTCAAATAACGGTGATGTAATATCATGACCTCTTCCCACTATGTACAGCTGATATTGATCTTCCATCGTGCTTATTATATGGAGAATTTCTTTGCAATTATTAACCTGCTCCTCACACAGTTTTATGGAGGGTTCGCTCATTGACTTGAGTTTGAACTCATCCATGCATAAGTCATCGAGTTGCTTCTGCCGCGTAGTTTTTGCCTTTGCCTCATATTCATCATCGTTATTGTTATCGCAGCTCACTCCCCATGCCTCTTTACTTAGAATGAACCGTACAACCATTAAGTTTACCCCAGGATGCCCAGCCATCCTCCATGAGTAGCCTAGTGCCTCTCGATCATTTGGCCCTCCAATAAAAAACATGGCGAAGTTGTGCGACCCTAAAGAACCGTTAATGGACTCAATCATTCTAGATGGGACAAGCCCACAGTCCACGAAAACACCTACGGAGCACTTTGCATTTTCAATGACAGTCTTGTTAATTTTCCCATGAAGAGGATCATAACGAGCATTCGGGGCTCCATCAATCGGAGTTTGTTTACGGAACGGGAGGATTATGAAGTTGACGTGCTTCTCATCAGCCAAGTTGCATATGTCCTCGTGCATAGTGGCGTAGGCAGACACTGCGGTGAGTGCTTGGACGGAGACATTTTCTCTTTGCTTTGCGTAGTTTTCAAATGCATTGGAGGTGAAGTCAGACTGTACCTCGTCGTTGCCATCTGCTCTAGTTGTCTTGCAAGCATCATGCACAATGAGCATAGCAGCACTATGGTCTGTAAGTTCCACCAGTTGGACAGCAAAGACATGAATCAGGGATTTCTTAGATGGATTGGAAGCCTCAATGAGGTCTATGATGCCTGACGCGTTGCTCGCAGTGTGGGTGCATACAAGGATTCGAAGCTCTGTTTCAAGTCCTACGCTTGGTATGCTTCTATGTTTATATTGTCTGGAACTCTTGATGGACTTGTAAATGAGGGCTAGGAAGGGTCCAATAGGAATCGTCATCGCCCAAACTGCAACCAACATTACTGCAAATGTTTGGTTGTCCAAAGCCTGTTCATATAAACCTCTCGTGCATTTAACATTTTTATAAGTAATTGTAGTTAATGACTCCATAGTTAAGCAACTGTTAAGTAGCAGCTAGCTAATTAAAGTAGTCACCTTTAGGTCCCGGGCAGAGCTGAGTATAATGAGTGCCAATAAGCCTTTGGTGTTCATCATGAATCCAAGAACTATACTATCTCGAGGTGTCATTTTGTTGATCATGGCAAGGACGAAAGTGCTGATGATCTTAGTTGCAAAAGCCAAGATGATAACCCCAACGAGCCGAGGCACGTTAGTTCCAGTTTGCTGCTCGCGAGTTTGATCCGGTGGATCCATTCCACCAAGAAGCCAAGTCGAATCGAATCTTAGCCCAATGACCAAGTATAAGAGGGGCATCAAAAGGCTGGTTACAAAGTTTCCAACACGCTCTACAAACAAGCTTTTGAAGTGTACCCCCTTGGGCATTATTGCTCCCAACACGAAAGACCCGACGATGGAGTGTGCACCACAAGCATCGGTTATCAACCCACATAACACAATCCCGAACAGAATAAAGCATGCTTGGACATCACTATAGCTGTCCTCTTCTGTTGTGTACCGGATTATCCAAGCGACAGCTGGCCTAAGTAAAAGAACACTGAATGCTATGAAGGCCAAGGTAAACAACATTGTGTACAATTTGCCATTGCCGACTAGGGTCATTGCTACAAGAAAAAGAAACCATGTCAACAAGTCGGAGATAACGGCGACAGATAAGGCTAGTTGTCCGATCTCCAAGTGGAGGAGCTTGAGGTCCGCGAGGATTTGTGCAAGATCAACGAAATTGGTGCTGGCGAGTCCAAGGCCCCAGAAGATGGGACCGTACACTACTTGTTTGTTATTGTCTTTTGTTTTCTCAACACCGAAGTCTCTGAAGAGTAGATAGGTATGCAAGGCCCATCCAACGGGGACGGCAAAGAGAATGCCGGCGACGGAAATGCTGAGAGCCCTGGTTCCTGCACGTACTAGTGGTCTAGTATCAAGCTCTAACCCAACCAGGAACATGTAGTACACGAGTGCCAAGTTTGCAAGAGTCTCCAAGATCGATATGCTGTGGAAAGGAACTACGTAAACTCTAGCAAATTGCGTGAACCCAAGGAAAGATGGACCCAATAGAATGCCACCCTACATAAAATTAATGCATCCATATATGATCTAGCAATCAATCACATGTAGTCAATAAAAAGCAAATAGCAGAAATTCTAGCATACTCTGGTATATGGCACACTGCCCTATTTTTCCACTACTAAATCAGCTGAGAAAATAGATTTAATTGGGTCGGGTTTGAAAGGTCATGTACTAATGTGATAGTTTTTAAATGTCGGGTATCAAAGTGATGTACAGCCCTTAGGTCAAATACTGTTTATGATAATTCTCCTATAAATTATATATGTTCGTCTGTCTCGTGAAAGTTTTAATCTCCTACCGATGTGATGAGGTGTGTGTGTGTAGCATTACTAGCACTCACAAGAATATCAGCGACAATGCGTGGTTGGCGCAAGGGTTTGAGGAGGTAGGCAAGAATGCGACCGAACAATATGATGACGAGCAATTGGATGATGAGGAGTGGGAGAGTTGATACCAAGGGGTTTTCAGCACGCCATATCCCCGTGTTATGGTTTTCTGTTTTGTTAAAACACACGGTCAGATCATTTTTGGATCTAAACGTGATATTGTATGTTGCTAGATCCATTGTAAGCTAGCCCTTCTTCCCCCAAATTTTAACAAGATTTTCTCCTCTCTTTGTGTCTCTTTCCATACGTTCTACATCCCATGCCACAACGAAAAGAAAAGAAAAGAAAAGAAGGGACCAAGAATGCTCCAAACTTGATTAGAGGGTTTGTAACTTGTAATGCAAGGTCAAAGGGTTGTCATGCGTTTCCCTGTTCAACAAAGGTTTGTAAATTTCCTTACCATCTGGCTTTGTGGTATACAAATTGCCGAGCGTGGTCAACATAACCAACCTAACTTACTAAACCAACTAACTGTTTTTTAATTTATTTTTGTCGATCAATTATGAGCGTGTATTTGGTTTGTGAGGACGTTAAGCTGGATATCTTCTTTTTCTTTTATAAGAGTTTTATATTTTATTATTTCTAAATTTACATAACTTTCTAATAATTGTTCTACTTTCTAACATTTTTTTTTAGCTTAAGTTCAAATTTACTCTAAAACAAGTATTCTTGTAAGATTCATCACATCTCACACCAAATCCAAATATTCCTATGCGATTCACAAACCCGTTATTGATACTAATATTATACCAAAACTAGTTGTCATTCTTGGAATAGTAGTCAATCTGTCATTATATGATTAAAAACTTTCAAATTCCCAAGTTGGTGGCTGTCATGTTCAATGCATTCCCTTGACATTTTTGACATTAAAGGCTGTATATATCAATGGGAAAGTGGTTGATTTGGTTATGGCTATACAATTGGAGCAAATTAAGTAACATATATGCTTTGGCATGAAATAATAAACATCAAAAAGTACGTATAAGCTCAGAAAGATAAAGTTAAGAAATGACTTAAAAATTAGATACATTTCACAGGTGATGATTGTTATTACTTATGTTTGAAGTTATATAAGCTTTAGAATTTTGTTTAAGTGGGAATTGAAAGGTAGATTGCACCTACCCTACAAACAAACAAACAAGAGAGGTTGTTACGTGTAAAAATTATAGAGCATTTCTCATCATATGCTCGTAAAATCTACTATCTAGTATTGAGATTTCTATGATTAGCCCATGGAAAAGCAATTTTAAGTCAAGTTTTCTTTTATAATAGAGCGTCTCTCACATGATAGCGATATCCGAGAAGAGAGAATTCGAACTTAAAATTTCAAATCCATTTAAACACTAGAATTACAAGTGTAAATGTAATCAAGCGAAGAATAATCATCAGCTTTAGTATTATTTTTTTTAATAATAATAATTTAGTTTGATTGCCAGTGTGAAACAGAGATCTCTTGGCGTATATGAATATAATTAGTAGGGATTTGCATAATGAGTCACACACAGAATACCAACAAAAAAGCTGGAGGGCTGCTTTCAGCAAATAGGAATCACAGATTAAGTATATAAGATTTGTTTGTTGCTAATTCAAAAGTTCAACATTTCTATTTTAGTGATGGCAGTGCTTGCCACCATAACCAAACAACCAGTAATGTTTTTATTGGCTCCTAGGGTCCTACTCAAAGAACTTTCTACCTATTGAAAGAACAGGTGAGAAACAAAGGGGAAGTGGTTATCTATATCCATCTTTCGGATTTAGTACACTAATTAGTTTGTTCGATACTCCTGAACACTACAGAACTTTCGCCAAGAGTTTTTTATCAGAGCCAACCAGAGTATGTCATGATCAACTATCAACTATGTGCATTAATCTAATCCATCTAAGCCTAATTTTTAATATTTACCATAAAGACTCGAAGAAAGTTCAAACTTTCAATCACAAACTCGAGGAATTTTTTCATGTGCCGGGTACCCCACGTGTCCTTGTACCAGGCCACAGTGATTGGCCACTGTGAATATTATATAATTTGTTATTTGTTCATTCCATATTTTAATCCGGAAAAATTATTTTATTGGCTTGTGGCCAATCACTGTAGCCGGGTACAGTGGCCACGTAGCGTACCCGGACCACTGAAATTTTTTTCCACAAACTCGAGTTGATATCTACAAGATTAGATTACATTGAATCAAATAATGAATAATTACAGATGAATAATTGTGGGTCTCACTGAGCAAAGTGGAAATAATAAAACAATGGAGGGACATTTTAGCATATGGGATATGCCAAAAGTATAAATTATACAAAGGACAGGTTCAAAAGACAGTTGCTTTTGGCCTTGTTCATTGGAATCTCAGTGGGCTCTCCACGTTCCTCCCAATAGTACATTCAATAATGCTGCAACTCATTCAAATTCATCTCCATCACCAATCACCATAACTACTGTCACCATCTCTCTCTCTTGTAGTTTTACAAAACTTTCAATGGAGCTCATTTGGCTTTCCTCAGGTCCCATAGACAGTAGTAACCAAAGAAATGATTGTATGCATCAGTTATATATAACTTCTCTCTTACTGTTCGTGAGTCTCATTGTTATGTAATGAGTCTCGCATAGATTTGCGAGAGCAAGGTTTATATATAATTCACATATGCAAAATATTCATCCATCATAGCATGATCCCTACGCGAGGGTGGGGAGTGTTTTTTGCACTCCCCGACCCCGTTCTGCACTCCTCCAGGGGAGTGCAAGTGGCAGAAGAGTGCGGGATGCGAGGTGTTAATGCTAGAGTTGTTGTCTTTTTACCTTGCTGCGAACCGATGGGGAACTCGAGGCGTGGAGACGAGTATATCTCGACCAGAATCCATCAAAGCAAGACGATCCTTCATTGTGTTGTCAAATAATCTGTTGTCCGGATTCTCTGCATAGCAAACGTAGTAACAACCTACACAGGCATGTGGTAGTGCCATGGCTATCCTCGTCTGAAACATCAAGTTAAATAAACACTGATTAGGTTAGGTATATTGAATAGCTAAACAATTGACAAGTTGATCACATGATTTATATGCGTTTTAGATGAATGATAAAGTATGAACAGAGACTAGTCAAATAAGTGCCACCAACCATAAGGTATCCAATGAAGAATGCAAGTAGGGAAATGGGGGCTGTGAAACTTTGGTGCACTCTGACGGTCCAAGCAGCCACAACTATGACGCACATAGAGCCACTGCATACTCCGGTTAGGAAGCAGATTGAGCTGGTGATGTCGGCATCGACAATGCGATCAATCTTTTGCCTTTCAAAGAGTTCCCAAGTCTCCTGTGATGCCCTCACAAAATCTTTTCCATATGCTGCTATCTGGTAGCAATTGATTTACATCAAGTTAAAATTATCGAATAGTTAATAAATTAGTGTTAAACCATTGACTGCCTATGGATTACTTCATATACAATTTAGAAAGACCGGCATCGATAATTAGGATTTAGACGGTGACTGCATCATAAGTAATTGAGAATAAAGACAATACTAATCACAAGTTAGTTGACAAGATAATAGTAACTTAACAACAAATTTGAATTAGAATGCCCAAATATACCTAAAAAATGTTATAGATATGATTTCAGTGAAAAATAAATTGGTAACGAATATAAAAGTATATGCTGATTGCTTTGAATTATTCTGAAAACTTTATGTCCACTCAGGATCTTACATGATATTTAAGAATAACTGGAAATACAGATTACATGTACACTTCATACAAATAACTTTCATCTAATCTGATTCATTTAATCAATCATGAAATTAGACTTTTTCATAGCAGTTAGGACCTTTAGGCAATAACTCACTTACAGATAATCTCATTGACACAAGCAGAAGACTATATGTCTATATCAGCTGCCAGCATAATTCCTTATCCATATTATTATATGATTTTCAAACAAAAGTAAATCAACTTGCGCTATTAAAACATTGATCAGTTGGCTAAACTATATGTTTTGTAATGCCTAATAAAATCCCTTCTAATAGTTCTTTATTGTTTTGTGAATGTATGCAAATGAAATTGGAGAAAATTAATTCAAAAGGCAATTGCTAATGACTTATGAATAAAGATACCTGAACAAAGGCCCAGCCATTGCCATATCTGAAGATGGACTCCATGACATGGAGACAGCAATGCGCACAAGAAAACATGAACTCATCTTCTCCCTCAAGTAAATTTAAAGCCCGAGCAACAATTCTCAGTGCTTCAATTGCAGGCACAAACAGAGATCCAAAACAAGCACTTCCAAGACTTTTACTTAAGGCTCTTTGGAAACAAAACCGAGTATTGGATTGCATTCCTCTGAGATAATACAAAGCAATTACCCTACTCACAGTTATATTTGCTACATTTCTCATTACTTCGGCTGTCCACATCAAGCTCAATACCAATAATATTATGATCAATGGAGGAAAGTAGAAATTCTGGGCTCCGAGCACCGCTAGAATCCATAGGGACATCCATAAAAATCCGACCCCAAGCATCATATATATGGGTTGGTTCAAATCACGGAACTTTGATACAGGTTCGAGTGATTTGATCAATATCTTGCTACAAAATCCAATCCGCGGTGTGATCCAACAAGCGTATAAGCCATTGCCTATTGCAAAGGCAATGAGACAGACTCCCACACCATCGGTGGGAGGCTTTTGGAAACAAATTAGTAGAATTCCAGCAGATAGAGTCATGAGAAAAGTGATCCATAGTATGAAATGAACCATAAATTTAGGCCATTTCCTAAATGCCTTTTGCCATACAAATGCAAGAGTAATGCTCATAAGAGATGCAGCTTCAACTTGTGGTAGAAAATACTGTAACACCCTTTTCTCCTTTCTTCGCATAGAGCCTGATGCTTGTATCAGCCCCTGAACTCCCTTGAATAGAAGAAAACCAACTAGCCCAATAGCCGCGACCATGTGCAGAAGGAAAAGGAACAGAGATATCTTGTTGGTGTAGGCTCTTGAGTTCAGTGTTGTAATCGATGGCTGGTCAACAAATTCAGAGAAAGAAAAAAACCCAAAAAATATTAAACTCAAACTGATGACTTGCAAGTTAAAACATGCTCTAGAAAGAGACCCCCAAAATTTTTATACATTGGAAGAAAAAGGCAAAAAAAAAAGTACAAACTTAGAAATAGAAAACAAATTGACTTGTTTCGTAGCAGAAATTTAGATGAATTGTTTTCAAACATCAGTTAGTTTGACTTGAAAAATCAGCTACAAGCCATGTTCAATCTTGTTAAAACTTACTTGCGGGGTTGGTGTGGAGCGAGGCTGAGAATGCTGAGGAGTTGACTGAGGCTGAGAGAACTGAGAAGGAGATGGAGTAGTACCAACTCTGATATTATGGGCATGTGCGAACTGAGAAGGAGATGGAGTAGTACCAACTCTGATATTATGGGCATGTGCGAACCGAGAAGGAGGAGGGGTTGCAGTTCTGGTTTTAGCATTGATTGCAATTCTCAAAGGGTTTGTAGGATTCAACCTCTGCAACATTGACAGATGAACATCTCTCTCATGACTCTGATTATCAATATTATTGCTCTCTCCAACCACCTGTTGCTCAAAACCCACCTCACCTTTCTCAACATGTTTCACTTCTTGCTCCCCCTCCTCCTCTTCCTTCCTCTCATCTCTCTCCCTCACCTCAACCTCTTCACTTTCTCTCTCCACCACCTGCACAAAGTCACACCATAACCAAAAAGCTCAGACCTTTTCAGGCATTTTCACAAACATGAACCAGGCAAACAAAACAATATGTTAAATCAAAATGAATAAAGATAGTATCTTTACGGCAGGTTCTGCAGCACCCATGTCGGCGGTGATGACGTGGCGCCGGCGGCAGCGGTGGTGGCGGAACGTTAGTTTGTTAGGTGTGTTTTGTACGTTTTCAGGTTTTCTAGAAGAAGGGTCTATCCATCTTAAATGGCTGTGGTGCTGTTCGTATTTGGGCTCTCTTGAGTATCACAACGGAAGGGACCCACTTGTGGTTCGGGAATCACGACCAACGCGCCGAGGTGACGCGTGGATGATGGTGACCAATGGGAGGGGACCTGGAGCGTCTGTCTCAGAAGCACGTGGAAATTGGGGTTATTCCAGGGAATGGTTGGATTTTGTGGTGATGTAATGGACGGCTGAGATGGCCTCTGGTGAAAATGGAGAAATGGTGGCTTTGACTTTTACACAGGAAAATGACAGAGAGGCGTATGCAAGAGGGCGCATCATTTCTTCCACCTTATCGTCCTTGTTTTGTGTCTTTTTGTTACGTACGAACTTCTTTTTTATATAGAGCAAAAACATGTATTGTGTTTTTTCTTGTCATGTATAATTTTCATTTTCTACCAAGAAAATACTTTTTTTATAGGGACAATCAAGACATTGAAAAGTAAAAACTTAATGTCCTAAATTAAAAAGAAAAATTAGAAACTCCTCCAAAATCTAACATACCCTTTCGGTTATTTCTATTAAGGTAAACTGTTACTTCGACTTCATAAGTATTTGCGTTTGAATGATAAATTAATTAGTTTTTTTTTTTTAGACTGTACTTATTTTTTATTAAATACTTTCGTTTTTCAAACTTTTCAAACAAATATGTTAAAATTCGCATACTTTTCAACAAAAATGTATTGTACACGAATTATTGTGTATTCACATCTATACTATATATTAAGAGAACACCCGTTGTCAATCAAAACAGAATTTTGTTACTTTAATACCCTTTAAACATTAAATAACTATATATACATCTTAATCACCGGGGATAAAATAGTCTAAACACAAATAAATAAATAAATTAAAAAAAATCTGCAGAAATATAACTACTTATCTATCTATATTTACAAAAAATAACTACCACATCTACACGGAAATAACTACCCACATCTACACGAAAATAACTACCCACGTACATCTCTCTCCGGATAACTTTCTACATTTTTTTTTCTCATATAATTTAAAAAAAAATGTTATACACATGCAGAGCATGTGTCCACAAGGCTAGTATATATATATATAATTAGACAAATAAATTTAAAAATATTTTAATATTCAACAATAAATAAAATAGATGATATAATAATATTTTCATGAACTTTTCAACGCCATTTTAAATGAAAATGCCAGAATAATGTACGTATGTTTTTTTATATTATATCATTGCGTATTTTACTTGGTATGAGTTTTAAAATATACATATAATGATACATCAATGAGCTTGCTTTTAAATTTAAACACTGTCCAAATCAATTTTTCAGTCAACAAATTCATCTTTTGACCAGAAAATAAAAACATACGTAATTTCCAACAGAAACATTTAGTGTTTTTGAGGTCTGCTGCCCCACACTTGGTAGTACTGTCTGGAAGTGTGATTACTATACGTGAATCTTTCAAGTCGTCTTGTATTTTATTTTGGTACTAAATTTTGCAATTGTAAATGGCAAATTACTAGTATATTACTCTTTTTGTCAAGAATTTTATATTGTTACAAAAATACAAAATGTTGCAATTTAATGGTTAAGGTTTATTTTGCAATTTAAGTCACCCGTGACTTTTTCCATTATAGTACTCTCTTTCCAAAAGAATTATGGGATCTTCAACGAAATTTACTTTTCCATTATAGTACTCTCTTTTCAAAAGAATTATGGAATCTTCAACGAAATTTACACTCGAACTTACAATTGTTGAGATTGACCCATAAACTTGACAAAAATAACTTCTTTTTCATAAATTAAAAACTTTTTTCATCTAAATGTTTATCACGCGCTGAGTAATCATGTCCATGTGGGGCAATATAGCCCAGTTCTGCTGACAATAGGTCCAAGTCCAACTATATTTTGTCTGCCTTAAATAATAAAAATACATTACCAAAATTAGCGGGCCTGGAGCATTAGATTGGATGACTCAGATCCACGTCAACTTCACTCATTGGTCTGCGTCAGTCCTTTTGAACACCATCATGATCTTATTGACACTACATAATAAAGTTTAAACTCATTGCTCTAACTCATAAAGGTCCATACATTTTGAAGAGCAAGAGATTCTACATCAGCCATTTACAATTTTGTTACAGCACTGAAGAGTCACCAAATTTTGATTTAGATCAAACAAAATCGCAAAAGCATACTTAACCATAGGAAAATGGAAAGGATCAGGGCAAGTGAAATTGCAGAGATTGAAATTCTTGGGGTAAAGCAGTAAAAGAAAGAGGGTCGAAGATAAATTAGGAGTGGAACTGAGGATCCGCTCAACTCCAAATGTGACCAAAAAATAAACGCTGAAATTTAGTTGTAAAAGCTAAAACCAGTCAAACAAATATAAAGAAACCTGACAATGATATGGAGATCATTAAAAGATTTATAATGACAGTATTATCATTCACAAGATCACAACATACCATTCTTTAAGTACACTCACTAGTTTAGATTCAAAGTAATCTTCCAAATCGCCCTTAAAAACAATCCACACCCAAAGGTCAAAACCAAATCTTGCAAATGGTACTTGTTAAAAATCCATACCCCAAAACTTCAGGCCCTAATTGTTCACAGCTACAAACAATTAAATGCACTAAAGCCGAATAAGGAAACACAAAAGTTGGAAATCTGATAAGATTACAACAAAAATGATGTTCAAGAGTGTCTGGTTTAGAGTGTATTGCAAACGATCTATATTCTCTACATCCAAAATTTTGCAAGCTCGGAAACTAATATTGCTTTGCACTACTATCAGACTCTGGAGGTGGTTTGACAATACTTAATTGACCACCTTCTTTGTTTGCAGCAGTGGCTGCCTTCACCTCATTGCAGTGGTTTATGAACTTTGTTATCTCCTGATTTCATAAAATAAGAACGTAAGAAGCCAGAAGAGATGTAAAGCAAAGTGCTTTCTTGAGAAGCGAAATTAAGGAAACCACAATACACAATCACAAACCATAGCTTTGCAAAATACAAACCAAGAATATCAACAAATGTTCATCTGCAGAAACAATGGGAATACAGAATAAAAAGGCTCGGGAGCAAAACTCAAATGAGGTTTTGAATAGGAAGTTGGTTTTCCACATCATAATGTAGTATGTCAAATAAAGTTAAATTTCAGAGCAAAATGTGGATGCATTGTTAATAAAGGCATCCACTCTGTATCAATTTACCAACACCTATTTCCAAGGTTGTTTCTTTGGTGATCATAAGCTATAAGCAGCTAACTGGTAATCCCAACTTTCCGACACCAAGGTCTTCTTATAACCCTGGTAGTTGCTAGACGGTATTCGGCATAGATCGAAAACAAAACAGTGCAATCCACAGATACTACTACCTAAACAAGAAAGCAATACACCCAAAAACAGCCCCTTTATTTTGAGGCAATAATTTGACTAGCAACTCTTAAACTTCATTAATAGATTTGGTAGCTGCATATTAAAATCTGATACTTTAAGCAACTGGCTCTCTCAATTTAGAAGCATACAGCTATTCCCTAATCAAAAGACCCCCAGTGAAATACTTTTTCAAGTCTTAATCACAGCCTCTAAACTCTCAATCCACTCAATTAAATTGCATGAGCTCTAATTAAGTAGAGGTATCAGCAAAACCAGCATCAAATCTTATCACTCTATTTTTCTACTTGACTAACAAAAAAAGGAAAAAAGATACAAAAATTAGGGCTCAGGAATTACTCTGGATTGCAATTAAATTGAAAATTAGAGTAGAGAGAATGGAACATACACGATCGGAATCCATATCCTTGGTGAACTTAGAAGGCTTCACGTTTCGCTTCCCTTTCCGAGTTTGAACGCTCTTTCCATGGCGGTTCGGAGGAATGGTTTTCTTCTTCTGCTGGCCTTTGAATAGCGTAGCTTTCTGCGTCATCTCTCTTCTCGTTTCAGCCTTCTAGGGTTTTGTTTCAGAATTTCTCTTTTGTACTCGATTCAAAACCGGACGAGACGGTGTCGTTTGGAATAAGTTCATTACCACCGTTGGATTAAATAAACGGCTGAGATTCAATTTTAGATATTGACCCGCTAGCTGCAAGTAACCCGACCCGAAATAAATTGAGGAAAAAATGTACCATACTTTCTGAATGGAAAAATGAAACAAAATATATATACTTAATAGACACCCTTGTATTTTTTGGAAAATAATGGATTCCATTGTTCTTGATTTCAATATTTAATCTAGGAAGCATTTACTCAAGTCATTAGCTTACTAGGCGATTGTAATCAATATGAGAGATCATGAATTGTAAATTGTTTCGAGGAAATTTGTAGCCTTTTCTTATTTGTCTTAATTATTTGATTCGTTTTTATTTTTCTTTAATCAGGCAGGCTCTCTTAAGCTGAAGAAAATATTGCATCTTTCTCTGTGTCACATTTTTGTTGTTGGAGCCATCAAGTGATTGATTTCTATTTATATGAAGGACAGTGCATTTTGCTGCTGCTGAAGTTTTATTGATTTTTCTACCTAATTAGTGTGTATCCATGCCATCACACCAGTTTCATTGATCGATCTGGGAAAATGCATGGTCACAGTAAATTAAGCATTCTGATTTATATATCTTGTATGCATATATATTTACCCGACTTTCATGTACGTCAAATCAAGTGAATGGATCCGGAGTCTTTTTAAGACATTTGTGGTAATACAATACTGTCCTCTATTGCAGATGTAGAAAGCTGAAAGCTAGGACCAACATGCTTAAGAATAGAACATAATCCCTGAGAAATTGGCAATTTTCCTTTTTTAATCCAAAGGCAGAATTATTATCACAAAAGGATATATACCCTTTTGGTAGAACCTGCATCCTGGTTTTGTTTTTTGCTTTTCTTTATTTAATTTGTCATTTCAACTATATATGGAGTTGGGATTCACTTGGTGCAGTCCAAGGATAAGGTTAAGCTCCCTCATCAAGATCACTTGGATCCCATGGACAACCACATCTCATATTCTCATTTCAGGTTCATCTCTTTCACTGCAAAATTAACTTCGATCTGTTAATTATTGACACAATTACTTTGGTCGTTTAATTAAATTAATGAGTTGATCATCCTATGGAACTTTTACGAACTATTAATGCTTGTAGTGTGAGGACATGAGTACTGCAATGGTGAGGAAATTGGAGGACCTAAACATAGAGTACATGAAGATCGAGGACAGTGGAGGATGATGAAAATATATGGGACAGCAATTGATCAAATCTTCTTCAATGACCCCAAGTACTAATTAATGATACTGATGCTAAGTGATCTTGTGGATATGAGCGACAAATGATACTGATATATGCTAAGTGATAATGTAAGCTTTTCCTTTTAATGATCAACGTGGTAAGGCTAGGGTTAGATATATTCATATATATGGAAGATTTAGCTGGGTTTCAATTGTGTCTTTCTGCTAGTTTTTTTTTGTCTTCTTCCTTTGTTTGAGAGTATTTTTGTGATCACTAATTTTATTCATCAAATGCTATTACTTTTATCGCTGGTGATTTTGAACTTGGGACTTCTTCTCTCACCATGGATGAGAGATATAACTAGATGTGTAGCAGACCCAAGAACCAGACGTGGTTGCTCTTACTTGATTTGGGACAAAAATGAGAGGGAAATAATCGACTACAGTGAAAGCTATTAGCTTTTGGAACAGAAGTACGAGCGAACTCTCCACAAACGAGTGGGAATACCTTTGATTAATGAACTTAATATTGATAAAAAGTTAAACGTGGTAGAAACGGAATGGAAGAAGTTCATGTTAAAAAGGATCAGGCTATGTCCAGAAAAGAGGCCAAAAGGATCAGGTTATGTCCAGAGAGGCCAAAAAGACGTTGTAAGCATTAAAGATATTGCGGCTCATAGCCGTGCCGAGCTAACTTAAATTTAAGAAAATACGTAAAATATGTACAAATTAGTTTACTTTTTCATTATTTTCTCGGAAACTCTTGAAATGCTCTAAATTCGTTCCAAATCACCTCATTTTTGCTCTTTCGCTTATTTGACCTATAATATGCATAAATGTAGATTAGTGATTAAAAATGTATTTATGCACGTAAATTGATGAAAATCATCTTGGTAAAATTTGTATCTATTAAGAACAACCTTAAGAGAGTGCACATGATTAACACCCTTAGCCATCATGTTAACCATAATCTTTGGGTCATTCTCAATAGTCAATCTAAGTATCTAACCTTAGTAACAAAAGCAACCATTTTTAACCCAAAAAGCAATCCCAAGGCCAAGGGCCTCAACTTCTTGAATGACTTGGCCACTTCCTATACTAGCAACAAAGTCATGAACCCAAGAATCACAAGATGTGGTCCAGTGAGCAGATGTCAAGTTTGATGGTAATACTAGAAATCTTGGGTTCGAAACGCGTAAGTATGATATCGTTCATATGGGCACCAGAGTCCACAAAGGAATACCACTAAAAAAAAAATGTCATGAACCCAAGATTTAGTGTGATCCCTCATAACACCACCAACCCCAATAAGTACGCATCACTCAATAGAGATACATTTTTTCTTAGAAACACATGATATGAGAAAAAAAAAATTCAAAGAAATTTTGATGAGCTCTCTACACTTGTCATGATCTAATTCGACTTCTGACAATATTTTCCTCACATTTTAAAAACAAATGACAGGGGAGAAAGAGTTTCAAAGAAATAGGGGAAGGCTGTGTAAACGTGTCATGATATAATTCGACGTATTACAAGTTTACAACACAGAACACTCTAAAAGGCCCAGTGCACCAAACCGCATAGGATTAGAAAACCCGCTAACGCCAACCATTGCCAAATATCAGAAACACACACGCACTCTCCCTCACATCGAGTCCGAGAGAGAGACGAGCGAAGAAGCCAGTGTTCTTCTTATTCTCTTTCTCATATATAAATTCTCACACAAAAAATACACAGATGAGTTTCAAAACCAAACCCTAGAAGCCAGATTCCCAATTCTATCAGATAGATCCATTCATCTATTTCTCTCTTTCTCTATCAATTGGCGTGTAGGTGTATATAAAGATTGCATTGGGGGCTGGGTTTCGTCAAATTTTGAGTGATGGCGTGTATAAAGGGGGTGAACAGATCGGCGTCGGTGGCTGTGGCGCCGGACGCGCCTTACATGGCGGCCGGGACGATGGCGGGAGCAGTGGATCTGTCCTTCAGCTCCTCCGCGAACATCGAGATCTTCAAGCTCGATTTACAGTCCGACGATCGTGATCTTCCTGTAGTGGGCGAGTCGACAAGCTCTGAGAGATTCAACAGGTTATCGTGGTCCAAGCCCCCTGCTGGATCAGGCTCTCAAGATTTTGGCCTTGGGCTCATCGCGGGTGGACTCGTCGATGGGACTATTGATATCTGGAATCCACTCACTTTGATCCGGTAAATTGCCTTTCTTTTTGGCATTTCTTTTTGGTTTGGATTTGGATTAGGATTAGGATTAAATTGAATTCAGAATGTGGGTTTCTTTGAATGTTGGGATAATGTGGGGAAGCGGAGAATTCTCTAGTCTCTTTGTGTTTGACACTGATCTGCGTGACCGGTCTGTTTGATGTGACGGTCAAATGTGGCTGTTTTAGTGTGCTTGAATAGATCTCAATTAGTCAATTTGATTTGTTTTTACACTCCAACTTTATCTCTTATTTTTTGAGTGAAATGGTGTTTGAGCTCTTTGGCTGCTGGTAATCTAAATGTAGAGAAATCGGAGTTGGTATTTTATGATTTCTTTAAGAAATAATTATTAAGAGTTGATATGGTTTGTGTGGAGCATTAATGCCATTCTAATCCTTGACCCGAGGGAAGTAATATAAGACCATCCACCAGGTTACCAAGAGTTATATGGTTTCTTAGTAAACAAATGAGTGACTATAATTGTATAATGATACTTTGGCGCGGCAGGTAAAATGTCTGCGTTCTGTTGCTAAACATGTGTTTTGGCTGCTAGTGAGATGGAAGTACAAAACTGAGGACAGATGAGTTTGATAAATAACCAAATAGAGTGTGGTTACAACTAGGAATATATTGTTTTCAATGTTATTTGATTTAAAGGTCTTGGTTAAATAGTTTGTTTGATTTATCTCTCAATAAGAATTATGGTCTAGTGTCTAGTCAAGTTGGTCTAACATTAAAGTGTCGTATCCAGAAAAATTTCACAGTAATATCCAGTATTTCCAATTAAGTGAAACTTGTTGGCAAAAAATTGGTTGCCGGTAAAATAGGTTTGGCATGGGGTCTTGTGTAATTAATTTCACTAGTGGGGAACTCAATTTTTCTTTAAATCTGCTTGCTCCAGGAAGTTTTTTTTTCTCCTATTCCTTTTCTTCGTGATCTTATTTTTCATAATTGGGTGGATCTTTCTAACCAAGTTTTGGCTCATGCAGCAATATTTCTTTTGTATGAAATGTCCTATTTATTCCTGAATGTTTAAAATTAACTCTTAATACTATTATGAAATGTATTCTAAAGGAGGAAGATACATAAAAGTTGACATGGTAGATATCAGTTTTGGTCATATTTTCTTCCATATATAAAGGATAAAGTACGAGTGCACTGACCATTCTGAAAGGATTTTACTAATCCTAATAAAAGTCGAAAACAAGCAGATATTTAATTTCCAAATACTTTGAGGGAAAGTTTCTACCTTGGTGAAGTGAACAGAACCTTACTGAATAATGATAAGAATCAAATCCCAAATTCACATATGTAAATTTCTTATAGCATTTGATTTGTTCATTCTCATGTATTATAGTAGAAGAGCCGTTGAAAATTAATATAGCTATTGTATTACTCCTTGGAACTTTTGGTATGTGAGTTGACTTATGTAGTTATGTGTTAGGAAGTTCGATGCAATTTATTATTTCTTTGACTATTCCCAGTATATAATTTTTTTTACTTGTGTGTATTAGGATTGTTGGTAAGTGTATAATTTTTCTTGAATAGTTTGTACTCAAGTATCAGAGAATATTTGCGTTTTATATATCCTGGGGCCTGTCAATACAATCAAATATAAAGGCCAAAGGAATCTCGAATACCAGGGAATATTTGTTTACTAAAATTTTTGCAATAATTTGAGCCTCCTGTTAATTTTGGTTTTCTTATTCATTGTTATTTCTGCCGCTTTGTTGTGTCAAAACATGGTCTTATTTATTGTTGCTTGTTCATAGTTCGGAGACTGGTGAAAGTGCTTCAGTTGAGCGTCTCACAAGACATAGGGGGCCTGTAAGTCTTTTGTTGTGATTCTTTTAATGCTGGGAGATCTGATAATTTGTAGCATATTTTTTCAACCTCTTAAACTCTTATCTTGTTATTTTATTCTAGGTTCGTGGTCTTGAATTTAATGCAATGGCACCAAATTTACTTGCATCTGGGGCAGACGATGGTGAAATTTGCATCTGGGACTTGGCTAACCCTACTGAGCCAACTCATTTTCCACCTCTCAGGGTTTGTATTGATTGGTTTATGTCGGTTTATCTGAACTTCAATTCTTTTTCTCTGAATGCATCATACTTTACCTCACAATATACCATGAAATGCACTTCTAGGGCATAGTCCATTTAACATAGTTTCTTACTTCTAAGAGAGTATCTGACTTTTGTCTTGTATACACTTGCACATTTATGTGCAGAGGTAACATATATGGCTACGTATGCACAATATGTGTGGTTTTGTAGAAAAGTAACAATACTAGGTCTACAATGTGTAGAATAGTAAATATTTTAAAATTTGCTTATTCTCTTGTTCGTTTTAATGAAAGTTTGTTTCCTATAAAAGATTCTAGTTGTTACAATATGTATTGCAAACATGAGCAGGATGTGGGAAGTACAAAGCCATAGAGAATCATAATAAGCAAAGAGAAGTGGACAATTGGAAAGGATGAGAGTCCTTTTCTTTTTATAATTTGTAACTTCAGTAGGCATATATTTATTGTTATCATATTTCTTCAACATAGTTAGATCTGTTTTTCTCTCTGCCTTTCTACATTTGTGAAAGTATTATATCTATCTGGACATTATTGATCCAATAAGTATGATCGTTATGCAGGGAACTGGTTCTGCTGCCCAGGGTGAGATTTCGTTCTTATCTTGGAATAGCAAGGTCCAACATATATTGGCATCCTCTTCGTATAATGGGACAACTGGTGAGTTATATTATACTGTTCAAGTATTTGTAGGCTACTCATTGCATTTTTGTTTCAGAAAATGACATTTTAATCTTTTCCAGTGATTTGGGACCTAAAAAAGCAAAAGCCAGTGATAAGGTAATATGCTATTTTTTTCTACTGTTAACTGATCTGACATTGGAATGGTCACTACAGTTTCCTGACTTAACATTATTTGCTGACAGTTTTGCGGATTCAGTTAGAAGGCGGTGCTCTGTTTTGCAGTGGAATCCTGATATTGCAACTCAGCTTGTTGTTGCATCAGATGAAGATGGTTCACCGTCTCTCAGGGTAACAAATTTGCAGATGATATTTCATTTGTCTAGCAGTGAGAATATCTTAGGGGTCAAACATGTTAACTTTTTAGTTCATGCAGCTCTGGGATATGCGTAATATAATGTCACCAGTTAAAGAGTTTGTCGGGCACACTAAAGGTAACAACATGTGCAAAATGATTCATCTCTTTACTACTTGTCGTTAATGATATGTTCAGTCCCTTACTTTTTACTTCGGAGCAGTTTTTTGTCGGAGTATGTTATAATTTTCTTTACATGGTATGGATGCCATACAGTTTGGAATTTCTGTTACCCCTCCCCTCTTGTTTTATTGTTCTCTGTTGTTGATCTTTGTATTATTGGACTAGTAATAAATATCAGAAAGGGGACTTTTGAAAAAAAAATTCTATGGAACGTGATATGCTGAGTAATTTTTTACTGCCCTTCCCATTGGGGTCTGAAATTGAATTGCATTCAAGTATGGAGAAAAAAATGACTATATTATGATCCTTGAAGGTACTATGAAACTCTACTACTTGGCTGATATAATTCATTCGTCAAATTCTCAAGTTGCTAGTTCATGTCTGGAATGACTATATTATGATTCTTGAAGGATTTATGGAACTCTACTGCTTGGCTGATATAATTAATTCAAATATCTTTTACTATAGTACACACTATTGCATTTAGTTTATTCTAGGTCATTAGTGTGAGAATGGAGGTGGCAGAAAGCATCAGTACCTTGTCAAAGCCTCAAGTTTCTAGTCCACTTGAATATCTTTCACTATATTACACCCTTACCCCATTTTATATATTCTAGGTCACTTAGTGTGAGAATGGAGGAGGGGAAAGCATCAGTACCTTCAAAGTGCCCCTCAGATACTATGACCTATATTCATAATTAGAGTTGGTGGCTTTGTTAAATAATACAGTTACAAGAATTATGGGGATTTTGGTTTCCTGTATATGGTTTGTGTTTCTTGGTTTTCCTTTTTCATTTATTTAATTGTTTTTTTTTGTAGTGGGTAATTATTGTTTCCAACAGATGATATTTGTAGTTGGTGTCTGAAGATTTGTGATTATATGTTGATGTCAATGCACTTATTTTCCTGAGATTATTAATTATAATTGTTGGAGCTTCAACTTCGCTGACATTATGTTGATTGGAAATAAATTGGACATGCTGATGATTAATTTGTGTGCATGTCGCCCCAGGTGTAATTGCAATGTCATGGTGTCCCAATGACAGCTCTTATCTGCTAACGTGTGCCAAGGATAATCGAACTATTTGCTGGGACACAGTTTCTGCGGAGGTATGGAATTTAACTGTCCTCACGGAGACCAATAATTTTTGTACTGCACTTTGTGTACCCTTTATTTTCCCCTTCACCTTCTGGATTCAATTTAATCTGTTTTTTTTTTTTCCAAGTTCAATCTGTGTCCTCTTCTTTCTTTTCGCTTTTAGTTGTGGTGCACTATATGGTGTTTGGTTATGATGTTTTTTCTTCTATGTTGTCCAGATTGTATGTGAATTGCCTGCAGGCACCAACTGGAATTTCGATGTGCATTGGTATCCAAAAGTACCTGGAGTGATATCAGCATCTTCATTTGATGGAAAAATTGGAATTTATAATATTGAGGTATGCCTCTTCTGTTCTTATGGTTATGTAAATCCCCAATGTGATATGCCTCTTCTGTTCTTATAATTTGATGAAATTTTACTTTACAAGTACAGAAGTTAGGGAATGCAAATCCCCAATGTGATATGTGATGGTTACAAGTTGATAGAATAAAAATCTCAGTCAGGAATCTGACATTGAGATTGGTGAGCCAAAAATATTTGAAGTGATGAGTTAAATGGAATGGCTGAACTTTCTCCACCAACAATATTAGTGGTGAATGCCTTATGCTAAGATTGATGATTGATGAACAACTTAAACTAATGATTGGCCACCATTATTAGCTGGTGTGCAGCCTGTTATTTCATAATTTGAGTAATGAAGGATTGCTCTTGGTGTTTTTAGTATATAGAACACTGTATTTGTGTCTGCATGGTGTCCATTTTATGTCATGAACTTACCATGTTTAAATATTTTTTTTCCCACAGGGTTGCAGTAGATATGGTGTCGGGGAGAGCGACTTTGGTGCTGGTAATGCAAACTTATTAGCAATTGTATTCTTAACAGTACTCTTTTGATCTATTAGCCTTTTTCTTTCTTCTCTTTACTTTGTTTCTTTTCCCGCATCCTCTATTTTTGCCAGCAGGCAATAATTCTTGGTGATCCATTGACAAGATGAATTTGGGGGTAGAACTTGTGTATAAATATAGCAGAATTCAAAAGTTTTGAAATAGCAAGATTATAGGTGTTTTTTCTTTCTTTTCAATGGTATACATGTGGGACAGGTTAGTGAGCCTGACTATATATTAAGATGGTGAAATAATGGCCTTGGGGTTTCATATTCATTTCTGTTGTGTGCAATAATAAGTTAATGTAAAACATTAACATCAAGTAAATTACATTTTACAGCTTTAGTTCTAGATTCTGATTGGAATTGATGCAGGAGAAAAAGAATAATGGGATAATAATAATCACTTCTGTTTGTTTAATTTGGGTCTTTCAAGATGATGATTAATGATCAATACAAAAATTTGAGAAATGAAAGAAAAATTAAAAGAAACGGATACAAACTACTAACATGATACCATTCGGGTTCTAGTAATCATTCCAAGAGGCCTTACGCATCACGCCTAGGGCCTTAACTTGCAATAATTTCAATACCTGGAAGGAGCGTGGGCTATTCCTACTCTCTCTCTCTCTCTCTCGGAAAGATATGTGATCTTGGAAAGCTTAATGTTTTTTTCCTTTCTACACAGGACCTCTGAGAGCTCCAAAATGGTGCAAGCGCCCAGCTGGGGCATCTTTTGGTTTTGGAGGCAAGATTGTGTCCTTTCACCCTGGTTCATCTGGTGCAGGTGCTTCTTCTGGTGTTTCGGAGGTAAGTTACTGGCATGCTGCCTGCATTTTCTACTATGAACTTATGATTCATTATATTGCGTATTTCTCCTGTGTCCAGGTTTATGTGCACAGCTTGGTTACTGAACAAAGTTTGGTGGACCGCTCGTCTGAATTTGAAAGTGCTATACAAAATGGGGAAAGGTCTTCACTCCGGGCTTTATGTGACAAGAAAGCACAGGAGTCTGAGTATGGCATTTACCATAAGAAATAAATGTTTTCATCAGCTTTGAGAGAGTCATTGTTTCTCTCCCTTCAATTCTCCTTAATCATGGTTAACATTAATTTTGGCTTCTGTTTGCATGGTTATTTTGACAGGTCCGAGGATGACCGGGAAACATGGGGCTTATTAAGGGTTATGTTTGAAGATGATGGGACAGCAAGGACAAACCTGATCACACATCTAGGTTTCACTATACCTGAGGAAACAAAAGAAATTGTTCAAGATGATCTATCAGCGGAAGTCAATGCACTTGGGCTTGAGGATTCAATAACTGATAAAGCGGTTTTGGGTGCTGAGAAGGAAACTACAATATTTCCTTCTGACAATGGGGAAGATTTTTTTAACAATCTTCCTAGTCCTAAAGCTGACACTCCTCTTTCAACCTCTGGTGACAAATTCGTGGCGGGGGATACGGTTCCTATTACAGACCAAATTCAACAAGAACCCGAGGAGCTGGAAGAGAGTGCTGATCCATCATTTGATGAATCTGTTCAACATGCTTTAGCTGTAGGAGATTATAAAGGGGCTGTTGCAAAATGCATTTCAGCAAATAAAATGGCTGATGCTTTAGTTATTGCTCATGCCGGTGGTCCTACGTTGTGGGAGAGCACTCGGGATCAATACCTTAAGTTGAGCCATTCACCTTACCTCAAGGTACTTGAAACTTCATCTTGTTTTCTGAAAGGCAGTAAAACACTTCATTCTTTTACATGTGATGATGTCTTACATAAATAAGATAAAAGATTTGTTTTAATTTATCTTATGATTATGCCATTTTGAAATTGCAAGTTTTGTATACTGTCAGATTGTTTCTGCAATGGTGAGCAATGATCTATCGAGTCTTGTTAACACCAGACCCCTCAAATTCTGGAAGGAAACACTTGCTGTTCTCTGTAGTGTAAGTTTCCATGCCCTAAGATTTAAATATTGATGCCTCGAAACTTTTTCATTTGCTTACTTTTGGGCTAAATGAGATTCTGATAACTTTTGCATTATAAGTGCAACACATGAAGTTGCAGAAAATATACCCATTTGAATCCTAGTTGTTTTGTTCTGAGTCATCTTAACTGCACTCTCGGAATTATAATCAGCGAGTGAGTCAATTTTGAAGTTCTGCATCTTCTTATTGATTTATGTTATTTTCTTCTTCATGAGTCCAACAGTTTTCATCAGTAGAGGCTTGGGAGGATCTGTGTAATGCACTCGCTGCCAAACTTATAGCTGCTGGTAATACCCTGGCAGCTACTATTTGTTATATATGTGCGGGAAATATCGATAAAACGGTAGATATTTGGTCAAGAAATCTGACAACTGATCATGAGGGGAGATCCTATGTTGATCATCTTCAGGTAACTTTTGTTTTTTTTTAGAGTGCATCCAAGCTTCTGGGCCTTGAACTTGACAAATTATATATATTTGGTTTAGGAATTAATGGAGAAGACTATAGTTCTTGCCTTGGCAACTGGGCAGAAGCGATTTAGTGCATCTCTGTGCAAACTTGTTGAGAAATATGCTGAGATTTTAGCTAGCCAAGGTCTTTTAACAACAGCAATGGAGTACCTAAAACTCTTGGGGTCTGATGAATTGTCACCTGAACTTGTTATCTTGAGGGATCGCATCGCTCTTTCTACAGAACCTGGTACGTTCTTTTGGAAATGTTACAATGTGCTGTTTTAATCTATGAACTATTTTTCCGCTGGAGATCATAGTTCAGCAGCCATCAAATATACCATTGATGATCGCAATTAATCTTGTCAGAGTTATTTTTCATATATAAACATGTGTGTGTGTGTGTGTGTGTGTGTGAATATAAGAGTTATTCGCTGGATGATGACCTATCTCAAAGATGAAAAAAAAATCGTCTGTTACCTGCATTATTTATTGCCTGATGGTATTTGTTGTGTTGCTGCAATAGAAAAAGTGGCCAAGACTGTAGCATTTGAAAACCCTCCACCAGCCACGGGCCCTATACATCGCACTGATCAACCCAGTTATCCATATTTTCCGGTATTCATCCAGATATGTCATTGTTGTTTTGTTGCCAAATCCGTTCCATCAATGTGGATTAATTTTTTTTTTTATAACTCTTAAACTGGGTAGGAATCAGGTCAACAACCGGTGCAACCTCTTGTTCCTGGCAATCCATATGGAGAAATCTATCCAGAACATGTAAGAGGATATGTTACTCCTGTCCCATTCCAGTCTCCTCACATGTTTATTCCTCCCCAAACATCTCAAGTGCCACAGGTAGTTAATGCATTTTGTGTTTGTTTTGTTTATTATTATTATTTTTTAAATCAAGAGTTTCTAATGGGTTTTTGAAAGAGAACGTATATATATAAATGATTCTCTAAATGATATTTTGCCATGAATTGATAGGGCTTATAATATGGGATACTTTAATCATAGGAACTGGGGTCTCACCATCCTTCGTTTGTGTAATTGGCTTTTAGTTGTTAAGATGCCACTGGTCACACATGTGATATACAAGGATCAGTTTCATTTGACTTTTACATGTTTTCTGGTAGGATAAATATACTCCACCTGTTTCCTCTCAGCCTACTGTGACCTTTACTCCTTCGACTCCTCCTGCTCTGGCAAATGTGGAGAAATATCAGCAGCCAACACTGGGTTCTCAGTTGTATCCTGTCCGTAGATCTGCATTTGATTTCAATTTAAAGTTCTGAACCATCTCCACGACGGATATCTAAAGTTTTCCCTGTTTGTGTTTCAGGGAACCACAATGTCTGGTTTTCAACCTATGCAACCAGGGCCTGGTTCAGGTGCTCCTCATACATCACTTGTCAATCCTGTTCCCGGAAATAAGATGGCACCCGCTGTAGCGCCCTCCCCTCAATCAAGGTTTATGTCAGTTAATTCAGGAGTTGTTCAGGGGTCTCATCCAGGTTCCCTGCAGCCATCTAGTCCTCCTGCTCCAGCTCGACCTTCTGTGGCTCCTGCTCCACCACCTACCATACAGACAGTTGATACTTCAAAAGTTCCTGGTAATTGCAGTTTTTCTTTTATCTGGTTAAACCTTTTGACTTCTGTCCGTTTGTTCCCGTGCTTCTCCCTCTGAACTTAGGCTGTCTTAATATGAAGCAAACTTCAATTTTCCAACTTAAGAAGTGACCAATTAGTTACTAATGGGATTAGTTACTTCAATTTTCCAACTTAAGAAGAGAGCAATTTGGACCACGTTGAAGTACCAAAGATGTGCATATTACTACAGGTATCAAGCGTGGAATTAAGTTGCGACACATTTGGTAGGGTTAGCAATATTTTGGCTGGCAGTGTTTTTTGGTTAATAAGGCACGGTTTCAAGATTTGAGTTTAATGTCTCAATGCAATCTTCAATTCTTCTGATTGGTAAACTGAAAACTGATAAGAGACACGAGAATCATGGATCACTATCATGACATCAAACAATGATCTGACACAGTTTCATATGACTCCGATCAGTTATAACATGGCTCATTGTTGTCGCAAAGTCATATTTTCAAAGTGTTTGTTTTTTTTTTCCTCTTTATCTTGGATTTGGTGAATACATTTGTTTGATTGATTAGTGGTGTGAAGCAGTAAATGATTCCAGTAGTGTTTTTATTATCAATTATCTTGAGCGGTAGTCTTCTTTCAGATTCATTTATGAATCACTGGTACCAGATTTGTGCGGGTTGTCCCTAAAGATTCGAGTTCCTGTAAATCATGTCATAGAATTTCAAAATTCCAGATCCACTTTGGGTTTGGTTTTGCCAGGTGTAGACAGCAAGCTATTTTCCTTATCCTACCCAAACACCTTAACACCGTCCCATAGCTATAGGGTGGATTTCTGAGACACCATGGTGCTGCTTTGAGTAAAGTATACATTTGTTGCCCACAGCAAGTTGACATTTAAGTATTTGTAGATAGTGATTTCCAATTGGTAGGTGTTTTTATCGCAGTTGACACTCGTATGTACAAGTGGGAGTGTGGTTTACCAAGATTTTAGTTGAAATTTAAATATATGCAACCTGTTGTAGTTATATATGGGTGTTCGCATTTAATAATGATTCTCATTGTTTTGGTGGCTGCTCTCTTCACTATAGTGAAATTCAAACTGGTTGTTTTGTGATGATCTTACCTTTGTGCATTTCTGTTGTGTATAATATGGTACAGGCCACCAAAAACCTGTAATCGCAACGTTAGGAAGACTTTTCAATGAGACCTCGGAAGCGTTGGGAGGTTCACGTGCAAACCCTGCTAAGAAGCGTGAAATAGAAGACAATTCAAGGAAGATAGGTGCATTGTTTGCCAAACTCAACAGCGGGGATATATCTAAAAACGCTGCTGACAAGCTTGTGGAGCTGTGCCAGGCATTGGATAATGGTGATTTCGGCACTGCCCTAGGAATCCAGGTACCAAAATGGAGACTTCAAAATTATTTATTTTGTCATACTATGAATGGTTGCGTTTATGACTGGTTTCATTTTTTTCTTATTAGGTACAACTTACCACTAGTGAGTGGGATGAGTGCAACTTCTGGCTTGCAACTCTCAAGCGGATGATAAAGACCAGGCAAAATGTGAGATTAAGTTGAGAAGGTTGAGATTCCCAAGTGTCGGATTGTTTTTAGTTCCCGAAAATTTTCATGTTGCCCAAGGCTTGGTGGTGCAGGAGTTCCGTTACTTCTTTATGCATACAAGAAGAGAGCATCCATAGATTTCAGTTTCAGGAATTTGGTCTTAATATTACTTTTGAAGGCCAATGGTTGGTTTGAAAGCAGTTAGTGAAGATAGTATCTGGACAGTAATGGACTTGTCTACAGTTTCCAATTTATTTTTGTAGTTAGAAATAGTTATGATTTTTTTTTGTAACTCTTTTTTTTGGTTTCACAATTGCATAGAATGTTTACAGAGCTGCTTCAAGCATTTTCTAGTGATCTGGTTTCATTTTATCTTGGCCATTAAATTGTACCACCTTTGTGTTTTCATTATATGAACTTACAAATACAAATCAGAATGATGAATTCAATTTTGATGAAAGTGATTGACTTGGTGTATTGTTGTTTTTTTGTTTTTATTTATTTTTTTATAAACAATGCGTGAGGGTGAATTGAACTTAGAACCTGGAGAGATATATCAAGACTACATGCTAATTGTGATTAACAAATAATAATAATAATAGTGGGTAAATATTGTGATTAATGTATTTTTTTTATAAGCCAACTGTTTGTACTTTAAATTATCTTTTATATATTATTTTTGTAAAAAATAAATTGAATTAGAAATTATTTAACTATCTAATTTTATCAAATAAACTATTACTATTATAATATAGGCAAAATCAAGACAGTCACTGAACTTTGTCACGTTTGACACTTTAATCACTGAGTTTTCGAAAATATCATTTTAGTTGCTGAATTAAAATATTGTCTATCACTTTAATCACTCGTTTGTGTTTTTCGTTAAAAATTTATAAATAATATATTTTTAAGAATATTTCGGTCAAATTACTTTAAAATAAAAAAATTTCTCTTTTTTTTTTCTTCTCCCTCTCTCTCTTCTTCCTTTTTTTTTTTCCTTCTAATTTCTCTCGCATATAATTAATTACAAATATTAAAACAAAAACAATGGAGAAAATTTCAGAGCAGAGGGAGATTTTCTCTGCCTTGTGTGGTGCGTGTGATGCCAAAACACCATCACGAATGACTTCCTGAGGTGGAGAAGAGTCGAATGAGACTGATTTGAGGTTGTGAGGTGGTCGGAGCTGGCCGGACGGAGAACTCAAAGTTCTTGATTTTCCGGCAAAGTCTGGACGACTCGTTTTACTTCGAACCCGAGTGAGTTTTTCTCGCCGTTATCGTCTGCCTCTTTTGGTTGAGGCGGTGACGCAAGTTAGTGGCCAGAGAAGGTGGTGCCATACGGTGCAGAGGGAGAGGAGAGAGAGAAAATGGTTTTTTTTTTTTTTTTTTTTTTTTTTTCAATTTTTAAAGATTTATATATTTAAAAAATATTTAATGGTGATTTGATAAAAATACCCTCAATTTTTTATCTTGCGTAGTGTTCTAAGTTTCCAACGCAAGATAAGAAAAATAATATCTTGAATAGAACCTCTATTGTGACCAAGTTATTCTTAAAGTTAAAGTGGTTAAATTCTTCAATTTTTGAGTGACAAGGAGGCCTAAAATCAGCCCAAAAAAAAAGAACAAAAAAATGGAGGCCTAAATGGCCCAAGTCAGAATAAGAAGACAGAACTAGCCCATAGGGCTTTACACCAAATCGTCTAGAACAGTCTAGAGGATAAAGTTCAATGCAGCTAGCGATCACAAGTTTAACAAAAATGGCAAAATCAGATTCAATTTCAATGGGAGTAATATGATGCCCAGCAACCATTTTGAGACCAATTCTTTAATGGAAGCTTATTTAAGCAATATTTATCAACCAAACTCAACTTGACTTGAGCACACTTTCCATTCATCAGCAACATTTAGAATTGTCTCAGCGGGAGAGTAAGGCTTTGAAACTTGTGATCAAAGACATGTTGGTTTCTCCACTTCCAACTATACCACCAGATAAACTGTACCATGGGAAACCCTGCCAACCACTCTAATATATCTGAGAAATGTTTATATTAGCAGCAGACCACTCATATAAGCTCTGGGGCAATCTCTGAAGAGATGAACGAGGGTTTTTGAAATTTCTTCAATTCTTCTGACCCTTTGAACATTAGTTCTTATCTTTCCAATCCAGCAGTCTCCATCCAAACAAGAGTTTTAAGTTTAGGTCCTTAGGAGGAACATCTAAACCGCAAAATGAAGCTCCAAATGATCGATATAACCAGCAAAGTTTAAATATAGTATTGTAAGCAGTTTAGATGTTCAAAGCAAAAGAGTGATAATTATTTATCCCTCATAAAAACATTCAAGATAGCGTTAATTGTTAACTACTTTTGCTTGGAAAAATCTTAATACGACTATATAGCCATTAAATTAGTCATGGAGAAGCATAGTGCTAGAGATCCCAAATTCTCTTCACTAAGTTTGGAGCTCAAATGAGGTGCCGGACAAATTTGACTAACTATTAAAGTGACAACCTAAATGTCAATTTAGATGTTTTTTTTTTACTCTTTCACTGACAATGTTTTTGTTTTTTTGATCGGGACAATGTTAGAGAGCCTTATTAAGACTTATTTTCATTGTTTCAATCCTTGCATTTAGGGTATTAAAGATAACTATTTATATAATAAAGTAGAGTTGAACAAAAAAAACGCATGAAAAACGTATATCATCATTAAGGCCAAGTGATCTCATCAAGGCCAAAAGATCAAACTATATCATCATATTTTGAATTGTGAAGTACCCAAGCATTTGGAAATGAGCCAAGTGATCTCATTAAGGCCAAAAGATCAAACTATATATGCCAAACACTAGGCTACAAGGTCGAGGGTCATCCAATTAAAAACGTCAACATTTAACTTTGGTATTATTATTCAACAGGCTTCGAATTTCAGAATTTCAAAAGCAGAGGCCGAGAAGAACATGCAAGCTGTAAAGCCTTGACATATGGAAAGGAATATAGTTGCTTCTGCTTGCTGCTAAAAGCTAAAGACACAGTTCCTTTTCTAGGGTTTTTTTTTCCGACTTTGAAACCAAATTTGGAGGAGCTTTTTCTAGGGTTTTTGATGATTCAAATTCAACATGTCTGTAGTTTACTTGGGTTATTCACACAATAACTCCAAATGGGAAACAAACAATAGCAAGAAATAATAAGGAATTGTCGTTATCAAATAGAATGTTTGGCTGCAGCAATAACTTTAGGCGAGTGCAGCTAGCTTGGTGTTTGTGCAGTCCTTTTCATTCTGCCCGGAAAATGCGTGATTGATCGACAAAGATGTGCACTTTGGTTGTACAAATGGTCTTTGTATGCATTTAAAATTTAGTAAAGTCCTGCTCGATGTTCAAATGATCAAACATGTTTGTTCATTTTCCAATTTATCTTATGCGGAGCATGAGGATCAGTCAGCTAGATGTTACGTTTCTTCTACTCAGCTAAAACAAGCGAGATACAAGAAATCTCCGAAAAACTACAAATCAAATTGAAACTAAAGTATTAAAACTCAGAAACTAATCTATCAATGCACAATGGAACAACACTATAATGTGTTCGCATCAATTCTAGTCTCTGCAAGATCTGTTTGAAAAGATGGTTTTCATGACAGAGAATAAGATCTGTTTAAATGTGTTCGAATCAATTCTAGTCTGTGCAAGGGTTATGAATTTATAGATGTGAGTCCTCACACTCTTAGATCTATAATACACGGGTAAGATTAAAAGCCAAGCACATTCGAGCACATTAAATCGAAGTAGTAAAATCCAAGTGAGCATAACCAATAAAACCGTCTGTATATATATTTATTTGCAAAATCCGTCATAAGTGGAGACTGAGTTTATGTATATTTACTCGTCGAATAATGCTAGATAGACCTCATTTTTGCGGAATGTAGTTGATAAATTGAGAATCCTATTCTCAATTCTAAACTCTGTAGTGCATTAAAACAGTAGAATACTAGTTTTAAAGTATGAAATGATAAACTGAAAAGGAGACGAAGAAAGGCAGTTGTGATGATGACTGGTAGTGTTAAATATCTTGAATGATCACAATGGGGATGGAGAAGTAAAAAGTGAAAGTAAAAAGATGCTTAATGGTTAAAGATTAAAGAAGAGATTGCATCATTTGCATGACCAATTTCATGATGAAAAAAACAAAGCAACAGTATGATACTGTAAGCCGGTCAAACAAGAAGATCAAAAGAGGGAATGACTAAAGTGGAAATTTCCAAATATATTCCGGGTAGAATTATTCTACCTTGTCGACCATTGATTGTCAAACCCATCTAGAAGAAACAAATATTCTAATATATGGTTAAGAATAAACAAATCAAGGGTTCATATTTCTTTCAATTGAGTTCTCATAAAGATTTAGAAGAAGAGACTTATAGCCTTATATGCTTTCTATTTAGAGGTCTTGATTAATGCTCAAGTCATGGGATTAATCTAAATGACTTCATTTACAAGAGCTTCAGGTCGAAGGTGATTCTCTTCTTCTTATCCAATTGACCACGAGACAATTAGAGTCCCTTGGCGTGTATCAACTCAATAACTCCTTCCATATCATCACCTTTGATCATGTCTTTAGGGAAGTAATTATGTTAGTCGACCATTTTTCTAGTTTAGGTCAAAATTATTCTCAAAGTTATATTTGGTTTAACAACTTCTCCTCCAAGGCTCTAATGTTATTCCTTTGCTTGTATTTGTTTTTTCGTTGAATAATATAACTTTAGTGAATAAGAATATTTATCTTGCTTCTACCAATAACTAATAGTGTTCAATCAATGATTATTTAAATGAATGACTTGATGATTTAGTTAATTTTAGGGTGCAATTATATATTTATATGTTCAAAAAATAAATAAAATAATGAAATTTTTTAAAATGGACGACAGGTTGTTTAAATGTGAACCATAAGCCCTGTTTGTATCATACTTGTGGTTACCAAGTTACCAACCATGCTACTGTTGATGCCCGTGATGCTATTTGGCATTTGGCTAAAATATAGCAAGATGCACAAGATAAGTTCACGCTTGTTCCAAGTTGCAAATACATATATTGTTTTTAACTGCTAAAATGGGTCCATCATGACTTGTATCACAAGAAACTACACCAAGTACATTACAAGCACCTAAATACGTTTCTCGAACTACCAAAAGAGATCACATACACACCCTAGAGTACTGAAACAGATATTAAAATGCTCAAAAATGATGAAAAATAGGCATTCTGCATTCTTGTGATGTGATGCCACCTTATAGCATCAATTTTGAATAATTATGAAGTTGAACATAGGGCTCAAATGTTTTTGCTCAAACAAGGCATAGACATATAGAGCTCGGATCTCTTGGATAAAACCTCTTCGACTCTTTACCACAATGAGAGAAAAAAGCTTTTGGAAACAGTGTGTTAAGCTGATTCTACCAGAAGCAGACTAAACGTACACTATCATACACAAATACATATTTTTGGCAGAGGCCTCACAAAGTCACAAGTACCCCCTGCTACGATTTTTGCATATGAACAAGGGACTCTTCAACAGCTTGTAATAACCATAGCAAGGTTTCCAATGTCAGTTTCAAGTTTTCAACATCTGGACATAATAGAGCAAATCCACCATACCGTTTGCAGTAGCATCAATAAAACAGACTGCCTATTGTTTTCTTCAATATAAACTAGAAATTACAAACATTCAAGGCATATCCCAAAGATTGGAAAATCCCTTTAAAATCAATAAATCTTATCAAACATTATCCTCATACGCCAACGTCAAAGTACAAAAATCAAATCAGTATCCAATGGTGGAAATTCAATCATCTTAATGTATTATCAAGGAAGCATTGTATCATTTACATCAATGAAAGATAACAGAGATGAAAAGCAAAACCTACAAGGGGGACATCAGCAATGTACCCTTGATTGTCATCTATGATAATTAACAAGACATTAACAAATTAATGAATACACGGATGATCAGGAAAGAAAATCAAGAATAAATGAGATACCAACAAATCTACATCAATGTATGATTTGCAAGCCAGAAAGCTTACACGGCCTTCATTCTATTCAATTGAATCAAATTTATGCAGCAAACTGGATATCATCGGCTACTACCACTTGCATGAGAGATGGCATCATCTCTTTTTGAACATATCAATGACCTCTGTCCGAATGAATGATTTCGGATCAAATGAGGGACTTCTCTCCCATTACTAGGAGTTGACTGATTACTCCCTCGGCTAAAGTATCTTGCACTGCCAAATCTAGAAACACGATTTGCTGACTTTGAATTGGGCTCATGTCCATCTGCCTTTCCCCGAAATCCAGACTCTTCATCAGTACCGGCCATAAGCTCCATCAAATTGCTACTAAACCCCAAATCAGAATAAACTCTCCGTGAATTCCTCAAGGCTTGCCTAGCCAACTTAGCTTCCATGCCTTCAAAATTCTCTTCTCCGAAACCAGGTGGCTTCGAATCCATATGTGAAGCCCTTGATTCAACCGGTTGCCCCATGGTCTCAACCATTGTACATGGATTGTTAAAATTATTCCATGAATGCAGAGGGACCAATTTACTCAACCCAGTAAGCCAAACCACTACCTCCTTCATCGTCGGCCTACGTTCCCTACAGGACCTCACACACTTGCCTGCAATGACAGCCAACTGCTTCCTCACAATAGGGTCTTTAGGAGGCACAATTCTAGGATCATAAACAGTGATTAGCTTCCCTCTCTTTACAAGAGGAATTGCCCAATCTACAATTGAAGGTGGTGAAAACCCAACATCAATAGCCTTCCTACCACTTATAATCTCCAACAACAAAATCCCAAAACTAAACACATCAGTTTTAGTACTCAAATTGTCAGGGGTCACATAGCAAGGGTCCAAGTACCCCATAGTCCCCGCCGGCGGGGTCGACCGGAGCTTATAGTCATCCAAATGGCACCGCAGAGCCAACCCGAAATCCCCCAATCGGGCATTGTAACTACGGTCAATTAGAACATTTGCAGACTTAATATCTCTATGAATTACAGGTGGGTTTGATGAGTGTAAAGTGTCAATTGCCTTAGCAGTTTGCAAAGCTAATCTAATTCTTCGACCCCAATTGGGAGGCCGATTAGTACTGGAATGTAAAACATCATAGAGCGTACCGTTGCTCATGAACTCCACCACCAAAAGCCTGTCTTTCGAACCGTTGGAGAAGCCCAATAGGTTGACCAATCTTGGGCTATGAATCTTTGATAAGATCTCGATCTCGTTGTCGACCTCGTTCGTGGTCTCCGGCCCAGAAATGGAGGTGGGTCTGAGATTTTGGCTGTGAGCTCTGGAGGGTCTCTTAACGGCAACAAGACGGCCGCGAAGTACAGCTTTGTAGACATAGCCATGGCTTCCTTTGCCTAAAAGCTTCTGATCAGAGAAGCCATTGGTGGCGGCCACGAGATCACTGTAATCGAAGTGTTGGATCTTGATGGGTTTTTCATTGGATGATGGGGTCTGGGAATTGGAGACCGAGATAGCAGATTCAGCTTTGCAAGAAAGGTACCCCATAATATAATCAATCTCAAAAAAGATTATTATTTTGATTTGGGTTTTGGGATTGAAGAACACAAAATGTATGAGAGAGTTTGGTGGTGTTTGATAATTTAGTATATATGAAGTGACCCTGTGAATTATCACTACCAAAATTGGTTTGAGGAAGTTTGGTTTTCTCTTGGTGTTGTGCTTCTATAAAGTACAAACTACTACTGTACATAAGTGGAGAGAGGGAGAGGAGAGAGGAGAGAGCCCACCTTCCAAATTGGAATCCAAAGGAGTCTTGTACACATCAGTACATCACATTATAAAAACCAAAGTTGCCAAATACACCAAGAAAATGAATGATGCGATCATGTATGTATGAAAAAACGGTACGTTATAAAGTTGTAAAGGTCAACTTAATCTCCTATCTTCCCTCTCATTTTATAGCTTAGAGGTGTTTATGCCATGTTTAGTTGGGTTATAATTTTTGTCGAAGTTTGAAACAAAATAGAGTCATAGCATGCATTTGACATATTTAACTGGCCTGAGGTGTATCACCCACACAAGTTCGATCCCCGCTACCAACATGCATCGTTTGGTTCGCGATCTATAAGTCTCCTGCGGAAATCCATACTTGGGGGCAGTGTGACAGGTACGTGTCACACCGTCAGTCCTTCCGGACTTAGGTTGCAGGCTTGCCCTGGCGATGGTGGTGTAGCGTAACCAAGCTCTCACCTAAACTTTTTGTAACAAAAAAAAAAAAAACAAGTACTCCACTTGTGGCCCTATCATTAAGACTTAAGAGATATTGGGTATGAGATCCTTTGATACCCCCTAAATTCCTATAAATTACATAATCCAATCACTTGGTGGACAAGATTACTCTTCGAAGGGGATGCTATGATATTGCTAATCCAATAATATTCATCCTCACAATATATTTATCTCTACAATAATAGTTAAGGTTTTAAGTTCAAATTTCTTCTTCTCCAAGATTTTTTATTTTGAAAAAATAATGTCTCTTTTATAAAAAATGACAACTAAAATATACCATGCAAAATATATATAATGACACATTGACACATCCTGTGTGGCATTTCTACTTTATATAACGATGTAATTTTTTATAGAAATTAACAAAAATAGCAATGTTGTTATAACAGTGTTATGAAGTTACGATTATATTGGCAGATATGAAAACAGTTATAGGACAACTTGACTATTCCCACTTTACTCATTCATTCACCACTCAATTACCGTTTTGTTTTTGAGACATTTTATATTATTTTCATACTTTACACTTCATTCTTGAAAACATACATGTGGTTTAATTGCTACCGACCCTTATAGTGTGGGGGGGGGGGGGGGCTTTTAACCCGAGGGGCTTAGGGGCATGTTTAGTATGACTTCACCAAGGTGAATAAACTAAGACAAACTCACCTAATCAAATTAAGCTTAACTCACTTGTCAATCACTTTAATGTCCTACTTAGTTACAAGTCCCCGCATGCTACTTTACTCATCGAAAAAATACAATTTTAATTACATTCCATTCTAATGACTTGATAAGTGCTTTTATTAATTCAAGTGTTGGATTGAGAATTGCAGCAGGTATTCTGCTTCCTTTCTTGATTTTACGCATCAGAAAACCTTGGCGCAATGGATACTTCAGTTTCGTAGATGAAGAGAATGTCGTGGCTGAGATTAATTTGCTGCTCAATTGCTCATGATGGGACCAGGTATCATCTTTCTTTTCTCGTTTAGTCAAGAAAATAAAGATGGTTGATATGCATGTCTACCAAGCTATGTTAATCATGAATGCTTATGCATTTTGGTGTTTCCTTAGAAAATGGCTGGATTCTACACGATCATCCCTTAGATATTCCCCATTGTGTCTGTTAGGAGATACCAAGAGTCTGCTTATCTTTATTTGATCGTCGTTTGCTTATCATTTTACCATTCGTACGTAATTAAGATTGAACACAGACATCCCTGAATAATCTGATCGATCATCCATCTCTTGATCGAGATTGTAGTCATTGAGCGTTGAGTACGTTTATAAGAAACATCGATCTCCATAGACAGGATAACCACACAAACTTTACTGAATGAAAGAAACAGAAACAAGAATCCTAATTCGATTTGGAATCTCAACCTGATTTAGACTGGATATGGATTCTCCAGTCACTCGGACGTCTTACCAATTAAATGAACTTTTTCCTTTACTGTATTTTCCATTTTCTAGTTTGATTATGTTTCCTTGTCCGACCTAGGTTATGTATCCATCCTGTACAAACGTTATAATACACTATAAATAAGAGCAAGTCTACTGGATCTTTCATATGCAAAACCCGTACAACTAGCAATTCTATCATACGTACCTTAAAACTTTCAGCCATAACGATGAAATCAGCTTTTGTTATTCTCTTCTTTTTCTTGTCTGTTCACTTGGCCGAAGGAACAACTTTTTCACTTTCAAACCTGAACCATCATGAAATACCTATCCATGTACCTGAGCCCGAAAGCATTGCATTTGGCTGCAATGGCGCACCCTATGTTGGGGTGGCTGATGGCAGGATATTCAAGTGGCTTGGACGCTCGTTTGGTTGGGTTGAATTCGCTGTCCCCTCCCCCACTAGGCCGAGAGGGTTATGTGATTTCTCTACCAACAAGGACAATGAACCCATATGCGGGAGGCCGCTCGGTTTGAAATTTGACCTCAAGACGTGCGAATTGTATATTGCAGATGCCTATTTTGGGCTTTTAAAGACAGGACCCAATGGTGGGATAGCCCGAACACTTGCGACATCTGCTGAAAATGTTCCTTTCCGTTTCTTAAATGGTTTGGACATTGATCGCGGAACTGGAATGGTGTACTTTACCGACACCAGTACTGTTTATCAGAGAAGGAACTGGGAATTGTCAGTCAGTTCAGGCGATAAAACTGGAAGGTTAATGCGATATAATCCATGGACACAAAAAGTGGATGTGCTACTCAGTGGCTTGTCTTTTGCAAATGGTGTGGCTGTAAGCAAAGACAGTTCGTTTGTGCTAGTAACCCAAACAACTGCAAAAAATATTCTGAGGTATTGGCTTCAAGGGCCTAGAGCTTACACACCACCAGATATTTTTTTCAGTTTGCAAGGAGCCCCAGACAATATCAACAGAAACATTAATGGAGAATTTTGGGTTGCAGAAAATAGTGCCGGAAAAGGTAAAGCGGTCAAGCTTGACGCCGAAGGAAATTTTCTAGACGTGTTAGATGGACTCAACCCTGTGAGTCACGTTGAACAACGCTATAGAAACCTCTGGATAGGATCCGTAGTTAATAATTTCGTGGGGGTTATTCTGAATTTTGTTTGAACTACATGTAAATCTTAATTTTCTTGGACCCAGTATTAAATTTTTTATTATTGGTATTTTTTTCTCAAATCTTGTGGATCTTTGCTTTATTTCATATGCTTATGTAAAGGCTTCATTATTGTTATTTCTCTAGTTTTCCTTTCTTGCTGTGGGCGGAGAAACCTATCTTGTTCAACTCCCTCCTCAAATAACTCTAAATTCATATTAATTTAGCTAGTTACCATGGCCGTGAGCCTATATGGCCGGGTACATGCATCATGCTTTGCTTGTTTCTGTACGTATCAAAATCATGCAGGAGATGTACCTAGCTACCCGATCAAAGCAATGACTTTGATCTGCAAATATATGCAAGGAATATAATTAGCTAGAAATATCTCTGTTGTATGATAATCCCTAGCTGGTGTGGGCCGGGTTCACTCATCTCTGCATTGAAAGAAAATTCCTAGTGTTCAATATATTTATTCACTAACCAAACCCTATGGAATTCAGCTATACAATGTTACAAGGGCTTTGGTGCTTTCTTACTGAAGTTGGCAAGAGTTTTTCAAATACTTCATTGAAATCCTTAAAACAGAAGGTACCTGCCACGAAAGAGATGGGATAAAAGAGATGCAAATGGGATAGTGTCCTTTTCTTTGATCAAATGGGATAAAAGAGATGCAATCCATTTGGGGATTTCGAGTCGGGATATATGAACTACAAATTCTAATATTTATTCCAAATTTGAGCACTAAATGACGTGACATCTGATGTGGTAGATAAAATCAGACTTGACCAGAGGGGTTCCTATTCAACGCATACATTTAGCAAGTTATTGACCATGAAATCAAGGAGGTAGATTGAATAAACAAGCACAATAAATTGTCCTCAAAAGAAACGTACATCAACATTACATTCAGCTAAAAAAGTTGTCCCTGAAACTGACCCAAAAACAAAAAAGCCAGTAGTCCCTGAAATACATCACGATTAACATAAAGCTTAAAAGGTACAAATAACAGTCGATAGTAGGTTCGGGAGAAGAAGAACTCAATACATCAGTAGCCTGTCCCGAAAAAGGCAGCACCCAACAGAATGGCGAGAAAAATAAGATAGATAAAATAAATATGATGCAGCTGCTGCTTTACTTGTTGCTGTAGTTGCTGTATCTGCTGCTGGTGTTTTTCTTGAAGTAGCTGCGGCTTCTGCATATGTAGCTGTTGATATGATTGCTCAAGTTGATTCTGAAACATTTTCTGTTCCTGTTGCTTCAGATGCTGGTCATGAACAATACCAGAATTTGACTGAAGGGAATTAATCCCACTCTGTGATGACAAGGCATTCCTGTTCCCGTCATTAACAACATTGATCAGGTGAAACTCAGGCATTTGGTGCGTCTGCAACTGTCCAGGTAGCTGCTGCTTTGCTTGCTTCTGTAGCTGCAGTCGCTGTTGTTGTTGCATTATCTGATGCTTCTGCATCAACTGCTCCTGCAGCTGTCGCAGTTGATTCAGTTGCTCATGCCTTACCTGTTTCATTTGTTGTTCCTCCTGTTGTTGCAGATGTTGGTTGTGAAGAATACCAGAATTTGACTGAAGCGGGTTAATGTTTGCCTGCAGCATGTTAATCCCACTCAGTAATGACAAGGCATTCATGTTAGCTTGTTGGGGTGCACAGAGAGGAGTTTGTTGGATAGAGCCCACAGGGACCTGCTGCAGTGAGTTGAGTGTGTTTCCTTGTCCTGGAACCATATTGGAACTTGGCTGCAATAAATTCATCATGCTTTGCTGTGATGTTGAAACCGATAAAGAAGACGTAGGATTTTGCTGCAAGCCCGTCACATTATTCTGCTGCATTGTTGCCACAGAACCTTGTAAGTTCATTGATTGCAGTTGTGGGTTCAATTGATTTTCATGAGATTGCAATTGAGTAATTTGGGATTGTGACTGCTGCATGGAGTGCATATGCTGCAGAGCCTGATTCCTGGGTCTATTTGTATTAATAAGATTTATCATCTGCTTCTCGTATAAACACAACTTCTCCTTCAAACCAGGTGAAATATTACTTTTGGAAACCTGTAAAACTGTCATGACGCGCTCTAGCATGGTCTTAAACATTTTCAGCTTCTCAAGCTGATCTGACTTTGGCTGTTGTGGAAGAGACTCATGCTAGCAAACAGAAAGAAGAGCGGTAAGCCAAAGAACAGAAGCAAGAGAAGTAACACAACGTTGTAGCCACTAATGTTAGCATTGCGATTATGAAACCATGTAGACAGGCTACATGGTCGAAGTAGTAGAAAAGAAGATCAGTTACATGGAGGAATCTATCAGACTACCACCACCATTGCCTTGAAGGAACGGCTGCCTAAAAGAGTAAAGTTTAGCAACAAAATAACACGAGGGAAAATGAGATAACATACCTGCTGAAGTTTAGTAGCAATTTTCTGGTACATTTCACTTAGTTCGGGTAGGTACATCTCCTTCATGACTTTGATCTGCAAATATATGCAATGAATATAATTAGAAGATCTCTGTTGTATCCGAACAATGTATGCCCATGGTATCACCTGCTACATACTGTTTTCTACAACAACAATGTATGTTTATATGTTAATACTTCATTATCATTATCTCAGGCTGTTAAAGCAGCTAATCACATCCCAATAAACCTGTGGATAATCCCTACAAGTCAGGCACCTCACCTTTTGATAGACCTCCTCTTGCCAATCAGCTCCATTTGTATGTCCAGTCTGGGTCGTGGAATCTAGAGATGCTAAGCAAAATATATAAATAGATGTCAATTTTGCATAAAATTCATAAGAAGAAAGTTGCTTACGAGGATATTATTTGAGATAAAGCATTACAAGCACAACATTGGTCAAGTAAAGGGGAAAATTATCCTGCAGAGAAGAGTTAAAAATATACGTTTACATGAAAAAAAAAAAATTTAACATTTCACACAACATGAACTGACTAAGCACGTACTGGAAGCTCCACAGGCTAAATCCAAACAGGGTATGCACAAGACTGTATATAATAAAGCCATGGGCAACTACGTGTAGTAAATGACAACCATACCCTTGAAGCAGCATAAAGATAAAGCTTCACTGAAAATTCTTGATTTATAAACCAATTTATCAAACTCAAGTAATAACCATAATGTTACAAAACCCAAAGGATGAAAGCCACTTCAGAAAAAATATAAAAAATATAGGTCCTAGTTCCTACTAAATACTAATTGGCTAGTTCCACAATTACTTCTTTGTTATAAAAAGATTTCACAATTACTTTTTTACCATTAGACGACATAAATTTAGAGCTAATCATCAAGAGAAAAGGAGTTGAGAACATACGAAATTGTTGTACTTATCACCATTAATCGTCAAAAACCTAATATGAAAACAAGAAAGTGAAGTAGAAAAGAAATTTATAGGAATTGAGTGGTCTATGAACCTATTAACTGCTGCTGTTGATGCTGTGGGGGCAGTATATTCTGTTGTGGCATTGCTGTTTGCTGAAGCATGGATTGTGTCGAGTGGGGTATAGCTGATTGTTGATTCTGCTGAAGCCTAGAGAGAGAAGATTGCAGCGCAGATGGTTGCATAACAGGTGCTGATTGCACAAGAGATTGCTGAGAAGATTGCAACTGATGTGTTTGTAACAGGATCTGCTGTTGCTGTTGTTGCATTCTGATGAGTTGTTGTTGTTGTAACTGTTGCTGGTACATATACTGCAGGGATCTTAGGGATTGCTGCTGTTGCCTTTGAGAATTAGTCAACACATTTGGAACCAAGGAAGGAGGTAGTGCAGAAGATAAGCCAGACATAGTTAGACCGGAGGCAGGAGGTAGTGCAGATGATAAGCCGGGCATATTTGGACCGGAGGAAAGGGGTTGTGCAGATAATAAGCCAGACAAATTTAGAGGCAGGGTAGGAGGTAGTGCAGATGATAAGCTAGGCATATTTAGACTGGAGGCAGGGGGTAATTCAGATGATAAGGCAGCAGAACTCTTAACTCCAGCAGGCAGAATGTTATTGTAAATGTTCTGTGATAAGAGTTGTTCCGATGCTTGAGATTGATTGACTGGCAATGGCATAGAGAGTGACTGTCCTTGATCGGGGACTTGGGGTTGCACACCAGAAGACACTACTCAATACTCGAGCAAAATAAAACAAATAAACACAAAATGAAAAATGGAAGTAAAAAAGAGGTAAACAGTAAAATGGGGTTGCATGAAATAGGGGCATATTTTCCATAGGTTTTTTTACCTGGATCGGAGGGTCTGTTGCTATTACCAGCAGAGTTGGATTGCAAAGAATTGGCCATTGTGTTCTCAGACTTGGTCTCCATTGTAAGCATCTTCAGAGAAATTTTACGTAAATAATCCGACTAGAAGCAGAGATAGAAACAAAAGTTAGATTACATAGCTAGCTAGTAGCTACACAAATAAACAATATATATATATATATATATATATATATATATATATCAAAATCATTAAATATGCAATATATACTTATGTTTACATGTACCATGAAAAATTAGGATCCCAAGAGTCAAGTAAGTATGTACCTGACTTCTGGCAGCAGCATATATCTTTTCCTCAAACCTTACAGCAATTTTCTTGAGTTCATTCATTCCCTCTGGACCGGAGAAAGGAAGATGCCTCTTCAATGTATCCATTCTTTACATGCAAGACATATAAAAGTTACTGACATGCAGCTACATTTCTTAACAACAAAAGTGAATTCAGGATGAATAAATCAATCTACTACATACAACATACTAACATCTTATCTATAGTTCTTTGCCGCAAATCCGCAGGCAATTTGCTCCTCCAATCGTCAGCTTCCATTGAGGGCTCTCCACCTTGAGGAGGACTCCCATTGTTGTTATCCATTAAACCTAGCCAACCCAACAAAATGTCAAACAAAACAAGAGAAGATTGAATAGCAAGTTCAATGAAAGCAGGCTGAAAATGCAAAACTATTGTACACAAGTTGCTAACTTTCATTCAAAAAATTTATCCATTTAAGCTAACTTCCAAGCATAGTTTTATCCAACATACAATTCCTGAATTAAACCAGGCAAAAACAAACCTTGCAATTAATTCACATAGAATCCAAAACCCAACAAAGTTAGAAGGACAGTCAGCGCAAGAATATTGTACACAAGTTGCTAACTTTGATTGATGGTAGTGATTCTTGATTCAGAAAATCTATCCATTTAAGCTAACTTATAAGCAGGATATCAATATACAATTCCAGAATTCAACCCATGCCAGCAAAAACAAAGCTTGCAGTTCATACACAATCGAAAACCCAACAAGGACAATCTCTGCAAGAAAATTAACGATCACAAAAGCCAAAATCGAATAATTAACCTCGATCAAAAACAAGATAGACGAAAAAAAAGGATTGAAAGTAACATTACCGTTTTCTTTGAGGGATTTGAAGATGGAAAAGGTGATGGAGAAGACGGAAGTTACCAAATGCTATGCGTAGGAATCAACGAGTCTTGTTTTTTGTATTATATAGAAGAAGAAGCAGACTGACACTGACCTCTTATTTTTCTTCTTAGGACTGACTTTTTATCTTTTCTGGTTTAGTTTTTTCTTTCATAGGTTTTGTTTATTCTCCTTTAGTTATTAGCTTTTGTTTAGTTCTTACTTTTGTAGCTTTTGTTAGTTGGTTGTACTATTGCTGCAGCTTGCAATAGTTTTCTAGTTTGTTTTATACATAGGCTATTCTCTGTACAAAGGTATTCAATCAATTAATAAAAGCATAATTCATTGCTCACTTTGACTGTAGTGTTGTACGTACGTAGCAGCACTGGCTAACAAAACCAATGAATACGTGATGATGCGAGTTAATGCGTTCGAAGGTGTCCAAAGTGCCCTCACTCCTCATCTTTCAACTTATAATAACGACAAACCCGACAAGATGAAATGCAATTTAGAGATCCTCTTGGATCTGATTTTCTCGCCCATTGTTTTATTTTATTTTATTTGAATTTAGGAATAATTTCCTTAAACCCCTGTAATTTTGTCTAGTATTTTCTCCACCATCATATTAGATCTAATGGTTGGTATACATCTATTTGAGAAAATATGTACGATTCTACATTTCTACCCGTAGTCATGTTCACACGAGGGACAATTTTTTAAGGACAAATGAATTTGACGAAAGTACCAAAATGGTAAACGGAGCAATAGTTTGGATACCACTAGATTATTTATTACAATTTAGGTACTAAAAATTGTATTTAACTATAGTTCAAGTACGATTCGGAGATTTTACCAAAAAGTATTGTCATTAACCACTCTACCAACTTTTAATTTTCGATATATTTGGTTCTGGATATCCAAGAGGTTTTTTTTTGTATCAAGTTTTTGTAATAGCCTTTTCTTATTTAAAAAAAAATGTTTAATGAGAACTTTAGAATCTCTTACTTAAATTCTTTTGAAATCTTGCATTGATAGCTTGGACAAGGACTTCATTACCAAAAAAAAATTATGTTCTTTATTTGGTTAATATGTTGGATTGTTGCACTCATACTGTTGACTTAATATACTACGCCCCCAGAAAGTCCAAGTAATTCTTCTAACTTGGCAAAAGAAAGAGGGTGCTTCTTCTAATTAACCTCACATCGCTTCAAAATGGAGCTAGATTAACCAAGGTTGGTTTGTTGCAGCCATATCATATGGAAAACAGAAATTAGGGTTATTTGTTCTTGAGATTTTTTTTTCTTTTTCTTAAAAAAGAAATTATTTTTAGAAGAATATTAGCTGAACTGAATAATAAATTTTCTTTTAATCTTTTGTGATGGACAATTATTAACGAGAACAATACATAACGAACAATACATGCATGACTGCTCACCGGTAACTCGAGGAGTTAATGCAGTGGTAGCACCAAAGAGTTATTGTTAGACCAAATGGTCTTGGATTCGATTCCATCGGGTATCTGGAGTGAAGGAGCTGTTGAGTTTAGAACTTTAAATTATTATCGTACCTTAACAATAATGTTATAAAAAAACAAGAGCCAATTATAGATAAGGTCATTTACATAATTCATATTATTCAAAAAGCCACTTAATATTTTTTTTCTCTCATAAGGCCACCAAAATATTACAAATTTTAATATTTACAAAAATGCCACCCCCAGTAGCTTTACTGTTCTTCGACAGTAGCTTTCTTGTTCTTCGACAGTAGCTTTCTTGTTCTTCGACAGTAGTTTTCTTGTTCTTCGACAGTAGCTTTATTATTCTTTGGGAGTACATTTTTTGTTCCTCGCACTGAGCTTTATTGTTGTTTGGCAGTAGCTTTATTGTTCTTTGACAATAGCTTTATTGTTCTTCGACAATAGTTTTATTGTTCTTCGACAGTAGCTTTATTATTCTTTGAGAGTACATTTATTGTTCTTTGACAGTAGCTTTATTGTTCTTTGACAGTAGCTTTATTGTTCTTTGACAGTAGCTTTCTTGTTCTTTGACAGTAACTTTCTTGTATCTAGTAGTAGTTTTTGTATTCAGTGACATTTTCGTAAATAATGAAAATTAAAAGTGCGGTGGTATTTTTGTAAATATTGACGCGGTGGCATTTTTGTAAATATTGGTGGCCTTATGAGAGAAAAAAATATTTGGTGGCTTAAAAAAAAACAAGGTCACCAAAAGTGACCTTATGGCTAATTTGTTAAAAAAACAAAACAAAAACTCGATGACATGCCCACTCCACCGAAGAGTTTCTAAATTTTGCTTCTTATTGGTGAGAAGCCAAATGTTATCCATAAATAAAGGGATTGCACATGATTTAAGGAATTTAAGACGTCATAAAGATAAAGATTCATCTATTTTTAGTCATTGTCTTCTTTGCAAAGCCTAATTTTGTCTACATGAAAAAACCTAATTACTCATGGCAAGAAAAAACTCTTCATTCAAGGTGGTACAAAGAACAAAGAAAAACAATATCAAAGATCAAATGGAGGGCGAGACTAGCAACTTCTTTAAGGTATGGCTCTCTGTAATTTTTTGTATATGTTATTGCAATGCCACTGGAAAATTAGTCCCTAAAGGTTGCATAAGGCTTCTTTGTTTGCTTCCAATTGTGTGCCTCTTTCTCTATCTTCCTCTCTACATTTCCTCCATACATCTTGTAGCCATCACATCCTTTTTCATTGCTTGGCTTGCAAACTTTAAGCTCTTGCTCTTTGCTTTTGGTAAAGGGCCTTTATCTTCTGAACCATCCATCTCTCTTGGACATTTTGTGGTTATTGCTTGCCTTCCGATCAAGATCCACAAAACCTACCTCCAAATCAATTAGGCAAACTCAGAAAAACACAAAATGGAACGAAACCATCTCCACCAAAATCACGTATTAATGGCCAACATAAAGGAAACCCACTTCACCAAAAGTCCAGAAAGGGTAACATATCGCATCTAAATTATGCAACAAAGGGATTGCTTTTCGGAATCTTGTTGCGTGCCTATCACTACATTAACGACATTCATCCCAATGCCTTGTTACTTCTTTATTGTTTGCACATTTATTTGCTCCTTGAACTGATCCTAGCCGTGGCTGCATCTGTGGCTCGAACCTTGCTAGGCATAGAGCTTGAGCCAGAGTTCATTGAGCCATACTTCTCCACCTCGCTCCAAGACTTTTGGGGTAAACGATGGAACCTCATGGTCACAAGTATCCTACGCCCCACCGTATACCATCCCACCCTTGACATTTCCAAACATGTCCTTGGTCGCAGGTGGGCGCCGTTGCCTACGGTACTTGCAACATTTGGTGTATCGGCGTTGATGCATGAGCTCATATTTTACCACATGAGCCAAATGTGGCCAACGGGATACTTAACAAATATAAAATATAAAATCATGTTAGGAAAAGTGTAGCAAAATTTGGTTTTTTTTTGGACAAGGAAAAAAGTGTAGCAAAATTTGTTGATATAGTATTTATCAGTTATGTACACTATATTAGATGAATCACTTGTGGTGAGTTTATGGTGAAAGGTTGTGGATGAAAATGGTTGATTGTGTAGTGAAGGTGCGGTAGTGTTTGAACCTGATAGTTGCTTAATTTGGTCAGTAGGCTGTATAGGAACAATAGGTAAACCATTTGTGAGGGTTTGGCTCCTAAATTAACTATAAGGCTTGAGGAAGGACCGAATGGGGTAAATGAGGACACTTTCACATTATAAATTTGCAATATGGCAAAAAAAGTCGATAGTTTTCGAGCAAGGCTATGGTATGTTAACATTTCTCATACATAATGAGGAGAGAAAGTCTTTGTTAAGGTAAATAAAGTCCTCATTAGAGTAAATTAGTTTCTCGATCGTTTGAGTAACTAAGACCTAAAAGTGGTAATTGTAATATTTTACGACTTGACGACATATATTATAACATCGACAACTCATGAGGTAACTACGAAAAAGCTCTCGTTAAGGTAAATAAGGTCCTCATTAGAGTAAATAGGTTCTTGCTTGAGTAATTAAGTTCTAAAAGTTGTAATTGTACGTATGAGATACGTTAACATACACTAGAATTTTCCATAGTTTTCCTATTAGGATTTCCAAATGTTGTTACTAGACCTCCACTTTTTAATTTATATTAAATAACATATTATCCTATGACTATTTTGGTTCATGAGTTAAAACTTGATTATCTTACATGATCATAAGGAACCCTAATCCTCAGATAAAGAGAAACCAATTAGGAGAAGAAAAAACCGAAGTTCAGGAGGTGATATTAATGACAAATCCTGCAGTTGAGTACCTTACAAGGTTATTGAGTATGTCATTGCAGAAAACTGCATAGAAACACACACACACACATATATATATATATACATATATATTGTGCCTAGTATCTGAGGATTATATATATATAGTGGTTTAGAAAACTGCAGAAAGCTGATCTTGATCTTCCTCATTTTGCAAACATCTATTTACACTATGCCAAAAAATAATTCAGACGACATATGACATGTTTTATGTTGTCTGAATTTTTTAGACTACATATAAATTAAATTAGTTGTCTGAATTTGACATAACTCGTTGTAGTTTTCATTTAAGAAATTTGGTAAATGTCAGACGACAAATACAAGTTTTAGCTGTTGTCTGAAGAGTTTTTAAAAAAATTTAGACAACAGGTCTAAATGTCAGTGTTGTCTGATGAACTCCGCAAATTTTACCCCCAATTTTTTAGCCAAAGTCTTCATCCAATTTTATTTCCCGCACTTGAACATTTTGTTTCCCTCTCACTTTACTACCCTAGCCATCTCTTTCCCCCTTTCCCTTCAGATCTCACAAATACTCCTCAGCCTCTCTGAAACCCTCTTCGCATAATCGCATCTAACCCACATCTCCTCTCCCTCCCTCCCTCTCTCAAAGCCTTCGGCCTTCCTCTCTCATAATCTTCCAATCCTTCATCTTTCTTCTTGCCGTCTCTCACAATCTTACAAAACCCTTAATTTTCATTTCACACAAAGAATGAAATTTCGCAGATCACCTCCCACTGCCCAATCCCTCAATGACTCTTCAAACCCTAAACTTTCGTCAGGGATGTCTTCGTCTTCCCCTACCACCTTCAGTTTCGATTTTGGGGCCGGCGCAAACATGCCCTCACGATCACGTTGGTCGAGGTCCTCGAGGAGGACGGCGAAGTTGAAGAAGCAGCATACGAGGTCGAGAACTGGATTGGATCGAAGAGGTCCAGCGGTCAACCCGTATTGCTCGGTAAGTGTTACCGGTATGAAAATTGACATGGCCGGTCAAGGGATTTATTTATTCAAACTCTGTCTTTCACTTTCAATTCTTATGATCGAAAAGACATTAACTATCTCCAACTCCAGGTTTCTTAATTTCAATAGCGGGGACGCTCATTGCAACGAGTTCAATCCTGAGGTATACAGTTTCTAATTTCCTAACCCTAATTTCAGTTCTTGAATTTCTAACCTGATTAGGGTCAGTTTGGGTATTGGTCCTTCGGGTTTGATTGATTGTGGGTGAATTAGACTATTAGCTTTCTTCTCAATTTTCATTTTCGATTGTTTTTTTTGCTTCAGAATTTTAGATATATTACTGGAAGTGATGCCTTGACCAAAGTAAGTCTATAGTTGTTTTGGTTTTGAGTTGGTCTGAGTAAATCAAATAAGACTTGAGCCGTTTGATCTGAGTTGTAATGGAGGGGTAATGCTCAATGTGAACTTGAGAAGTTGATTTTTGTTTTTGTGTATAGAGGAAGTCCATAGTTTGTTTGAGTGTACTTTATGTGCTGATTAGTTTGTTTGAGTTAATTTGTGTGTTCATAAATTGAAGAGGGGATTGAAACTATGGCAATCACTGAACCTTTTGGGGAATTTTGGTAAGCACATGTCACAGTTCTTTGATGCATTGTTGCTGCCATTGCATGTATTGGACTAATAGGCTTTCATTTGTACCTCTTTGCTAACCATTTAAACACCAATTTCAGGTCTGGAAAAACACTGCTGGCACATACTCTCTGTGTGTCTACACAAGTTCATCTCTCTCCTTAAGTTATGTCCTAGCTCACAAGGAACTCATTTAGTTGTTGTGTAAGACTTTGACGTGTTCCTTCACATATTGAAACCAGTGTGGCAATTGAGATTTGAGAAGAGTGTAATGTTAGTTTATAACTACATATTGTCTGTAATTGTCAGTTAGCCTTGCATATGATAGAGTTTAGTTTACTATAAAAGTTATATATGTAGGGTCTGTGGTTATCATGATATCCTTATACTTGGTGTGCTGTGTGATCAATTGATACTTGTGGTGATTTGGCTGCTGCAATGGCATGCAATCTATTCCTTTCAATTTTATTTCATACTTTTCCAATTTGTATTTTGATGTTGGTTTCCATTTTGTAGTTTTTGGTAAGCTTTATCTACATAGTGACTTTATTTGGCTTCTTTAAAAAAAATGAAGGATTTAAACCTATATTTTTGTTTCTTCATAATTGAATATCTCAAAAACCAAATAGAGTTTAAGGAATTAAAGTTTGGTAGTTTTGGATGATCGGCTTTTTCTTTTTGGTTTGGTTTGGTAGTAGTTCTTGTTGTTTTTAGTGAGGTTTGGTTCTTTAGGATATGTCATGTTCCTTAAAGTTTTCAGTTTTGGCTCAATTTCATATCTAAATTGGTGTTATTGTCTCATTCTTAAATCAATGGCCTGATATACATTTGCTCCAATCTCTTATGACTTTGGATATGCTTTATATTGGTTATGTCTCATTAACTTTGCTGATTGCTTTTTGGATTTCATTCAGTTACTCGATCCAATTCTAACTTTTGAAATCATTTGTTTCTTTGTGCAGAATTTTCTCTAGATTTTTGAAAAAAAAATCACTAGGTTTTTTCACTGTGATTACAAGCAGTGTAAAAGGGAAGAAACAAAACGTTGGTTGCTACTCATGAGCTGCCATTTCTCAAGCCGAATCCAAGCCTTTGTGAGGTTACATTAGGAATGGATGCTAAGAAACTCAAGGTATTTCCCTTCATATATTACTGTGTCATCATCATATTAGGTAATTAATTTGTGGCTCTGCTTTCGGTTTATGGCAATTTTCCAATTCATGTTGTGTTATTACTTAAGTAGTAAAGTGGGAAGAGTGATGGTTAGACATATTAAGAATATACATTTTGAACTTGGGAAGCCTCAAGTTTGATTCATAGAGTGGGATGATAACTCTTGGGCCCCTCTTCCAGAAGAGGTATGCTTGTGAGAGGTAGTTCTGGGTTTTTGATATCCTTTATGAAATTGTTGAAGTTTGCTTTGCAATTGATGAAGTTTGTTGAAGTTCATTTTATTAATGGTCGTGGTGTTTTCTGGTAGTATAAATGTTCATTCAACTATCAAACACAATGTGCAATAGTGAGACCTTATAGAAGAAAAGGTATTCAGTCATTCCATGTTGTCATATCAAATAATAAGTGGTATATATGGGCCTTTCTACAATATTTGTGAACTTGCATTTTTTTTTCTTTCTGCTAACTCATAATCTTCAGATCCTAGCATTGAGAATTAAGCTTCCAAGACCTGTAGGCAATTGAAATGTATGGACTGAGGAACTAGACTAAAGCTGCTGAACATGTTGGGACAAAGAATAAAGAACAATGTATGGAACTGGCATTTTTTTGTAGCTACCTTGATGATGTATAAATGAAATCTTAGATGATTAACATGGTTTGCTATATGATGGATGTATTTTGGTGTATAGAATGACAAAGTATGAATGTATTTTGGTGAATTAATGCAATGATATTATGGTTAAATGACGTATTTTTGTTTTGTATTTGGTTCATAATCAACACAGGAATGACGATAACTATTGTCTATTGAAACAAGGGACAACATAATTAAACCCAAAATCTATTGTTAGAACTAACTGAAACGACAATTTCAAAGAAATAAGTTATGGTTGGTAAGTATCTCAAACAATAGAAAAATACAAAAAATTGTCACTCTAAACCATTTGAAACAACATATTCTTATCAAAACTGTTGTACTCTTTACTTTCAAACAACAGATATTAAATAAAAAATGTCTTCCTATCGTCATTTAAATCATATATTTTGTAGAGAAAATGTTGTCAAGGTCTAATACAAACAACATATAATTGTCTTTGAAGTTGTTGATAGACTACAAATAATCCTACAATATTAATACTTGGGTTCTATTAGACAACAGTTTGTGGGAATTATCTATTTGATTGTATATTAGACGACAGAGAATCTCTGTTGTTTGATTGTATATCAGACCACGGAGAATATCCGTTGTTTGATAATACTTACAGATATCAAGCTACTAGACAACAGAAATGAACTTCATCAGACAACGGAGTTGCTCCGTCGTCTGAAGCATTTTGTGGCATAGTGTTATGGCCATGATTAATTGTTTAGAAACCAAAAAGCTGTTTTGATCTCTCTAATAAAAACATGAGAACAACGACATTTCATGTATGTAGATGGAAAAAATTCAAATGAAATAAGTCTAAAGAATCATTAAACTGTTAAAGGAAACCTACTTTGTGTGTGCCTTGTCAACCTAGGATTAGATTAGTTAGTATAACATAAGGATTACATATTGAATAGAAGTCCCATTGGGATATGGATTGTACCCTTGTGTATCTCTATATATAGAGGCACCTATTCATCAATAAAGATACTCTCTATTCCTGTGCTATTTGCTCTGTTCTTTACTTTCTGCTTTGTGGTTGATTGCACATTTACTTAAACACGTTATCAGCACGAACCTCTAGCTCTGAGATAAAAAAGCCAAAATCCTTAAGCATAGCATCTTGCTAGCGCCAACACCCTAGAACCCTAACCCTAGGTTTCCCGTGTGTTCCCGCTGCTACTGGACGACGCACGATCGATCGCAACCTACCGCACGATCGATCGCAAGAAGCCCCTGCCGAGAATCACCTTCTCTTTCCTGCTGCTTCTGCTTGCTCCTGCTCCTTCTACTAGCTGCTGCTGCTCCTGCTTACTGCTGCTAATCTCCTCTACTCTCTAAAGTTCAAGAATCAAGACTCAAGAAAAAGAATACCAAGTAAGCTTTTATAAACGTTGCTGCTTTATGAATTTAAATTCACCTTTCTTTTTCTCAAGGGACTTCCAACATCCCTCCTCTACCTCTCACCTTTCTGTAACGTGGGATCCTTGATTCGGACCTATCCAAACTATGAGAAGCATTAGGGGAGTGATCGAGCTTCATATCGCTTGCGATATGTGAGCACCTCTAATGTCATCATGCTATTGGTGTGAGTTCAAGAGCCGAATTATGGGGATTCGAGCTAATACTCCGGATAAGGAATCCGTAGAGAGAAGAGACCTTGAACAAGAAGTTCATTGAATAATTTACCTCCGAATGAGGAATCCGTAAGAGAAGAAACGACTTATGGTTCATAACCTAATTCCTACTAGGCTCACCTGCTTGGGTATGTCTAGGTATGTGATTTGAGATAAGTGGTATTAAGGGAGCTTGCTCACACCGACATCTCTTATTATGTATCTAGTTGTGTCCAGGTAGAGCTACCGAAAAGTTTTAGGGTTATAACCATACTACACCAAAGTTTCACCTAAATCCAATACATGGAAAACGTTTCTTAGGAGCATAGCTCAGAAACCATATTTGTTTTCGTGGGAGAAGTTTATACTCCGAAAACTAACCTCAACTCTCTTGTTGTTTCAGATGGCAAATAACCTGAACAAGTTGGACTTCGCACCATTGGATACCACGGGCATTGGATACCATAAGTGGGTTCGCGATGTACGCAACCACCTGAAAGCTCAAGGAAGCATCTCTGCAATCCGTGAGCCCCCTGCAGCTGCACCTGCTGATGCCGCCGCACCTGTGGAAGGACCACTGACTGCCGCCACCGCTGCTGCTGCTGCTGCTACAGCACAAGCCACCGCTGATGCTTTAGAGGCTAAGAATGCCAAAGCTATCATTCTGATGATTCGCCATATGGACGAATCTCTACAAGCCGAGTACCTCAATGAGGAAAATCCCAGAACATTATGGGTTGCACTCGAAGAGCGGTTTGGCAACGTTCGTGAATCCCTGCTTCCTGAACTAGAGGTGAAGTGGCAACTACTGCGCTTCTGTGATTACGCCTCAGTCCTAGAGTATAACTCGGAAGCACTCCGCATCAAATCCCTCATGGAATTCTGTGAGAAGAACATAACTGATGCGATGTTGATTGAGAAAACCCTCTCTACCTTTCCCGTCTCTGACCTGGTAGTTGCAAAGAACTATCGTATTGAAGTACAGAATAAACGGATCACAAGATTCCATGAGCTTATCTCTGCTCTCTCTGTTGCTGAAAAGCACGAGAAGATACTTGTGAAGAATTATAATGCGAGGCCCGTGGGAACAAAACAAGTTCCGGAGACCCATTATAATGGCGCCCCAAAGAGAGGCCGCCGCGGGCGAAACCCTAATCCTAGGGACAACTCTGGACGTTCTGGTCCATATAATCGCCCTGCTCAAGAAGGTAGTCGCCAAACTAGGCGAAGGGGAGGCCGAGGAGGCCGCCCAAGAGGCCATGGTGCCGCCGGCAATGCACCTGCATCTGGTGCCAATGCCGTGCCACTCAAAAGGAATGCACCCCGCGTGAAAAACGTACCTCAATCAAAGGATTCCGATCAAACATCTCTGTGCTTCAGGTGTGGAAAGGCTGGACATTGGTCCAAGATATGTAGGGCCACTCTGAGTGTCGCTAATGCATACAAAGCGTATCGCGAAGCTATGGAAGCTCACAACATTGAACAAGAGGATGACGAAGAGAACGTCAAGTTGAAGGTTGATGACTTTAAAGCTGGGAAGAGTGATGATACTCCTGATTTCGCTTAAGTCCTTTATTTTCCTTATTATTGTTGATTTAGTTTCTGGTCAATGACCAAGATTGGAACTTTGGATGTAATTCATTCGGTTTATATCTTTAATAAAATTTGGAGTTGATTGCATACTCAATTTTAATTATGAGCTTTCTTATTTAGGAATGAATTCCGGAGAACTTGAATGTCTAGCTGATAGCGGAACCACGCATACTATATTGCGTCATAGGCAATTGTTTCTTGACATGATGCCTTCACATTCATCTGTGACTACGATGGCAGGACCATCTAATCTCGTGCAAGGAAGAGGACATGCCCAATTCCTCTTGCCTAATGGCACCCTAATTGATGTCACTAATGCTCTATATGCTCCAAGAGGAAATAGAACTCTGTTGAGCTTTAAAGATATAAGAATCAATGGATTCCATGCTGAAACTCATGATGAGAATGGAAGAGAATTCCTTTGCATCACCTCTAATGACTGCGGTAGAAAACGCATCTTAGAAAAGCTTATGTGTCTCTCTAGTGGCCTATATGCTACCACTATCCGAGCTATTGAATCAAACAATGTCATAAGAGATGACCTCTTGGATTCAGACACATTTTGGCTTTGGCACGACAGGTTGGGACACCCTGGTCGAGATATGATGATCCGTATACTGAAAACCTCACACGGACATCCATTCTTTCGAGCTAATCGAAGCAAGAATCAAAGAATGATTCAAGGAGATGAGACAGCTATGAGAAAAGGCAAAATTGCCTCTGTCCGACGCCGCACGATCGATCGCACGATACCTACGATCGATCGCAGCCTTCCAGACTGCGTCGTTGAACGAACCCGAGAGCTCGGACGATCGATCGCACCCCCCTGCGATCGATCGCAGGTTCCACCCTGTACGATTTCAGGGACTAGAGAGCTCGGGTGATCGATCACACGTCCCTGCGATCGATCGTACGTTCCTTCCTGTACGATTTCAGGAACCCGAGAGCACAGGCGATCGATCGCACCCCCCTACGATCGATCGCATAGACAAAAATCCTCTCTCTCGGATGAAAATAATTCCTCCTATGCTTCTGAGACCTCGAAGGTCAAACACTCGTTTTGCAAAGCCTGTTACTTAGGGAAACTTGGACCAAAGCCGTCCTATGCAAAAGATTCTAAAGTACTTCTCCCATTCTTACAAAGAATCCAAGGGGATATCTGTGGACCTATTCAACCACCAAGCGGACCATTTAAATATTTTATGGTGTTGGTTGATGCGTCGACACGTTGGTCGTATGTCACGCTATTGTCCACTCGAAATGCTGCTTATGCTAAACTCATAGCACAGATAATTCGCCTGCGGGCTCACTACCCGGATCATCCTATCAAATCTATCAGGCTTGATAATGCTGGAGAGTTTACATCGAAGACTTTCGATGACTACTGCATGTCTATTGGGATGGATGTTGAGCATCCAGTTCCACATGTGCATACCCAAAATGGTCTTGCCGAGGCTGCCATTAAGAGAATTCAAATGGTAACTAGGACGTTGGTAATGCGCACCAACCTTCCTCTCTCTGCCTGGGGACACGCAGTATTGCATGCAGCTATGCTAATTCGTCTGAGACCCACAACCACCTAACCCTTTTCTGCGCAACAGCTAGTGACTGGGTACGAGCCAAACATCTCGCACTTACGCATATTTGGGTGTGCTGTCTATGTGCCTATTACGCCGCCACTGCGTATTAAAATGGGTCCTCAGAGACGAATGGGCATTTATGTTGGTTTTGAGTCACCAACCATCATCCGCTATGTAGAACCCTTGACAGGTGATCTATTTACCGCACGATTTGCGGATTGTCACTTTGATGAGACAGTCTTCCCGTCGTTCGGGGGAGATAAGAATGTACACATTCAACAGGAACGACAAGAATTGTCATGGCCTGTCCCCACTCTGTCTCATCATGATCCCCCTACTGCACAAAGAGAAATAGAAGTGCGTAGAATCATAGATCTTCAGAAAGTCGCAGACTCTCTTCCTGACGCTTTCTCTGATCTTGCTAAAGTGACTAGATCTCATATACCAGCTGCAAATGTACCTGCAAGGATGCAAGTACCTGAACAAGGACTTGGACTCAAAGTCGCTACTGCAGCTAACCCTATAGGAGGGACAGCTGGTGGCGCCACTGCCATTAATGGTGGTGATGTGGCTCAGGCCGTGGCTCCGCTGAGGAAGCGTGGAAGACCACCAGGTTCGAGGGATTCGCGCCCTAGGAAGCGGGCTGTGATGACACCCAATAACCCTCTCATCATTGACACCCAAAATCCGTCCCATGAAAACATTCCGGATTATGGTTATGTCCAAGAGACATCTTCGGGGGACGCCCCGTCGTTAGAATCTATCCGTGAGAATGTAGAGATCTCAATTAATTATACTAGTATACATGAGACGTGGGATAGAACCTCCATCATCATTGATGATGTGTTTGCATATGCTTGTGCACGAGAGTTGATTGAGACTGATGATATTGAACCTCGCTCTGTTGATGAATGTCAACGTAGAGCTGATTGGCCTAAATGGAAAGATGCGATCCAGGCTGAGTTGGACTCACTAACAAAGAGAACGGTATTCGGGTCTGTTGTGCCAATACCTTCTGGAATAAAACCTGTTGGATACAAATGGGTCTTTGTTAGAAAGCGTAATGAGAGAAACAAGATTATAAGATATAAAGCTCGCCTTGTGGCGCAAGGCTTCTCACAACGCCCTGGAATCGACTACGAGGAGACATACTCTCCCGTAATGGACGTTATAACGTTCCGCTACCTTATCAGTTTGGTAGTTTCCGAAAAACTGAACATGCAGCTTATGGATGTGGTCACAGCGTATCTCTATGGGGATCTAGATACAGAGATTTATATGAAGGTCCCTGATGGGCTTCAGTTACCCAAGTCAAGTGGCTCCAGACCACGGAGCGCGTTTGCAATAAGGTTGAAACGCTCACTATATGGATTGAAACAATCCGGACAGATGTAGTATACCCGTCTAAGTGACTACTTGCTTGGAAGAGGGTATGTGAACAATGATTTATGCCCCTGCGTGTTTATTAAGAGGACAAGTTCCGGATTTGCAATAGTAGCAGTTTATGTTGATGACATGAACCTTATAGGCACTCTTGATGAACTAAGAGAAACCGCTGACTACTTGAAATCTGAGTTTGAGATGAAAGATATTGGGAAAACACGGTTTTGTCTCGGTTTAGAACTCGAGCACCGTAGTAGTGGGATTCTGATTCATCAATCAGCTTATACCCAAAAGATGCTAAGGAGATTTAATATGGATAAAGTCCATCCTGTAAGCACTCCCATGATTGGTCGCAGTCTAGATCCAAAGAAGGATCCGTTTCGCCCAAAGGATGATGGTGAAGACGTTTTAGAGGCTGAGGTACCATACCTAAGTGCAATAGGCGCATTATTGTACTTGGCACAGTGTACAAGACCCGATATCTCCTTTGCTGTTAACTTGTTGGTTAGATTTAGCACTGCGCCCACGCAACGTCATTGGACTGGCATAAAAACTATCTTTCGTTACTTAAAGGGTACGATTGATATGGGTTTGTTCTTTCCTTACAGAGAGTCTCGAAAATATGGCAAGATGGGTGAGGAACCCGTGCCTTCCGCCGTCGGGCGATCGATCGCAGGGAATGCCACGATCGATCGTACCAAGCCCCTGCCACCGAGCGATCGATCGCAGACTGTCACGATCGATCGCACGGGCGCTGCTGCCCGCTATTCACAAAATCCTTGTGATGTTTTGGTGGGTTTTGCTGATGCTGGGTATCTCTCTGACCCATATAAAGCTCGTTCCCAAACTGGTTATGTATTTACCATGGGTAACACCGCGATATCTTGGAGGTCTACAAAACAGACTCTTGTTGCCACTTCTTCGAACCATGCTGAGATTATTGCTCTCCATGAAGCGGTTCGTGAGTGTATATGGTTGAGGTCCATATCTACACATATAAGAAGTGCTTGTGGTTTGAGGTCAACCACCGATGAACCTACATGCATTTATGAGGATAATGCCGCTTGCATTGAACAAATGAAGCAAGGTTTCATCAAAGGCGACAACACCAAGCACATATCGCCTAAGTTCTTCTATAATCAGCAACAGCAGAAATTCCTTAAGATTAAGGTTAATCAAGTCCGTTCTGAGGACAATGTGGCAGATTTATTTACTAAGTCATTGCCTAAATCCACATTTGAGAAGCATGTGAAAAGCATTGGTTTGCTTAAGTTATCTGACCTCCCATGATTGTGGAAATCAGGGGGAGACACAGACTTGAAGGGGAGTCTAGTGTCCATGCAAAGTTTCCAAATGTGAAGGGTGTGTTGTACTCTTTTTCCCTTCGACCAAGGTTAATTTTATCCCACTGGGTTTTTGTTACTTGGCAAGATTTTTAATGAGACAACGTGAGGAGCATTACCTAGTGTTGACACCACAAGGGGGAGTGTTGAAGGAAACCTACTTTGTGTGTGCCTTGTCAACCTAGGATTAGATTAGTTAGTATAGCATAAGGATTACATATTGAATAAAAGTCCCATTGGGATATGGATTGTACCCTTGTGTATCTCTATATATAGAGCCACCTATTCATCAATAAAGATACTCTCTATTCCTGTGCTATTTGCTCTGTTCTTTACTTTCTGCTTTGTGGTTGATTGCACATTTACTTAAACATAAACAAATATATTTGATCATGAGCTCAATCGCCTGTTAATTATGATTGTTGTCAATCAAATATTCTCTCAAGTTTCTGATAAGATCTCATGAACTTAATCAATTAATAGAGGTGTAGTGGGTGATTTGGAGGTTTATCGAGTAATTAGATGTTTAATAAGGTTATTTTAAGAATTTGACAGAGGGCTAATTAGCAAATCATATTATTTTAAAAGTAGGATTAAATTCAGTTTACCCCCTTGAACTTTACACCAAACATCATGTTAGTCCATGTACTTCTAATTTCATCAGAAACACCCATATACTCTTCAATTTAATCAGTTTAGTCCCTCCGTCAGTCAATCCGTTAACTTTGATCGTTAAGTGATAACGTGGCATGAGTGGAGCCCATTCTTGGTTGACTTGGCAGTGACATGGCATACCCAGTCATCAACCAAAGTTGACTGGGCATGCCACGTCACTGACGGAGGGACTAAACTGATTAAATTGAAAAATATATGAGTGTTTCTGATGACTGGGCATGCCATGTCACTGCCAAGTCAACCAAGAATGGGCCCCACTCATGCCACGTCATCACTTAACGGTCAAAGTTAACGGATTGACTGACGGAGGGACTAAACTAATTAAATTGAAGAGTATAGGGGTGTTTCTGATGAAATTAGAAGTGCAGAGACTAACATGATGTTTGGTATAAAGTTCAGGGGGGGTAAACTGAATTTAATCAAAAAAAAATATAAATATTTTTTTAACTTTGAACAAATGTAAAATAATTTAGTTATTGGGGCTCATAAAATCCATGATTAAACAATGCAAACGAGCTTTGGCTTTCACAATCTACCGAAATCGAGTTTTCGCTTACTTTAGTGAATTGTGTCAAATTGAGGAAAATTTCCTTATAGCACATGTTTTCTATGAAAAATTGTATCTTCGAAATTCTCAAGTACGGTTTGTACGGGTTCTCAAAATTATTTTAGAGTCTTAGTGAAGTCTAACGCGAGACCTTATGAGGACAGAAATAGTCTTTTTGTTAACTATTTCATCAAATTAAAATAAACAAAAGAAGAAAACAGTTAGAAGCCTCTTGTAGCGACGACCAATTCGTCGCTACAAGTGTTTAAATTTTTTTCTTTTTTTTTTTAAGTTTGAAGAATTGTAAGAGAATTTACTTATTATGGCTCTTTTGGACTCTATGATTAAATAAAGCAGATAGACTTTGGCAACACATTGTCTATCGAAATCGGTGTTTCGTTTATTTTTGTCAATTGTGCAAATTGAGAAAATTTTCCTTATAATAGCACATGATTTCTATGTAAAATGATATTTTTGAAAATGATTAAATTCAATTTTCCCCCTCTGAACTTTACACCAAACATCATGTTAGTCCCTGTATTTCTAATTTCATCAGAAACACCCTTATACTCTTCAATTTAATCAATTTAGTCCCTCCGTCAGTGACATGACATGCCCAGTCAACTTTGATTGATGGTTGGGCATGCCACGTCACTGCCACATCAGCCAAGAATGGGCCTCACTCATGCCACGTCATCACTTAACGGTCAAAGTTAACGGATTGACTGACGGAGGGACTAAACTGATTAAATTGAAGAATATATGGGTGTTTCTGATGAAATTAGAAGTGCAGAGACTAACATGATGTTTGGTATAAAGTTCAAGGGAGTAAACTGAATTTAATCCTTAAAAGTACATAAGAGGTATAAACTGTAAAGAACATAAAAAGTCGGTAGAGCAAATTTGGAGGTCCTAATAGAAAAAATAAAAAATTACAAATAATGTCACTTTTGTGACCTTAAATTTTTTTAAATCAAACAATTAGTTTAAGTTTTTTTTTTCTTTTTAGTGCAAAAAAAAACGAAAAACTAGTGCAAATTAAAATAAAAAGTCTCTAAATTAAAGCAACCAGAGCTAAGCATATCAAAATTAAAGCACTAAGAGCATTTAAAACTTAAAAGAAAGGTTTCGAATCCAAGTTTCATTCCCATTAATTGTATAATCCATCTTAACTAAGCAATCAACTAAAAAGTTTGTTTCTCGAAAGATATGCATGAAATAAATGTCTTCAAGAGTCCAAGAGATTGAAATGGACAATGTCATCTATTATTTTTTTAAAGTCTTCAAAGAGGGTGCACTCACCATTAACAGAATCGGCCTTGGGCTGTGCTAGTTGCGCAGTAGCATAGGGCCCCCAATTTTAAGGGGCCCCGGTTGCCATTTGCCAGAATTTTGAGTTTTGGTATTGTTATAAGATAGAGTATATAAGTATAGAGTAGGTGAATAAGTAGTATTAGAAACGATACTAAGCTTTTTTAGGGACAGGGTTCAAACTATTGTAACTCATTTTTGCATTCTTAAGCTTTTGATTTTTTTTTCTTCCTTTTTGCCTTCTCTCTTAATCATACCGCATAACTGAATTTCACAAACTAAATTCTACACTCTTCCATTTCTATATTTCTTTAATGATTTTAAAAACTAAATTCTACACTCTTCCATTTCTATATTTCTTTAATGAAGTTTTTGGTCTTTTTTCCTTTTTGTTTCCTTCTCTCTTAACTGTACAGCATAACTCAATTTTACGAACTAAATCTACATTATTCAATTTCTATATTCTATGTGATTATCAAATCATAATCGAAAGTCTTAACTTCTTCAGTCACTAATTTATAATTTCCACTCTAAAGTAAAATTCATCTTTTTGAAAAGATATTTTTCTTTGAATTTATTTCCTATCATTTCAATGCTATGGTTCATGTTTGATACATCTCAAATATTTTAGGCTATATATAATTACTTTGGATTCAATGGTTGAATATACTCATTATTCGGTCACTTTAATCAACGTTTACTCATGACCTAAATCATATTTGATTGGTGTCGACATTTTATTGTTATTTGATGATAGTTTTAAATGTTTGACGACAAATTTTAGTCATAAATTTCACTTTATGAAACATGTTTTGCCAGAATTTGTACTATATCGAGATATTAAATAGAATGCCCCATTTCTATCATCGCACAAGGCCCCCGAAATTTCAGGACCGACCCTGACCACAATTAGTGAGAAGAATCTCTTATTTAAATTCTTTAAAACCTTGAATTATCAAGCTTGGACAAGGACTTCGCACCAAAAATCTATGTTCTTTATTTAGTTAATTTGTTGGATTGTTACACTCGGCTCAATAGGGGGTAGGAGTGAAATCCTTTGATTCTCTTAAAAAAAAAAAAAAAAAAAAAAAAAAAACACTCGGCTCAATATATTACACCTCCAGAAAGTAAAGTGCTTAGTCTAACTTTAGGCCAAAAAATAAGATGTGCTTCTTCTAAAGCTCACACCGCTTCAAAATGGAAGGAAAATTCAATAGCCCGATAGATTAACCAAGATTGGTTTGTTGCAGCCAGATCATATGAAATTTCCATTATCTCACACTGATACAAAACTGGAGTCAAAAGTCAATAACCAACAAACTGAAGATCAGTTTCTTGCACGAAATCGAATCAAATTATGAAATGCCTATGATCCCACCCATACAAAAGTGAAGCCAAAAGTCAATAACCCAATAAGCTAATTATAACTTTTGTGCTCCAGATCGAATCAAATGCCTATATAGCACTCCAAAAGCACCAGTTGAGTTTACCCAGTTGATTCTTTATGTTTAATAAGTCATCAACTCAAGTACCTTTTCCTCAGTCTCAACCTTTGTTAATCCTTACCAAAATCTTCTATCTTTGCCACAAACAACATCAACAAAGAGATATCAAGATCAGAATGAAAATGGAAGGTGAATTTGGCAACTTCATTAAGGTATTGACTTCAATATTTGTATGCATATTCTATTCCTATTCCATTGGGAAAATAGTCCCCAAAGGGACAACCAGACTCCTTTGTATTCTCCCAGTTGTGGGTCTCTTCTTGTACCTTCCTCTCATCCTCTCCTCTGTACATCTTGGAGGTGCCACTGCTTTTTTCATTTCCTGGCTTGGCAGCTTCAAGCTTCTGCTCTTTGCCTTCGGCAAAGGTCCTTTGGCTTTAGACCCATCAATCTCCATTGGACGTTTCATGGCCATTGCTTGCCTCCCAATTGAAATCCAACAAAACCCACCTCCAAAAACTCCATCAAAACCCCATCTGAATGGCCTAAAAGGAAAAAACCCATCTCCCAAAAATACCATACAAGGCCCCAATTCAACCCTAAATCATGTAATCAAGGGTTTCCTTTTGGCCATTCTAATTGGGGTCCTTTATTATAGTGAGCATTTCCATCCAAAGCTCATCTTAGTCCTTCATTGTCTTTACATATATCTCCTCCTAGAATTCCTCCTAGCCATTGTAGGAGTCCTGGCTCGAGCCCTTTTGGGATTGGAACTCAAGCCCCATTTCAACGAGCCCTACCTCTCCACATCGCTGCAAGACTTCTGGGGCAGAAGATGGAATCTGATGGCCACCAGTATCCTGCGCCCCGCCGTATACGAACCCATCCTTGACTTGTCCACGCGCTTCATTGGCCGGAAGTGGGCCCCACTCCCTGCTGTAATGGGAAGCTTCGTAGTGTCTGGGCTCATGCACGAGCTGATTTACTACTACCAGGGGCGCGTCAAGCCCACGTGGGAGGTCACGTGGTTCTTCGTTCTGCAGGGGCTCTGTTTGACGGTGGAGATTGTTTTGAAGAAGGCGTTGAGGGGCAGGCTTCGGTTGCCGAGGCTGCTCTCGGTGGTGTTAACCGTTGGCTTTGTGACTGTCACTTGTTTTTGGCTCTTCTTTCCGCAGTTTCTTCGGAGCAAGGCTGATGTTAGAATGCTTCAAGAATATGTGGCGTTTGGTACCTACTTGAAAAATGTTGCTCGAAGTTTCCAAAAATCATTGAGCACCATTTGAACTAGTGACATAAATTTAAAAAATATCGGTCGAATCTTTTGATAATCATGTCTAATTTAGCATGTGATTCCCATTTTATCAAATTTTCTGTTCTTTTCTTTCCCTATGAGTAAAGTGGGATAATGTAGCTATAAAGCAGTGGATCGTATGTTTTGTGATGAAACCATCTTGAGGCTTTTTCACCCATGAAGAGAAGGCTTTTTCAACGTTCTAAAGTTATGATTTCCATTGTTTTCCATCAAAGCCATACCAGGTAGAAGATGGAAAACAATGGTCGCTAGTGTCCTTTTCTCACCATAGTGAACCCTAATTCAACGAGCCAAATTTGAGCAATAGGGTCCATTGGCATGAAAATTTGAGCAGTTAAGTACTAAATGAAAGGGGTGCTGCCGTGCTGAACATGGAAGTTCTATTCTGCGTGTCCATAAGATGAATATGATAAAAGATACAGGAGGGGTTTAGGGGAAACAGTTTAACTATATGACAAAATGCTGTACATTTCACTCAAATTTAAATCTCATATGTAAACTTCAAGAACATAGATAATGAGGAGAATCAGAAGAGAACATTGAACCAATAATTAATTAATTTCTCTTGAGACAAACCATTCATTTAGTAAAAGAGTAATAATACATTCGAATAGACCTCGTCTAGACATAAGAATTTTCCCATCATCACACTTCGGTTTTGAGTTTTCGACCAAACTTATGTTTACTGTGCTTCATATAAGTATACAACGATTTTAGATTAGTAGTAGTCCATAGTATAAAGTTCAATTGATTGTCCTCCGTTTTACGTGATTTTCAGTTAAACATATTAATTTACATAAAGATTAGGGAAAGTGCAGTGACACGGGGTTTACCAAATCATAAAGGGTTCAGTTTCCAGTCAATTTCTAAGTGAGTGCAATCAAATATACCTTTAACTCTATTTAGAGCTGCTTGCCTGTGTTGTAGTAGTGGAAGCGACAAATCATTTACTTGCTCTACCTTGTTGTCATCCTTTCTTTTGCGAGGCAAACTCCTTGATAAAGTTTTCCACTTTGATTCAAATGCACAAGCTACATGAAAAGAATATCAATAAATAAAAGAATATCAAATGCACAACCGAGAAATGACTATCTATCATAGATCAAAGAGCAGAGCATAAAAACAAGCTTTTGATCTCTACTTCTGCATGTGTATCAGAGCAAGGATCCTTGGCCAGAGAACTGGAACATCCAGTATGACTAGACAAGGGTATTTAACAAGTAAAGTTCAACCCAATATGTAATTATGGATTTCATTTTATGAAGGCAAAACTCCATCCATAATGAAGATGACTCAATATGGGTGGGTCTACCCAATACGTATAGATTGGAAAATCAGACGGTTTTATTTCTCAATCTTTCTGACTTGCTCCTACGGAACCGAGGTCGAAAAGATTGAGAAAAATCAGTTATTCACAACCACTGATGAAGGAATCCTTATAAAGTTAAGGATATTAACTTGGTCTGTTTCCATTGAAAATGTGGAACTCAGCTTTAAGTCACTTCATCACAGGACAATACAGGGTAAAAGGGGCATATAGCAAATGCATGAAAAGTAGATGGTGTATCAGTCATCAAAGGAACCAAAACAATAAAATCCTAATAGCACACCAATCACAAGGCACTCTAATGACTCTAGTCATCTAGAATAAGAACACATGGTCAGATTCATAAGTTAACCAATGTAGTCCAGATCCCTATTGTCTGTATCTAATGAAAGAAGTATTCAATAGATAGTAAAAAAGTTTTGTTGAACAAAAGAAGACAGTCATATAAAAACTTTCTCCTGAATGGCATTTCTTCACCAGTCCCTCTGATAATCAAATGATACATTGTCACCATTTTGGAATGAGTGGCAAACAATATAACAGTAGAAACCCTGTATGGCTTATAAGTAGTCCAACTTGGATGGGAACTATCAGGAACATCCACAAGAACTTTAATAAAAGAATTCATACTAGAGCTTTTCCCACCATAGAAAGGCCAGCCAACAACATCAACGCTCATCCCTCTTACTCAAGTACTTTGAAAGACTCTTACAAGTTATCCACTAAACCAGCTCAGAATCGCTACAAAATTTTCTTACAAAATATGGATACTGAGGAACACTCACTCACCTATCGCCTAAGGTAACGACTAGCTAGAGCTTCTTTATTCACATCAAAATAAAGAAGATCATGCAAAAGCAGCAAAACTGACCAAGCACCCCTGCTGTGAACCATGTAAAAGATAATATACTTTATACTGATACTCCAAATTATGAGTATCTTTGTTGGCCAAAATATTTTAACAGCTGGAGTAATAAACGAAATCAAATGCCCAAAAAGGTCTGAACTCAAGAAAGAATGATGGCTTCGATTGCCCACGATATCTAATACGCTGGAATAACTCAAGATTAATGCTTTGTAATAGCCTAATAGGCCTTAAACTCGGTTTCAAGCAAATCAAAGGAATACTCATGTGAGAAGCACAATCTCTTTTATCAAAGTTTAAAACAAATTACCTTCACTTTGGTCCTTGAAACCATGTATTAAGCATGCACAAATCCATGGTCTTCCAGCACAGGATGCTTTTGCACCACCTTTTAGTTCACCATTATGTTGTTTCAGACTGCAAAAGAATTTAAAACATATAATAAACTGTCTGGACGATTACTTAAAAATGATTACCAGAGTTCACTTGAGTCTATAAACAAAATGTGGATCATAACAGCATAAAAGTATGTAATTTTCAGAACAATTAGAAGAGAAACACAATCAACAAGTGCACCTTAAGTAAATATGTGAAAATGCTATAAAAATGTTGCAGTTCAACTGCAGCAGGACAAAATTGCACGCTACAATAGGGCCATACAGTGATACAGCATCTACAAAGGCAAAGCTACCTAACAGGGTAACAAATGTCAAGATCAATATCATAACCACGTCTCTGCTCTCACCGCAACAAATTAATGCTTATAATCACACAAACACCCAGTGTATTCAGTGATTTACATGAATAGGTCAATAATGATAGTTTTATAAAACTGGAAAGCAATAAAACTATTTCTAAAACGAAGTTGGAGATATTTACTATCTATGCATTTCAAAACTGGCAGTTTGCATAAGATGTAACCAATGGAATGTCCTACGCTGCATTAATTGATTACCTTCTCATGCTTCTCATTAGCTGAGAATCAAAAGCGGGAAAAAGAAACATTATTGAGCACCAACCCAATTTTGAGAGCTAAAGAATATGGCCAATATAAACATCTAATAACCCCAAAATGAACAAGACCCAGATACTAATTCGTCGTAAATCTATCAAATAGCTCACGAAAAATGATATCTTTGAAAGACCCAGATAGCAATTTGTTCCTAAACTTATCAAATAGCTAATGAAACGGATAAATCTGAAAGACCCAGATAGAAATTGCTCCTAACTTTATCAAAGAGCTAATGAAAAGAATAAAATTGAAATACCCAGATAGCAATTTGTTCATAGTTGAATAGCTAATGAAAAGGATAAATTCCCAGATAGCAAGGGAATATGACATACCGGCGAGAGAAATCAGTGGTGACACCAACGTAAGTCTTGATTGGGGTATTGGTGGAAAGGATGAGATACACAGACCAGGACCTTGATTTTGATTTTGATGGAGAAATCGCTTCTGATTTGATCGATACTGATGGTAGCAGTTTTGAGGGGTTTGGGTGCTTTACGGAAGGGAATGTCTTGGAGAGCCGTGTCATCATTTCCTGTGATTATTTCAGCTCGGCCCGTTTGCAAGTTTTGAACTTTTCGAATTATATATGTTGTGTGTGGAGAAAAAGCCTAACGGTTCTTTCAGACCTACAGTTGTGTGATACTGTGATTGACCAGCAAAATATGAGCTTCAATAGTTTTTTTTGACATAAATGCCAAAATACTCTACAAATTTGGCTATAATTATTAGTTTTTTTTTCTTCGATAAGAGCTATATTTATGAGTTTGCACTTCGAACTTATAATTGTTAAAAAAAAAATCTTTAAAATTTAACAAAAATGTCAATTTACTCCACTAAGTATTTGTTTCTTCTGATTGTAAAGTTGAATGAAATTCTCCAATGCAGTGATGCTATTGTATTATCAATTGCATTGTGAATCTATATGCCATTACACTGAAATTATAAAAAAAATGCGAGCAAAAGATGGGAATTGAAGACGTACGTTGAGACAAGGGTTGGTTCAATTACAATGATTTTGTTCTATTGAGGTCACAAATAATCGATTACTTGAATATGAAGAATTCTCCAAGCTAGCCTTTGCAAGGAGTCAAGACAAAGGGCATGAAACAGGAGAAGTCCGAAGAGCTTGATGAGTACCCTTGTTGAGACGATTGTTTTCCACGGTGGTGGAGCAAGGAGTGGTCAAGGGTAACTTAAAGGTAGATCTTCTTAGAAAAAAAAAAAGGAAAAAAAAAACCTAAACCCTAAACTTAGGTGAAGCAAATTCAAAGGTGGAGTTGTAAAAAGACCAATCAAATGCTCAAGTGAGTTGCGCAGGAGTTTTGCTAACAAGTGAATGATCGTATTTGGAGACGGCAAAAGGTTTAGATGATTCAAGGATGAATTAGGAAAGAATGAATTGTGATTTGATCGGAGGTAGAGATTGTTAGGATGTGGATCAAACATGACTCTCACATCGGAGAACTAATTACTATCTATCATATATTCATAAATAGTGTATATTAAGTGAAAGCTTTCCCAAATTGTACCAAGGCCTTTTAGCATAAAATTTTACACTCTTAGCACTAATGAGATAGTTAAATGAAGACAATATTGGTGCAACCCAAGGAATGGGGAGGCCCTAGGGTTGTGGCCCTAACGACTAACGAGAGGACATGTTGTTCAAAGGAAAGGGAGGCCCTAATCACACTGTAAAACTATTGATAGACTTGTTTTTCAATTTTTGTGAACGGTACACTCTGAAAGAGCAGATGCTGGATTCTGAACATGAGCTTCTGAATTCCCTTAACCCGAAACAGGAGCCTCCGGTTCAGCACGAGTGACAACAACTCCTCCCTTCTTTTCATCTTCTTCTGAGGAGCAGAAGAAGAAGCCTTCCCAATAACAATGCATGATAAAGAGTTGATAGTACGTAGCTAACGGTCCTCTAACCATTATATGGATTAGTCACGAATACCTCAATTGCAAGCTTGCCTTTCAATAGACCCCATTGCTGTTTCTTTGCTTCGATTGTTAGCTTTTGTTTTCACCTTGTTAATGTTCATGTGTATGGTTGAATCTGGTTGTGCTTTTGTAATGCATCAGTATCTTTCCTTGCCGGTTGTGGGCGTACCTGATACTTTGTTTTACGATATCTTTTGTACCCTTTAGTTTCGACTATTATCAATAACATTTTCTTCGCCTCTAGTTCAAAAAAAAAATTGTGAATGGTGGTGAAACCAGAAAAGTTGGGTGGAGTTGGGAAGTTTGGGGTTGACAGTAGCACGGCCTTGCTTTGGGTTTAACTCACTGAAACTACGTTGAAGGAAATCACAAAACTAAAACCGTGGAAGATGTCTTGCTAATCAAAGAATATGATACAATGTACATTTCAATATCTACATTATCTATGAAGAAAAGTTTCTTGGGTACAGTTTCATGATTTGAGCTCTAATTTCCCAAAGCGGGAACTGACGAAAGAGCTTATCCTGTCCCAAAGTGAGAACTTAGATCCAAAGAAACGCACCTTCACCGACTTTTTTGATCCATCTCTGACAAATTCCAAGTCCCTGGCAATGTTAATCTGCATACTTTCTTGGGCGTCAAGCAAAGGTAATGCAACTAAACCCTGAGACTCTAGGTTTTTGATCCACCCACGCAATAAGTAATTCACAACCTGTATGAAATGATAATTAGTCTTCTAAGAACACAAAACAGGAAAGGACATACTGCCAAAGGAATTCGATAGGTTATAACAGTAACTTTTGTAGGAAACCTAGAGGTCATGAGTATGAATCTCACTGGCATATGGGGGATAGGTGGGCAGGGAATAAAAAACAAAAAAAAAAGAACTTTTGTACGAAATCGAAAACTAAAAAACAATGTGGTAGCATAATATACGTCATTGGTTCAATTCCTAATGGCTTAACCCTGGTATCAGAGATTTGGTTGCTTGGAGGATAGACATACAACAGACTATTAGTTATGGTAACGATTCTTGCATTACTAACTATTCAATGGGAGACGAAAAAGAAATCTTGTGCTAATTACTGAGAGACTATACCTCAGGAACTTCATCGTGAGGGCAGTGACCAGCTGGACTGATCTCATAGAATGGAGTTTCAGGCACCTGCTGCTTCACCTGAAAGCCCCAAATAGGTTGCACCCAGGGATCTTCTTTTCCATACATAAGACAAACCGGTATGTTGTTCATTTGACATCTACAAATAAACATGCACTTGAACTCCTTAATCAATTTGGACCAGAAAAAGGAACGCAGATAGAAAACTGTCTTCATCAGTTAGAGCTTTTGTATTGCTTACCTGGACAAAGCCTCCTTAAATGATAATAGCCCCTGAGGAGCAAACATGATTGAGGCAAATGATGCAGCAGCAGCGGGATGTTCGGCTGTCTCAACTATGCGGGAAAATACTTTGTCAACGTTTGTTGAATGATCGGCATAAACTTGTTCAAGTATCTGTGCTATACTCCTGGGATCACTTATTTTTTGCCAGCTGAAATCAAACAAGCTCAAAATGTTTTAGTTGAGTCTCAACAACAGTTAGTTCGTAACGATATACTTGTATAGTCCACCCAAAAGATGTTCTGAAAGTTCAGTTCTCAGATTAAGTCAGGCTAAAAGATTAATGCAGGCTAAAAGAACTTACACAATTTCTATGAGCTTTCTCACGTTGGCAGGTAGAGGAAATGTTCCTGCCCATGGAAAGATTTTTGCCAGTCTTGGAGATCTTATTGGATTAGGTAGAAATCCCCAAAAAGGAGTTGCATTGAGCAATGTAACCCCTTTCACCAAATGAGGGTTACACGCAGCAAAATATAAAGCAACAAACCCTCCCAGTGAGTTTCCAGCAATATAGACAGGTTCACCGATTACCTGCATGAAAATGGTTATGATTATGTGATCACTGGTAAGTGGTTAAGACTTAGTAGAAACCATGCAAACAACTTCAAATTTTAGTGTTGTTAGTGCTTAAAAGTATCCCATGCATCTTTAATCTATAAAACCAACTCAATCACTAACCACATAAACATACACATATAGTGAACAGAACAGATTCAATTTATCTGGATACTTGCTTCTGTCTAACGCTATAAGTAGCATAATAAGGGAAAATGACAACTTAGAAAGATTACAGTTCTTGATTAAAATGGTGTCACTAGAAATATTGATCAACCCCAAAATGAACTTGGTTACTTCATGTCCTGAACATGTGTATGAATGATCTTTGCAATTGTATATAACATAACGAGCTTTCACTTTTCCAGTTAAAAAATGACACATAAACATTGGTAACAACGATGATGGTGACATATATTGTTTGGTCACCTCTTGACTCTTGTGTAGCAGCAGAAAATTGTCTGGCTACATGAGATGGAAGTTACATGGTGATCATGGAACAAAAAGGATGACATGCACCCAAGTATAATGCACAAACTGGCACAACAACATTGCAAAGTAAAAAAATAGAAAACTTATAGTAAATCCAAAGTTTAATGTGTAGAGGAAGGTAGAGGTAACAGAATGAGCTATTGCATACCTCTTCTATGAGCATCTACTAAAAGATCATATAGAACATGATTCTCAGCAAGTCCCCATCAGATAATGGAACAAGTAAAAAGTATAGAGCTATTGCATACCTCTTCTATGAAATAACGAACTTGATCCTGCCATAAATCAATGGAGTAAACAAGCTCACTTGCCCACGGTTCAGATTCATCTCCAAAGCCCCACGCAAGATAGTTCCTGTCCGACATGCCTTCTTCCCTCATACGAGGGGCAGGGTCTTCCGATGGCAAGGACATACCCTGCCCGAGGAAATCAATTGCCCACACTCTGAAATCACGTCCCAAATCCTTCATTTGCTTCTCATAGTGAAATGAACCAACCCCAAAACCAGGAAGAAACAGCACTGGTGGGGAGCCCAAGTTTTCACATCCTGCTTTCTCATAATGCACATTGAATTTGGGCTTCCATTCCCAAAAGCAACTACTTATAGGAGCACTATTCTCGCCATTGGATTCATCCGGTACACCAGGAATCAAAACTTTACTTCCTGATTCCCCCGTTTCTGAAATATTTGCATCCTCTTCCCCGTCAATCACATAGCCATTAGAGCTTCCACTTGATGAAACTGGACCAACTTGTTTGAAGTTCTCATGGGTGTTTAATGACCTAAAACCTCCCTGGTGATTTAGTTTCTTTAAGAAAGATTGATTTAAATCGAAACAGCTCACAACCCCGCTTCTGGAATCAAATTTGGCACAAAAAACTCTATTCTTTCTAAAAGCTGGGAGCTTGGATGCATGCAAATTTGAGCGTTTTACAACCAATTTGCACCTTAAATTTACAACATCACAGCATGAAGCAGAACTGTATGAGAGTATTTCCATGCCCACAAATTGTATTCTGCAATGATCAACCAAATCAAAAGACTCAGCAAGGAGTTAACTTTACCCTCTACTTCATATAATTGAGACTAATTGAGAAAACACAAATTACAAGTTATAAATCCTATGTTGTATAGGGTGGTCAAGTAGTATACATCATGAAGTGCTAGTATAATCTTAGTTCTGGGACCTCAGTTGAAAATAACTAACACCCAATATTTGAATTCCATAATTTCTAACATGTTCTTGGAAAGAACAAAGCAAAGAGAATCATTTCCTTTTGACTAAATAAGCATTGGAGAAACAATTAACATGAACAGAAGTCATCATAAACTAACAACCCTGAACTTAATAAACAGTTTATGTGAAGAGATCAAACAAAATTAGCAATCTTGATAAATCAAACAGCTCCACCAGCATGGTAAAGAGAATAAAATTCATTTTCTCTTGTGGGTTACCTTCAAAGTGAGCAGAGAGGGTTCATCAGAGTTGGTGTGCGTTGTGGAAGGCTCCAAGTATTTAGGAGATTCGAGCAAGATCCAGAGAGAAAGAGGAAGAGATTCGCGCGGTTGCTTAAACGTTTGTTCTTGCTTTTAAAGCCAAGAAAAATAACGAACTTTTAAATTAGTGTTTTATATTATTTCCCTACATATCAAAATATCCCACTCCGCTCCAACCGACAGAAGAACACAATAATAGAAGTCCTGGCTTGCACGCTAGGAAACTTCACTGACCAAAACACATTCTATTACCTTATTACTGTATGGAAGAGTGATTTATAAAATGAACCATTTATAGTTATGAAAGTGTATGAGAGATTGAGAGATGATCCTATCAGCAATGTGAAAAATTCTAGTTTACCAATTCATATTTACATTTTGAATTCAAAAATGCGGTTACGTACAAAACCTATATTATTTGTTATATAAAGTGTAAAAAAACAAATTTTTTTTTTTGTAAACTAAGTAACAAGTAGCTTAAGAAAATTATTGAAGTTGCTCTAATCACATAAGTTAGTATCATGGTGTTATTTTCGGGTTATTTTTATGGTGCGGTATAAAACTCATCCTATTGATTACTTATAACTTGATTTTTTGATTTTTGATTTTTAGTCAAAAGCAAGTATATTAACACTTCAACTTTTAGTCACCTGTAGTTGAAGAATCAAACTAAACACACACGGTTTTAATTAGACCACATGTTTATTTAGTCAACCTCAAGTTAGCATTGAAGAAGGAAATTAGACCACAAAAACTTTTTTCTTTTTCTGGCAATCACAAAAACAAAAGGTTAGGCAGAAAAAGCCAAAAATAAAAAGAAAAAATGTGAAAAAGACAAGAGTGGAGAAATTATTAGAGAACCTGTTTGGTCCTTATTAGACCAAACCCACATACGGTCCCTACTACACATTGTGATTTGTGAAAAGCTAAAATCTTTGTCAGGTTTACTGCCTCAAGTTACGATCGCCTGCAACCGAGACCATATCTGCATGCTACAGTCTGCCACCAGCTCCAATGAGGCACGTCTATTTCACAAATTCGAATGACGTGGCAGAGAAACGACTGAACATGTGTCGAACTGTATAGCAGGAGGGATATTCAGTTGTACTGGACCCAACCCGAAACGAGCTATATTGTTACGTAAATGGACCTATCATGCATTCATGCTTGGTGCTATTGGTACGTTGGTTAACACGTTACATTGTCTCCAAGTTTGAAATTGTTCAACGTTTTTTTCATGCATCGCTTCAATGGTATTTTTGTTTGTTGAATTTTGCAATGAAAGAGAAGAATTTCATTCTTGAAAAACCTTTTACAAACAGAGGGAATATATAAGATTGACCTATGCTACTGTTACTACTGTTCCTATGAACAAAACCTACACAAAATCTGAACAAAACCGGCACTACTTTCCATATTACAAACACAATTGGTTAGGCTGACTTTAACAGCTGTATTCAACAAGGAATAGCGTCCGGACACCACAGTACGTCCGGACTCCCGAGAGATGTGAAACTTCCAGTAGCTAAAAGTCGATCCATCCGTCCGGACGCCACAGTCCGTCCGGACGCCCGAAAGACATAAAACTTCCAGTAGCTAAAAATCGATCAATCCGGACGCCATAAACACACAACAACTTCCAATACTCCCCCTCAAGCTGGATCAAGAGGATTCATTGAGCCAAGCTTGCCCAATATGAGATGAAACTGAGCAGTAGAGAGAGATTTGGTGAAGATATCAGCCAATTGGTTTTGACTTCGAGTGTAATGAGTATTAATGACGTTGGATTGAACTTGAGCGCGAACATAGTGACAATCAACCTCAATGTGTTTGGTTCTTTCATGAAAGACTGGATTGGAAGCTATATGCATTGCGGCTTGATTGTCACAGAAGAGAGACATTGGTTGAATGCTAGGAAACCCCAAATTGGAAAGAAGACCTTTCAACCAAATGAGTTCACAAGCAGTAGAAGCCATTGCTCAGTATTCAGCTTCGGCACTAGAGCGAGCAACAACAGTTTGCTTCTTGCTTCTCCAAGTAACCAAGTTACCACCAACAAAGGTGCAAAAACCAGTAGTGGATTTTCGACCAAGAGCATTACCTGCCCAATCAGCATCTGTGTAGCCCATGATGTCAGTGTTAGCATTGTTCTTCATTAAAATGCCTCTGCCAACAGACCCTTTGAGGTAACGATCGAAGAATGCGCTTGACAATGTGAAGATGAGCCATAGTAGGTGAATGCATGAATTGACTCACAATGCTTACTGCATAAGTTATATCAGGGCGAGTAATAGTAAGATAGATAAGCTTACCAACTAGCCTTTGATACGAACTAACATCCAAGAGAGGTTCACTGGAAACATCAAGGTGAAACTTGTTGTCCAGAGGAGAGCTAGCTGGTTTGCAATCCCACATGTCGGCATCCTTCAACAGATCAAGAACATATTTTCTTTGATTTAGAAACAGACCCTTTTGAGAAGTGGCCATTTCTATACCAAGAAAATACTTAAGGGGCCCCAAATCCTTTATGGCAAACTTCCTACGGAGAGATTGTTTGAGAATGTTAATCTCTTCAACATTGTCACCGGTCACAATGAGGTCATCAACATAAATAAGAACTACAAGCTTGCTTGTTGAACCAATCCGAACAAAAAGAGACGAATCAGCATTGCTCCTGTGAAAACCAACCTCTTCAAGAACAGAACTAAGCTTGGCATACCATGCACGAGGAGATTGCTTTAAGCCATAAATGGCTTTATGAAGTTTGCACACCATATTGGGATCCTGAGCTTGAGGATGGCTAGGGGGGAGCTTCATGTATACCTCCTCTTCGAGATCACCATGTAAAAAAACATTTTTTACATCCATTTGGAAAAGAGGCCAAGCATGATTTATTGCAACAGATAGCAAAACCCTCACTGTGCTCATTCTAGCAATAGGAGCAAAGGTTTCCTTGTAATCTACTCCATAAGTTTGAGTAAATCCACGAGCTACCAATCGAGCTTTGTGTCTCTCCACAGTCCCATCAGAATGAAACTTGGTTTTATAGACCCATCTACTGCTAACAGCCTTCTTCCCGTTAGGAAGCCTTACCACGCTCCATGTCTTATTGTCATTAAGAGCACGAAGCTCATCAACCATAGCTTGCTTCCACACATCATGATTATTTGCATCCTCAAAACTTTGAGGTTCATGATTGTTATCAAGTGCACTTAAAAAAGCAGAATGAGCGGAAAAAAATTTCTTATAAGAAATGCAAGCGGTCATGGGATACCTGGCAGCATAAGTCACATAATCCTTGAGTTTTGGTGGGGGACCTCGTTCTCGTGTAGGATTTCTTCGAGTTAAAACTGGAGATGGAGACTCAAGTACAGGTTGTGCAGTTAACTCAGATTGGTCAACAACAGGATCAGAAAGTACTGCTGAAACTTCTGAAGCTGGAGCAGTAGGATTGAAAGATTGATTGCAATCCGCATCAGCAGGAACAATTGGAAGACTGATTGGAACTGGAGTAGTAAGATGAGGAGATTGATTGCAATCCTCATCAGCAGGAACAATGGGACTTGGAAACAGATCAAATAAAGACTCCCCCTGACTGTAACCATCTGACTTTCCAGCAAAATAAGGATTAATATATTTCATCAAATTTCACATCTCTAGAGACAATGAGTTTCCTAGTAGAAGGATTGTAACATTTGTACCCCTTTTGAGTGGATGAATATCCGAGAAAGACACACTTTTCAGCTCTAGGATCAAGTTTGTCACGTTGATGAGCTTGAACATGAACAAAGCATAAGCAGCCAAAAACTTTCAAGTGAGACAAATCAATTCTTCGACCCTTCAATACTTCAAAAGGAGATTTAAAATCAAGCACTCTACTAGGTAATCTATTGATGAGATAAGTGGCAGCAAGAACACCATGAGACCAAAACCTCTTAGGGACATTCATTTGGAACATGAGGGCCCTTGTTTTCTCAAGAAGATCCCGATTTTTTCTCTCAGCAATTCCATTTTGTTGGGGTGTACCAACACAGCTAGTTTGATGCAAAATACCTTGTGTGCTCAAATATTGAGACATATACTCAGAACCATTATCGGATCTTAAAATATGAATGAATGATGAAAATTGAGTGTGAACAAGTTTATGAAAATCCTTAAAAACATTTACCACTTCACTTTTGAATTTTAAAAGATACAACCAAGTAATCCTTGTAAAATCATCTACAAAGGTCACAAAATATTTAAAGGCATCATATGATTCAAGGACAGGACCCCAAATGTCAGAATGAACAATTTCAAAGGGTTTACTAGCCCTAGACAGAGAAGAAGAAAAAGACAATCTGGAAGATTTTGACAAATGACAAACATCACATTGATTTTCTGCTTACACATGTTTGGAAACAAAGAGGACAACACTTTCTCAGATGGATGAGCCAAACGTTGGTGCCAGAGGTTATAGTCTTGATCAACACTTGAAGTTGCTTGAAAAATATTGGAAGCAAAAGAATTTTTGGACAGATAATAAAGACCATTTAAGAAGAAACCTTCACCAATAGTTTTCTTTGTGATGAGATCTTGAAATATGACATTAAACGGAGAAAAAATGACAAGACATTTTAAGGTGTTTGTAATTCTTCCAACAGATAAAAGTTGAAAAGGAAAAGAAGGAACATAAAGAGCAATTGACTCTATAACATTTGAAAGCAATTTAATTTTTCCTTTTCCCAAAACAGAAACACCTTGGCCATTGGCAATAGAAACTTTAGAGGGAAGAATCATTTCTTCAAAATCATGCAAAGTTGCAAATTTATTTGTCATATGATCCGAAGCTCCTGAGTCTATAATCCAATAATCATCTGAATCACAAACTTTGAGAGCAGTAGACAAGGATTTTAGTGTACCTGAGGCGTCTTCATGTGGAACACAATCAGTTTCGGTAAGGAACCTAGCAAATTCCTCAAGGATAGCAGAGTGTCTTTCATTTCCAGACATACCAGCTTTGTTGCCTCCAGTATGAATCTGCTTCTTGCTGAGATACGCAGCAAACTCATTCCACATGCTTGTAAGACTACCAAGGTGTTTCACAGAAGGTTTACCTTCTTGTTTCTTCACCTCCACAGAACTAAAACACCGATTTGGATTCATTCCAACATCGGAAAAGGTTGAGGTTACAAAGGACCTCTCAACAGATTTCTCCTCCATAATAGGATGAAGAGATCAGAAATTTAGGCAAGGAGAAATATAGAGTCATGCCTTGAAATCCTGCTCTGATACCATGTTGAATTTTGCAATGAAAGAGAAGAATTTCATTCTTGAAAAACCTTTTACAAACAGAGGGAATATATAAGATTGACCTATGCTACTGTTACTACTGTTCCTATGAACAAAACCTACACAAAATCTGAACAAAATCGGCACTACTTTCCATATTACAAACACAATTGGTTAGGCTGACTTTAACAGCTGTATTCAGCAAGGAATAGCGTCCGGACACCACAGTACGTCCGGACTCCCGAGAGATGTGAAACTTCCAGTAGCTAAAAGTCGATCCATCCGTCCGGACGCCACAGTCCGTCCGGACGCCCGAAAGACGTAAAACTTCCAGTAGCTAAAAACCGATCAATCCGTCCGGACGCCACAGACCGCCCGGACGCCATAAACACACAACAACTTCCAATAATTTTCGATTCAGAACTGTACATGAAGTCCCTAATTTAAATTTTTTTACACTAAAAAGCAGATTGATTATAAAATTATAAAGTAAAAATATGTTAATCATTGGATGAAATCTCAGATTCGATGTGTGATCCAACAATTATCCTTTTAGTTTTGTCACCTCACAAAAGCTCTCACCAACCAAAACTCAGTCGACGACTCTGAGAATTACACCTCCACTCCTTCTTGTTGTTTGTTTTCATTTCAATAATCTAGTTGCTCGCGCACTACCTTTCTTCTCCTCGATCATGGTCCTGGCTGAGATAGTGGGAGGAGCTGCGCTCAGTTCTTTTCTCAACGTTTTGTTTGATCGATTGGCTACTCGTCAAGTTGTTGACTTCCTCGGCGGACACAAAACCACCCAAGGGCTGCTCAAAAAGTTGAAGTTGAAGTTGCTGTCTGTGAAGCAAGTGGTGGATGATGCGGAGGAGAAGCAGATCTTGAGAAAAGATGTGAAGTGGTGGCTTGACGAGCTTAAAGACGCTCTCTATGATGCAGGCGACCTGCTGGATGAGATCAACACTGAAGCTCTACGGCGCAAGCTAGACCTAGAAGATGACCAAGTTCTCGAAGCCAACTCTGATGTATTTGACAAAGCTCTCGACGCCAAGATTGTTGACATTCTTGAGACGCTGGAAGACATTGTGAACCAGAAAGATGCGCTCGGTTTGAAACAAGTTAATGTTCAAGATAGACTGCAAGCAAGAACACGTGAAACTACCTCTTTGGTGGATGATTCTGGGGTCTACGGCAGAGATCAGGACAAGGAGGCCATCATCAAATTGCTGTTATCAAATGATGCTGCTGCTGGCGAAAATATAAGTGTGATTCCCATCATAGGAATGGGTGGGATCGGAAAGACCACCCTTGCTCAACTTGCATACAATGATATCAGAGTGAAACAGCATTTTAAGCTCCAAGCTTGGGTATGTGTTTCTGAAAAATTTGATGTTATTAAAATAACGCAATCAATTTATGAGTCAGTTACTGAAAAAACTTGTGGTACAACAAAACTTGATTTACTTCAAAATGAATTGAAGGAGAAATTGATGAAGAAAATGTTTCTCTTGGTTCTTGATGATGTCTGGAACGAGAATTATATGGACTGGCAAGATTTAAGTAAACCTTTTGAATCAGGAGCTATTGGAAGCAAGATAATTGTGACAACACGCAATCAAGGTGTTGCAAATGTCATGCATACTGATCTTCCAAGTCACCATCTAATGCAAATATCTGATGAAGATTGTTGGTTGTTATTTGCCAAGCATGCCTTTGGAAATGCAGACCTACTCAATTCTCAACATCCAGATCTTGCACGTATTGGAAGACAAATTGCTACAAAGTGTAAAGGCTTGCCTCTAGCTGCAAAATCACTCGGAGGTCTCTTGCGCTCTGAATTAAATGTTGAAGAATGGGTAGAGATACTGGAGAGTGATATATGGGAGCTCTCAGAAAGGGAGACCAACATTTTGCCAGCTCTTTGGCTCAGTTATCGCTATCTACCCTCACATCTCAAGCGCTGTTTTGCCTATTGTGCAATATTTCCCAAAGATTACTACTTTACAAAATCAAAGGTGGTTTTGTTGTGGATGTCAGAAGATCTCTTACAACCGGAAAGGAAGAAAATGATAGAAGAAGTGGGAGACAGCTACTTCAATGATCTAATCTCAAGGTCATTTTTTCAGTCCAAACCTACACAAGAACATGATCGTATTGGTGAGAGTGAGTCTCTTTTCACTATGCATGATCTCATCAATGATTTAGCAAAGTTTGTGTCGGGAGAATTCTGTTTTAGGTTGGAGGACCAGAATTCATCCAATTTTGTGAGTAAAACTCGTCATTTTTCATATATGCTGAAAAGAAAGGCTGGTCCTAACTTTGAGGCCTTACGTAAAGCCAAGTCTTTGCACACCTTCCTGTCATTTGAAGTGCATGCTTCTTGTGGTATATGGCCAGCATCAAATTGCCTAGGACTCCTCGACTTACAATGCCTACGACTCCTCGACTTATCACGTTATGATGTTAGAGAGTTGCCCGATTCAATTGGCAACTTGAAGCATCTAAGGCACTTGGATTTGTCTCACAGTTCAATTGAAAAGTTACCTGATGAATTGTGTACTTTGTATAATTTACAAACACTACTGTTGTCTGATTGTAAAGCTCTAGTTGAGTTACCTAGCAAGTTGGGAAAACTAATCAAGTTGAGACATGTTGATATCAGCAGTACAAAGATAAAAAAAATGCCAGGAGATGTGGGTAAATTGAAAGATCTCCAATTTCTGAGTGACTTTGTGTTGGACAAAGATACTGGGCACAACATTGTAGAGTTAAAGGAGCTTCAGCATCTGCACAAAAAACTTTGTATCTCAGGACTGGACAACATTGTCTGCGAAGGGGACTCTTTGGAGATCAATATAAGTGGCATGAAGCATATTAAAGAACTAGTTTTGAAATGGGGAGGTGGCACTAACGATACGGTACAAGATAGACGAGTGCTGGAGCAGCTCCGACCTCATGCAAACCTAAAAGAAGTCAGAATTGAATCATATGGGGGAACAAGTTTTCCGAATTGGGTGGGAGATCATTCTTTCTCTAATCTAGCTTCTGTGGCACTTGTAGATTGTAAGTTTTGTTGTTTATTCCCACCACTGGGACAGCTACCCTCTCTTGTAAAGCTTCATATTGAAGGGCTTAAAGCAGTGGAGTCAGTATATCTCAAGTTTTATGGTTGTGAAGTTAAGCCATTCAGATCTCTGAAAGAATTGAGTTTCGTAGATATGTTGGAGTGGCAAGAATGGTGTTATGATGTTGGAGGTAATCAAGAAAAAGAAGGTGAGATTTTTCCAAATCTTTGTAAGCTGACTCTAAAGAAGTGCCCAAAGCTGATAAAGATGTTACCATTAGACAACTTCCCACAGCTTGAAACGCTAGATCTGTCAAGTCTGAATTCCTTTACCGGTTTTTCACTTTCGCAAGAATCTAAATTACTGTCCCTCAGTTGGTTGAGGATAGAGGAATGCCCAAAATTTGAATGTTTTCCGGATGGAGGGATTGATGCTCCCAAATTGAAGTTGTTGGAGATTGAAAGTTGTGAGAAATTTCGGTTGTTGCCAGAAGGAATGCACACTCTTGTCCCATCTCTCGAGTTCTTGAGGATACACGGTTGTCCAGATTTCGAATCATTTCCTCAAGGGGGTTTGCCGCCAGCATTAGTAAGTCTTTACTTTGACTGTAACAACAAACTCTTTGCGAACCGCACACAGTGGGGTCTACAAAGACTCAACTCTCTTTCGACATTGGCAATCACTAGTAGTGTGTATTCAGTATTTCCGGAGGAGGAGCTGTTGCCCACCTCGATAGTCCGAATCTTACGACCTCGGTCGTTGCCCTGAGCTCCAGTGCTTCTCTTTCAGAACTTCATATCTACGAATGTCCGTTTCTTGAACGGCGACTGCAGAGAGGGAAAGGGGAAGACTGGCCCAAGATTGCTCACATCCCTAACATTGAAATTGATTGCCGGAAAATATGATATGTAATGTGGATGAGTACATGCCACTTGTCTCTGTCTCAGGTACTTCAAACTTCAATTTCTTATGTATTATGCACTCTGTCAATTTAAAACTCCTTACCTTTTTCTCTTCAATCGCTCTCATCTCTTACTATGTTCTCTTTAGCAAGAATTCACACACTGCGCTCCACTGAAAATTTTGAGACATTATTGGCCTAAGGAAGAAAAAGGAAATATTGTGCTTCTAACGTATTACGCACTATTTAGTATCATTCTATTCCTGTTGATCAACTACAGCTTCTCTTTATGCATCCAACTCTTTTGTTTTTTTTAGTCTTTATACATGGACTTCTTACTATTGTGGTGTTTGGATTTCTTGTTCCGATTAATGTCTTTATACTTGAATTTCTTTAAGTTATTCCTCAGTTTGGTTGCTATGTCAATAATCTGTTTTCTCTTCAGAGTTCAGATACTTTTGTCAAGTCTCACGGACTAAATATCTAATGAAATCGTTAACTCTAAAGCTGGTTGTTCGGTTTTTACGCATTCTCAAGTTTTTTGTATGTTTTAATTGCTTACATGTTGTTAACAGAATAAGCTCACAGATTCATCCTCTCCTTTACCATGAAAACATTGTAGGAAGTAGGTACTCGAAGATCAGCCATGAAGATATGTACAGTGGAGCCCTTAAATTTCAGTATTCAAAGTTATTCCCGTGTACCACAAATTGGATGTCGTATTGTCCAAATGTAAGCATTTACATGTTTTTAAGTTTTGAATAATATTCAGTGGCAAGTGGCAACTGCCAATGGAGTTCTTGATTGGGCTAAATCGCTTTGTAATTAATCTGTTTGGAAAACTGCACTGCTTCAGGTCAATTTGAGTGCTTGAATTCTTGAAGATGAGCTCTGTGTCGGCTCAGTGCTTTCCTTGTGAGAGATACTGCTCTGGTCCACGGTAGTGCAGATCCTTGCATGAAGGATTTAATTCTAACTGAAAAAGTATCAGAAATGTACTTCGTTAATTCGGCTAAGGTAAAAAATCCACAACTTGGACTAAATATACAGAGATTTTATAGATATTATACCTGCTGCAATTGAAAATAGTATGCTTCAGTATGGATACACATGATATATGAAAGAGGTAGAATATGGCGCCATGAAATTTGAGATACTTGCAACTATATTGTAGATCTACTTCTTACTAAATTGCAAGAAGGCTACAAACGAAGTCCAGGAATTAAGTGTGTGTCGGGTAGAATCAAAAGCTTACATAACTTTGTCTTGTAGAATCAAGCAGGAAAAGTATGAAATGGTTTATTCCTTACTGCCTTATGGATTATGTCTTACTGCCTCGGTTTATACCTTATTGTCTTATTTGCTGTAGTTTCTACAACCGCTGAACATTTCATGAAATTGAAGCTATTCTTTCAGGATCTGCTGCCTCTAAGTAATAATGTTGCAAGAAGCCACCCTGCTAGAAGCCATGATTTACAAACAATATTAGAGCCCTTAAATTGCAGGTAATGAAAGTTATTCTTGGGTAATATAAATTGAATATCATATTGCTCAAGTGTAACAATATTTTCCGTCTTTTCAACTTTTACATAGTATTCAGTGGCTACTATCAACAGGGTGTTTGATTAGGTTGACTTGCTTTAAAACTCAGCTATTCGAAAAACTTCACTTCTTCAATTCAGGATTTTGGTGCTATTTTATTGCTGGAAGTTCAGCTCTTTACCGGCTCTCCTTATGAGATATGCAGCTCTGGTCTACTACAGAGCATATTCCAACAGTTCTAGTTCTTGCAATTCTCTCTTGGGTATGTTTTCTGTCATTGTGATCCATGCATCTCTTTTCTCATAGGGAGAGTTTTCTCTCAACATTCACAGTGGTTCAGTAAAACTGAAGAGTATCTCTGCTTCGCAGTTAAATGCACTGTGGGGGTGCCTACCTCCCTTTCTGTAGTATGAATCCATGGGATTATGCACCATGATTCTTGATATTTTATACCCAGGCTTGGTATGTAGTTTTGGTTTATTCTACAGATTGAAGCATTTTCTTTTTGTTTTGATTTTCCCTGTTTTTCTTTCTTTGCTAAGTTACTTGTCCTTAAATTTTGAGTTTTGACCTCTTGTTTTTTCAGTCTCAGTTGTTACTAGCTTCTCTAGTTCACTTTCATTTGGACCAAATTGCAACCTTTTTGTTATCATAAAACTCGATGAAATTTGTATCTGCACATACGGACATACCTCAACTCTGCTGAATTCATTAACCCGCGGTGCTCTTGAGGTATGTCTTCGGCTTTCCAGTGTTTCATTTTTTCCTTGTCTTAAATTTACTCAGTTGGTTAGAGTTTAAAATCTGACAGGATTTTGATGCTAAGTTTGTTCAATTCAAAATGTTACAGGTTTCTCTTTTGTTTTCCTACACAGAAGTAATTTAGAAATTGTAGTTGCTGATAGATTGGCTCAGCTACCCTACCAGGTAATACTGACTGGTTTGAAATCTATTTATTAGATCACAATTTTGTACTTTTCTAGTCAATCTTTACATGATAACAGTTTGGTTCATCTTCAATTCCTTTTCGATGCAATGGGATCATTTTATACTGCATTTTCTACTTATATATAGTTTTACTCCCTATGTTTCATTTTCTTTCTTGCTTGTTACTGCCATCAGTAAAATATCTTGCTGATCCGTTTAGCATTTTGGGTTCCTGCTAATTGTTATGGCTAACTATACATGAGAACTATCTATAAATGTATCTGGCATGGGAAAAGTTAAATTTTGTGTAATTTTTTCAATAATTTTGACATGACAAGGGAAATAAACTCTCTTCAGACACTTGTGTCAAATCTGGGAAACAAATGGAAGATGGCATCATGAACAAAGTTGTAATTTGTGTCATTTTCTGAAACTTTTTGCAATTTAAATGGTGTCATCACTCTGGCTACTTATTTTGTTGCTCTTTTAACCTTTCAGATACCTGGTTATTTTCTGAATTGTATGGATTATTAATGCTTACAATTTCTTTTATCGGTCTAATTAATTGCTTACAATTATCTACTTTTTGACAGGATGTCACAGATTGGTGGGGATCTCAATTTTCTTGGTTTTTTTGGTCCTTAACGTGGGAGAGGAACAATTGGATTTATCAGAAATGAATCCTTACCTCCTTTGGAGATTATAAAATTGTCAATAACTATGTTGGCATTGTCCACCTCAATAAGTTTCAGGTATGTTTATCTAGTTTGAAGTAGTTCATTTTGCCTCTATCCCTTGTTTTGATGTGAAGTTGATTAGACTTAATTTCATAAGTTTGTTAAATCATAATATATGCAGGTTTCTTGAGATTTCTTGCATGGCAGTCTGCAATGTTGCTGGATCTAGTGATAAAGCAGGGACCTCAACGAACTGTACGTACTACAGGTATGTCAGCCTCTAGTTTAATATCTCTTGCTTTTGTTTTTCTGGTTTTCTGCTAGCTATTTGCTATAGCTAACAAGAGAAATTGTCTTGTATTTTCAGGTCTAATAGAGGTCAACACAAAAATCAGTCTTGAGAATTGGCAACCATTACCAGTTTGAAATGATATAGGCTGCTTTGTGCCTACTTTGAGCGCTTATTGTGAAGGTAGCCGATATCCTCATGTTCATGTGGTCACTAAAGGATCTTGTTCACCTAAATGCATGGACCAACCCTCCATATATTGATTTTCTTTTCGAAACAAAGATGCTGAACTAAAAGAAATTGACTTTCATCGCACCACGTACACAGCAAATCTATAAGTGCCTGCAGCAATGCACTTCATTCCTGACCTCCAGAACGAGATGCCCTGTAGCCATGGGCACCAGAGTTTGATACTTGAGAGGATTAATTTGTTAATCAACTTTATCCAGGGGCTCTTGCTCATAAGATCACTCTATTTTTGACCTTGTACTTCTCACTTACTTTTCTTCCACCGAGTATTCATGTACAATTCAGAGCGGATCTCCTTATTTTGATAGACATTTCATCAAAGTAAATTACATCAAAGAGCCCAGCAAATGAACGTTGTATGAATTCATGGGATTCTTGATATTTAATTTCTTATTTTGGACTCTGGAGGCCCAAGGTCTTATCAAGCAGATATCCTCTTCACCTAAATGTACTTGTGTGGGTTTAAAAGAAAGGCCCAAGGTCTTCACCAAAGAAAGAAAGCAAGATAGGCCCAAAAGTGAAGTTCACTCAAGAAAGAAAAAGAGAGGCCCAAGGTTGATCTCATAACGAATCAACGGATATTAGATTTGTGACATTGTTGGGTCCGAGAGACTCCAGTTTATGCAGAGATGCCGAGCGGCCAAAATGCCCCCGGCAACCCAAAAGAGCCATCAAAACGCTGTCGTACGTTAAGCTCCAGAAGAGTAAGCTGTTTTTGGGTTTTCCTATTTACCGCTTCAATGCGTTTTTTTGGCCTTGAATAGTTTCTGAATGCAGTAGGAATAGGCTGTTTGAGTGTTTGCGGAAATGTCCAAAAAAGTTTTCTTCCTTCTTCTTTTTCTAATTTTTGAACAGAATGATACTTTTACATGCTTAGTCATCATATTCTTACATTTTTCTAGTGTCCCACTTACACAATTACTTCAGAGGACTGATCTGTTGATCAAGTTTAATTAGTCTATGGTTCTTTGCTGATAAGTTTGAATGGTAGAAATAAAATCATGAGTCGCAAATTGGACACTCTATTTCTACCATCACTTTCCAAAAATGAAAAAGCTGAAATTTCTACAAGGAAATGCTGGAATGTCTACCTTCACATATATAGAAAAATGAGCAAAAGTAGCTAGAAAAAATTCAGTTCAATTTTCAACACCACGTCTACTTGAATTGCGTAGGCCCTCATGCAGTGACCAAGTGTTAATGAGTCCACCACTTTCATGCTGAAAAATACATCTTCTCTGAAATATGAATTAGACCTCCAAAACTGAACTCATTCTCCAACAGTCGCACCCTTATGTAACAAAACCAAACACTTTCTTCTTTGTTTCATTCTTCTCATCCATCATCTTTCCATACGTACGTTTCCTATCAATCATGGCAACGGAACTAGTGGCTGGAGCTCTGCTCTCTTCTTTTCTCTCTGTTTGGTTTGATCGATTAGCTTCTCGTCAGGTCAAAGACTTCATCCGTGAACAGAAAACCACCCAAGGACTGCTGAAGAAGTTGGAGATTAAGCTACTGTCAGTTAATAAAGTGCTTGATGATGCCGAGGAGAAGCAAATCAGAGACCCAACGGTGAGGAAGTGGCTTGACGAGCTTAAAGATGTTGTGCATGCTGCAGGAGATGTGCTGGATGAGATCAACGTTGAAGCTCTGCGGCGCAAGCTCGAAGATGATCAATCTGGAAGTAGCAGCACATGTTGTAAGGTACCCAAGTTCATTTACTCCACTTGGTTTGATAAATTTGAAAGAAGTCTGGAACCAAGGATACTGGAGATTCTCGACAGATTGGAATTTCTTGTAGACCAAAAAGATGTGCTTGGTTTGAAACAAGGTGTTCAAGTTGGACAACAAGCAAGAATATTGCGTGAAACTACTTCTCTGGCATATGATTCTGATGTGTACGGAAGGGATGAGGACAAGGAGACCATCATTACATTGTTGCTGTCTGATGATGCCACTGAAGAAAAGGTAGACGTGGTTCCTATTGTGGGCATGGGTGGGATCGGAAAGACTACCCTTGCTCAACTTGTGTACAATGATGCCAGAGTAAAGGAAGAGTTTGATCTCCGAGCTTGGGTTTGTGTTTCGGATGATTTCGATATTCTTAGAATAACACAAGCAGTTTATGCATCAATCACTTCAGAAACTTGTGCCATCACAGAACTAGAGTTGCTTCAAGTGAAACTGAAAGAGGCTTTGGCGAGGAAGAAATTTCTCATTGTTCATGATGACGTTTGGAATGAGAATTATAATGATTGGGATCACTTAAGAAGGCCTTTTGGATTTGGAGCTCGTGGAAGCAAGATTCTTGTCACAACGCGCAATGAAGCCGTTGCAGCTGTAATGGGAACTCTTCCAACTTACCATTTACGGCACATATCTGAAGAAGATGGTTGGCGGTTGTTTGCAAAACATGCTTTCAAAAATGCACAGGCACTTGGTACTGAACATCCAGATCTTGCAAATATCGGAAGAAAAATTGTTAAAAAGTGTAATGGTCTTCCTTTGGCAGCCAAATCACTTGGGGGTCTCTTACGCACCGAATTAAATATGGTGGAATGGGAAAAGATACTAGAGAGTGAGATATGGGAGTTCTCAGAGAGGGAGAGTAACATTTTACCTGCTCTTTGGTTGAGTTATCACTACTTACCATCACATCTCAAGAGTTGTTTTGCGTGTTGTTCAATATTTCCCAAAGATTATAACTTCACCAAATCCGAATTGGTTCTTTTCTGGTTGGCTGAAGATCTCTTGCAACCCAAAAAGAATAAAATGGGGGAAGATGTTGGAGAGGACTACTTCAATAATCTAGTATCGAGATCTTTTTTTCAACAGTCTTCAAGTCCGCATAATGAGTCATCTATCACCAAACATGACCTCATCTATGGTGAGTGTTCTTTCACCATGCATGACCTTATGAATAACTTGGCAAAGTTTGTATCAGGAGATTTTTGTTTTCGGTTGGAGGATGATCATGATGAGGACTCAGTCAACATGATGAGCAAAACTCGTCATATTTCCTACGCGAAAAAAGGTAATCATGGCTTTGAATTTGATGCTTTATATAAAGCCAAGTCTTTGCATACTTTCCTATCGTTTCCGGTGAATCCTCAATATCAGTATCGCTTTGAAATGCCGAATGTACTATATCATTTATTGCCAACATTACAATACTTGCGACTCCTCAACTTGTCACAGTACTATGTTAAGGAGTTGCCCAGTTCAATTGGCAACTTGAAACATCTAAGGCATTTGGACTTATCTTATAGTTCCATTGAAAGGTTACCTGATACATTGTGCACTTTGTATAATATGCAAACCTTATTGTTCGGGAATTATCGTGCTCTTGTTGAGTGACCAACCAAGTTGGGAAGACTTATCAAGTTGAGACATCTTGATATCAGCAATCGCTGGGGTAGCACAAACATAAAGAACATGCCACAAGATATTGGTAAATGGAAAGATCTCCAATTGTTAAGTAACTTTGTATTAGCCAAAGAAACTGGGCATAGCATTGTAGAGTTAAAGACGCTTGAGCATCTGCACCAAACACTTTGTATCTCAGGACTTGACCACATTTTCTGTGATGAGGATGCTTTGGAGGCAAACTTGAGGGGCAAGAAGTATCTGATTGAACTAGTTTTGAAATGGGGAGGTGATACTGAGAGTTCAGAAAAAGATAGAAAAGTGCTGGAGAAGCTCCAACCTCACACAAACCTAAGAGAACTCAAGATTGAATTTTATGGGGGCACAAGATTTCCGAATTCGGTGGGAGATCATTCTTTCTCTAATCTAGCTTCAATTACCATTAGAAATTATAAGTTTTGTTTGTTCTTGCCACCACTAGGGCAGTTACCCTCCCTTGTAAAGCTAGACATTGAAGGATTAAATGAAGTGGTGTCGATATATAGGTCTTGAGTTTTATGGTTGCAGTACTTGTGGAATTAAGCCATTTAGATCTCTCAAAGATCTGAGGTTTAAGGATATGTTAGCGTGGCAAGAGTGGTGTTATGTTGGAGGTAACCAAGAAGGTGGAATTTTCCCTAATCTTTGTAGGCTGCAATTGCGGAATTGCCCCAAGCTAACAAAGATATTACCATTAGACAACTTGCCAAAGCTTGAAGAAGTATCCTTGTTGGGTCTGATATCATTTGGTGGTTCATTTTCACAAGAATTGCAATGCCCTAAGTTCCTCTCCCTCAGTGAGTTGGTCATACGTAACTGTCCAAATTTTGTATGTTTTCCGGATGAAGGGATGGATGCGCCCAAATTGAAGTCGATGTATATAGAAAATTGTGTGAAATTTCGGTCATTGCCAGAAGGAATGCACACCCTTCTCGTATCTCTTGAGTATCTACACATAGATAGCTGTCCAGAATTGGAATCATTTCCTGAAGGGGGATCACCAGCTTTAAAATCTCTAGACTTTGGATGTAACAAAAAACTCTATGCAAGCAGCAAGCAGTGGGGTCTAGAAAGACTCAACTCACTTGTAGCATTGTCAATCATTTTTGAGGAATGTGAAGACATAGTGGATTCATTTCCGGAGGAGGGGCTGCTGCCCACCACTCTTACTCATCTCCACTTGTCCAATCATCTGAATCTTACTATGCTTGATGGCAAGGAGTTGTTACACCTCAAATCTCTCAAACGGTTGATCATTTCAAATTGCCCTAAGCTCAAGTGCTTTCCAGAAGGTCTACCCACTGCTCTTTCTCGGTTGGAAATCGCAAAATGTCCTCTGCTGGAACAAAGATGTGAGAGTGAGAAAGGAGAAGATTGGCCCAAGATTTCTCACATCCCTTCCATATACATTTGTGATTAGAGATATTATGGGAGTTCATATAATCTAGTTTTCAGGTACTTCAAAGTTTATTTCATTTTTGCACCATTTTCTCTTTCTCCACTATGCAGCACTAATAAGTTGGTTGACAAGTTTCAGAAACCTCTGCATGATAACTTTTCATTCATTTCTTTTCATTAGCAAATGACTAACTATTAATTTGATTAGTCTTGTGGTTTCGTTAACAACTGCAGTAATTCCTGATGAATCTACTCAAGCTCGATAATCTGCCTAGGTACACTCTCTGGTTTGAAATTCTTCTTCTGGCTTATTTGATGCCATGACCATTTTCTACTGTTTTTTCATTCTTTGTTAATTACTAGATACTACCATTTAGCACCTTGGTTTCTTGCTATTTCTTATGACTGAATATACTCCGCCACCTTTGGTAGAAGTGTAGAACAACCAATGCAAAGACAGAAAGAGATAGAGAAAGGGGAAATTGTCGGATACGATATGAATCCTAATCATTCAGGCAACATATTTGTTGTTGTTTATGTATATATACCTTAATGATACCTGGTTATTTTCTAGTGATCCATGGGTATTCTTTCAGTCACATGGTGTAATTTTCTTACAATTAGTTGCGACAGGATTTCCTAGGGTGGGTGGGATTCTCAATTTTCTCGTTGTTTACTCCTTAAGGAGGGAGAGGAACAGTTGGATCTATTAGAAATGAATCCTTGCCCTCTATGGTGATTGAAAAATTGTAACTGCCGATAGCTAAACACTGTTGTCATTGTCAACCTCTATCTATGTAACGGTAAGTTTCAGGTCTAGTTTGCAATAGTTCATTTTGCTTTTTGACCTTTTCCCCTGTTTTGATGTGAAGTTGAAATTTCATAAGTTTGAAGAATGACAATATTTGCAGGTTTCCAGTGATTTTTTGCATAGCAGGATTAAAATTTTGCACGTCGTGGACTAACCTTCAGAACGCTAATAGGAATGTTGGCCAACTAGACCAACCCTCCATTACTTGTTTTCGAAGCAAAGAATGATGGACTGATGTATGTCATGTTATTATGGAAATTGGCTTCTCTAGTTCTCTGGTTCACATCTCACCATTTATAGAACTTTATACATATTATAGCAGCTTAAATTGAAAATAGTAAGGTCTTTGCATGACAGGATCAGTTTTGACATATAATTATGGCCTAGATGTGATTCTCACTCAATGCCCTAGAAGCCCCATGTATAATCAAACATACAGAACTTCTTATCTGATGATGGCTCAGGTATTATTCAAAAAGTTCCGATGGGGAAGAGTTCTACCTTTAATGTACTTCTGCATACTGACTGGTTCAAAATCTACTGTTCTATCACAATTTCATGCTTTTCTATGCCCTTTTCATTGTTAAGTCAGGCTTTACATAACACCAGTTTGCTTCATCTTCGATCCCTTTTTTATCAAATGAGATCATTTTCTACTTATATATAGTTTCTTACTCTTATATCTCTCCTATGTTTCATTTTGTTTCTTGCTTGTTACTACTATCAGTAAAATATCAAGTTGCTGATCCATTTAGATTTTTGGGCTTCCTGCTATTTGTTATGGCCAAATATACATGCATGAAACTTATGTATCAATGCATCTGGCATGGACAAAGTTAAAATTTTTGGCATTTTCTAAATAATTTTGACATGACAAGGGAAATAATCTTTTTTTCTCTTCAAACACTTCTGTCAAATCTAGGAAAGAAATGGAAGATGGCATCATGAACAAATTTATAATTTGTGTCATTTTTTGAAACTTTTTGCAATTTAAATGGTGCGTGTAATCACTTTGGCTACCTATTTTGTTGCTCTTTTAAACTTCCAGGTACCTGGTTATTTTCCGAATTGTATGGATTATTCAAGAGGTTTAATGCTTGATGGATCATTTTTCAACCACATTTTCTTTTATAGGTCTAATTGCTTACAATTATCTACTTTTTGACAGAATTTCATAGATAGGTGGGGGTCTCAATTTTCTTGTTTTTTTTGGTCCTTAAGGTGGGAGAGGAACAATTGGATTTTGAAATGAATCCTTACCTCCTTTGGAGATTGTAGAATATTAAATAACTTTGTTGGCATTGTCCGCCTCTATAAGTTTCAGGTAATGTTTATCTAGTTTGAAGTAGTTCATTTTGCCTCTATCCCCTGTTTTGATGTGAAGTTGATTAGTCTTAATTTCATAAGTTTGTTAAATCACAATATATACAGGTTTCTTGTGATTTCTTGCATGGCAGTAATTTAATATCTGCAATGTTGCTGGATCTAGTCATAAACCAGTGACCTCAACGAACTGTACTACAGGTATGTCAGCCTCTAGTTTAATATCTCTTGCTTTTCTTTAATTTCCTGGTTTTCTGCTAGCTACTTGTTATAGCTAACAAGAGAAAGTGTCTTGTATTTTCAGGTCTAATGGAGGTCAACACTAAAATGAGTCTTGAGAATTGACAACCATTACCAGTTTGAAATGATATAAGCTGCTTTGTGCCTACTTTGAGCGCTTATTGTGGAGGTAGCAGATATCCTCATGTTCATGTAGTCACTAAAGGATCTTGTTCACCTAAATGCATGGACCAACCCTCCATTGATTTTCTTTTGGAAACAAAGATGCTGAACTAAAAGAAATTGACATTCATCCACCACACAGCATATCTATAAATGCCTGCAGCGATGCGCTTCCTTCCCGACCTCTACAACAAGATGCCCTACAGCCATGGTCTCTTGCTCATAAGATGGGGTGAGTTGCAACTTGCAATTCATCACTCTGTTTTTGACCTTGTACTTGTTTAGCTTTTCTCTTACTTTTCTTCCAGTGAGTATTCATGTATAATTCAGCTCGGATTTCCTTATTTTGATAGACATTTCATCAAAGAGCCGAGCAATGTTCTATGTAATGCTCGGATCTCCCTTTATCTACTATCAGTAAAATATCAAGTTGCTAGTCCATTTAGATTTTTGGGGTCCTGCTATTTGTTTACAGATCATCTCTATACGGCCCTTGCCTACGCCGGATTTCGCACTTTCCGAGATGAACCTGAACAAGAGAGGGGAAAATATCAAGCAAAAACTAGAGAAAGCCATTCAGCAGTCACGAAGTTCTGTCATTGTGTTTTCTAAAGACTACACCTCTTCCAGATGGTGCCTCGACGAGCTTGTGATGATCCTTGAATGCAAGAGCACCTCCGATCATGTCGTTTTACCGGTCTTCTATGACGTCGAACCAATTGACTTATGAAAATTAATTTTTTAACCAAAGTAATGAGAGAAAGTATCCAAAATTCAAAGACCATGAGGGGAAGATAAAATGCCAACTTGAGACTTTGAGTTAGTAGCAAGATTATTGAAATGGCGAATTAAAGGTTCCATACACAAAATAAAAATATAAGGAGAGAGGGGATCACCTTGGCGAACCCCTCTAGTAGGAACAAACCAACCCTCAACAAAACTATTAATATTTAAAGAGAAAGACACAGTTTGAATGCAAGTCATAATAAGTTGAATCCAATGATGGTTAAAACCAAATTGCACAAGGCAATGCCGAATGTAATTCCAATTCAGATAGTCATGTCCATTTCTACTCAGTCTCCTTTATTGTCTAGCACTCCTTCAATGATGAGCACTTCGATTGGGATTTCTGGGATTTCTGATCACAATGGATTTGTTTCTGCAACTCCAGTTCCCTCTGATCTCTTAGACTGGCAACAAACTATACTTAAAGAAATAGACACCTTGGTGACACAAGGCCCTTAATTGCCAGCTTTCTTCTTCTTCTTCGGATAGCACACTATTGCATTGTAGGCAGGCCTCTCGTTCTATGGAGCTATGGAAATCAATGCCGATGATCCCTTCTGGTTGAAACACTAATTGTGTGATTCTATATTGCTGCAACCTGATGATTGCTCCCCAACCATCAGCTTGAGGGGAGGTGTTAGGATATAGACTTGATGAGTGACAAGTGTCACAATCCTGTGCTCTCATTCATCTGTATATATAGGCATATAGCAGTAGCTGCTGTTCAAGTAGTGAGCACGAGTTTATTTTCCCAGTCAAAACAATATCGTCTTCTTCTTTCTCTGCAAGTTTACTTCAAGATTATACAAAGTTTTCACTCGTCTCCAGTCCTCCGTCTCATTCTTTTGACTCAGCATTTATAATCTCCGAGGCAGATAAAGTTCTTGAAAGGCTAGAGGATATTGTGAAGCAGAAGGAAAAATATCTGGGTTTGTGACGCAGTGAGCAAATGAAGATGATGATGATATGAACAAAACAAATGAAACACCTTACAAATTCGTTGATTGTATGAAAACAATACCGAATTGATAAGCTATAAACCCTTGTTGATTCTATGAATACCCAAGTAGTTTATGAAAAGGTGAAAGCAACAAGCTTCACTTCAATATATTAATTCAATAATCAAGTACCTGTTACACTAGAAATCAGCCCATATATAGGCTACACAATCTGACTGAAGAGACGATAAGGGAGCTGCACACAGCTCACCTAATTCCTCCACAAAGAAAAGAAATAGAAAACAAATGAAAAGAAGAAACAACATGTTCCCACAAATATCCCACGTTAGGGAATATTATCTTAGACACTCCCAAAAGCTTCCATCATCCCTTGATGATAAAGGCTTAATTATTTGGCTAATAAACAAACCAACGTCTCACTTCTCGCATCAGGGAATATTATCAGATATTCCCAAAAGCTTCCACCATTTCTTTTTTTTGGTAATTAAATGAATTTATTACGAAAAGGGAAAAACCCTAAGAACCAACACAAAGAAACAAACCGAACACGGCAGAAAAACAAAGACTAGAAAAAAACCAGCCAAAGAAACAGAAACAAGAGACCAACTTCAGAAGATACGCATGAGCAAAGAACATGAGCTCAACTCAAGGGAATATTCCATTTAGAAGCAATGAAGTTATTGGCAGCCGAGACCTTCAACCCAAATGAGCAAATCTTGCTACGAACAGTGTTGAGGATCACCTTTAGAGTTACATTAGGAGGTCATGTAAAGTTCCTAAAAATCTTCCACCATTTCGATCTTGATGATGAAGACTTAATTATTGACTAGTAGACAAACCAATATGCACACCAAACATGTCCAGCAAACTGAGCAAGGACACACACAAAGGTACTGCAAAGGCATGCAGACACACCCTGGAAAAGCACTTCATAAAGCAGTCCAAACCCATGTAGAAGCTGTTTAAGTTACGAGATAACATGCCTTTGATTCTTGCTATGTTCAAACCTTGATAAGTAGTTCATCTCGATGCGTGCTGCATCAGTTTGGAAGCAAGTGCTGGACTCACGCATCTACGGCAAGCAAGAACACGTGAAACTGCCTCTTTGGTGGATGATTCTGTCTACGGCAGAGATGAGGACAAGGGGGCCATCGTCAAATTGCTGTTATCAAATGATGATGATGCTGGCAAAAAGATAAGTGTGATTCCCATTATAGGAATGGGTGGGATTGGAAAGACCACCCTTGCTCAGCTTGTATACATTGATATTAGAGTGAAGCAGCATTTTAAGCTCCAAGCTTGGGTATGTATTTCAGACGTTGAATTTGATGTTACTAGAATAACTCAAACAATTTATGAGTCGGTTGCTGGAAACACTTATTGTGGTATCACAAAACTTGATTTACTTCAAAATGCATTGAAGGAGAAATTGATGATGGAAAGGTTTATCTTGGTTCTTGATGATGTCTGGAACGAGAATCATATGGAATGGGACAAATTAAGGCAACCTTTTGAATCAGGAGCTTTTGGAAGCAAGATAATTGTGACAGCACGCAATCAACGTGTTGCATCTGCCATGTGTACTCTTCCAAGTCACCATCTAATGCAAATATCTGATGAAGATTGTTGGTTGCTATTTGCAAGGCATGCCTTTGGAAATGCAGACCTACTCAATTCTCAACATCCAGATCTTGCAAGTATTGGAAGAAAAATTGCTACAGTACAGGCTTGCCTCTAGCTGCAAAATCACTCGGACGACTCTTGCGCTCTGAATTAAATGTTGAAGAATGGGTAGAGATACTGGAGAGTGATATATGGGAGCTCTCAGAAAAGGAGACCAACATTTTGCCAGCTCTTTGGCTCAGTTATCGCTATCTACCATCACATCTCAAGCGCTGTTTTGCCCATTGTGCAATATTTCCCAAAGATTACTACTTCAGTATTTCTGGAGGAGGGGCTGTTGCCCACCTCGCTCACGTATCTCGACATCTCGGAATGTCTGAATCTTACGACCTTGGATGGCAAGGGGTTGAGAAACCTCGATTCTCTTCAACGCATGTCCATTGGTGGTTGCCCTGAGCTCCAGTGCTTGCCAGAAGAAGGGTTACCCACTTCTCTTTCTGAACTTGATATCTACGAAGAGTGGCCCAAGATTGCTCACATCCCTGACATACGGATTGATCACGGGAAAATATGACATGTGATGTGGATGAGTGCATGCCACTTTTCTGTCTCAGGTACTTCAAACTTCAATTTCTCATGTATTATGCATTCTGTTAATTTAAAACTCCTTACCTTTTTCTCTTCAATCGCTCTCCTCTCTTACTATATTCTCTTTAGCAAGAATTCACACACTCTGCGCTCCACTGAAAATTTTGAGACATTATGGGCCCAAGGAAGAAAAAGGAAATATTGTACTTCTAACGTATTACGCACTATTTAGTATCATTCTATTCCTGTTGATCAAATACAGCTTCTCTTTATGCATCCAACTCTTTTGTTTTTTTTAGTCTTTATACATGGATTTCTTACTATTGTGTTGTTTGGATTTCTTGTTTCCATTAATGTCTTTATACTTGAATTTCTTTAAGCTATTCGATCCACAGTTTTGGTTGATAGGTCAATAATCTGTTTTCTCAGAGTTCAGACACTTTTGTCAAGTCTCACTGACTAAATATCTAATGAAATCGTTTACTCTAAAGCTGGTTGTTCGGTTTTTACACATTCTCAAGTTTTGTCTGTGTTTTAATTGCTTATATGTTGTTAACAGAATAAGCTCACAGATTCATCCTCTCCTTTACCATGAAAACATTGTAGGAAGTAGGTACTCGAAGATCAGCCATGAAGATATACAGTAGAGCCCTTAAATTTCAGTATTGAAAATTATTCCCTTGGTAATACAAATTGGACGCCATATTGTCCAAATGTAAGCATTTCCATGTTTTAAAGTTTTGAATAATATTCAGTGGCAAGTGGCAACTGCCAATAGAGCTCTTGATTGGGCTAAATTGCTTTGTAATTAATCTGTTTGGAAAACTGCACTGCTTCAGGTCAATTTGAGTGCTTGAACTCTTGAAGATGAGCTCTGTGTCGGCTCAGTGCTCTCCTTGTGAGAGATACTGCTCTGGTCCACGGTAGTGCAGATCCTTGTATGAAGGATTTAATTCTAACTGAAAAAGTATCAGAAATGTACTTCGTTAATTCGGCTAAGGTAAAAAATCCACAACTTGGACTAAATATACAGAGATTTTATAGATATTATACCTGCTGCAATTGAAAATAGTATGCTTCAGTATGGATACACATGATATATGAACGATGTAGAACATGGCGCCATGAAATTTGAGATATTTGCAACTATATTGTAGATCTACTTCTTACTAAATTGCAAGAAGGCTACCAACGAAGTCCAGGCATTAAGTGTGTGTCGTGTAGAATAAGAAGCATACATAACTCTGTCGAAAAGAATCAAGCAGGAAAAGTACCTGGTACCCGCAGAATTTTCGTTTGGGCTTTTCATGCTATTTAACTGCTGGAAATTGAACTCCCTACCTGCTCTCCTTGTGAGATAAATGCCTCTGATTCCGTGCAGTGCATATCCCAGAATGGAGTTAGTTTCTAATATAGTACCAGAATTGCACTTTCTTAGTACATTGAGGTAAAGAAATTCGTATCTCACTATTTATAGAAATATTTTATACATATTATAGCAGCTTCAATTGAAAATGTTAAGGTTTTTGCATGACAGGATTAGGTTTGACATTTGATCTGATTCTCACACAATGCCCTAGAAGCCTCGTGTAAAATCAAAGCATACAGAACTTCTTATCTGACGATGGCTCCGGTATTATTCAAAAATTTCCAATGGGTAAAAGTATCTTTAATGTACTGCAAAAGAGCATTTTTGCATTTAGCAGCAGCTGCATGACACTGAACCAACGTTAACTGACTAAAAGCTTGTGACTTTGCATAGTGTCTTCCTCCTGTGAAGTATATTCATATAGGAGCAAGTGATTACAGGGGAAGTTCTTGCTTAATTCAAGTTTAATATTAAATGTGGTAAGAAACATATTGTTTACTCCAAAAATAATAGTTCAGTGTGCACAATTTTCTGTCAGCTACATTATTTGAAGTAGAGTTGTTTCACATTGCTTTTGTTAGGCTATAGTTTCTGCCATCATGATTTATTAAGTATTCTTTTGTTTTGTTTGTTTAGTTATGGATTATGTCTTATTGCCTTGGTTTATACCTTTTGTCTTATTTTCTGTAGTTTCTACAACCGCTGAACATTTCATGAAATTGAAGCTATTCTTTCAGGATCTGCTGCCTCAAAGTAATAATGTAGCGAAAATTCTTGCACACACCAAAGTGCATATGCACTTAGGTGATTTTAACCGTTGGATCGGCCAACTCTTCATCCAACCACACATACCCCCTGCATGCACACCGTTGGATCGCCCACCCCTGCATGACAACCGTTGGATCGCTCCAGTGCATATGCACTTCGGTGTGTGCAAGACTCTCTCATAATGTAGCAACAAGTATATTTATATTCACACTTTTAACTTTTAGTCACCTATAGTTAAGAATCAAACTAAACCGGTAGTAGACCATATGTTTATTTAGTCAACCTTAAGTTAGCCTTGAGAAACCTGCAGATAGAAGAAGTTTGTTTGTTCATCCATGGCTCTTGCCATAGCTCAAAAAGTCTCCTTTTTCACAACTTGTTCTGGATTTGGTTACGATGTGTTTTTGAGTTTTAGAGGGGAAGACACTCGCAAGACTTTTACAGATCACCTCTATACGGCCCTTGTCAACGCCGGATTTCGCACTTTCCGAGATGACCCTGAACTTGAGAGAGGGGAAAATATCAAGCAAAAACTAGAGAAAGCCATTCAGCAGTCACGAAGTTCTGTCATTGTGTTTTCTAAAGACTACACCTCTTCCAGATGGTGCCTCGACGAGCTTGTGATGATCCTTGAACGCAAGAGGACCTCCGATCATGTCGTTTTACCGGTCTTCTACGACGTCGAACCATCTGACGTGAGGAAGCAGGCAGAAAATCTTGCAAAAGTTCCTAAATACAAAGAAAATCAATCGACAGAGAAGTTGAATGGATGGCGAGCAGCACTTAGAGAAGTTGCAGATCTAGCAGGCATGGTGCTACAAAATGAAGCTGATGGGTATGTAGATTCATTAATTTAATTGAAGCTTTGATTAATTAATTACAACTCTCAAAATGAACAAATATATGCGCGCCATATCAGATTAGAACCTAGCTTAATTGTTTCGTTTTGATTGCAATTTTGTAGGCATGAGTCAAAGTTCATCCAAAATATTGTTGGAGTGATTCAAGACAAGCTAGGTCGTCGTGTGCCCCTAAGCGTTGTCCAGGAGAAATTGCAGAAGAAATTGTTATATGTTAACCCTGTTCTTGATGATGCCGAGGGAAAGCAACTAAATTGCACAAGTGTGAAGACCTGGCTCATTGACCTAAAAGAGGCTGTCTATGATGTTGAGGACCTGTTGCAGGAGATCAAGACAGAAGCGCTGAGGCAAAAGATGGAATCCAAATCTTCAGGGAGTAGTACGAGTAAGGTACAAGAGCTCGTCTCCAGTCCTCCATCTCAGGCTTTTGACTCAGCATTAATAATCTCCAAGGCAGAGGAAGTTCTTGAAAGACTAGACTTCATTACGAAGCAGAGAAAAGATGTCTTGGGTTTAGAAGCAAGTGCTGGACACAAACTACAGCAAGAAAGAACACGTGAAACTGCCTCTTTGGTGGATGATTCTGGTGTCTATGGCAGAGATGAGGACAAGGAGGCCATCGTCAAATTGCTGTTATCAAATGATGATGATGCTGGCAAAAAGATAAGTGTGATTCCCGTTATAGGAATGGGTGGGATCGGAAAGACCACCCTTGCTCGGCTTGTATTCAATGATATTAGAGTGCAGCAGCATTTTAAGCTCCAAGCTTGGGCATATATTTCTGACGTTGAATTTGATGTTACTAGAATAACTCAAACAATTTATGAGTCGGTTCCTGGAAACAGTTATTCTGGTAGCACAAAACTTGATTTACTTCAAAATGCATTGAAGGAGAAATTGATGATGAAAAGGTTTCTCTTAGTCCTTGATGATGTCTGCAACGAGAATTATATGGAATGGGACAAATTAAGGCTACCTTTTGAATCAGGAGCTTTTGGAAGCAAGATAATTGTGACAACACGCAATCAACGTGTTGCATCTGTCATGGGTACTCTTCCAAGTCACCATCTAATGCAAATATCTGATGAAGATTGTTGGTTGTTATTTGCAAGGCATGCCTTTGGAAATGCAGACCTACTGAATTCTCAACATCTAGATCTGGCAAGTATTGGAAGATGATATAGATATTTCTACACACCAAATAGATGCACAAAAATAACCTATTAATTACCCTACTGTGGATATGAATATCGAATGTAGTATGGAAAGTAGGGATCGTTCCCGCAAGAGAATGAGACTCGAATGCAAATTAAGACACTAAACTATAACGACTCTAAACTGACCTAGAAAGGAAAATACGAACAGCAGACAACCTAAACAGACTCTGATTACTACGAAATTCGGACACAATAAACTAGACTCGATAATACTGACTCTGACAAAGTTTCAATGAATTCTAAGAAGTTTAAGACTACGGAAAGTAACCTGCAAGAGCAGGGCAGAGTTGATGTACGAAAATTAAAGAGGTTTGTAACAATGATGATGATATAGCTAGGGAACAATTATCCACCCTAAACAATCATGTTACTATGCAAGGTTCCATACAAATCCCCTAATTCATGGATGAAGATGCTCAAGATAAGTCAATGGCATGTTGATCAAATCCTATTGTTCTCTCATAGTTGGTACGTTAAGTGCATGGCATGTACTCCCTAACTTAGTTCTTAACATGTAACCTAGAATGGCATGTTCATAGATTCAACATTCAAGAATCATTAAGCACAAAGAGAACGAACATCACATAGTAATAAGATATGGCATGTATCCTAATTACCAAGCAATTTATTCACAAGATTAATTCCATTAACCTTTTCGCTACTCAAGATCATATGGTGATATGGCAGTCCACATATTAACCTAGCCCTGAAATCCTATACATGCATCTAAGCGTGCACTCAAAGAAACACATATAGAAATTCTCAATGTAAAACCAGCGAATAAATTGTCATCCAATCCAAAGGTAATCTATATAAAATAATCAAAGCATCTTAACACTCATGTTCAGGGCTTCAAATAGCCCCTAACTACCAAGAAGTTTAGCCGGACATGGCTATGAAAGAAAGCATAGACAAATACATGAAAACTGAGAAGTTCAAAGAAGAAGTCGACGACGTCGACCGTTCGACAGCTGCCGTCGACCGGTCGATGGATGAGTTCCGATTCTGGCTTCTTGCTCCTTTAATTTCTCACGCGCGAATAGGGTTTTCCTCTGAGTCCAAAGGATCCTTTTATATGCTCCAGGACTTCCTTGATTTATTTCCCCTTCACGACTTCTAATCCCATAAGGAAACTCATTAAAGAATGATCCTTAACAAGTCCCAAACGGACTAGACTTCCTCAATTGCATCGGAAAGCTCCTTCTTGACTAAAACACCCTCTTTATCTCCTTTCTCTTCTCTTTACCTTGGACAGACTACAAAACTAACAAACACATTAAAAAGCCCAAATAACAATAAACTAAACATGAATAAATAGTAAATAACAATAAGAAATGTCGCAAATAACGCTCCTATCAAATACCCCCACACTTAGCTTTCGCTAGACCTCGAGCGAACAACAACCTAAAACAAACAAACAAACTAAACCTTCCGACATTTGTCTCAGAGAACCATACACGTCAATAGCATTAAGAATCGGTTACTCATCAAAACAGGTCCTAGAAACTTCATTCAAGAGTTAATAAATCCCCATGACAATCATGCTCAAGTGTAGTGTGTGAAATAGCCAATAGTTAACACAACGAACCAAATCTCAATCAACATGCTTCGGCCAAGTATTAACTCCATCCTCACAAGGATAATCACTCTATTTTCACTCAGATTTTCTGGCTAATTCATATGCATTCACTCAAGTTATATGTGAGAGGAATAATGTATACAAGACAACAAATAGCTCACATATGCATAACAAGAATAAAGGCTATAAGTGCATAAATGGTTCAAGCATAACAATCATAGAAATCGATTAACCAAAGAATGAAATTTAGACCTAAAGCAATGCTTAAACTCATCTTTAGCTATTGAAATCAAGTTCAATTCTCATCATTGTATTGGAAGGTATCCTAAGACTCACAACAATACAAAACAAACAAACAAACAATGACTCTTTTTTTTGGATTTTCTGTTCTGTTTTTTTTTTTTTTTTTTTATCGGGATGTCGACCGTTCGACAAAGGTGGTCGACCGTTCGACTGTCGTGCTCTGGACGATCCTCGACCGTTCGACGAAAGAGTCGACCGTTCGACTGGGAGTTACGAAAAATTGAAATTTGCAACGACCCGATGACACTAAGACCTTCCCCCACACTGGAAACAGGCATTGTCCTCAATGTAACAAGACAAGAAACGCACAACAATGCAAAAGATAACGAGGGAAAGTGACACAATACATAATAAACAAGAAAAAGGTAAAGAAAACGTCCCTGATTGTTCCTCCATACTTGGGTTGCCTCCCAAGAAGCGCTTGAGTTAACGTCTTCAGCCAGACGAACAGAGCGGATTACTCATGAATGGTGGGATCTTGGAGGGGTACATCCTCCACCACACGCTCCACAGAAGACTCAAAGTAAGGTTTTAGGCGATGTCCATTCACTTTGAAGATATTACCCGTTTGAGGGTTTTGAATCTCAACTGCACCATGAGAGAAAACGGTAGTGACAACAAATGGACCACACCAACGAGAGCGAAGCTTACCTGGAAAGAGGCGAAGACGTGAATCAAATAGCAAGACTTTGTGCCCCACTTCGAAATGTTTTCGCAGCACCATCTTATCATGAAAAAGCTTAGTCTTGTCTTTGTAAATCCGGCTGCTGTCATAGGCCTCAGTCCTCATCTCATCAAGCTCATTTAGTTGAAGCTTTCGCTGTCCACCCGCAGCTGCCATGTCAAAGTTGAGCCTCCGAATTGCCCAATATGCACGGTGTTCCAACTCCACAGGAAGATGACATGCCTTGCCAAACACCAACCGAAAAGGACTCATCCCAATGGGGGTCTTGTAAGCAGTCCTATAAGCCCACAAAGCATCATCCAATCTATCACTCCAATCCTTTCGGTTAGGATTAACAGTTTTCTCCAAAATCTGCTTGATCTCCCTGTTCGAAACCTCCGCTTGCCCACTTGTTTGAGGATGGTAAGGCGTAGAAACCTTGTGAGTGATGTTGTACTTCTTCAATAAAGCCTCAAAAGACCTGTTGCAAAAGTGAGTTCCTCCATCGCTGATGATAGCTCGAGGTGTTCCAAACCTTGAAAAGATGTTAGTCTTAAGAAAGCTGAGAACAACCTTAGAATCATTAGTCCGAGTGGCCAGTGCCTCCACCCATTTAGAAACATAATCCACAGCGAGAAGTATATAAAGAAAACCATGAGAAGAAGGAAAAGGACCCATGAAATCAATGCCCCAAACATCAAAAATTTCAACAACTAAAATCGGGTTTAATGGCATTTGATTTCTTGGACCTATGTTACCTGTCCTCTGACAACGATCACAAGTCATGCAAAAAGCATATGCATCCTTGAACAACGTAGGCCAATAAAATCCACTCTCAAGAACCTTAAGAGCGGTCTTCTTTGCTCCAAAGTGACCTCCACAAGCATAAGAGTGACAAAAGGTTAGAATAGAATTGAATTCAGTTTCGGGTACACACCTTCTTATCACTTGATCAGGACAAAATTTCCACAAGTATGGATCATCCCACACAAAGTACTTGCTGGTTTTGATGAGCTTATCCTTTTGAGCACGAGAAAGATCTGCAGGAACCTGCTTGGTGACAATATAATTAATAATATCTGCAAACCAAGGGTCAGAAACCTGAATAGAAAATAATTGCTCATCAGGAAAAGTTTCATTTAAAGGAAGGGAATCTTCCTCCACATTAGAACCATTGACCAATCTGCTAAGGTGATCAGCAACCACATTCTCACTGCCTTTCTTGTCCTTAATCTCAAGGTCAAATTCTTGGAGTAACAGCATCCAACGAATCAACCTTGGTTTAGCCTCCTTCTTTGTCAGAAGGTACTTCAATGCTGCATGATCTGAAAACACAACAACCTTAGTCCCAATTAGATAAGATCTAAATTTTTCTAAGGCAAAAATAACAGCAAGAAGCTCCTTCTCTGTAGTTGAATAGTTCAACTGAGCATCATTCAAAGTTCTTGAAGCATAATAAATCACATGAGGCAATTTATTCACTCTTTGGCCAAGAACTGCCCCAACGGCATAATCAGATGCATCACACATAAGCTCAAAAGGAAGACTCCAATCAGGTGGCATGATTACAGGTGCAGTGGTCAACATCCCCTTTAGCTTCTCAAATGCCGCTTTGCACTCCTCATCAAAGTGGAACGCCACATCCTTTTGCAATAGACAACATAAGGGCCTAGTGATCTTTGAGAAGTCCTTGATGAAACGCCTGTAAAAACCTGCATGGCCAAGAAAAGAGCGGACCTCCCTCACAGTTGTGGGAGATGGTAAGGAACGCACAAGATCTATTTTAGCTTTATCAACCTCTATCCCTTTAGCAGATACAATATGCCCTAAAACAATACCTTGCTGAACCATGAAGTGACACTTTTCCCAATTTAAAACAAGGTTAGTTTCCTCACATCTTTTCAACACAAGAGCTAGATTAGTTAAGCAATAATCGAAAGACTCACCAAAAACCGAAAAGTCATCCATGAATACCTCAATTATTTTCTCAACCATATCCGAAAAGATACTCATCATGCACCGTTGAAAGGTGGCTGGGGCATTACACAATCCAAATGGCATCCTTCGATAGGCAAACGTTCCAAAAGGGCATGTGAACGTCGTCTTCTCTTGGTCCTCAGGAGCAATGACAATTTGGTTGTAACCCGAATACCCATCCAAGAAACAATAGTGCGAATGACCTGCAAGACGTTCTAACATTTGGTCAATGAAAGGTAAAGGGAAATGATCCTTACGTGTAGTGGTGTTGAGTTTGCGGTAGTCAATGCAAACTCTCCACCCTGTCTGAAGGCGCTGAGGGACAAGTTCATTGTCCTCATTCTTGACCACAGTGATACCAGAACGCTTGGGGACAACTTGGACCGGGCTCACCCATTTGCTATCCGAGATGGGATAGATGATTCCAGCATCAAGGAGTTTGAGAACCTCCTTCTTCACAACTTCCATCATAGGAGGATTCAATCGGCGTTGTGCTTCTCTTGTAGGTTTCGAACCCTCCTCAAGAAGTATACGATGCATGCATGTAGTCGGGCTTATTCCTTTGATATCTGCAATTCCCCATGCAATTGCAGCCTTATGCTCACGCAAAACCCGAAGTAGTTTCTCCTCCTCCTGCATAGAAAGGTTAGAAGCAATAATCACAGGTAAAGTTTCCTCCTTACCCAAGTATGCATATTTCAGATGTTCTGGCAAAGGTTTCAATTCCAATGTGGGTGCCTGGATCACAGAAGGCACAAGAGTTTTGTCAGAAATAGGTAGAGAAATAAAGGGAGACAACTTCACTGGGGCTCTTGATTGAGAATCAAGAGCTACTAATGCATCCTCAAGTTCAAGCTTCTGCATAACCAATGCAGCAGTTTTCTCTCGCTCTGGCACGTCCCGTCGACCGTTCGACGACACCCTGTCGACCGTTCGACAAGGTGAAATGCTCAATTCCAAAACTGTTTTCAACACATCATTGCTCGCATTCATGTTGAAAACCTCCTGCACTAAGTCATCAAGAATATCAATGGAAAAACAAGAATTAACATCATTAGGATACCTCATAGCTTCAAAGATGTTGAAGCTAATCTTTCTTTCTTCAAATTCCATTGTCAAAGTGCCTTCATAGACGTCTATCTTTGTTCGTGCAGTTCTCATAAACCCTCTGCCAAGGATAAGTGGCAGAGATGTGGGCATGGGCTCATCCTCCATTGCAAGAACAAGAAAGTCAGCTGGAAAAATCAAGTCATTAACTTGAACAAGAACATCCTCCAAATAGCCTTCAGGATACACATGAGAGCGATCCGCTAATTGGATTATGGCTCGGGTTGGTTGAAGTCCACCTAGCTGAAGGCTTTCATACACAGAATATGGCATTAAGTTAATGGAAGCACCCAAATCAAGTAAAGCACTTTCAAACCTGGTTCCACCAATGGTGCAAGGGATGGTGAAACGTCCGGGATCCTTCAATTTGGGAGGGAGTTTCCTTTGAAGCACAGCAGAGGCTTCCTCGCTCACAGCAATTGTCTCAGACTCACCTAGTTTCCTTTTGTTAGTACAAAGGTCCTTAAGAAACTTTGCGTACCTTGGGATTTGCTTGATGGTGTCAAGGAGAGGAATGTTCACTTGGACCTTCCGAAGAGTTTCCAAGATGTCCTTATCGCTTTGCTCCTTTTTTGACTTTGCCAACCTGCGAGGAAAAGGAATAGGTGGTACATAAGCATTAGAACCTAATTTGCTTACCTGGAGAGGATTAGGTGCTGGTGATGGGGCTGAAGCAACTCCTAATCCGAGAGGAATTTCAGAATTTCCTGATGCTGTCCCAGGCGAACGGTCGACAGTGTCCGTCGACCGTTCGACGTCGTCCCTGCCCGTGCCTCGACCGTTCGACATTTTGGTCGACCGTTCGACTTCGTCCCTGTCCGTGGGTCGACCGTTCGACAGTTGGTGTCGACCGTTCGACTGTGCCATCCGGGTTGAATTTGGGTCCTTCAACTGCTGCCGTGCTGAATCTTGCAAGTCCTTGCCTCCCCTTGATGCATTCTTAGGTCTTCTAAGGTACACGGGATCATCTGGGAGTTGTTTCCCAGTCCTTAAAGTGACAGCCTTAACCTGTTCATGGTGAGTGCCTTTAGGATTGACTTCAGTTTGAGAGGGAAGCATACCTGGTTCTCTTTGAGTTAGTTGTTCACATAACCGACCAAATTGCACCTCAAGATTAGCAATAGACTTGCCATGATGTTGCAATGTACTCTCAGTTCTCTCCTTGAAAGTCTTATTGTCCTGCACAAGAGTTTTAGTATCATTGGCAATTGAAATCACAAGATCCTCAAGCTTACCTGAAGATTGTTGAGGTGGTGGTCCTTGGTTGAATCCGTGAGGTGCATAAGAAGAGGTGGGAGCCCCTTGCTGTTTGTTCCACCCAAAGTTAGGGTGATTCCTCAAAGCCGGATTAGAATACACATTAGAGAAACCAGCTCTCCTTTGTTGGTCAGCAAAGCTGACTTGTTCTTCACCTGAATTTGGAAAGGAATATGGACAATCTATGGTTAGATGATCACGAATGGGACAGATGGAACATACCTGAGCTGATACCATTCCTTGAGCCGGTGGAGACATGGCTTGCATCCATGCATCAAGCTTCTTTTCAATAGTAGAGATTCTATCAGCTTCTCCTCCCCAAGACCTAACTTCATAAGCATCCTTGGTCTTTGCTTCTTGAAACCCCTTTGTAGAGAATTGTTGAGAATTCTCACTCAAAGTCTCAAATATTTCGAAAGCTTGATCGCTGGTCTTATTCATGAAAGCGCCTCCACATGCTGAATCTACAAGTGCCTTGTTTGCATCATTCAATCCTTCATAGAAAAATTGAGCTTGATCATCCTTAGAATAGCCATGGTGTGGACACTTCCTTAGCAGCCCATTGAAACTCTCCCAAGCTTCACAAAAGAGATCCCCTTGCTTCTGTCGGAAAGTATGAATATCTCTCCTTAATTGCCTTGTTCTCTGAGCAGGGAAAAACTTGGTGATGAACTTTGTGGATAGCTGATCCCATGTAGCAATAGTATCGGCAGGCAATGAATTCAGCCACCACTTAGCATGATCCTTCAAGGAGAAAGGAAACAAGATGAGCTTCAGCTGCTCTGCGGTCAAACCTGGAGGAAATTGAGTTCTACAAAGGTCATAGAACTCTCTCAGATGGTTGTTCGGGTCTTCATTCGGCTTGCCATAAAAATGAGGGACAGAGTTGATGAGTTGTGGAGACAAACTGAACGAAGCACCATCAGCGGGAGTGAATGTGATGCACGAAGGTTGTGCAACACCCTGAGGAACAAAGGAAGACTTCAAAGGCTTCGGTTCTGCAGCCATTGCAATAATAGGTACTTCTTGCTCTTCCTCGGTATCTGTATCCGAATGTAACGATGGAGGTGGTGTAGGAACTAGAAGAGTCCCTAAACCCGGAGATGATGGTGGTGTAGATGGAGATGTGGAAGTAGAATCCGTAAGTAGACGCTGAGCGGCTGTTTTACGGTTACGGCGAGCGGTGCGTTCAATCTCAGAATCAAAAAGGAGTTCTTTTTCCTGAGTTTGCCGGGTGTTCATAAACTACAAAACAAAAACAAACTAAACGTTAGAAACTAATAACAAAAACAAAAACAAAAACAAAAATTTGCAATCAAATTATTCATTCCCCGGCAGCGGCGCCAAAATTGATATAGATATTTCTACACACCAAATAGATGCACAAAAATAACCTATTAATTACCCTACTGTGGATATGAATATCGAATGTAGTATGGAAAGTAGGGATCGTTCCCGCAAGAGAATGAGACTCGAATGCAAATTAAGACACTAAACTATAACGACTCTAAACTGACCTAGAAAGGAAAATACGAACAGCAGACAACCTAAACAGACTCTGATTACTACGAAATTCGGACACAATAAACTAGACTCGATAATACTGACTCTGACAAAGTTTCAATGAATTCTAAGAAGTTTAAGACTACGGAAAGTAACCTGCAAGAGCAGGGCAGAGTTGATGTACGAAAATTAAAGAGGTTTGTAACAATGATGATGATATAGCTAGGGAACAATTATCCACCCTAAACAATCATGTTACTATGCAAGGTTCCATACAAATCCCCTAATTCATGGATGAAGATGCTCAAGATAAGTCAATGGCATGTTGATCAAATCCTATTGTTCTCTCATAGTTGGTACGTTAAGTGCATGGCATGTACTCCCTAACTTAGTTCTTAACATGTAACCTAGAATGGCATGTTCATAGATTCAACATTCAAGAATCATTAAGCACAAAGAGAACGAACATCACATAGTAATAAGATATGGCATGTATCCTAATTACCAAGCAATTTATTCACAAGATTAATTCCATTAACCTTTTCGCTACTCAAGATCATATGGTGATATGGCAGTCCACATATTAACCTAGCCCTGAAATCCTATACATGCATCTAAGCGTGCACTCAAAGAAACACATATAGAAATTCTCAATGTAAAACCAGCGAATAAATTGTCATCCAATCCAAAGGTAATCTATATAAAATAATCAAAGCATCTTAACACTCATGTTCAGGGCTTCAAATAGCCCCTAACTACCAAGAAGTTTAGCCGGACATGGCTATGAAAGAAAGCATAGACAAATACATGAAAACTGAGAAGTTCAAAGAAGAAGTCGACGACGTCGACCGTTCGACAGCTGCCGTCGACCGGTCGATGGATGAGTTCCGATTCTGGCTTCTTGCTCCTTTAATTTCTCACGCGCGAATAGGGTTTTCCTCTGAGTCCAAAGGATCCTTTTATATGCTCCAGGACTTCCTTGATTTATTTCCCCTTCACGACTTCTAATCCCATAAGGAAACTCATTAAAGAATGATCCTTAACAAGTCCCAAACGGACTAGACTTCCTCAATTGCATCGGAAAGCTCCTTCTTGACTAAAACACCCTCTTTATCTCCTTTCTCTTCTCTTTACCTTGGACAGACTACAAAACTAACAAACACATTAAAAAGCCCAAATAACAATAAACTAAACATGAATAAATAGTAAATAACAATAAGAAATGTCGCAAATAACGCTCCTATCAGAAGACAAATTGCTACAAAGTGTGAAGGCTTGCCTCTAGCTGCAAAATCACTCGGAGGTCTCTTGTGCTCTGAATTAAATGTTGAAGAATGGGAAGAGATACTGGAGAGTGATATATGGCAGCTCTCAGAAAAGGAGACCAACATTTTGCCAGCTCTTTGGCTTAGTTATCGCTATCTACCGTCACATCTCAAGCGCTGTTTTGCCCATTGTGCAATATTTCCCAAAGATTACTGCTTTACAAAATCAAAGATGGTTTTGTTGTGGATGGCAGAAGATCTCTTACAACCGGAAACGAATTCGAAGAAAATGATAGAAAAAGTGGGAGATAACTACTTCAATGATCTAATCTCAAGGTCATTTTTTCAGTCCGAATCTACACAAGAACAGGATCGTATTGGTGAGAGTGAGTCTGTTTTCACTATGCACAATCTCATCAATGATTTAGCAAAGTTTGTGTCCGGAGATTTTTGTTTTAGGTTGGAGGACCATAATTCATCCAATTTTGTGAGCAAAACTCGTCATTTTTCATATATGAAAAAAAAGGATGATACCGATGGTTTTCCTAACTTTGAGGCCTCCAAGTCTTTGCACACTTTCCTGTCATTTGAAAAAGGTTATATGAGACCGAGTGATTTATGGCCAGCATCAAATTGGTTAGGACTCCTCAACTTAAAATGCCTACGATTCCTCGACTTATCACGTTATGATATTAGAGAGTTGCCCGAGTCAATTGGCAACTTGAAGCACTTGAGACGCTTGGACTTGTGTCACAGTTTAATTGAAAAGTTACCCGATGCATTGTGTACTTTGTATAATTTACAAATACTATTGTTGTCTGGTTGTAAAGCTCTACTTGAGTTACCAAGCAAGTTGGGAAGACTAATCAAGTTGAGACGTGTTGATATCAGCGGTACAAAGATACAAAAGATGCCACGAGATATGGGTAAATTGAAAAATCTCCAATTTTTGAGTGATTTTGTGTTGGACAAAGATACTGTGCACAACACAAGGTTTTAAAAAGCTAGCCTTAGACTAGCCTTAAGGCTAGCTTAATGCATAGACTATCGTCAAATGCACAATAGCCTTGAGTAAAACTCGCCTCATGTTAGAGGCTTAAAAAAGGCTTAAAAAGCTTGAGCCTTTTAAGCTTTTTAAGCCTAGAGGCTGATGAGGCTCGTTAAAAAAAAAAAAACAGTGGGATGAAACGGGGTCACCAAAAAAAACAGTGGGAAGAAAATACAAGTCCCTAAGAACACTTGTTGATGATGAGGAGGATGAACGTCCCAATCCATATGATGATACTAATCCCTTGTTTGAAGCTGAAAATGTTGCTAGTGATGATGATGATAGTTTGGATGGTGATTTGCTACTTGATGATGAGGACGATGTGGAAGAATGAAGTACTTTTTCATTTTTATGTTTGTACATCATTGTAGTTGATTGAGTTTGATTGTTTAAACTTAAAATTCCTTTAAAACTTGGATGGTTTGATAAATTAGCTTAATTATTATTAATGAAATGTAAATTTTGTATTATAAAAATTTTATTACAAAAGGCTTACGTCTTTTACGCCTAAGGCTTGCGCCTTTTCAAAATAAGCCTCATATAGCCGAAAACGCCTCGGCTACGCCTTAAGCTTTTTAAAACCTTGGCACAACATTGTAGAGTTAAAGGAGCTTCAGCATCTGCACGAAAAACTTTGTATCTCAGGACTGGGCTACATTGTCTGTGAAGGGGATGCTTTGGAGGTCAATATAAGTGGCATGAAGTATATTGAAGAACTAGTTTTGAAATGGGGAGGGGACACTGACGATTCGGTACAAGATAGACAATTGCTGGAGCAGCTCCAACCTCATGCAAACCTAAAAAAAGTCAGAATTGAATCATATGGGGGAACAAGTTTTCCGAATTGGGTGGGAGATCATTCTTTCTCAAATCTAGCTTCTGTGAAACTTGTAGATTGCAAGTTTTGTTTGTTATTACCAACACTGGGACAGCTACCCTCTCTTGTAAAGCTTCATATTGAAAGGCTTGAAGCAGTGGAGTCAGTAGATCTGAAGTTTTATGGTTGTGGAGTTAAGCCATTCAGATACTGAAAAAATTGAGTTTCGTTCATATGTTGGAGTGGCACGAATGGTGTTACGATGTTGGAGGTAATCAAGAAGAAGAAGGTGGGATTTTTCCAAATCTTTGTCATCTGACTCTAGACAGGTGCCCAAAGTTGACAAAGATGTTACCATTAGACAAGTTCCCAAAGCTTGAATCGCTAAATCTGTCATGGCTGAATTCCTTTACCGGTTTTTCACTTTCGCAAGAATCTAAATTACTGTCTCTCAGTCGGTTGATGATGGATGGATGCCCAAAATTTAAATGTTTTCCGGATGGAGGAATTGATGCTCCCAAATTGAAGGAAATGGTCATTGAAAGTTGTGAGAAATTTCGGTTGTTGCCAGAAGGAATGCACACTCTTGTCCCATCTCTCGAGGACTTGTCGATAGACGATTGTCCAGAATTCGAATCATTTCCTCAAGGGGGTTTGCCGCCAGCATTAGTAAGGCTTGAGTTGGACTGTAACAAGAAACTCTTTGCGAACCGCACACAGTGGGGTCTACAAAGACTCAACTCTCTTTCGTCATTGTCAATTAATAATGGTATGTTTTCAGTATTTCCGGAGGAGGGGCTGTTGCCCACCTCGCTCACTGATCTCGACATCTCGGAATGTCCGAATCTTACGACCTTGGATGGCAAGGGGTTGAGAAACCTCGATTCTCTTCAGGGGTTGTTCATTGATGATTGCCCTAAGCTCCAGTGCTTGCCAGAAGAAGGGTTACCCACTTCTCTTTCTGTACTTCATATCTACGAATGTCCGTTTCTTGAACGGCGACTGCAGAGAGGGAAAGGGGAAGACTGGCCCAAGATTGCTCACATCCCTGACATTGAAATTGATTACCGGAAAATATGATATGTGATGTGGATGAGTACATGCCACTTGTCTCTGTCTCAGGTACTTCAAACTTCAATTTCTCATGTATTATGCACTCTGTCAATTTAAAACTCGTTACCTTTTTCTGTTCAATCGCTCTCCTCTCTTACTATATTCTCTTTAGCAAGAATTCACACACTCTGCGCTCCACTGAAAATTTTGAGACATTATTGGCCCGAGGAAGAAAAAGGAAATATTGTGCTTCTAACGTATTACGCACTATTTACTATCATTCAATTCCTATTGATCAAATACAGCTTCTCTTTATGCATCCAACTCTTTTTTTTAGTCTTTATACATGGATTTCTTACTATTGAGTTGTTTGCATTTCTTGTTCCGATTAATGTCTTTATACTTGAATTTCTTTAAGTTATTCCTCAGTTTGGTTGCCATGTCAATAATCTGTTTTCTCTTCAGAGTTCAGATACTTTTGTCAAGTCTCACTGACTAAATATCTAATGAAATCGTTAACTTTAAAGCTGGTTGTTCGGTTTTTACGCATTCTCAAGTTTTTTGTATGTTTTAATTGCTTATATGTTGTTAACAGAATAAGCTCACAGATTCATCCTCTCCTTTACCATGAAAACATTGTAGGAAGTAGGTACTCGAAGATCAGCCATGAAGATATGTACAGTGGAGCCCTTAAATTTCAGTATTGAAAGTTATTCCCGTAGTAATACAAATTGGATGTCATATTGTCCAAATGTAAGCATTTCCATGTTTTAAAGTTTTGAATAATATTCAGTGGCAACTGGCAACTGCCAATGGAGCTCTTGATTGGGCTAAATTGCTTTGTAATTAATCTGTTTGGAAAACTGCACTGCTTCAGGTCTTGTTTTTGGGTCAATTTGAGTGCCTGAACTCTTGAAGATGAGTTCTGTGTCGGCTCAGTGCTCTCCTTGTGAGAGATATGGCTCTGGTCCACAGTAGCGCAGATACTTGCACGAAGTATTTAATTCCAACTGAAAAGTATCAGAAATGTACTTCGTTAAATTCGGCCGAGGTAAGAAATCCACAACTTGGACATTTATACAAAAGATTTTATAGATATTATACTTTCTGCAATTGAAAATAGTATGCTTCTGTAGGGATACACATGATATATGAACGATGTAGAACACGGCGCCATGAGATTTGGGATATTTGCAACTATATTGTAGATCTACTTCTTACTAAATTGCAAGAAGGCTACCAACGAAGTCCAGACATTAAGTGTGTGTCGTGTAGAATAAGAAGCATACATAACTCTGTCGAAAAGAATCAAGCAGGAAAAGTACCTGGTACCAGCAGAATTTTCGTTTGGGCTTTTCATGCTATTTAACTGCTGGAAATTGAACTTCTACCTGCTCTCCTTGTGAGATAAATGCCTCTGATTCCGTGCCGTGCATATCCCAGAATGGAGTTAGTTTCTAATATAGTACCAGAATTGCACTTTCTTAGTACATTGAGGTAAAGAAATTCGTATCTCACTATTTATAGAAATATTTTATACATATTATAGCAGCTTCATTTGAAAATATTAAGGTTTTTGCATGACAGGATTAGTTTTGACATTTGATCTGATTCTCACACAATGCCCTAGAAGCCTCATATAAAATCAAAGCATACAGAACTTCTTATCTGACGATGGCTCCGGTATTATTCAAAAATTTCCAATGGGTAAAAGTATCTTTAATGTACTGCAAAAGAGCATTTTTGCATTTAGCAGTAGCTGCATGACACTGAACCAAAGTTAACTGACTAAAAGCTTGTGACTTTGCATAGTGTCTTCCTCCTGTGAAGTATATTCAAATAGGAGCAAGTGATTACAGGGGAAGTTCTTGCTTAATTCAAGTTTAATATTAAATAAGAAAACATTATTGTTTACTCCAAAAATATGAGTTTAGTGTGCACAATTTTCGGTCAGCTACATTATTTGAAGTAGTTTCACATTGCTTTTGTTAGGCTGTAGTTTCTGCCATCATGATTTATTAAATGTTCTTTTGTTTTGTTTGTTTTGTTATGGATTATGTCTTATTGCCTTGGTTTATACCTTATTGTCTTATTTTCTGTAGTTTCTACAACCGCTGAACATTTCATGAAATTGAAGCTATTCTTTCTGGATCTGCTGCCTCAAAGTAATAATGTTGCAAGAAGCCACCCTGCTAGAAACCAGGATTTACACACAATAGAGCCCTTAAATTGCAGGCTATGAAAGCTATTCTCAGGTAATATAAATTGAATATCATATTACTCAAGTGTAACAATTTCCTTGTTTTCAACTTTACATAGTATTCAGTGGCTACTATCGACTGAGTGTTTGATTAGGTTGACTTGCTTTAAAACTCAGCTATTCAAAAAACTTCACTTCTTCAATTCACGATTTTGGTGCTATTTTATTGCTGGAAGGTCATACCGGCTCTCCTTATGAGATAGAAAGCTCTGGTCTACTGCAGAACATATTCCAACAGTTCTAGTTCTTGCAATTCTCTCTTGGATATGTTTTCTGTCATTGTGATCCATGCATGTCTTTTCTCCTAGTGAGATTTTCCTCTTAACTTCTACAGTGGTTTGGTAAAACTAAAGAGTATCTCTTCTTTGCAGTTAAATGCACTGTGGGCGTATACCTACCACCCTTTCCGTAGTATGAATCCATGGGATTATGCACGATGATTCTTGATATTTTATACCCAGGCTCGGTATGTAGTTTTGGTATATTCTACAGCTTGAAGCATTTTCTTTTTGTTTTGATTTTCCTTGTTTTTCTTTCTTTGGTAAGTTGCTTGTCCTTAAATTTTGTTTTTTGACCTCTTGTTTTTTCAATCTCAGTTGTTACTGTCTTCTCTAGTTCACTTTCATTTGGACCAAATTGCAACCTTTTGGTTATCATAGAAGTCAATGAAATTTGTATCTGTACATACCTCAACTTTGCTGATTTCATTAACCCGCGGTGCTCTTGAGGTATGTTTTCTTCCATTGTTTCATTTTTTCCTTGTCTTAAATTTACTCAGTTGGTTAGTGTTTAAAATCTGACAGGATTTTCATGCTAAGTTTTTTCAATTCATAATGTTACAGGTTTCTCTTTTGTTTTCCTTCACATAAGTACTTGAGAAATCGTAGTTGCTGATAGATTGGCTCAGCAACCCATCCAGGTATACTGACTGGTTTGAAATCTATTTGTTAGATCACAATTTCGTGTTTTTCTAGGCCCTTTGTATTGTAAAGTCAAGCTTTACATGATAACAGTTTGCATAATATTCGATTCCTTTTTGATGCAATGGGATCATTTTCTACTTATATATAGTTTCTTTCTTGCTTGTTACTGCCATCAGTAAAATATCAAGTTGCGGATCCGTTTAGCTTTTTGGGTTCCTGCTAATTATTATGGCTACATGTACATGAGAACTATCTTTAAATGCATCTGGCATTGGAAAAGTTGTAATGGAGGCATTTTTTCAATAATTTTGACATGACAAGGGAAATAATCTTTTTTCTCTTCAGACACTTCTGTCAAATCTGGGAAAGAAATGGAAGATGGCATCATGAACAAAGTTATAATTTGTGTCATTTTCTGAAACTTTTTGCAATTTAAATGGTGTCATCACTCTGGCAACCTATTTTGTTGCTCTTTTAACCTTCTAGATACCTGGTTATTTTCTGAATTGTATTGATTATTCAAGAGATTTAATGCTTGTTGGATCAGTTTTCAACCACATTTTCTTTTGTAGGTCTAATTGCTTACAATTATCTACTTTGTGACAGGATTTCATAGATAGGGGCGGTCTCAATTTTCTTGTTTTTTTGGTCCTTAAGGTGGGAGAGGAACAATTGGATTTATTTGAAATGAATCCTTACCTCCTTTGGAGATTGTAAAATTGTAAATGACTTTGTTGGCCGGCATTGTCCACCCCAATAAATTTCAGGTTTGTTTGACTTGTTTGAAGTAGTTCATTTTGCCTCTATCCCCTGTTTTGATGTCAAGTTGATTAGTCTTAATTTCATAAGTTTGTTAAATCACAATATATGCAGGTTTCCTGTGATTTCTTGCATGCCAGTCTGCCATGTTACTAGATCTAGTGATAAAGCAATGACCTCAACGAACTGTACTACAGGTATGTCAGCCTCTAGTTTAATATCGCTTGCTTCTTCTTTTTTCCTGGTTTTCTGCTAGCTATCTGTTATACTAACAAGAGAAATTGTCTTCTATTTTCAGGTCTAAACACAAAATTCAGTCTTGAGAATGAATTTAATAAGCTAATAAGTGTTGAAGGGTACGGTTGCCATTTGAAATGATATAAGCTGCTTTATGCCTACTTTGAGCGCTTATTGTGGAGGTAGCAGATACAGATATCCTCATGTTCATGCGGTCACTAAAGGATCTTGTTCACCTAAATGGACCAACCCTCCATTGATTTTCTTTTCGAAACAAAGATGTTGAACCTAAACACATTGACATCCATCCACCACTGTCCACACAGCATATCTATAAGTGGCTGCAGCAATGCGCTTCCTTCGTGACCTCCGGAACGAGATGCCCTGCAGCCATGGGCTCTTGCTTATAAGATGAGTTGCAACTTCACTCTATTTTTGACCTTGTACTTGTTTAGCTTCTCTCTTACTTTTCTTCCACTGAGTATTCATGTACAATTCAGCTCGGATCTCCTTATTTTGATAGACATTTCATCAAAGTAAATTACATCAAAGTGCCATGCAATATACCTTCTATGTAATTTTCGGATCTCCCTTTCTTAGTACGTATAAATTCATTAATTCATGGGATTCTTGATATTTATTTCTTCTTATTCTGGAGGTAGAAGATATCCTTGTGTTCATGCGGTCCATCACTAAAGAATCAATCTTGTTCACCTAGATGGACTTGTCACTTGTGTGATATTAAGTGTGTTCCAAAGAAAGGCCCAAGGTGTTCCCCAAAGAAAGAATGCTAGATAGGACCATAAGTGTTCTCCCAAAAACGAAAAAGAGAGGCCCAAAGTTGATCTCATAACCATTAACGTATTTAAATATGTGACGTTTTGGCCTCCCGGCAACCCAAAAGAGCCGTCCAAACGCTGCCCTGCGTTAACCCCCAGAAGAGTAAGTAGCTATTTACCACATATTTCTTGCAATTAGTAGCTATTTACCGCTTGAATGTGTTTTTTGGCCTTGAATAGTTTCTGAATTCAGTTGGAATAGGCTGTTTGAGTGTTTGCGGAAATGTTCAAAAAAAATGTCTTCGTTCTTTTTTTAATTTTTTGAATAGAAAAATACTTTTACATTCTTAATCATCATATTCTTACATTTTTCGAGTGCCCAACTTACAAAATTATTTCAGAGGACTGATTTGTTGATCAAGTTAGTCTATCGTTCTTTGCTGATAAGTTTGAATGGTAGAAATAAAATCATGAGTCGCAAATTCCGCACTCTATTTCTACCATCACTTTCCAAAAATGAAAAAGCTGAAATTTCTACAAGAAAATGCTGGAATGTCTACCTTCACATATATAGAAAAATGAGCAAAAGTAGCTTGAAAAAATTCAGTTGAATTTTCAACACTAGGCCACTGAAGATAAGGTAGGCACAAGATTTCCGAATTGGGTGGGAGATCATTCTTTCTCTAATCTAGCTTCAATTACCATTAGAAATTGTAAGTTTTGTTTGTTCTTGCCACCACTAGGCCGGGCAGTTACCCTCCCTTGTAAAGCTAGACATTGAAGGATTAAATGAAGTGGTGTCGATAGGTCTTGAGTTTTATGGTAGCAGTACTTGTGGAATTCATGCCCACCACTCTTACTCATCTCCACTTGTCCAATCATCTGAATCTTACTATGCTTGACGGCAAGGAGTTGTTACACCTCAAATCGATCTCTCAAACGGTTGATCATTTCAAATTGCCCTAAGCTCAAGTGCTTTCCAGAAGGTCTACCCACTGCTCTTTCTCGGTTGGAAATCGCGAAATGTCCTCTGCTGGAACAAAGATGTGAGAGAGAGAGAAAGGAGAAGATTGGCCCAAGATTTCTCACATCCCTTCCATATACATTTGTGATTAGAGATATTATGGGAGTTCATATAATCTAGTTTTCAGGTACTTCAAAGTTTATTTCATTTTTGCACCATTTTCTCTTTCTGCACTGTGCAGCACTAATAAGTTGGTTGACAAGTTTCAGAAACTTCTGCATGATAACTTTTCATTCATTTCTTTTCATTAGCAAATGACTAACTATTAATTTGATTAGTCTGGTGGTTTCCTTAACAACTGCAGTAATTCCTGATGAATCTACTCAAGCTCGATAATCTGCCTAGGTACACTCTCTAGTTTGAAATTCTTCTTCTTGCTTATTTGATGCCATGATCAGTTTCTACTGTTCTTTCATTCTTTCTTAATTACTAGATGCTTCCATTTAGCACCTTGGTTTCTTGCTATTTCTTATATATGACTGAATATACTCTGCCACCTTTGGTAGAACAACCAATTAATGCAAAGACAGAAAGAGACAGAGAAAGGGGAAATTATTTGTTGTTGTTTTTTTTTATATACCTTAATGATACCGGGTTATTTTCTAGTTGTGACAGGATTTCCTAGGGAGGGTGGGCATCTCAATTTTCTCGTTGTTTAGTCCTTAAGGAGGGAGAGGAACAATTGGATCTATTAGAAATGAATCCTTGCCCTCTATATATGGTGATTGAAAAATTGTAACTGCCGATAACTAACACCGTTGTCATTGTCAACCTCTATCTATGTGACGGTTAAGTTTCAGATATGTTATCTAGTTTGCAGTAGTTCATTATGGCTTTTCCCCTGTTTTGATGTGAAGTTGAAATTTCGTAAGTTTGAAAAATGACAATATTAAATATTTGCAGGTTTCCTATGATTTCTTGCGCAGCAGGATTAAAATTTTGCACGTTGTAGAGTATCCACGAGAGGGCTAAAAGAATGTTGGTCAACGTACTAGACCAACCCTCCATTTACTTCTTTTCGAAGCAAAGATTGATGGACTGATGTAGGTCATATTATTACGGAAATTGGCTTCTCGATCTAGTTCCCTGGTTCGCATCTCACCATTTATAGATGTAGTTTAATTATACATATTAATTATAGCAGCTTCAATTGAAAATAGTAATGTCTTTGCATGACAGGATCAGTTTGACATTTAATTATGGTCTAGATCTGATTCTCACTCAATGCCCTAGAAGCCTCATGTATAATCAAAGATACAGAACTTCTTATGTGGTGATAGCTCAGGTATTAGATCTGATTCTCACTCAATGCCCTTTATATTCTACAGTTTGAAGCATTTTCTTTTTGTTATAATTTTCCCTGTTCTTATTAGATAAAATTTGATTGTAGTCCATAAATCATTCTTTATTTTTGGATGCAATCCGGACAAATTTTTTATTTTCTAATTGCGGTCCATTGACTCACAGGCCACATAAGATTTTTTTCATTTTCAATTTTATCTAACTAATTTTGTTATTTTACATTCCTATTATACCATTTTGTAATAAATGGTGATAGATTGTCATCTTAATTAACATAATTAATTAAAGTCAAACAAAATTTCATAAAATAAATGAATTTATTATATTTTCTAAACAAGGTTTCCTAAATTTATTCTTTTTTAATCAAAATTAATTATTAGTGCATTAATTTATATAAATTTCTTATATATTGTTTTGAACACCCTAACATCTCAACCTTTCATTCTTCATATTGAATCATCTCTTTCTTCATCTCCTTCCTCTTCCATGACCATCTTTTTTCCAACACATTATCTCTTTCTTTCTTTTTTCTTCCATGTCCATCTTTTCTCTCATACCTATGTTGTTAATGTGGCTTCTCCTCTATTACTTCCTTTTAATATATATAGAATCGATTGTGGTAAGTTACTTGTCCTTAAATTTTGAGTTTTGATCTCTCTTTTTTTGGATCTCAGTTTTTACAGGCTTTTCTAGTTCACTTTGATTTTGGACGAAATTGCAAACTTTTCGTTATCTTAAACCTTGATAAAATTTGTAGCTGTACATACCTCAACTCTGCTGATTTTATCAACCCGAGGTGCTGTTGAGGTATGTTTTCTGCTTTCCAATATTTCATTTGTTCCTTGTCTTAAATTTACTCAGTTGTTTAGTGTTTAAATTATGACAAGAATTTCATGCTACACACCAAAAGACAATGACGCTAATTGGAACAATTTAGATGACGTGGAACTACACAACATCGAGAAGGATAGGAAGGCATCTCCCTACAGCAAACTATTGTCCAGCAAAGCAAGCACTAAGCTATCTTGTCATCTTGTCATCAGAAGCATCTTGGAATAGCAAAAGCAGAAGCAAGCTTTTCAAAAGAAGAATAGTTCTCTGTAGGATAAAAACCTCAAATGGTACCTGAACTATTGTGTAAGGTATTTTTTAGTACCTAAGAATTTTAGGAACCTCAAATGGTACCTGAACTATTGCATACTTACCTAATATGGTACCTCCATTACTTTTCTCGTTAATGGATGTACCATATTAGGTAACGGCATAATAGTTCAGGTACCATATTTGGTAAAAAAAAATTCGTAGGTACTAAAAAAAGCTTTATGCAATAGTTCAGGTACCATTTGAGGTTCTTAAAATTCTTAGGTACTAAAAAAAACTTTACTCGATAGTTCAGGTACCATTTGAGGCTTTTACTCTTCTCTGTACGTAGCGAATCTGTAAAAGCACTCACTTAGGATATAAATGTCATTGTGTAATAAATGAAGGGAAATATAGTAGCCAATATAGTCACTCCATGTACAAATACGACCTTATTTGTAATCGGTAAAAGACAAGTCCATACGAGTAATCGGTAAAAGGCTATTGGTCATTTGCAAGTGATATACAGGTTTCTACTATGTGCAGTGCAGATTTTGTACATTAGCATTTGGATTTTGTCGTCAATCAATTACCGTCCTACAAATTACACCATCCTTTAGCACCATCAATTCTATAGCCTGGAGATGGCCAGTTTCTTAATTGAAATTATCTGTTTCATTAATTGATCGATCTTTCCTCTCAATCTTTCAGTTTTGTCACCTCACAAAAGCTCTCATGCACCAACCAAAACTCAGTTGACGACTCTGAGAATCACACCTCCGCTCCTTCTGGTTGTTTGTTTTCATTTCAATAATCTAGTTGCTCGGGCGCGCACTACCTTTCTTCTCCTCGATCATGGTCCTGGCTGAGTTAGTGGGCGGAGCTGCGCTCAGTTCTTTTCTCAACGTTTTGTTTGATCGATTGGCTACTCGTCAAGTCGTTGACTTCCTCGGCGGACACAAAACCACCAAAGGGCTGCTCAAAAAGTTGAAGTTGAAGTTGCTGTCGGTGAAGCAAGTGGTGGACGATGCGGAGGAGAAGCAGATCTGGAGAGAAGAAGTGAAGGAGTGGCTTGACGAGCTTAAAGACGCTCTCTACGATGCAGGGGACCTGCTGGATGAGATCAACACTGAAGCTCTACGGTGCCAGCTAGAGCGAGAAGATGTACTTGGCAAAGCTCTGGAAGCCAACTCTGATGTATTTGACAAAGCTCTCGAAGCCAAGATTGTTGACATTCTTGAGACGCTGGAAGACATTCTGAACCAGAAAGATGCGCTCGGTTTGAAACAAGTTAATGTTCAAGATAGACTGCAAGCAAGAACACGTGAAACTACCTCTTTGGTGGATGATTCTGGTGTCTACGGCAGATATCAGGACAAGGAGGCCATCATCAAATTGCTGTTATCAAATGATGCTGCGGCTGCTGGCGAAAAGATAAGTGTGATTCCCATCATAGGAATGGGTGGGATCGGAAAGACCACCCTTGCTCAGCTTGCGTACAATGATACTAGAGTGAAGCAGCATTTTAAGCTCCAAGCTTGGGTATGTGTTTCTGAAGAATTTGATGTTATTAAAATAACGCAAACAATTTATGAGTCAGTTACTGGAAAAACTAATTGTGGTATCACAAAACTTGAATTACTTCAAAATGCATTGAAGGAGAAATTGATGATGAAAAAGTTTCTCTTGGTTCTTGATGATGTCTGGAACGAGAATTATATGCACTGGCAAGATTTAAGGAAACCTTTTGAATCAGGAGCTTTTGGAAGCAAGATAATTGTGACAACACGCAATCATGGTGTTGCAAATGTCATGCATACTGATTTTCCAAGTCACCGTTTAATGCAAATATCTGATGAAGATTGTTGGTTGTTATTTGCAAAGCATGCCTTTGGAAATGCAGACCTACTCAATTCTCAACATCCAGATTTTGCAAGTATTGGAAGACAAATTGCTACAAAGTGTAAAGGCTTGCCTCTAGCTGCAAAATCACTCGGAGGTCTCTTGCGCTCTGAATTAATTGTGGAAAAATGGGTAGAGATACTGGAGAGTGATATATGGAAGCTCTCAGAAAGGGAGACCAACATTTTGCCAGCTCTTTGGCTCAGTTATCGCTATCTACCGTCACATCTCAAGAGCTGTTTTGCCCACTGTGCATTATTTCCCAAAGATTACTACTTTACAAAATCAAAGGTGGTTTTGTTGTGGATGGCAGAAGATCTCTTACAACCGGAAAGGAATTCGAATAAAATGATAGAACAAGTGGGAGATGACTACTTCAATGATCTAATCTCAAGGTCATTTTTTCAGTCCTCACCTACACCAGAACATGATCCTATTGGTGAGAGTGAGTCTCTTTTCACTATGCATGATCTCATCAATGATTTAGCAAAGTTTGTGTCGGGGGATTTCTGTTTTAGGTTGGAGGACCAGAATTCATCCAATTTTGGGAGCAAAACTCGTCATTTTTCACATTTGATGAAAAGAAATGATGGTACTGATGGTTGTCCTAACTTTGCGGACTTACGTAAAGCCAAGTCTTTGCACACCTTCTTGTCATTTGAAAAAGTTTATATGGAATCAAGTGATTTATGGCCAGCATCAAATTGGTTAGGACTCCTCGACTTAAAATGCATACGACTCCTCGACTTATCACATTCTGATGTTAGGGAGTTGTCCGATTTCATTGGCAACTTGAAACATCTAAGGTACTTGGACTTGTCTCACAGTTCAATTGAAAAATTAGCTGATGAATTGTGTACTTTGTATAATTTGCAAACACTATTGTTGTCTGGTTGTGAAGCTCTAGTTGAGTTACCAACCAACTTGGGAAGACTAATTAAGTTGAGACATGTTGATATCAGCGGTACAAAGATAAAAAAGATGCCACGAGATGTGGGTAAATTGAAAGATCTCCAATTTCTGAGTAACTTTGTGTTGGACAAAGATAGTGGGCACAAGATTGTAGAGTTAAAGGAGCTTGAATATCTGCACAAAAGACTTTGTATCTCAGGACTCGACAACATTATCTGCGAAGTGGACGCTTTGGAGGCCAATATCAGTGGCATGAAGTATCTTAAAGAACTAGTTTTGAAATGGGGAGGTGACACTGACAATTCGGTACAAGATAGACAAGTGCTGGAGCAGCTCCAACCTCATGCAAACCTAAAAGAAGTCAGAATTGAATCATATGGGGGAACAATTTTTCCGAATTTGGTGCATTCTTTCTCTAATCTAGCTTCTGTGGCACTTGTAGATTGTAAGTTTTGTTTGTCATTCCCACCACTGGGACAGCTACCCTCTCTTGTAAAGCTTCATATTGAAGGGTTTAAAGTGGAGTCAGTGGGTCTGGAGTTTTATGGTTGTGGAATTAAGCCATTCAGATCTCTGAAAGAATTGGGTTTCGAAGATATGTTGGAGTGGCAAGAATGGTGTTATGATGTTGGACGTAATGAAGAAGAAGGTGGGATTTTTCCAAATCTTTGTGAGCTGACTCTAGAGAGGTGCCCAAAGCTGACAAAGATGTTACCATTAGACAAGTTCCCAAAGCTTGAATGGCTATATCTTTCAAGTCTGAATTCCTTTTCCGGTTTTTCAGTTTCGCAAGAATCTAAATTACTGTCCCTCAGTAAGTTGAATATATATGAATGCCCAAAATTTGAATGTTTTCCGGATGGAGGGATTGATGCTCCCAAATTGAAGGAGATGCGCATTGGATATTGTGAGAAATTTCGGTTGTTGCCAGAAGGAATGCACACTCTTGTCCCATCTCTCGAGGACTAGGCGATAAGCTGGTGTCGAGAATTCGAATCATTTCCTCAAGGGGGTTTGCCGCCAGCATTAGGAAGGCTTGAGTTTGACTGTAACAAGAAACTCTTTGCGAACCGCACACAGTGGGGTCTACAAAGACTCAACTCTCTTTCGGAATTGTCAATTCATAATAGTATGTTTTCAGTATTTCCGGAGGAGGGGCTGTTGCCCACCTCGCTCACTCATCTCTGCATCTTCGACTGTCCGAATCTTACGACCTTGGATGGCAAGGAGTTGAGAAACCTCGATTCTCTTCAACGCTTGCTCATTGGTGGTTGCCCTGAGCTCCAGTGCTTGCCAGAAGAAGGGTTACCCACTTCTCTTTCTCACTTTGAAATCTACGAATGTCCGTCTCTTGAACGGCGACTGCAGAGAGGGAAAGGGGAAGACTGGGCCAAGATTGCTCACATCCCGAACATTGAGATTGATTTCCGGAAAATATGATATGTGATGTGGATGAGTACATGCCACTTGTCTCTGTCTCAGGTACTTCAAACTTCAATTTCTCATGTCAATTTAAAACTCCTTACCTTTTTCTCTTCAATCGCTCTCCTCTCTTACTATGTTCTCTTTAGCAAGAATTCACACACTCTGCGCTCCACTGAAAATTTTGAGACATTATTGGCCCAAGGAACAAAAAGGAAATATTGTGCTTCTAACGTATTACGCATTATTTAGTATCATTCTATTCCTGTTGATCAAATACAGCTTCTCTTTATGCATCCAACTCTTTTGTTTTTTTTAGTCTTTATACATGGATTTCTTACTATTGTGGTGTTTGGATTTCTTGTTCCGATTAATGTCTTTATACTTGAATTTCTTTAAGTTATTCCACAGTTTTGGTTGCTATGTCAATAATCTATTTTCTATTCAGAGTTCAGACACTTTTGTCAAGTCTCACCGACTAAATATCTTATGAAATCGTTAACTTTAAAGCTGGTTGTTTGGTTTTTACGCATTCTCAGAGTTTTTAGTATGTTTTAATTGCTTATATGTTATTAACAGGATAAGCTCACAGATTCTTCCTCCCTTTATAACATTGTAGGAAGTAGGAACTCGAAGATCAGCCATGAAGATATGTAAAGTGGAGCCCTTAAATTTCAGTATCGAAAGTTATTCCCGTAGTAATACAAATTGGATGTCATATTGTCCAAATGTAAGCATTTCGATGTTTTTAAGTTTTGAATAATATTCAGTGGCAAGTGGCAAGTGCCAATGGAGTTCTTGATTGGGCTAAATCGCTTTGTAATTAATCTGTTTGGAAAACTGCACTGCTTCAGGTCAATTTGAGTGCTTGAACTCTTGAAGATGAGCTCTGTGTCGGCTCAGTGCTCTCCTTGTGAGAGATACTGCTCTGGTCCACGGTAGTGCAGATCCTTGCATGAAGGATTTAATTCTAACTGAAAAAGTATCAGAAATGAGCTTCGTTAATTCGGCTAAGGTAAAAAATCCACAACTTGGACTAAATATACAGAGATTTTATAGATATTATACCTGCTGCAATTGAAAATAGTATGCTTCAGTATGGAAACACATGATATATGAAAGAGGTAGAATATGGCGCCATGAAATTTGAGATATTTGCAACTATATTGTAGATCTACTTCTTACTAAATTGCAAGAAGGCTACAAACGAAGTCCAGGAATTAAGTGTGAGTCGGGTAGAATCAAAAGCTTACATAACTTTGTCTTGTAGAATCAAGCAGGAAAAGTATGAAATGGTTTATTCCTTACTGCCTTATGGATGATGTCTTACTGCCTCGGTTTATACCTTATTGTCTTATTTGCTGTAGTTTCTACAACCGCTGAACATTTCATGAAATTGAAGCTATTCTTTCAGGATCTGCTGCCTCTAAGTAATAATGTTGCAAGAAGCCACCCTGCTAGAAGCCATGATTTACAAACAATATTAGAGCCCTTAAATTGCAGGTAATGAAAGTTATTCTGGGGTAATATAAATTGAATATCATATTGCTCAAGTGTAACAATATTTTCCTTGTTTTCAACTTCTACATAGTATTCAGTGGCTACTATCAACAGAGTGTTTGATTAGGTTGACTTGCTTTAAAACTCAGCTATTCGAAAAACTTCACTTCTTCAATTCAGGATTTTGGTGCTATTTTATTGCTGGAAGTTCAGCTCTTTACCGGCTCTCCTTATGAGATATACAGCTCTGGTCTACTACAGAGCATATTCTAACAGTTCTAGTTCTTGCAATTCTCTATTGGGTATGCTTTCTGTCATTGTGATCCATGCATCTCTTTTCTCATAGGGAGATTTTCCTCTCAACATTCACAGTGGTTCAGTAAAACTAAAGAGTATCTCTGCTTTGCAGTTAAATGCACTGTGGGGGTGCCTACCTCCCTTTCTGTAGTATGAATCCATGGGATTATGCACCATGATTCTTGATATTTTATACCCAGGCTCGGTATGTAGTTTTGGTTTATTCTACAGTTTGAAGCATTTTCTTTTTGTTTTGATTTTCCCTGTTTTTCTTTCTTTGGTAAGTTACTTATCCTTAAATTTTGAGTTTTGACCTCTTGTTTTTTCAGTCTCAGTTGTTACTAGCTTCTCTAGTTCACTTTCATTTGGACCAAATTGCAACCCTTTTGTTATCATAAAACTCGATGAAATTTGTATCTGCACATACGGACATACCTCAACTCTGCTGAATTCATTAACCGGCGGTGCTCTTGAGGTATGTCTTCTGCTTTCCAGTGTTTCATTTTTTCCTTGTCTTAAATTTACTCAGTTGGTTAGTGTTTAAAATCTGACAGGATTTTCATGCTAAGGTTGTTCAATTCAAAATGTTACAGGTTTCTCTTTTGTTTTCCTACACAGAAGTAATTTAGAAATTGTAGTTGCTGATAGATTGGCTCAGCTACCCTACCAGGTAATACTGACTGGTTTGAAATCTATTTATTAGATCACAATTTTGTACTTTTCTAGTCAATCTTTACATGATAACAGTTTGGTTCATCTTCAATTCCTTTTCGATGCAATGGGATCATTTTATACTGCATTTTCTACTTATATATAGTTTTACTCCCTATGTTTCATTTTCTTTCTTGCTTGTTACTGCCATCAGTAAAATATCAAGTTGCTGATTCGTTTAGCTTTTTGGGTTCCTGCTAATTGTTATGGCTAACTATACATGAGAACTATCTATAAATGTATCTGGCATGGGAAAAAAGTTAAATTTGTGTCATTTTTTCAATAATTTTGACATGACAAGGGAAATAAACTCTCTTCAGACACTTCTGTCAAATCTGGGAAACAAATGGAAGATGGCATCATGAACAAAGTTGTAATTTATAATTTGTGTCATTTTCTGAAACTTTTTGCAATTTGAATGGTGTCATCACTCTGGCTACTTATTTTGTTGCTCTTTTAACCTTTCAGATACCTGGTTATTTTCTGAATTGTATGGATTATTGAAGAGGTTTAATGCTTACAATTTCTTTTATCGGTCTAATTAATTGCTTACAATTATCTACTTTGTGACAGGATGTCACAGATTGGTGGGGATCTCAATTTTCTTGGTTTTTTTGGTCCTTAACGTGGGAGAGGAACAATTGGATTTATCCGAAATGAATCCTTACCTCCTTTGGAGTTTATAAAATTGTCAATAACTATGTTGGCATTTTCCACCTCTATAAGTTTCAGGTATGTTTATCTAGTTTGAAGTAGTTCATTTTGCCTCTATCTTTTGATGTGACGTTGATTAGTCTTAATTTCCTAAGTTTGTTAAATCATAAATGCAGGTTTCTTGTGATTTCTTGCATGGGAGTCTGCATTGTTGCTGGATCTAGTGATAAAGCAGGGACCTCAACGAACTGTACGTACTACAGGTATGTCAGCCTCTAGTTTAATATCTCTTGCTTTTATTTTCCTGGTTTTCTGCTAGCTATTTGTTATAGCTAACAAGAGAAATTGTCTTTGTATTTTCAGGTCTAATGGAGGTCAACACAAAAATGAGTTGAGAATTGGCAACCATTACCAGTTTGAAATGATATAAGCTGCTTTGTGCCTACTTTGAGCGCTTATTGTGGAGGTAGCAGATATCCTCATGTTCATGTGGTTGCTAGAGTATCTTGTTCACCTAAATGCATGGACCAACCCTCCATTGATTTTCTTTTGGAAACAGCAAATCTATAAATGCCTGCGGCAATGCGCTTCATTCCTGACCTCTAGAACGAGATGCCCTGTAACCAGGGGCACCAGAGTTTGATACTTGAGAGGCTTAATTTGTTAATCAACTTTATCCGGGCTCTTGCTCATAAGATCACTCTATTTTTGACCTTGTACTTCTCTCTTACTTTTCTTCCACCGAGTATTCCTGTACAATTCAGATCGGATCTCCTTATTTTGATAGACATTTCATCAAAGTAAATTATATCAAATAGCCCAGCAAATGAACGTTGTATGAATTCAGGGGATTCTTGATATTTAATTTCTTATTTTGGACTCTGGAGGCCCAAGGTCTTATCAAGCAGATATCCTCTTCACCTAAATGTACTTGTGTGGGTTTAAAAGAAAGGCCCAAGGTCTTCACCAAAGAAAGAAAGCAAGATAGGCCCAAAAGTGAAGTTCACTCGAGAAAGAAAAAGAGAGGCGCAAGGTTGATCTCATAACGAATCAACGGATATTAGTTGTTGGGTCCGAGAGACTCCAGTTTATGCAGAGATGCCGAGCGGCCAAAATGCCCCCGGCAACCCAAAAGAGCCATCAAAACGCTGTCGTACGTTAAGCTCCAGAAGAGTAAGCTGTTTTTGGGTTTTCCTATTTACCGCTTCAATGCGTTTTTTTGGCCTTGAATAGTTTCTGAATGCAGTAGGAATAGGCTGTTTGAGTGTTTGCGGAAATGTCCAAAAAAGTTTTCTTCCTTCTTTTTCTAATTTTTGAACAGAATGATACTTTTACATGCTTAGTCATCATATTCTTACATTTTTCTAGTGTCCCACTTACACAATTACTTCAGAGGACTGATCTGTTGATCAAGTTTAATTAGTCTATGGTTCTTTGCTGATAAGTTTGAATGGTAGAAATAAAATCATGAGTCGCAAATTTGGCACTCTATTTCTACCATCACTTTCCAAAAATGGAAAAGCTGAAATTTCTACAAGAAAATGCTGGAATGTCTACCTGTCTACATATACAGAAAAATGAGCAAAAAAATTCAGTTGAATTTTCAACACCGCGTCTACTTGAATTGTGTAGGCCCTTGTGCAGTGACACAGTGTTAATGAGCACCACTTTCATGCTGAAAAATACACCTTCTCAAGGAAAACTTGAAATTAGTGAACAGTGATTTCTTTGTTTCATTCTTCTCGTCCATCATCTTTCTTTCCATACGTTTCCCATCAATCATGGCTGCGGAGCTAGTGGCTGGAGCTCTGCTCTCTTCTTTTCTCTCTGTTTGGTTTGATCGATTAGCTTCCCGTCAGGTCAAAGACTTCATCCGTGGACAGAAAACTACCCAAGGACTGCTGAAGAAGTTGGAGATTAAGCTGCTGTCAGTTAATAAAGTGCTTGATGATGCCGAGGAGAAGCAAATCAGAGACCCAACGGTGAGGAAGTGGCTTGACGAGCTTAAAGATGTTGTGCATGCTGCAGGAGATGTGCTGGATGAGATCGACGTTGAAGCTCTGCGGCGCAAGCTCGAAGATGATCAATCTGGAAGTAGCAGCACATGTTGTAAGGTACCCAAGTTCATTTACTCCACTTGGTTTGATAAATTTGAAAGAAGTCTGGAACCAAGGATACTGGAGATTCTCGACAGATTGGAATTTCTTGTAGACCAAAAAGATGTGCTTGGTTTGAAACAAGGTGTTCAAGTTGGACAACAAGCAAGAATATTGCGTGAAACTACTTCTCTGGCATATGATTCTGATGTGTACGGAAGGGATGAGGACAAGGAGACCATCATTACATTGTTGCTGTCTGATGATGCCACTGAAGAAAAGGTAGACGTGGTTCCTATTGTGGGCATGGGTGGGATCGGAAAGACTACCCTTGCTCAACTTGTGTACAATGATGCCAGAGTAAAGGAAGAGTTTGATCTCCGAGCTTGGGTTTGTGTTTCGGATGATTTCGATATTCTTAGAATAACACAAGCAGTTTATGCATCAATCACTTCAGAAACTTGTGCCATCACAGAACTAGAGTTGCTTCAAGTGAAACTGAAAGAGGCTTTGGCGAGGAAGAAATTTCTCATTGTTCATGATGACGTTTGGAATGAGAATTATAATGATTGGGATCACTTAAGAAGGCCTTTTGGATTTGGAGCTCGTGGAAGCAAGATTCTTGTCACAACGCGCAATGAAGCCGTTGCAGCTGTAATGGGAACTCTTCCAACTTACCATTTAAGGCACATATCTGAAGAAGATGGTTGGCTGTTGTTTGCAAAACATGCTTTCAAAAATGCACAGGCACTTGGTACTGAACATCCAGATCTTGCAAATATCGGAAGAAAAATTGTTAAAAAGTGTAATGGTCTTCCTTTGGCAGCCAAATCACTTGGGGGTCTCTTACGCACCGAATTAAATATGGAGGAATGGGAAAAGATACTAGAGAGTGAGATATGGGAGTTCTCAGAGAGGGAGAGTAACATTTTGCCTGCTCTTTGGTTGAGTTATCACTATTTACCATCACATCTCAAGAGTTGTTTTGCATATTGTTCGATATTTCCCAAAGATTATAACTTCACCAAATCCGAATTGGTTCTTTTGTGGCTGGCTGAAGATCTCTTGCAACCCAAAAAGAATAAAATGGTGGAAGATGTTGGAGAGGACTACTTCAATAATCTAGTATCGAGATCTTTTTTTCAACAGTCTTCAAGTCCTCATAATGAGTGTTCTTTCACCATGCATGACCTTATGAATGACTTGGCAAGGTTTGTATCAGGAGATTTTTGTTTTCGGTTGGAGGACGATCATGATGAGGACTCAGTCAACATGATAAGCAAAACTCGTCATATTTCCTACATGAAAAGAGGTAATCATGGCTTTGATTTTGATGCTTTATATAAAGCCAAGTCTTTGCACACTCTCCTATCGTTTCCAGTGAATCCTCAATATCAGTATCGCTTTGAAATGCCTAAGGTACTATATCATTTATTGCCAACATTACAATACTTGCGACTGTCACAGTACTACGTTAAGGAGTTGCCCAGTTCAATTGGCAACTTGAAACATCTAAGGCACTTGGACCTGTCTTATAGTTCCATTGAAAGGTTACCTGATACATTGTGCACTTTGTATAATATGCAAACCTTATTGTTCGGGAATTGTCGTGCTCTTGTTCGGTTACCCACCAAGTTGGGAAGACTAATCAAGTTGAGACGTCTTGATATCAGCAATCGCTGGGGTAGTACAAACATAAAGAACATGCCACATGATATTGGTAAATGGAAAGATCTCCAATTGTTAAGTAACTTTGTATTAGCCAAAGAAACTGGGCATAGCATTGTAGACTTAAAGAAGCTTGAGCATCTGCACCAAACACTTTGTATATCAGGACTTGATCACATTTTTTGTGAAGGGGATGCTTTGGAGGCGAACTTGAGGGGCAAGAAGTATCTGATTGGACTAGTTTTGAAATGGGGAGGTGATACTGAGAGTTCAGAAAAAGATAGAAATGTGCTGGAGAAGCTCCAACCTCACACAAACCTACGAGAACTCAAGATTGAATCTTATGGGGGCACAAGATTTCCGAATTGGGTGGGAGATCATTCTTTCACTAATCTAGCTTCAATTACAATTAGAAATTGTAAGTTTTGTTTGTTCTTGCCACCACTAGGGCAGCTACCCTCCCTCGTAAAGCTAGAAATTGAAGGATTAAATGAAGTGGTGTCAATAGGTCTTGAGTTTTATGGTAGCAGTACTTGTGGAATTAAGCCATTTAGATCTCTCAAAGATCTGAGGTTTAAGGATATGTTAGAGTGGCAAGAGTGGTGTTATCTTGGAGGTAACCAAGAAGAAGGTGGAATTTTTCCTAATCTTTGTAGGCTGCATTTGAGGAATTGCCCCAAGCTAACAAAGACATTACCATTAGACAACTTGCCAAAGCTTGAAGAAATATCCTTGTTGGGTCTGACATCATTTGGTGGTTCATTTTCACAAGAATTGCAATGCCCTAAGTTCCTCTCCCTCAGTGAGTTGGTCATACGTAACTGTCCAAATTTTGTATGTTTTCCGGATGAAGGGATGGATGCGCCCAAATTGAAGTCGATGTATATAGAAAACTGTGTGAAATTTTGGTCATTGCGAAAAGGAATGCACACCCTTCTCCTATCTCTTGAGTATCTACACATAGATAGCTGTCCAGAATTGGAATCATTTCCTGAAGGGGGATTGCCACCAACTTTAAAATCATTAGACTTTGGATGTAACAAAAAACTCTATACAAGCAGCAAGCAGTGGGGTCTAGAAAGACTCAACTCACTTGCAACATTATCAATCATTTTTGAGGAATGTGAAGACATAGTGGATTCATTTCCGGAGGAGGGGCTGCTGCCCACCACTCTTACTCAGCTCCACTTGTCCAATCATCTGAATCTTACTATGCTTGACGGCAAGGAGTTGTTACACCTCAAATCTCTCAAACGGTTGATAATTTCAAATTGCCCTAAGCTCAAGTGCTTTCCAGAAGGTCTACCCACGTACTGCTCTTTCTCGGTTGGAAATTGCAAAATGTCCTCTGCTGGAACAAAGATGTGAGAGAGAGAAAGGAGAAGATTGGCCCAAGATTTCTCACATCCCTTCTATATACATTTGCGATTAGAGATATTATGGGAGTTCATATAATCTAGTTTTCAGGTACTTCAAAGTTTATTTCATTTTTGCACCATTTTCTCTTTCTCCACTATGCAGCACTAACAAGTTGGTTAACAAGTTTCAGAAACTTCTGCATGATAACTTTTCATTCATTTCTTTCATTAGCTAATGACTATCTATTAATTTGATTAGTCTTGTGATTTCCTTAACAACTGCAGTAATTCCTGATGAATCTACTCAAGCTCAACAATCTGCCTAGGTACACTCTCTGGTTTGAAATTCTTCTTCTGGCTTATTTGATGCCATGACCATTTTCTACTGTTTTTTCATTCTTTGTTAATTACTAGATACTACCATTTAGCACCTTGGTTTCTTGCTATTTCTTATGACTGAATATACTCCGCCACCTTTGGTAGAAGTGTAGAACAACCAATGCAAAGACAGAAAGAGATAGAGAAAGGGGAAATTGTCGGATACGATATGAATCCTAATCATTCAGGCAACATATTTGTTGTTGTTTATGTATATATACCTTAATGATACCTGGTTATTTTCTAGTGATCCATGGGTATTCTTTCAGTCACATGGTGTAATTTTCTTACAATTAGTTGCGACAGGATTTCCTAGGGTGGGTGGGATTCTCAATTTTCTCGTTGTTTACTCCTTAAGGAGGGAGAGGAACAGTTGGATCTATTAGAAATGAATCCTTGCCCTCTATGGTGATTGAAAAATTGTAACTGCCGATAGCTAAACACTGTTGTCATTGTCAACCTCTACCTATGTAACGGTAAGTTTCAGGTCTAGTTTGCAATAGTTCATTTTGCTTTTTGACCTTTTCCCCTGTTTTGATGTGAAGTTGAAATTTCATAAGTTTGAAGAATGACAATATTTGCAGGTTTCCAGTGATTTTTTGCATAGCAGGATTAAAATTTTGCACGTCGTGGAGTATCCTTCAGAACGCTAATAGGAATGTTGGCCAACTAGACCAACCCTCCATTACTTCTTTTCGAAGCAAAGAATGATGGACTGATGTATGTCATGTTATTATGGAAATTGGTTTCTCTAGTTCTCTGGTTCACATCTCACCATTTATAGAACTTTATACATATTATAGCAGCTTAAATTGAAAATAGTAAGGTCTTTGCATGACAGGATCAGTTTTGACATATAATTATGGCCTAGATGTGATTCTCACTCAATGCCCTAGATGTTGATGCAAGGACTGTCGGTCCTTACCTCAGTACGAGTATAGTTTATCTTGTCCTGTCTTAGACCTGCAAGATAAGGCAGGGCTTGTTAAGAGAATAACCGGGCGGGCCGGTCACTACTCCTCCGAAGCTTTAGTCAGTTTAGGATAGATATTTTAGCAGTATAACAGTAGGTAGGTTATTGCTTGCTTACCATTGAAGAGGAGTAATGGCGCTATTTGTAGGGGAACCAGCTGGGGCTCTCCTAGCCTGTTTCCGATGTGGGACTCATATGTCCGAGGGAGCATATGAGTCTGCCCGGCAAGGTACTCTGAGGTACCTGTACAAACAGCCCCGGGCACGGTAGAGTCTGGCCGTGACCCGGGATGTGTAGAGTGGGACTCAGACTATGAGCCGGGCCCGCATGCCAACCTCCCCGGGACCCGGCTCGGTCCGTGGTGAGGTGTTGTTTATGCTTGAGCCGTATGTTGTATGAACAAGTCCCCCAAGTCCCCGGTCAAGAGTCTTCTTGGTTAGGGAGTTCTATTTCTCGGCTAGCGAGTAGAAACAACACCTTGCCTAGCTCCAATAGTCCCCCAAGTCCCCAATCGTAGGAGAGTTGAGGACCGGGCTTTTCAGGGAGATGTGCGCGTTGGTGTGCTCGAAACGGCCATGACTATATGCGTTGGATATAGTGGCCATGTGTGACTAGCTCCGGGAGTCCCCCAGTTCCGCTTAGCGGAAGTTGGATAGGATGAACGGACTAGGCGGCCGATTAAACGTGTATACGGTAGGATACACGGGCCTAGTAGCTGTAATGCGCAATAGCTATATCTCCGCACGTCTGCGGATGCCTCCTTACGAGTTTCTGTGGCTCTAAGTATGGCAATTGCACGGATGCAAATAGGCTCGTACGGCCGTAAGGTTCGAACCGATTTTGTTCGCACGAGTGCGAAAGTACATCCGAGGGGTGCATAGCCGGAAAGCGTATGCGGCTCCAGGGCGCACTCGGCCGAGTACGCAAGAGTACTAGCCCCGTAGGATGACTGGGCTGAAAAGCCTGAGTGCTGAAAAGCACCGAGTCGCGCGTGCGCGATTGGATTATCCGGAGGATGCGGAGCGGAAAAGCTCGAGTGCTGAAAAGCACCCAGTCGCGCGGGCGCGATTTTAGAGTATCGCGTGGGATACGGAGCCTGTTTAGTGGGTTGTGGCATGTGTGCCACTCGTCGAGAGACTAACGGTAGATAAGACGGTGGTTGGAGTCGCCTCGATTTTTGAAAAAGTTAGCATTAAATGCTGATGAAACGAAAAGACGCAACCCTTCACGTCCGAGCGTGCTTTGGTTGGTGGTGACACGTGGCATCGTCTAACTAACCGTCTCTTCGTCTGAACGGTCAGGATTGAGCGTTAAATTAAATATAAGGGGGGAAGAGTTGCCGGGAGTTGGTCATTTTACCAAAACTCCCGAATTTTGAAAATCGAAGAGGAGAGAAAAAACAGAGGCGAGGCAGCGGCGGGTCTGAGACTGGAGATTTGCAACTGCGGCCACAATTTAAGGTTAGTGTTTCAATCTTTCGACCTCTGCGTTTTAAATTTGTTAGTGCATCAGTATACGTAGGATAAACTAAGCATGTTGGTACTGTGACAACAAATCAGTAGAAAGTAGAACTGGGTATTGTGTATATGTGTTCCTAAATTGGGTTGCCTGGGTTTGTGTTCTTCGACAGTAAGTCCGAAGAATTTTTGTTGCAAACACCAGTGAGGGTAGTGAACCCAAAGGGAGAGGGAGAATTTTTAAGTTTGAAGAATTTTTGACCATGTCAGAAGAGAGCAGTCACCGGGCGAGCGAGGAGAGGGTCGAAGAGATTATAGAGGTAGTTGACAGCAGTAGCGAGGGGACGACCGTGTCGGACCCGCTATTAGACGAGCTGCTAGAGGATACTGGCATGGCTCGGACGCAAATCTACACGCGGCCGGATAAAAGTATAGACGACTATCTGAGAAGGGCAGACGGGAACGAGCGAGCGGCGGAGAGGGAAGAAAGTGGTAGATATGCAAGCACCTCTGTGGAGCGGGCGAGTAGCGCGACGGCCGTGCCGACAGGAAGATGGAAGCTTGACAAAGTTGCGGTGGATGAGCCCGGCCGGAGTATGACCGAGGCCGAGATAAAAAAACTAAGAAAAGACTGGATCATCCCGGCTTCGGTGACCCTGCGGCCTATTGAAGCGGGCGAGTCCGCGACTAGGCCGTCGCCCGGCCTTATCGCCGTGCATGAACCCATGTTCAAGCATGGGTTCAGCTTGCCGCTGCCGGGGTGGGTACAGTACATACTGAGTGCGATGGGATTCGCACCCGCGCAATTGAGTACGAACGCATGGAGGCAACTCCTTGGGATGTACGTGCTGTGGTACTTTAGCGGTCAGGGCTGGCCGACATATAATGAGGTGTTGGCGTGTTACCGCCCGTCTTACTCGTCAAAGAAGGGCTGTGGTGGCACGATTAGCCTAAACGCGCGGATCGTCGGGACCGTGGTTGAAGATTTGCCGACATCCCAGACCGATTGGCGGAAGACGGCATGCTTTGCTGGTGGTATGTGAGAGTACGACGGGGTCGTGCCAGCCGGTCGTGTTCCTAATTGTTTCAAACCGATAGGTCTAGCTTCTAACCTTAAAATTGTGAAGTTTTAAAGTACTTCGAAATGTGTTTTAACCGTACGGTTTACGCTTGCAGGTAAGAAAGAGTACACTGTTGGGGCTTTAGAGCGGGCGAGAATCACACGAGTGCTGCAAGGTTGGACACAGGCCTTAGCAAGGAGCTCTTACCGCCTCATCCGGTTTCCCGTGCTCGAGCACGCGGGTTTGGGTAAAATACCAAGTAAGTGTTCTCGTAATGTTTCTAACACATTTGTGTCTCAACTTATGCCGACAACCCGTGCCATGCAAAAGTACGAGCCAAGAAACCTGCGAGAAAGAAGATGGACCCGTTGATAGATGTGGAGGATGACTATCAGCTGATCGAGGAGCTGATCAATCAGGGTACGGAGGTGCAGACGCTCTCCGTCGACCTCGACACACTGCTTGTCACCCAGGAGGCCGAGCGGGTTAACCTAGAGTTGGGCCTTGAGGCTTACGAGGTCCCGAGCGACGAAAATGCCGATGAAGCCGTGCCTTCCGACCGCTTGAAGTCAAAAAAGGGGGTTGTGGAGAAGAGGACCGAGGCACCCGAATCGTCCCGCCCGAGTGTGACCCTCACTGGCAAACGGGTTGGGGATCACGTGGGAGCCGAGGATAGCACCGTGTCAAAGAGAGCCAAGACTGTTAGCGCGAGCACCCGCGCAGTGGATGCGAGCCGAGGTTTTGGGGCTCTTGCACCCCAAGGGCCCGAGATGCCCAGGAGCAGGCTGACTCGTATCCTTAACGAAGCGGGCATGGCTGACGAGCGATTCGTTCGGCGCATGGTCGAGGATTTGAAGGAGGCCGGCACCGACCTATTCAAGGCCAACAACGCCACGCCCCGAGAGAACCGCGAGAGGATGCTCGCTCAGGGCATGCCGGTAAGTACTACAATTGACAGTTATAATACACGAACATGTATGTGTTAGTTTGACGGGACCCCTGTTTGTAGTTCATGCATTCGCTTTACCTTGTGGACGCCACGGAGAAGGACCCGATAACTAGGGAGCAGCTCCAAAAGGTTGAGAGGGCGTTTGACGTGGCAGAAAACGGGCGAGCAAAGGCCGTGGCAAGTGAAGCCAAGCTGAGGGGGGAGAAAGTAGCGCTCGTCCAGAAGCTCAAAGGGAAAGAAGCCGAGCTGTCAACGCTTAAAGAGAAAAATGCAGAGCTGGAGGAAGAGCTAGGCCGACTCCGGTTAGTTGAGGATGACTCCCGGGAGCTTGCCAAGAAAGTGGAAGAATTTCCGAATCTTGTGGCCGAGGCGGCTAAGACGGCAGCCGAAAGGGCAGTGGAAGATTTCAAGAAGTCGGCCGAGTTTTCTGAACTGCTTAGCCAAGTGCACAAGAGGTCGGTGACAGAAAACACGAATCTATACAAAAGGAGAGGATGGCTGAACATTGAGAAGATGAAAGCCGACATGGAATCTGACCGGGCGAGAAAAGCTGAAGTCCTCCGAGCGCAGGCGAGGGAGGCTGAGGAGCGGGCAGCTGCCGAGCAGGCCGAGAGGGAGGGTGATTTGGGCAATTCAGAAAATGAAAACGACTCGCCCCGGGGAGTGCCTCAAACGCCGGGCGGCCAAATCTAATCCGCTTCTTGCCCGTTGTAGGCTCTTTTTGTTATTTATTATTACTATTTTTGATTTGGCGTGATTTTGAGACAATGGGCCCGAGGCCACCTTTTGCTATTAACTATGAAGACGGGCTTGATTGTCGCCCTCTTTCTTTGTAAACATTTTAAGTTTGCCACCAATTGCTTGGATACTGGTGATCAAGGACTTGCTCAAGTCGATCTGTTTAATCATCCATATCTCGGTCGTGGACTTGAATGCAACATTTTTAGGCAAACGGGAAAAGGATTAAGTTTGTGCAATATTAGTATCCGAAGGATATAATAAGTGGGGCACAATGGTTTGAATAATCCAATGTTGAACTAAAAATTTGGAAATGTTACAACGTGTCCGAGCATATGAGTGGAGAAATGTGGCAAAATCACTCGTGCGATCAGTGAACATAGACATGTTCAACATGATCGAGCAGGAGAGTAGAAACTCGTTGCAAAATACTCGGGCGATCACTTGTAGTAGTAACGTAAATGTTGAATGTTCCATGGGTGGCGTGAGACAGCCCCATCTTTATCCTTGATATAGAATGAGTTTGGGTCTGCGCTGGGTATGAGTTCATAAGGACCTTCCCAGGTTGGTCGGAGTCCTTTTGGAGGAGGTACGACTTCTTTCATGACCCAGTCCCCCGGTTTAAGCGGCCGAGCCCTGACCCTTGAATTGTAGTGGCGTTCAACGCGTTGTTTATTATCAAGATTACGCAAGTGGGCGCGGTCTCGTGTCTCCTCCAATAGGTCCATGTCAAGGTTGAGACCGTCACTATTGGTGGCCGGGTCGTAATGAATGACGCGCTCGGTTGGGTGTGTCATCTCGACCGGGATGACAGCCTCCGAGCCAAAAGTCATGCAAAATGGCGTTTCGCCGTTTGCCCCTGTCGGTGTCGTCCGATAAGACCAGAGCACCTCAGGCAACTTCTCGGCCCATAAACCCTTGACGTCATCGAGCTTTTTCTTCAGCGTCTTATTAATGATCTTATTAACCGCTTCCACCTGGCCGTTAGTTTGTGGATGAGCGGGTGAAGCATAAAGAAGTTTGGTGCCATTTCGTGCTGTGAAGTCGCGAATTTCATCGTTGTCAAATTGACCGCCGTTATCAGTAATGATAGTCTCGGGCACGCCAAAACGACAGTAAATGTTCTTCCACAAGAAGTGCTCGATGCGCGCGGTCGTGATGAGGGCTAGAGGCTCAGCTTCGACCCACTTTGTGTTGTAGTCAACGGCCACCACAATGTATTTAAATTGGCCTTTGGCGGTCGGGAGTTTCCCGAGTAAGTCTAAGCCCCATTGGGCAAACGGCCATGGGCTGACGATGATAGAAAGAAGTGCAGACGGGAGCCGCGGAACGTTGGCGTAACTCTGGCACTTGAGACAGGAGGAGGCGACCTTATGAGCATCCCGGCCGAGTGTGGGCCAGAAGTAGCCGTACCGCAGGGTTTTCTGCGCCAAGGTCCGAGAGCCCGAGTGGTTGCCACAGATCCCGCCATGTATCTTTTGTAAGATGGAGAGGCCCTCTTCAGGGGATACGCAACAGAGGTTGGGCATAGACAAACCCCTTCTGTAGAGCCGACCGTCCCGGACGATGTAGCGAGCCGACTTTAAGGCCAGTCGTCGGAAAGCTATTTTGTCGCTTGGGCCGACCTGTGTCGTGAGGAAAGTGACGATCGGATCCATCCAAGTGACAGGCTTGTCGACCGGGAATACCTCTTCTAGAGTTTTAGTGATACTGGGCTTGAGAAGTACCTCGACCGGGGGTCGACCGAACTGGTTATCGGGCTCGGATGTGGCCAGCCGAGCAAGGGCGTCAGCCTTAGAGTTCTGCTCGCGCGGGATACGCGTAATGGTTGTATTTTTGAAGTGTTGCAGAAGCACTTTTACGTATCCCGCGTATGCGGCCAGTTGGTGCTCTTTTGTTAGGAACTCGCCCGTGACCTGACCCACAACCAGTTGTGAATCACTGAAAATGTTGAGGTTGTCGGCACCGAGCTCCCTTGCCAGCTGGAGACCGGCGACAAGTGCCTCGTACTCAGCGGTGTTATTTGAAGCTTTAAAGCTGAACTTGAGAGCGTACTCTGTAAGGGAACCGTCCGGGGAAATCACTATGATGCCCGCGCCACTTCTTTTCAGGTTTGCGGATCCGTCGACATATAGCTCCCAGAACCGGAGTTGGGAATGAGGGGTCGTCGTGACTATGGCGCCCGAGTTAGGCTGCACATGGTCGAGCGGCGTGAGCTCAGAAATGAAGTCAGCAGCCGCCTGGCCCTTTACCTTTGTCCTGCCCTTATAATGAATATCGAACTCGCCCAGCTCGACCGCCCACTTGACCAAACGGCCAGACGTCTCAGGTTTTTGAAGTACCTGTCGGAGTGGTTGATCAGTAAGCACATGTATTGTGTGAGCCTGAAAATATGGGCGTAGGCGTCTGGCCGACACTATTAAGGCGAGTGCGAGTTTCTCGATGTCGGGATAACGAGTTTCAGAGTCGACAAAACCCTTGCCGGCATAATAGACGGGAAACTCGTCCGAGTCAACCCTTCGTATCAAGGCCGAGCTGACTGCCGTTGGTGACACGGAGAGGTATATATAAAGTGTCTCGCACGTGACCGGCTTGGATAATAAGGGAACCGTGGCAAGATATCCCTTGAGGGCTTGGAACGCCTGTTCGCACTCGGCCGTCCAATCCACAAACTTCTGTTTGGTGGATTTTAGGATCTTGAAAAACGGGGTGCACTTATCAGTTGATCTTGAGATAAAGCGCGAGAGTGCCGCAACCCGGCCGTTGAGACTTTGTACCTCCAGCTTAGTGGTGGGGGATTTCATATCGAGGATGGCCCTGACCTTATCCGGGTTGGCCTCTATTCCGCGCTCGCTGATGATAAAACCAAGGAACTTGCCCGAGTCGACCCCAAAGACGCACTTCTCTGGATTTAACCGCATACCATATTTTGTAAGGATTTGGAAGATGATGGAGAGGTTATGGACATGGCCCTCGGCCGTGATGCTCTTGACCAGCATGTCGTCGATATAGACTTCCATAATTGTGCCAATATGCTCAGAGAACATCGAATTGACAAGCCTTTGATAGGTGGCTCCTGCATTCTTGAGGCCGAAAGGCATGACCTGGTAGCAGTAGAGGCCTTTGTCGGTTGTGAAAGATGTATGTTCCTGGTCAAGGGGATCCATCTTTATCTGGTTGTAACCAGAGTATGCGTCCATAAAGCTGAGCAGCTTATGGCCGGCCGTTGAATCGACCAATTGATCAATACGTGGTAAGGGGAAACTGTCCTTAGGGCAACCACGGTTGAGGTTGGTATAGTCCACGCACATGCGCCATTTGCCGTTTGGCTTTTTCACCATGACCACGTTCGAGAGCCATGTGGGGTAGATGACCTCCCTGATGAAACCAATTTTTTGAAGTTTCGAAACCTCGACCTGGATGGCCTTGTACTTTTCGTCATCAAAAGCTCTTCTTTTCTGCCGGATGGGATTAGCCTCCGGGTAAAGAGTGAGCTTATGTGAGATAATCTCTGTAGAAATACCTGGCATGTCTGCGTACGACCATGCAAAAACATGAGCGTTATCTTGAAGAAAAGATACCAGGGCGGTTTTGATGGCCGGGGAAAGATTGGACCCGATGCGGAGTTGGCGCTCCGGATGTGCGTCCGATACAGGAACAAGAGTGAGCTCCTCCACCGGTTGAGGAGAATCCATCGCCGGGTCCTCCTGCCGAGGGTCGTCCGGGCTGTCATTTGGTGACTCTGGTGTAGCCAGAGCGAGTATCTCGCTATAGTGACGCCCCCGAGTGATGTTAGTATTATAACATTGTCGGGCGATCTCCTGGTCGCCTCTAATGAAACCTGTCCCGGCCGGTGTGAGAAACTTCATTAGCAGCATGTGACCGGCGACAATACATTTGAGTCGCCAAAGAGCCGGTCTGCCAAGTATAGCATTGTAGGCAGAAGGGCAATCGACCACAATAAACTCCGTTTCGAGCGAGGCACACTGAGGGCTTGTGCCAAGCACAACGTTCATTTGGTCGGAACCCAATGGTTGTGTTACATCGCCCGAGAAGCTGAGCAACGGCTCGTGGTCCTGGAACAGTTTGGACTGGTGCCGGTCCAGTTGTCGGTATGCCGGGTTGAACAAGACATTGACCGCTGATCCGCTATCGACCAGAATCCGTGCCATCCGAAATTGGTCGATCTGGGCTGTGATCAAGAATGGATCACCATGAGGTTGCTGAAGAGACCCTTCCTCCGACTCGTCGAAGGTGATAGGTGACCAGCCCGTTTTCCGGACGGTCGAGGTCTTATACCGGTGAACGTTGAAGACCTCGAGGCCGTGTCCCGCCCGTGTACAACGTTTCTTAGAGCGCTGGGATGACGGGCCGCCGCGGTGACCGCCACCGTCGATCGTGTTGATCGTGCCACGGACTTGCTGTGTAGTGTTGAGCTGGGGGCGCGGTTTATACTGGCTGAGCTTGCCATCATTGATGAGGGACTGGATCATGTCCTTCAGGGCGATACAGAAGTTAGTGTCATGGCCGCCATCATCATGGTACTTGCAGTATCTGGGAGAGTTCGTGATCTTCGGTCGGCGAAAATTTTTGCGCTTGGGGCCGAGGATCTCATCCTTACATTGGTCCCAAATTTCCTCATAAGTGGCTGTAAGGACAGTGAATACTGAGTACCGGGCAGATTGAGTTGGTGATTGGTAAGGCGTGCCCTTAGCCTGCTGTCGAGCGTTTCGGTCCGGGCCCGAGCTGTAAGAAGTATCCCTACCCCTCTTTGGATACGAATAAGTAGGCCGAGCGCCCGAGTGGCTGCCTGTGCTGGTAAACGGAACGCTCCGTGCGGGCGGTTCTGGAAGGGCGTCCTTGACCGGGACCGAGCTCTCACTGCCATACGTATCGAACTCGGCCTGTGCATGGCGAACAGCTGTGGTCATGAGCCGGTCGTAATCGAGTGGCGGTCGCGTATTAAGCTCGTAGAGGAAGTTACCCCTGCGTAAGCCCTGCATGAATGCCGCGTATGCCAATGTTTTGTCGAGGTTCCGGCATCGCGTTGTTGCTGTTTGCCACCTGTTGACAAAAGTTTTAAGGGTTTCGTGCTCGCCCTGTTGGATTTTGAAGAGGTGGGCCGTTGTCCGGTACCCCTCCGTTCGTAGAACGAACCGCTCACTAAACTCATCACACAACTGCTCGTACGAGTTAATTGAGTTTGGTTTAAGATCGAAAAACCAACTCAATGCCTCGCCTGTAAGCGTTTCCTGAAAAGCATGGCATAGTGATGCCATTGTGTAGCCCTTACCTGCCACAATGGACCTGAAGTTATCCACGTGAAGATCCGGATCCGTTGTACCATCATATCGATCGGCCTTTAAGGACTTTGTGTGGATCAGAAGGCGAGCATTAAGAATTTCGGGGGTGAAGGGTCCCGGTCGCTCCTTAAATCCTGGCCGCACAACGCGTTGCGCGTTGGCCTGTTCAGACTTTTCGACCCGGGATTCCAAACTTTGGATTGAACGTGTGAGCTGTAGAAAAATATCTCGGTCGGTTGGTTCAGGCGTGGAGGTACCGGCCGTGTCTGAGGCCCTGGTTGGAAGTGGAGGTGGGCCCTTATCTTGGAGTCCTTGTGGGTTTAAGCGGATGGGGATGTGGATGATTCCTGGGTTAGCGGGGTCGTAAGCCTCCTGAGAACGAGCGAGTTCTGCATTCTGAGCCTCTAACTCCCGGCACCTGCCCTGTGCGGCCGACATGATTTCACGCTCGCTCCTCTGTGTCTCACGGAGGGCGGCCAAATCCTGCCGCATAATCTCAATCATAGCCTGGTAATCTGGAGTACGGGTCCTGGTCTGACTTGAGTTGGGCTCATTATGATCATTAGGGGCATTAGCAGTGGTGGAAGGGGTATTTTGTGGTGTGTCGAAATTGAGCACTCGACCGACCTCCGTTGTTTCGTCGCCCGTGTTGGTCATGGCTTTATGAGTGGTGGAGTTTGTTACTCGTATTCCAAACAGACGGCGCCAATTGTTGATGCAAGGACTGTCGGTCCTTACCTCAGTACGAGTATAGTTTATCTTGTCCTGTCTTAGACCTGCAAGATAAGGCAGGGCTTGTTAAGAGAATAACCGGGCGGGCCGGTCACTACTCCTCCGAAGCTTTAGTCAGTTTAGGATAGATATTTTAGCAGTATAACAGTAGGTAGGTTATTGCTTGCTTACCATTGAAGAGGAGTAATGACGCTATTTGTAGGGGAACCAGCTGGGGCTCTCCTAGCCTGTTTCCGATGTGGGACTCATATGTCCGAGGGAGCATATGAGTCTGCCCGGCAAGGTACTCTGAGGTACCTGTACAAACAGCCCCGGGCACGATGGAGTCTGGCCGTGACCCGGGATGTGTAGAGTGGGACTCCGACTATGAGCCGGGCCCGCATGCCAACCTCCCCGGGACCCGGCTCGGTCCGTGGTGAGGTGTTGTTTATGCTTGAGCCGTATGTTGTATGAACACTAGAAGCCCCATGTATAATCAAACATACAGAACTTCTTATCTGGTGATGGCTCAGGTATTATTCAAAAAGTTCCGATGGGGAAGAGTTCTACCTTTAATGTACTTCTGCATACTGACTGGTTCAAAATCTACTGTTCTATCACAATTTCATGCTTTTCTATGCCCTTTTCATTGTTAAGTCAGGCTTTACATAACACCAGTTTGCTTCATCTTCGATCCCTTTTTTATCAAATGAGATTATTTTCTACTGCATTTTCTACTTATATATAGTTTCTTACTCTTATATCTCTCCTATGTTTCATTTTGTTTCTTGCTTGTTACTACTATCAGTAAAATATCAAGTTGCTGATCCATTTAGATTTTTGGGCTTCCTGCTATTTGTTATGGCCAAATATACATGCATGAAACTTATGTATCAATGCATCTGGCATGGACAAAGTTAAAATTTTTGGCATTTTCTAAATAATTTTGACATGACAAGGGAAATAATCTTTTTTTCTCTTCAAACACTTCTGTCAAATCTAGGAAAGAAATGGAAGATGGCATCATGAACAAATTTATAATTTGTGTCATTTTTTGAAAATTTTTGGCAATTTAAATGGTGCGTGTAATCACTCTGGCTACCTATTTTGTTGCTCTTTTAAACTTCCAGGTACCTGGTTATTTTCCGAATTGTATGGATTATTCAAGAGGTTTAATGCTTGATGAATCATTTTTCAACCACATTTTCTTTTATAGGTCTAATTGCTTACAATTATCTACTTTTTGACAGAATTTCATAGATTGGTGGGGGTCTCAATTTTCTTGTTTTTTTTGGTCCTTAAGGTGGGAGAGGAACAATTGGATTTTGAAATGAATCCTTACCTCCTTTGGAGATTGTAAAATATTAAATAACTTTGTTGGCATTGTCCGCCTCTATAAGTTTCAGGTAATGTTTTTCTAGTTTGAAGTAGTTCATTTTGCCTCTATCCCCTGTTTTGATGTGAAGTTGATTAGTCTTAATTTCATAAGTTTGTTAAATCACAATATATGCAGGTTTCTTGTGATTTCTTAAATGACAGTAATTTAATATCTGCAATGGTACTGGATCTAGTCATAAAGCAGTGACCTCAACTAACTGTACTACAGGTATGTCAGCATCTAGTTTAAGATCTCTTGCTTTTCTTTTCCTGGTTTTCTGCTAGGTATTTGTTATAGCTAACAAGAGAAATTGTCTTGTATTTTCAGGTGTAATGGAGGTCAACACAAAAATGAGTCTTGAGAATTGGCAACCATTACCAGTTTGAAATGGTATAAGCTGCTTTGTGCCTACTTTGAGCGCTTATTGTGGAGGTAGCAGATATCCTCATGTAGTCATGTTCATGCAGTCACTAAAGGATCTTGTTCACCTAAATGCATGGACCAACCCTCCATTGATTTTCTTTTGGAAACAAAGATGTTGAACTAAAAGAAATCGGCATTCATCCACTACACAGCATATCTATAAATGCCTGCAGCAATGCGCTTCCTTCCCGACCTCTACAAGAAGATGCCCTGCAGCCATGGTCTCTTGCTCATAAGATGGGGTGAGTTGCAACTTGCAATTCATCACTCTATTTTTGACCTTGTACTTGTTTAGCTTTTCTCTTACTTTTCTTCCGATGAGTATTCATGTATAATTCAACTCGGATTTCCTTATTTTGATAGACATTTCATCAAAGAGCCGAGCAATGTTCTATGTAATGCTCGGATCTCCCTTTATCTACTATCAGCAAAATATCAAGTTGCTAGTCCATTTAAATTTTTGGGCTCCTACTATTTGTTATCGGCTAATAATATATACATGAGACTTATCTATAAATGCTAGCATCTGGCATGGAAAAAGTTAAAATTTGTGGCATTTTCTCAATAATTTTGACATGACAAGGGAAATAATAATCTTTTTTTTTTTTGGATACAGAAATAATAATCTTTTTTCTCTTCAGACACAATTATAATTTGTGTTATTTTCTGAAATTCACTTTTTGCAATTTAAATAGTATCGTCACTCTGGCTACCTATTTTGTTGCTCTTTTCCAAATACGTACCTGATTTTTTTTCCGAATTGTTGCTCTTCACTCTGGCCACCATATACTAATTGGATCAGGTTTTATCCTGACATTTCCTTAAATTGCATATTGTTAGTGGTGTAGGCTTAAGAAGCAGATATATCTCATGCAAGGTGATCCAAATTCTAGTGAAAATAAACTGTGCCTATATGTAAATACTCGTATATTGACTTACTCAGCAAGCCATCCAGGTATACTGACTGGTTCAAAATCTACTGTTCGATCACAATTTCATGTTTTTCTATGCCCTTTTCATTGTAAATACTCGGTATATATCTCGTGCAAAGTAACTACTTTATACAATTGTGACTAATTGAGAAGACACCAATTACAAGTTATAAATCCTATGTTGTACAGGGTGTTCAAGTTGTATACATTATGAAATGCTAGTATAATCTTTGTTCTGGGACCTCAGTTGAAAATAACTAACACCCAAGATTTTAATTCCATAATTTCTAACATGTTACCTTACTAGTTATTACTGACCAAAAGAAATTATATTACCTTATTACTGTTTGAAAGGGTGATTTATAAAATCAATCCTTTAAATTATGAAAGTGTATGAGAGATGATCCTATCCTTAGTGTTTTCTAATTCGATTATGGCGGTCCAATTAGTATATGGTGTGATTGAAATCATTCAATTAACTACTAGATCAACCATTTTTGAAAGAAAAACGTACCTTGTGACAACAGGAACAAGAAATCGATTCATTCACTCAATATTGAGGGAGACATATAGCAATATGAAACTCTAACAAGTTTACAGATTCAGATTTACATTTTAAATTTGAAAAAGTGATCACATAACCTATATTCTTTATAAAACATCAAAAAATAAAAACAAAAGAAAATAACTTATTTTTTTCTAAACCAACTAACAAGGAGCTTAAGGAAGCCGTTGGAGTTACACTAACTACATAAGTTAGTACGATTGTGTAATTTCTAGGTTATTTTATTGTGCAGTGTAAAACATCATAACTATTGATCACTCGTAAATTGACATTTTTATTCTTGGCTTTTAGTCAAAAGCAAGTATATTTATATTTTTTGGACAATATATAGCAAGTATATTTATGACTAATAGGAGAGAATATACTACCTTCAACTTTCTTCCTCTTTACACTAGACAAAAGAGTTTACTCGACCTTCTCTATCGATCCTTAGAGAGTCTTTATGTTAGCATTTACTGTCACGCCCCAAACCCGAGACCGATATTATATTGAAATATGGTACCCGAATTTGCGGTGTGACTAAAATTTTAAAACAAAAATAAATCAAATGAAACAAATGTCTGAATAATGCTTCTATTTGAAAACAAAATCGTTATTATTTTACAATACCAGAGTTTAGCGGAATAAAAGACATTACATTTATTTAATTAAAATCGTAGTGGAAAAACATTCGTTTATATGGTTCACCCCGTTATTCCCCAAGCATCATAACCTGAAAACAAAAAGGTGTAGCATCATGAGCAACACAGGCCCAATAAGTACAGCTTACATTCTTATCCTAATGTATCTTATAAGACATCAAAATTGAACAACCAATCAAAAATATACTAAGAACATTTTATATTACTTCGTACCAATTTTATCGAATATAATCCACATATATCAAAAACGTCTTTGACCCAAATAATTCAGTCTCAAATGTAATCGACTGATAATACATCATTGATATAATCCAAAATAATATATGTTTGATCACAATATCAATATATCGCCAGTAGATATTGATTATCTCTAAACAAAGTATGCAACATAGCATATTATCAACATTTCAGAAATAGATATTGGTTATCTCTAAATAATGTATGTTCAATATCATAACAAAATCACAAATACATATTCTAATATATATTTTCTGTTTTCAGTGAATGTTTTAGATTTAACTGATAGTAACAATTCATAAACTCACCAAAATTCTCAGGCTAAGGTCCAAAATACCAAGCATGAGTAAAAATCCGCGTACTAGGGTTCCCCTGACCCAAATTAAGTACGGGTAAGCCGCAGCATACCAAGGCCAACACCAAGGCATGCACACTCAAGGTCGACAATTTCTTCCTATGAGTATAATAGTGCACTATCTGAAGGGACGTGAGCCCATAGCTTAACTCTCTCACCACAAAATCTACCAGCAATTCACTTAATTAATTAAGCACGGGGGTTGTACGATCCACCCGGCTTCACAACTTCTTGAACATAATGAAAATTAGGTTCACAAGTATAGTCTTTAATTAAGACATGCAGATATCATAATCCTTGCATCAAATAAACATATGTAAAACAAGATATACATATGTACATGAATGTAAAACATAAGTAATTAAACTCATGTAGTAAATAAGATCATAATTTATAGCAAATAAGCATAAACATATGTAGAACAATATATACATATGTACATAAACGTAAAACATAAGTATTTGAACTCATGTAGTATACAAGAACATAATCTATAGCAAATAATCATAAACATATGTAGGACAATATATACATATGTACATAAATGTAAAACATAAGTACTTAAACTTATGTAACAACAAAATTACCAACAACAAAACTCAAGTAAAATATATAGGCAGAAATAAAGAACAAGCATTAAAGAGAAATTATTTATATTATAAGGAAAAATCAGGTTATTATTAATATTTTCAGTTTTTAAGTCCAAAATCATAGAAGTTCATCAATGATTCTCCAATTAGAATCATCAAACTTCAAACTTTGTTAAATTGTCCATCGCAAGTCCGATTTAAGCAAGTGAGTATACCATTTCGAAGGGATTTTCACAAGGAATCCAATGGTATAATCCAAGTAAATATGTCCAGAATTTCTAAGTCCAGAAATCATGATTTACCAAACGGTCTAGAAATAGTTATACTCTATTTTAACCCTTTGTACTTAAATTATTTCGTTACTGTAAACATGGAAATTAGTTGTGATATTCTCCAGATTAGAAGTTCAGGTTCTAAGCTTTGTTTTGATATAAAGATTATCAAATTTGATTAAGAAGTGAGTGAGATATGATCACTTGAAGTTATGAACAACTTGGAGGTTTTCCAGCGAGTATGCTGGTTAAATACTTAGATTCAGAAAGTTATACCCGTTAGCTGAGCATGAAATTTGAACAGGGAATAATAGACATAATATGGAACAACTTTGATGAAGAAGTCCAGATGGTAAAATGATCATAAATATGAGTTTAAAGCTCCCCAAATTGGCTGTCGGAATAATTCCAGAAAAGAGGATTTAAGTTTTCTATAAAACTTATTCTTTTCTATTTCCTTCTTGATCATGCACTTTGATGAATCTTAAAAATAAAAGAGTATAAGGATGTATTTTGTACTTACTTGAAGTGATCAACACAAGGTTGGGAGGTTGAATTCAAGTTTGGACTTCACAATTAAAAGAACCAAGTTCTTGAGCAATTGGTTTTTAACTAAAGATTGCTCTTTCTTCAAAGAGTTTCTAGGGGAACTCTCTATACTATTGGGAGGCTAAAGTAAGAGGAGCTAGAGAGGATCAAGAGAGAAGCAAGAGAGAAGTGAATTAGCAAAGAACACAATGGCTGAACCATCCTATTTATAGGCTAGAGAATACACTAACCTTACTTAAGTTAGTTTCTAATCTAGCTAGTTAACCATAGTACATAGGCAAGTGGCTGCTCTAAATTCATGATCAAAGACATTTAGGTTTAATTTGATGTGCCGGAAAGGATGAGATTAGCAGCCAAAATGCTTAGATCAATATGTTAGATCAATATGTTAGATCATGCTTTCATCACAAGCTCAATTCCATTTATTCTTGTGTTGTATGTATCTTGTAAAAATCATAACTAACTCTAAAAATATGATTTTTAGGTGATTCCAACTCTGAGAGTTTCCTTAAGATATCTACTACAAATCATTAGAAGACCATATCCTCAAATAATAAACACATTGGTGCAGTTTTTATGAAATAGGCAACTGCGTCAGATAAGCTTCAAAAATAATAGGTTAAACTTCCGCTAATCATAATTCTCTCATATGAAATCAGAAATTAGCATGTCACATGTCTATGAACTCATATCGACAAGCTCTACAACTTTCATGAAGCAAGTTATCAGAGAAAATCAATGGATAAGAAAGTCAACTTTTGACCCCTCAAAAATAAAACGTTTCGAGTAAATATTTGTTCCGAAATGCTTTCACTTCACAAACTAGACAAGAGAACTAACATCTATTCCCTTAATTAATTTCAAGAATATTTAAGAAATTAAATACGAAAATTCGGGGTATTACATTTACGCCACCCTTAAGCATAACGTGCACAAATAATAGTATAAGGATTGAGATAGAGTTGTTTTGCCCTAGGGATTGGGAATCCCTTCTCTAGCTAGGACTACCTAAAGGATACTAGATCAAATTAACAAATGTACATTACAATCAAATTAACAAATGATTTTGGTTTGAGAGTTGTGATGATTCAAGTTCACATACATGCTTAAAATATAAACTAAATTACTCTAAAAAATGGGGTTGGAAAGGCTAGAGGACAAATTATGGTTCAAACATTAAATGCTTTGTCTCCATTTGAATTTCAAAACAACCCCAAAATATCAAGATTTACCAAAGAGGGCTCTCCTTGTGTTTTTGGGAAACTTCATAGAGGATTGAAATGTGATGCCTTCAGGTCTAACCTCGGAGTTGACCATATGTAGGCCCGGTTAACTTTTGTTGACTTTTTTTCGGACCGAATGTTGACTCTTCGGTTTTTTGGTCGAAAATCCAAAATGACTGTGCTCCGCTTACGAGACTTGATCCTTATGGTCTTGGCATCTGAAAGTCATAGTTGACTTTCCTTTTTTTTTCTCGAAAATGCATCAATTGGCCCCGAAATGCATTCTTTTGCTTCATATTTCCATTTCTCACATATGAACCTACAAACTGTACAAACATAAGTAAATGATATTATTAGGCTTTTGAAAAAGCATAATTCATGTGATTAGAGGCACTATTTGTACGTAAAATATGCACATATCAATGAGTTTGAACCCTAAGCTCCAAAACAATTCAGAAGAATATGACGTTATGAAAATAACGGTCACAAAATCGATTTGGGCAAAAGTAATTGAGTTGGGTTGGGCCAAGAACCATGTGTTTTTCATATCGGGTCATAGGGTTTGAGTTAGGGGTGGGACGGTTCAGGGCTGTCTCGGAAAAAGGTGGAACCAGAATTAGAACCAGAACTGCCTTATTAGTTTCGGTTTGGTTTGAGTGTTTTCAAACTACGAAACCGGAAAAACCCTAACCAAATTTTTTCGATTTGGTTTCTCAGATTTTTCGGTTCCATTTGGTAGAATTTTTTCTGGTTCATTTGCATACCAAAAGCACATATGATGGGTTTTTTTTTTATTTTTCCGGCAAAACCACATCAGCAAGGATCGAGGTTTGATTTGGGTTTTGGGTGAGAAGAAGAAGAAGAAGAGATGGGTGATGTTGATTATTTGGATTTTGGGTGAACGGTTAAGTGTTGTTGAAAAAGTGAAAAATAGAGTTGCTGGCTTGCTGCAGTTGCAGAAGAAAGAAAGAACAAAAATGAAGAAGAAGAAGAAGAAGAAGAAGAAGAAGAAGAAGAAGAAGAAGAAGAAGAAGAAGAAGAGAGAGAGAGAGAGAGACAGAGAGAGAGAGAGAGAGTAATTTGATTCCGTTCGGATAAATTGAAATTTTAAATTTTAAAATCGAGATCTAACCGATAAATTCAAGAACCGAACCAAATTCAAACCGAATACCAAAATTTAGTGGCAAAATTGAACCAAACCGTCAATTATGTTTGAGCTGGTTCCTCAGCTTTGCAGGTCTAAAGTCCCAGCCCTAGTTTGAGTAGGCTAAGGTTTCTTGGCCCGCTTTCAATTTCTTTTTCTTTTTCTTTTTCTAAAATTGTTTTTATAAAAACCTAATAACAAATAAGAGAAAATTGCACAAATGGTCATTGAATTATGACATGTTCGATACTTAACTCAATGACTTTTCAAAAATATCACTTTACTCACTCAATTTTGAATCTATCTTTCACTTAACTCACTCCGTTTATTTTGTCATTAAAAAATTAATGATTGAGGGTCATTTTCGTAAACACACAAACTTTTCTCTCTCATATGCAATTGAATTTATAAAAAAGAAACAACCTTAACAAAAACAAAAGTATCTCTAATTAGTTTAGTGAGATTCGAATAGATTATTGAGTTAAGTGAAAAACATATTCAAAAGTGAGCGAGTAAAGTGATATTTTTAAAAAGTCCGTGAGTTAAGTGTCGCCGTGTCGAACATGTCATAACTCAATTACTAACGTTGTCATTTTTCCTAATAAATAATGAATACAAAACCCTAATACTGTAACAGTAAAAAATGGAATTGTGTCTACTCATTTCATTGATAATTCCCTTTATATAGGGTAATAATTACAAGGTAATCAAATTACAAATAAACCCCTAATTACCTATCGTCAGTTACTTTGACGAAGGCACACTAAATGCGTTTTTTCTTCAACACTCTCCCTTGTGCCAAGTCAAAGACAAAATGGTGCATAAATCGTTGCCTCGTTAAAACCTTGCCAAGTAACAAAACCCAGTGGGAAAAATAAAGCTTGGTTGAAGGGAAAAAGAGCACAACGCACCTATTACATTTGATGATAACATGTGTGTGTTTAGACTCCCCCTTAAGTCTACACCTCCCCCTGATCCGTACATCAATCAAGAGAGCTTAGAAAGTCTCCGCATTCTAATGTTTTTCACATGCTCCTCAAAAATGGCCTGAAATATGTTCTTGATACCATTCCAATGGCACTGCGTTGGTTCTGAGCTAAAACTAGCTAACAAGTTCACTGAGAATGCAATATCTGGTCAAGTACATTGAGCTAAGTACAATAATGCACCTATTGCACTTAGGTAGGGAATTTCAGCTCCCAACAGCTCTTCGTCAACTTCCTTTGGACGAAATGGATCTTTCTTTATCCAAACTTTGACCAATCATGGGAGTGCTAACAGGATGCACTTTGTCCATGTTAAATCGCCTGATCATCTTTTGGACATATGCAGACTGGTGGATTAGTATTCCACAAGCTCGGTGTTCTAGTTCAAGGCCTAGCCATAACCGAGTTTTCCCAAGATCATTCATCTCAAATTCAGATTCCAAATAGCTCGCGGTTTCTCTTATTTCATCAAGAGTACCTATGATGTTCATATCATCGACATATACAGCTACAATTGCAAATCCAGAACTTGTTTTCTTTATAAACACGCAGGGGCATATTTCATCGTTCTTATATCTCTTCCCAATCAAGTAGTCACTTAGACGGGTATACCACATCCGTCCGGATTGTTTTAATCCGTAAAGTGAGCGTTTCAATCTAATTGCAAACGCACTCCGTGGTTTAGAGTCACTTGACTTGGGCAATGGAAGGTCATCAGACACTTTCATGTATATCTCTGAATCAAGATCCCCATAGAGATATGCTGTAACCACATACATGAGCTGCATTTCCAGTTCTTCGGAAACTACTAGGCTAACTAAGTAGCGGAAGGAGAGTATGTGTGAGACCCGGAAAATTAAAGGATTAATTTGGATATTAATCGAGATTAAATTCCTAATCTCGATAATTATTAAAGAGCTTCGGGAATTTTTCAGATATTTCCTCTTTGTCGTCACTTCGACTTGAAGACTCGAGAATGAAGTACACGTCATTACGAGTACGTGGCAATTTTCGGGGTATTTTTCGGATACCCGAACCATTTGTTTTAATTTTCGGAAGTTTGGAAATTAAGAAAATGAAGCGGTTTAATCTCAGCCGTTGATCAAATCAGATTTGATCTAGACCGTAGGATTTAAGTTTAAAGGTTGGAACGGTTTGGGAAGAACCCAGAACCATCCCGTGCTCTCTCTCCTCTCCCCTGCACCGTCTGCACCGATCATCAACTTCCATGTCCGGCCGTTTCACGGCGCCGGAACGGTCCCATCTTCTTCGCCCCGACACGCTGAGGCCAACGGCGGTCGTCGCAAGTCCAGCCGACGCCGGTGGAGAGAGAAACGGCGGAGAGAAGCTCCGGCAGCTTCAATGGCACTTTCCGATTCCGGCCACGACGGCGCACAAGACCGGTGCCAATAGCTTCCTCTCGACAAGGCGAGCTTGTCTGTGGTCACGGCTTGTTGATTCATCAACTGAGGAGGGAGAATCGAAGAAAAGAAGATTCTGCAATTCCGGCGGGTTTTTGATGAATTCCGGCGACTCCGGCGACGGATTCCTTCGAGTCAGGTATGAAACTTGATCAGCTCTTTGAGCTCTACAAGTTTCTAGGCTCAGTTTTATCTTTTGGTTGAAGTTTAGAGATTTGGGTTTTTGGAATTGTTCTGTCACCGTGAACCACCGTGAACGGTGGCGGTTCAGGTTGCCCATATGGTTTTTCTGACTTTGTTGGATGTTTTAGAAACATATTGATTCTTAGTTGTGCCTAAAGTGCAGGATTATAGAATTTGGTTGAAAACCTTGTGGTTGAGTTCAATTTGTGAACTATTGTTGAAATATGGATTGGTGTCCATATTTGATTATAAAGAAATGTGTCTTGGGTGTCCATAGTAATTATGGAAATGACACCCGATAAGAAATGAATTCCGTAAATCGGAAATGGTTAATCAAATGGATTTTGATTAAGTTGTCGAGTGTTGTTAAATTGAGTATCTCATATTAACACTCGGATTTGGTTATTGTCGAACTAGGAACTCCAGTTAACCCGAGACGTAAACTGTGGTGGTGGTGGTGATGTTGGCCTGATGTGATGAACGAGAACAAGCTCCGAGAATCCAGGTAGGGAAAAACTTGGGACTCTCTCGGTTAGTGTTTTCTCGTATATATAATATATAAGATTTGCATGGCTATGAATTGGTATTTTATACGCCATGTGTGTTTTAATTATATTTGATTTATGTGATGACCTGAGAGTGAGTGGTGCATAGTGACTACCTTGGGTTTCGATCCCCTAAACCTCCGGAGGGGCTGTACGGACGGAATAGTGTCTGACATCCTTTGAGGTGTGGCACTAGATCTAGGCGGTATGGCATGAATGGACACTCTTGCTACACCTTACGGTTTGTTGAAGATTTTAATCTTCGGTAAGGATGTAGTTGGCTAGATTGATCGGTCATCAGGTTTGATATTTTACCCGGGTACTTACTTATTTAATTATTTTCTCATGGTATTAATGAGAAATGATTTATTATTTTCCTTGATATGTTTTACATACTGGTTGGCCAATGAAATATATATTTTATGATTTTTAAATCTAGCCGGGGTGAATTCCCCTACTGAGCAGCGAGGACGAAAGCTCACCCCTACAATAGTTTTGGATGCAGGTACTGTGCACTGGGAACGGGACAACAGTGGTTGGCGCTGGGTGTGCAAAGTTATTATCATCGGATATTCGTTTATCGAATATCAGGTTCCGGAATTATCTATTTGTTCTCATTGTACCATTTCTTTTATTTTGGAACTCGTTGACCATTTATCTTGTTCATGGTCAATAATAAACTCATTCATGAATTCACATTTCGATCCGGTTATTTAATTTGATAAATTGGATTGAAATCGTTTTACGATTTCCAATTGTTTCACCTCTATTCAAATTAAATTTGTTTCCGCATTTGCGTTCTGAAAACTATTCACTTAAATGCCTTGCGTTTCTTTAAAGTATAAGTTAGGGATTTAGCTTGTATTTTTAAAGGTTCGCGGCACTGTTTCGTGCTCAAATTGAAGAGGTGCAATTTGGGGCGTCACAGAAAGTGGTATCAGAGCATTCCTTAAATTCTTGTTTAGTTTCTTGAAATTCCATTTTCCATTTGAAAATTTGACGTATCATTCAGTTGACTCTGAAATCATTTCATTGTGCGGTCAAGACATTTTCTTGTTGCTTACTCTTTATTGACCTCTTGTTCTTGACCTTGACTTTGTTAAAGTCGTATTTGTCTCGTCAGAAGTTCAAAGTCACATTATTTTGAACAACTTTGTAGTTGGCTTCGTGTTTGTGACTTGTTCCTTGTTGAGCACTTGAGCTGAGTATTGAATTCATTGTGTGGATTCACTCTTAATTTTTATTTGTTCATTTCGTGAGTCCAGTTCAATTGATTATTCGTTGTTGGACTTGGTTATTGTGATTCATTTCATATTGAGTCCAATGAGTGTTTGTTGGTACCTCAATTCTTTGAAATTGAAACACTTTTGCCACCCAAAGCTTCTCCACAGTGCACAGACCACGGCTAAGATCATTTGGGCCAAGTATGTAGTAAGAAAGAACAAGGAAGTACAGGTATGTACATTTTCTTTACCCGGTGAATGATTTGCTTTTGAGCAAAGTACACTTTTAAGAGAATTAAAGTGTGAAATACGTGGTAAGTAAGACCACGAGTTGTGATGTTTTAAATAGGCAGTTTTTACAATGGTTGGTGAGCCATTGAGAATAATTGTTGAATCTCATGTATATGAGATATATTTTAAATGATTGATCTGCCTGATAGCATCTTGTATCCTTTGAAAAGGATCAGATTGTAATAGGCAACACACCACCAGTGATTAAAGATTTTACCCACTGTAACTGGAGTTCGACAATTGAAAGCGTTGTTGATACGTGGAAATTTCGAGGACGAACTTCTTTTAAGGAGGGTGGAACTGTGAGACCCGGAAAATTAAAGGATTAATTTGGATATTAATCGAGATTAAATTCCTAATCTCGATAATTATTAAAGAGCTTCGGGAATTTTTCAGATATTTCCTCTTTGTCGTCACTTCGACTTGAAGACTCGAGAATGAAGTACACGTCATTACGAGTACGTGGCAATTTTCGGGGTATTTTTCGGATACCCGAACCATTTGTTTTAATTTTCGGAAGTTTGGAAATTAAGAAAATGAAGCGGTTTAATCTCAGCCGTTGATCAAATCAGATTTGATCTAGACCGTAGGATTTAAGTTTAAAGGTTGGAACGGTTTGGGAAGAACCCAGAACCATCCCGTGCTCTCTCTCCTCTCCCCTGCACCGTCTGCACCGATCATCAACTTCCATGTCCGGCCGTTTCACGGCGCCGGAACGGTCCCATCTTCTTCGCCCCGACACGCTGAGGCCAACGGCGGTCGTCGCAAGTCCAGCCGACGCCGGTGGAGAGAGAAACGGCGGAGAGAAGCTCCGGCAGCTTCAATGGCACTTTCCGATTCCGGCCACGACGGCGCACAAGACCGGTGCCAATAGCTTCCTCTCGACAAGGCGAGCTTGTCTGTGGTCACGGCTTGTTGATTCATCAACTGAGGAGGGAGAATCGAAGAAAAGAAGATTCTGCAATTCCGGCGGGTTTTTGATGAATTCCGGCGACTCCGGCGACGGATTCCTTCGAGTCAGGTATGAAACTTGATCAGCTCTTTGAGCTCTACAAGTTTCTAGGCTCAGTTTTATCTTTTGGTTGAAGTTTAGAGATTTGGGTTTTTGGAATTGTTCTGTCACCGTGAACCACCGTGAACGGTGGCGGTTCAGGTTGCCCATATGGTTTTTCTGACTTTGTTGGATGTTTTAGAAACATATTGATTCTTAGTTGTGCCTAAAGTGCAGGATTATAGAATTTGGTTGAAAACCTTGTGGTTGAGTTCAATTTGTGAACTATTGTTGAAATATGGATTGGTGTCCATATTTGATTATAAAGAAATGTGTCTTGGGTGTCCATAGTAATTATGGAAATGACACCCGATAAGAAATGAATTCCGTAAATCGGAAATGGTTAATCAAATGGATTTTGATTAAGTTGTCGAGTGTTGTTAAATTGAGTATCTCATATTAACACTCGGATTTGGTTATTGTCGAACTAGGAACTCCAGTTAACCCGAGACGTAAACTGTGGTGGTGGTGGTGATGTTGGCCTGATGTGATGAACGAGAACAAGCTCCGAGAATCCAGGTAGGGAAAAACTTGGGACTCTCTCGGTTAGTGTTTTCTCGTATATATAATATATAAGATTTGCATGGCTATGAATTGGTATTTTATACGCCATGTGTGTTTTAATTATATTTGATTTATGTGATGACCTGAGAGTGAGTGGTGCATAGTGACTACCTTGGGTTTCGATCCCCTAAACCTCCGGAGGGGCTGTACGGACGGAATAGTGTCTGACATCCTTTGAGGTGTGGCACTAGATCTAGGCGGTATGGCATGAATGGACACTCTTGCTACACCTTACGGTTTGTTGAAGATTTTAATCTTCGGTAAGGATGTAGTTGGCTAGATTGATCGGTCATCAGGTTTGATATTTTACCCGGGTACTTACTTATTTAATTATTTTCTCATGGTATTAATGAGAAATGATTTATTATTTTCCTTGATATGTTTTACATACTGGTTGGCCAATGAAATATATATTTTATGATTTTTAAATCTAGCCGGGGTGAATTCCCCTACTGAGCAGCGAGGACGAAAGCTCACCCCTACAATAGTTTTGGATGCAGGTACTGTGCACTGGGAACGGGACAACAGTGGTTGGCGCTGGGTGTGCAAAGTTATTATCATCGGATATTCGTTTATCGAATATCAGGTTCCGGAATTATCTATTTGTTCTCATTGTACCATTTCTTTTATTTTGGAACTCGTTGACCATTTATCTTGTTCATGGTCAATAATAAACTCATTCATGAATTCACATTTCGATCCGGTTATTTAATTTGATAAATTGGATTGAAATCGTTTTACGATTTCCAATTGTTTCACCTCTATTCAAATTAAATTTGTTTCCGCATTTGCGTTCTGAAAACTATTCACTTAAATGCCTTGCGTTTCTTTAAAGTATAAGTTAGGGATTTAGCTTGTATTTTTAAAGGTTCGCGGCACTGTTTCGTGCTCAAATTGAAGAGGTGCAATTTGGGGCGTCACAGAAAGTGGTATCAGAGCATTCCTTAAATTCTTGTTTAGTTTCTTGAAATTCCATTTTCCATTTGAAAATTTGACGTATCATTCAGTTGACTCTGAAATCATTTCATTGTGCGGTCAAGACATTTTCTTGTTGCTTACTCTTTATTGACCTCTTGTTCTTGACCTTGACTTTGTTAAAGTCGTATTTGTCTCGTCAGAAGTTCAAAGTCACATTATTTTGAACAACTTTGTAGTTGGCTTCGTGTTTGTGACTTGTTCCTTGTTGAGCACTTGAGCTGAGTATTGAATTCATTGTGTGGATTCACTCTTAATTTTTATTTGTTCATTTCGTGAGTCCAGTTCAATTGATTATTCGTTGTTGGACTTGGTTATTGTGATTCATTTCATATTGAGTCCAATGAGTGTTTGTTGGTACCTCAATTCTTTGAAATTGAAACACTTTTGCCACCCAAAGCTTCTCCACAGTGCACAGACCACGGCTAAGATCATTTGGGCCAAGTATGTAGTAAGAAAGAACAAGGAAGTACAGGTATGTACATTTTCTTTACCCGGTGAATGATTTGCTTTTGAGCAAAGTACACTTTTAAGAGAATTAAAGTGTGAAATACGTGGTAAGTAAGACCACGAGTTGTGATGTTTTAAATAGGCAGTTTTTACAATGGTTGGTGAGCCATTGAGAATAATTGTTGAATCTCATGTATATGAGATATATTTTAAATGATTGATCTGCCTGATAGCATCTTGTATCCTTTGAAAAGGATCAGATTGTAATAGGCAACACACCACCAGTGATTAAAGATTTTACCCACTGTAACTGGAGTTCGACAATTGAAAGCGTTGTTGATACGTGGAAATTTCGAGGACGAACTTCTTTTAAGGAGGGTGGAACTGTGAGACCCGGAAAATTAAAGGATTAATTTGGATATTAATCGAGATTAAATTCCTAATCTCGATAATTATTAAAGAGCTTCGGGAATTTTTCAGATATTTCCTCTTTGTCGTCACTTCGACTTGAAGACTCGAGAATGAAGTACACGTCATTACGAGTACGTGGCAATTTTCGGGGTATTTTTCGGATACCCGAACCATTTGTTTTAATTTTCGGAAGTTTGGAAATTAAGAAAATGAAGCGGTTTAATCTCAGCCGTTGATCAAATCAGATTTGATCTAGACCGTAGGATTTAAGTTTAAAGGTTGGAACGGTTTGGGAAGAACCCAGAACCATCCCGTGCTCTCTCTCCTCTCCCCTGCACCGTCTGCACCGATCATCAACTTCCATGTCCGGCCGTTTCACGGCGCCGGAACGGTCCCATCTTCTTCGCCCCGACACGCTGAGGCCAACGGCGGTCGTCGCAAGTCCAGCCGACGCCGGTGGAGAGAGAAACGGCGGAGAGAAGCTCCGGCAGCTTCAATGGCACTTTCCGATTCCGGCCACGACGGCGCACAAGACCGGTGCCAATAGCTTCCTCTCGACAAGGCGAGCTTGTCTGTGGTCACGGCTTGTTGATTCATCAACTGAGGAGGGAGAATCGAAGAAAAGAAGATTCTGCAATTCCGGCGGGTTTTTGATGAATTCCGGCGACTCCGGCGACGGATTCCTTCGAGTCAGGTATGAAACTTGATCAGCTCTTTGAGCTCTACAAGTTTCTAGGCTCAGTTTTATCTTTTGGTTGAAGTTTAGAGATTTGGGTTTTTGGAATTGTTCTGTCACCGTGAACCACCGTGAACGGTGGCGGTTCAGGTTGCCCATATGGTTTTTCTGACTTTGTTGGATGTTTTAGAAACATATTGATTCTTAGTTGTGCCTAAAGTGCAGGATTATAGAATTTGGTTGAAAACCTTGTGGTTGAGTTCAATTTGTGAACTATTGTTGAAATATGGATTGGTGTCCATATTTGATTATAAAGAAATGTGTCTTGGGTGTCCATAGTAATTATGGAAATGACACCCGATAAGAAATGAATTCCGTAAATCGGAAATGGTTAATCAAATGGATTTTGATTAAGTTGTCGAGTGTTGTTAAATTGAGTATCTCATATTAACACTCGGATTTGGTTATTGTCGAACTAGGAACTCCAGTTAACCCGAGACGTAAACTGTGGTGGTGGTGGTGATGTTGGCCTGATGTGATGAACGAGAACAAGCTCCGAGAATCCAGGTAGGGAAAAACTTGGGACTCTCTCGGTTAGTGTTTTCTCGTATATATAATATATAAGATTTGCATGGCTATGAATTGGTATTTTATACGCCATGTGTGTTTTAATTATATTTGATTTATGTGATGACCTGAGAGTGAGTGGTGCATAGTGACTACCTTGGGTTTCGATCCCCTAAACCTCCGGAGGGGCTGTACGGACGGAATAGTGTCTGACATCCTTTGAGGTGTGGCACTAGATCTAGGCGGTATGGCATGAATGGACACTCTTGCTACACCTTACGGTTTGTTGAAGATTTTAATCTTCGGTAAGGATGTAGTTGGCTAGATTGATCGGTCATCAGGTTTGATATTTTACCCGGGTACTTACTTATTTAATTATTTTCTCATGGTATTAATGAGAAATGATTTATTATTTTCCTTGATATGTTTTACATACTGGTTGGCCAATGAAATATATATTTTATGATTTTTAAATCTAGCCGGGGTGAATTCCCCTACTGAGCAGCGAGGACGAAAGCTCACCCCTACAATAGTTTTGGATGCAGGTACTGTGCACTGGGAACGGGACAACAGTGGTTGGCGCTGGGTGTGCAAAGTTATTATCATCGGATATTCGTTTATCGAATATCAGGTTCCGGAATTATCTATTTGTTCTCATTGTACCATTTCTTTTATTTTGGAACTCGTTGACCATTTATCTTGTTCATGGTCAATAATAAACTCATTCATGAATTCACATTTCGATCCGGTTATTTAATTTGATAAATTGGATTGAAATCGTTTTACGATTTCCAATTGTTTCACCTCTATTCAAATTAAATTTGTTTCCGCATTTGCGTTCTGAAAACTATTCACTTAAATGCCTTGCGTTTCTTTAAAGTATAAGTTAGGGATTTAGCTTGTATTTTTAAAGGTTCGCGGCACTGTTTCGTGCTCAAATTGAAGAGGTGCAATTTGGGGCGTCACAGAAAGTGGTATCAGAGCATTCCTTAAATTCTTGTTTAGTTTCTTGAAATTCCATTTTCCATTTGAAAATTTGACGTATCATTCAGTTGACTCTGAAATCATTTCATTGTGCGGTCAAGACATTTTCTTGTTGCTTACTCTTTATTGACCTCTTGTTCTTGACCTTGACTTTGTTAAAGTCGTATTTGTCTCGTCAGAAGTTCAAAGTCACATTATTTTGAACAACTTTGTAGTTGGCTTCGTGTTTGTGACTTGTTCCTTGTTGAGCACTTGAGCTGAGTATTGAATTCATTGTGTGGATTCACTCTTAATTTTTATTTGTTCATTTCGTGAGTCCAGTTCAATTGATTATTCGTTGTTGGACTTGGTTATTGTGATTCATTTCATATTGAGTCCAATGAGTGTTTGTTGGTACCTCAATTCTTTGAAATTGAAACACTTTTGCCACCCAAAGCTTCTCCACAGTGCACAGACCACGGCTAAGATCATTTGGGCCAAGTATGTAGTAAGAAAGAACAAGGAAGTACAGGTATGTACATTTTCTTTACCCGGTGAATGATTTGCTTTTGAGCAAAGTACACTTTTAAGAGAATTAAAGTGTGAAATACGTGGTAAGTAAGACCACGAGTTGTGATGTTTTAAATAGGCAGTTTTTACAATGGTTGGTGAGCCATTGAGAATAATTGTTGAATCTCATGTATATGAGATATATTTTAAATGATTGATCTGCCTGATAGCATCTTGTATCCTTTGAAAAGGATCAGATTGTAATAGGCAACACACCACCAGTGATTAAAGATTTTACCCACTGTAACTGGAGTTCGACAATTGAAAGCGTTGTTGATACGTGGAAATTTCGAGGACGAAATTCTTTTAAGGAGGGTGGAACTGTGAGACCCGGAAAATTAAAGGATTAATTTGGATATTAATCGAGATTAAATTCCTAATCTCGATAATTATTAAAGAGCTTCGGGAATTTTTCAGATATTTCCTCTTTGTCGTCACTTCGACTTGAAGACTCGAGAATGAAGTACACGTCATTACGAGTACGTGGCAATTTTCGGGGTATTTTTCGGATACCCGAACCATTTGTTTTAATTTTCGGAAGTTTGGAAATTAAGAAAATGAAGCGGTTTAATCTCAGCCGTTGATCAAATCAGATTTGATCTAGACCGTAGGATTTAAGTTTAAAGGTTGGAACGGTTTGGGAAGAACCCAGAACCATCCCGTGCTCTCTCTCCTCTCCCCTGCACCGTCTGCACCGATCATCAACTTCCATGTCCGGCCGTTTCACGGCGCCGGAACGGTCCCATCTTCTTCGCCCCGACACGCTGAGGCCAACGGCGGTCGTCGCAAGTCCAGCCGACGCCGGTGGAGAGAGAAACGGCGGAGAGAAGCTCCGGCAGCTTCAATGGCACTTTCCGATTCCGGCCACGACGGCGCACAAGACCGGTGCCAATAGCTTCCTCTCGACAAGGCGAGCTTGTCTGTGGTCACGGCTTGTTGATTCATCAACTGAGGAGGGAGAATCGAAGAAAAGAAGATTCTGCAATTCCGGCGGGTTTTTGATGAATTCCGGCGACTCCGGCGACGGATTCCTTCGAGTCAGGTATGAAACTTGATCAGCTCTTTGAGCTCTACAAGTTTCTAGGCTCAGTTTTATCTTTTGGTTGAAGTTTAGAGATTTGGGTTTTTGGAATTGTTCTGTCACCGTGAACCACCGTGAACGGTGGCGGTTCAGGTTGCCCATATGGTTTTTCTGACTTTGTTGGATGTTTTAGAAACATATTGATTCTTAGTTGTGCCTAAAGTGCAGGATTATAGAATTTGGTTGAAAACCTTGTGGTTGAGTTCAATTTGTGAACTATTGTTGAAATATGGATTGGTGTCCATATTTGATTATAAAGAAATGTGTCTTGGGTGTCCATAGTAATTATGGAAATGACACCCGATAAGAAATGAATTCCGTAAATCGGAAATGGTTAATCAAATGGATTTTGATTAAGTTGTCGAGTGTTGTTAAATTGAGTATCTCATATTAACACTCGGATTTGGTTATTGTCGAACTAGGAACTCCAGTTAACCCGAGACGTAAACTGTGGTGGTGGTGGTGATGTTGGCCTGATGTGATGAACGAGAACAAGCTCCGAGAATCCAGGTAGGGAAAAACTTGGGACTCTCTCGGTTAGTGTTTTCTCGTATATATAATATATAAGATTTGCATGGCTATGAATTGGTATTTTATACGCCATGTGTGTTTTAATTATATTTGATTTATGTGATGACCTGAGAGTGAGTGGTGCATAGTGACTACCTTGGGTTTCGATCCCCTAAACCTCCGGAGGGGCTGTACGGACGGAATAGTGTCTGACATCCTTTGAGGTGTGGCACTAGATCTAGGCGGTATGGCATGAATGGACACTCTTGCTACACCTTACGGTTTGTTGAAGATTTTAATCTTCGGTAAGGATGTAGTTGGCTAGATTGATCGGTCATCAGGTTTGATATTTTACCCGGGTACTTACTTATTTAATTATTTTCTCATGGTATTAATGAGAAATGATTTATTATTTTCCTTGATATGTTTTACATACTGGTTGGCCAATGAAATATATATTTTATGATTTTTAAATCTAGCCGGGGTGAATTCCCCTACTGAGCAGCGAGGACGAAAGCTCACCCCTACAATAGTTTTGGATGCAGGTACTGTGCACTGGGAACGGGACAACAGTGGTTGGCGCTGGGTGTGCAAAGTTATTATCATCGGATATTCGTTTATCGAATATCAGGTTCCGGAATTATCTATTTGTTCTCATTGTACCATTTCTTTTATTTTGGAACTCGTTGACCATTTATCTTGTTCATGGTCAATAATAAACTCATTCATGAATTCACATTTCGATCCGGTTATTTAATTTGATAAATTGGATTGAAATCGTTTTACGATTTCCAATTGTTTCACCTCTATTCAAATTAAATTTGTTTCCGCATTTGCGTTCTGAAAACTATTCACTTAAATGCCTTGCGTTTCTTTAAAGTATAAGTTAGGGATTTAGCTTGTATTTTTAAAGGTTCGCGGCACTGTTTCGTGCTCAAATTGAAGAGGTGCAATTTGGGGCGTCACAGAAAGTGGTATCAGAGCATTCCTTAAATTCTTGTTTAGTTTCTTGAAATTCCATTTTCCATTTGAAAATTTGACGTATCATTCAGTTGACTCTGAAATCATTTCATTGTGCGGTCAAGACATTTTCTTGTTGCTTACTCTTTATTGACCTCTTGTTCTTGACCTTGACTTTGTTAAAGTCGTATGGGGTTGGAAAGGCTAGAGGACAAATTATGGTTCAAACATTAAATGCTTTGTCTCCATTTGAATTTCAAAACAACCCCAAAATATCAAGATTTACCAAAGAGGGCTCTCCTTGTGTTTTTGGGAAACTTCATAGAGGATTGAAATGTGATGCCTTCAGGTCTAACCTCGGAGTTGACCATATGTAGGCCCGGTTAACTTTTGTTGACTTTTTTTCGGACCGAATGTTGACTCTTCGGTTTTTTGGTCGAAAATCCAAAATGACTGTGCTCCGCTTACGAGACTTGATCCTTATGGTCTTGGCATCTGAAAGTCATAGTTGACTTTCCTTTTTTTTTCTCGAAAATGCATCAATTGGCCCCGAAATGCATTCTTTTGCTTCATATTTCCATTTCTCACATATGAACCTACAAACTGTACAAACATAAGTAAATGATATTATTAGGCTTTTGAAAAAGCATAATTCATGTGATTAGAGGCACTATTTGTACGTAAAATATGCACATATCAATGAGTTTGAACCCTAAGCTCCAAAACAATTCAGAAGAATATGACGTTATGAAAATAACGGTCACAAAATCGATTTGGGCAAAAGTAATTGAGTTGGGTTGGGCCAAGAACCATGTGTTTTTCATATCGGGTCATAGGGTTTGAGTTAGGGGTGGGACGGTTCAGGGCTGTCTCGGAAAAAGGTGGAACCAGAATTAGAACCAGAACTGCCTTATTAGTTTCGGTTTGGTTTGAGTGTTTTCAAACTACGAAACCGGAAAAACCCTAACCAAATTTTTTCGATTTGGTTTCTCAGATTTTTCGGTTCCATTTGGTAGAATTTTTTCTGGTTCATTTGCATACCAAAAGCACATATGATGGGTTTTTTTTTTATTTTTCCGGCAAAACCACATCAGCAAGGATCGAGGTTTGATTTGGGTTTTGGGTGAGAAGAAGAAGAAGAAGAGATGGGTGATGTTGATTATTTGGATTTTGGGTGAACGGTTAAGTGTTGTTGAAAAAGTGAAAAATAGAGTTGCTGGCTTGCTGCAGTTGCAGAAGAAAGAAAGAACAAAAATGAAGAAGAAGAAGAAGAAGAAGAAGAAGGAGAAGAAGAAGAAGAAGAAGAAGAAGAAGAAGAAGAGAGAGAGAGAGAGACAGAGAGAGAGAGAGAGAGAGAGAGAGAGAGAGAGAGAGTAATTTGATTCCGTTCGGATAAATTGAAATTTTAAATTTTAAAATCGAGATCTAACCGATAAATTCAAGAACCGAACCAAATTCAAACCGAATACCAAAATTTAGTGGCAAAATTGAACCAAACCGTCAATTATGTTTGAGCTGGTTCCTCAGCTTTGCAGGTCTAAAGTCCCAGCCCTAGTTTGAGTAGGCTAAGGTTTCTTGGCCCGCTTTCAATTTCTTTTTCTTTTTCTTTTTCTAAAATTGTTTTTATAAAAACCTAATAACAAATAAGAGAAAATTGCACAAATGGTCATTGAATTATGACATGTTCGATACTTAACTCAATGACTTTTCAAAAATATCACTTTACTCACTCAATTTTGAATCTATCTTTCACTTAACTCACTCCGTTTATTTTGTCATTAAAAAATTAATGATTGAGGGTCATTTTCGTAAACACACAAACTTTTCTCTCTCATATGCAATTGAATTTATAAAAAAGAAACAACCTTAACAAAAACAAAAGTATCTCTAATTAGTTTAGTGAGATTCGAATAGATTATTGAGTTAAGTGAAAAACAGATTCAAAAGTGAGCGAGTAAAGTGATATTTTTAAAAAGTCCGTGAGTTAAGTGTCGCCGTGTCGAACATGTCATAACTCAATTACTAACGTTGTCATTTTTCCTAATAAATAATGAATACAAAACCCTAATACTGTAACAGTAAAAAATGGAATTGTGTCTACTCATTTCATTGATAATTCCCTTTATATAGGGTAATAATTACAAGGTAATCAAATTACAAATAAACCCCTAATTACCTATCGTCAGTTACTTTGACGAAGGCACACTAAATGCGTTTTTTCTTCAACACTCTCCCTTGTGCCAAGTCAAAGACAAAATGGTGCATAAATCGTTGCCTCGTTAAAACCTTGCCAAGTAACAAAACCCAGTGGGAAAAATAAAGCTTGGTTGAAGGGAAAAAGAGCACAACGCACCTATTACATTTGATGATAACATGTGTGTGTTTAGACTCCCCCTTAAGTCTACACCTCCCCCTGATCCGTACATCAATCAAGAGAGCTTAGAAAGTCTCCGCATTCTAATGTTTTTCACATGCTCCTCAAAAATGGCCTGAAATATGTTCTTGATACCATTCCAATGGCACTGCGTTGGTTCTGAGCTAAAACTAGCTAACAAGTTCACTGAGAATGCAATATCTGGTCAAGTACATTGAGCTAAGTACAATAATGCACCTATTGCACTTAGGTAGGGAATTTCAGCTCCCAACAGCTCTTCGTCAACTTCCTTTGGACGAAATGGATCTTTCTTTATCCAAACTTTGACCAATCATGGGAGTGCTAACAGGATGCACTTTGTCCATGTTAAATCGCCTGATCATCTTTTGGACATATGCAGACTGGTGGATTAGTATTCCACAAGCTCGGTGTTCTAGTTCAAGGCCTAGCCATAACCGAGTTTTCCCAAGATCATTCATCTCAAATTCAGATTCCAAATAGCTCGCGGTTTCTCTTATTTCATCAAGAGTACCTATGATGTTCATATCATCGACATATACAGCTACAATTGCAAATCCAGAACTTGTTTTCTTTATAAACACGCAGGGGCATATTTCATCGTTCTTATATCTCTTCCCAATCAAGTAGTCACTTAGACGGGTATACCACATCCGTCCGGATTGTTTTAATCCGTAAAGTGAGCGTTTCAATCTAATTGCAAACGCACTCCGTGGTTTAGAGTCACTTGACTTGGGCAATGGAAGGTCATCAGACACTTTCATGTATATCTCTGAATCAAGATCCCCATAGAGATATGCTGTAACCACATACATGAGCTGCATTTCCAGTTCTTCGGAAACTACTAGGCTAACTAAGTAGCGGAAGGAGAGTATGTGTGAGACCCGGAAAATTAAAGGATTAATTTGGATATTAATCGAGATTAAATTCCTAATCTCGATAATTATTAAAGAGCTTCGGGAATTTTTCAGATATTTCCTCTTTGTCGTCACTTCGACTTGAAGACTCGAGAATGAAGTACACGTCATTACGAGTACGTGGCAATTTTCGGGGTATTTTTCGGATACCCGAACCATTTGTTTTAATTTTCGGAAGTTTGGAAATTAAGAAAATGAAGCGGTTTAATCTCAGCCGTTGATCAAATCAGATTTGATCTAGACCGTAGGATTTAAGTTTAAAGGTTGGAACGGTTTGGGAAGAACCCAGAACCATCCCGTGCTCTCTCTCCTCTCCCCTGCACCGTCTGCACCGATCATCAACTTCCATGTCCAGCCGTTTCACGGCGCCGGAACGGTCCCATCTTCTTCGCCCCGACACGCTGAGGCCAACGGCGGTCGTCGCAAGTCCAGCCGACGCCGGTGGAGAGAGAAACGGCGGAGAGAAGCTCCGGCAGCTTCAATGGCACTTTCCGATTCCGGCCACGACGGCGCACAAGACCGGTGCCAATAGCTTCCTCTCGACAAGGCGAGCTTGTCTGTGGTCACGGCTTGTTGATTCATCAACTGAGGAGGGAGAATCGAAGAAAAGAAGATTCTGCAATTCCGGCGGGTTTTTGATGAATTCCGGCGACTCCGGCGACGGATTCCTTCGAGTCAGGTATGAAACTTGATCAGCTCTTTGAGCTCTACAAGTTTCTAGGCTCAGTTTTATCTTTTGGTTGAAGTTTAGAGATTTGGGTTTTTGGAATTGTTCTGTCACCGTGAACCACCGTGAACGGTGGCGGTTCAGGTTGCCCATATGGTTTTTCTGACTTTGTTGGATGTTTTAGAAACATATTGATTCTTAGTTGTGCCTAAAGTGCAGGATTATAGAATTTGGTTGAAAACCTTGTGGTTGAGTTCAATTTGTGAACTATTGTTGAAATATGGATTGGTGTCCATATTTGATTATAAAGAAATGTGTCTTGGGTGTCCATAGTAATTATGGAAATGACACCCGATAAGAAATGAATTCCGTAAATCGGAAATGGTTAATCAAATGGATTTTGATTAAGTTGTCGAGTGTTGTTAAATTGAGTATCTCATATTAACACTCGGATTTGGTTATTGTCGAACTAGGAACTCCAGTTAACCCGAGACGTAAACTGTGGTGGTGGTGGTGATGTTGGCCTGATGTGATGAACGAGAACAAGCTCCGAGAATCCAGGTAGGGAAAAACTTGGGACTCTCTCGGTTAGTGTTTTCTCGTATATATAATATATAAGATTTGCATGGCTATGAATTGGTATTTTATACGCCATGTGTGTTTTAATTATATTTGATTTATGTGATGACCTGAGAGTGAGTGGTGCATAGTGACTACCTTGGGTTTCGATCCCCTAAACCTCCGGAGGGGCTGTACGGACGGAATAGTGTCTGACATCCTTTGAGGTGTGGCACTAGATCTAGGCGGTATGGCATGAATGGACACTCTTGCTACACCTTACGGTTTGTTGAAGATTTTAATCTTCGGTAAGGATGTAGTTGGCTAGATTGATCGGTCATCAGGTTTGATATTTTACCCGGGTACTTACTTATTTAATTATTTTCTCATGGTATTAATGAGAAATGATTTATTATTTTCCTTGATATGTTTTACATACTGGTTGGCCAATGAAATATATATTTTATGATTTTTAAATCTAGCCGGGGTGAATTCCCCTACTGAGCAGCGAGGACGAAAGCTCACCCCTACAATAGTTTTGGATGCAGGTACTGTGCACTGGGAACGGGACAACAGTGGTTGGCGCTGGGTGTGCAAAGTTATTATCATCGGATATTCGTTTATCGAATATCAGGTTCCGGAATTATCTATTTGTTCTCATTGTACCATTTCTTTTATTTTGGAACTCGTTGACCATTTATCTTGTTCATGGTCAATAATAAACTCATTCATGAATTCACATTTCGATCCGGTTATTTAATTTGATAAATTGGATTGAAATCGTTTTACGATTTCCAATTGTTTCACCTCTATTCAAATTAAATTTGTTTCCGCATTTGCGTTCTGAAAACTATTCACTTAAATGCCTTGCGTTTCTTTAAAGTATAAGTTAGGGATTTAGCTTGTATTTTTAAAGGTTCGCGGCACTGTTTCGTGCTCAAATTGAAGAGGTGCAATTTGGGGCGTCACAGAAAGTGGTATCAGAGCATTCCTTAAATTCTTGTTTAGTTTCTTGAAATTCCATTTTCCATTTGAAAATTTGACGTATCATTCAGTTGACTCTGAAATCATTTCATTGTGCGGTCAAGACATTTTCTTGTTGCTTACTCTTTATTGACCTCTTGTTCTTGACCTTGACTTTGTTAAAGTCGTATTTGTCTCGTCAGAAGTTCAAAGTCACATTATTTTGAACAACTTTGTAGTTGGCTTCGTGTTTGTGACTTGTTCCTTGTTGAGCACTTGAGCTGAGTATTGAATTCATTGTGTGGATTCACTCTTAATTTTTATTTGTTCATTTCGTGAGTCCAGTTCAATTGATTATTCGTTGTTGGACTTGGTTATTGTGATTCATTTCATATTGAGTCCAATGAGTGTTTGTTGGTACCTCAATTCTTTGAAATTGAAACACTTTTGCCACCCAAAGCTTCTCCACAGTGCACAGACCACGGCTAAGATCATTTGGGCCAAGTATGTAGTAAGAAAGAACAAGGAAGTACAGGTATGTACATTTTCTTTACCCGGTGAATGATTTGCTTTTGAGCAAAGTACACTTTTAAGAGAATTAAAGTGTGAAATACGTGGTAAGTAAGACCACGAGTTGTGATGTTTTAAATAGGCAGTTTTTACAATGGTTGGTGAGCCATTGAGAATAATTGTTGAATCTCATGTATATGAGATATATTTTAAATGATTGATCTGCCTGATAGCATCTTGTATCCTTTGAAAAGGATCAGATTGTAATAGGCAACACACCACCAGTGATTAAAGATTTTACCCACTGTAACTGGAGTTCGACAATTGAAAGCGTTGTTGATACGTGGAAATTTCGAGGACGAAATTCTTTTAAGGAGGGTGGAACTGTGAGACCCGGAAAATTAAAGGATTAATTTGGATATTAATCGAGATTAAATTCCTAATCTCGATAATTATTAAAGAGCTTCGGGAATTTTTCAGATATTTCCTCTTTGTCGTCACTTCGACTTGAAGACTCGAGAATGAAGTACACGTCATTACGAGTACGTGGCAATTTTCGGGGTATTTTTCGGATACCCGAACCATTTGTTTTAATTTTCGGAAGTTTGGAAATTAAGAAAATGAAGCGGTTTAATCTCAGCCGTTGATCAAATCAGATTTGATCTAGACCGTAGGATTTAAGTTTAAAGGTTGGAACGGTTTGGGAAGAACCCAGAACCATCCCGTGCTCTCTCTCCTCTCCCCTGCACCGTCTGCACCGATCATCAACTTCCATGTCCGGCCGTTTCACGGCGCCGGAACGGTCCCATCTTCTTCGCCCCGACACGCTGAGGCCAACGGCGGTCGTCGCAAGTCCAGCCGACGCCGGTGGAGAGAGAAACGGCGGAGAGAAGCTCCGGCATCTTCAATGGCACTTTCCGATTCCGGCCACGACGGCGCACAAGACCGGTGCCAATAGCTTCCTCTCGACAAGGCGAGCTTGTCTGTGGTCACGGCTTGTTGATTCATCAACTGAGGAGGGAGAATCGAAGAAAAGAAGATTCTGCAATTCCGGCGGGTTTTTGATGAATTCCGGCGACTCCGGCGACGGATTCCTTCGAGTCAGGTATGAAACTTGATCAGCTCTTTGAGCTCTACAAGTTTCTAGGCTCAGTTTTATCTTTTGGTTGAAGTTTAGAGATTTGGGTTTTTGGAATTGTTCTGTCACCGTGAACCACCGTGAACGGTGGCGGTTCAGGTTGCCCATATGGTTTTTCTGACTTTGTTGGATGTTTTAGAAACATATTGATTCTTAGTTGTGCCTAAAGTGCAGGATTATAGAATTTGGTTGAAAACCTTGTGGTTGAGTTCAATTTGTGAACTATTGTTGAAATATGGATTGGTGTCCATATTTGATTATAAAGAAATGTGTCTTGGGTGTCCATAGTAATTATGGAAATGACACCCGATAAGAAATGAATTCCGTAAATCGGAAATGGTTAATCAAATGGATTTTGATTAAGTTGTCGAGTGTTGTTAAATTGAGTATCTCATATTAACACTCGGATTTGGTTATTGTCGAACTAGGAACTCCAGTTAACCCGAGACGTAAACTGTGGTGGTGGTGGTGATGTTGGCCTGATGTGATGAACGAGAACAAGCTCCGAGAATCCAGGTAGGGAAAAACTTGGGACTCTCTCGGTTAGTGTTTTCTCGTATATATAATATATAAGATTTGCATGGCTATGAATTGGTATTTTATACGCCATGTGTGTTTTAATTATATTTGATTTATGTGATGACCTGAGAGTGAGTGGTGCATAGTGACTACCTTGGGTTTCGATCCCCTAAACCTCCGGAGGGGCTGTACGGACGGAATAGTGTCTGACATCCTTTGAGGTGTGGCACTAGATCTAGGCGGTATGGCATGAATGGACACTCTTGCTACACCTTACGGTTTGTTGAAGATTTTAATCTTCGGTAAGGATGTAGTTGGCTAGATTGATCGGTCATCAGGTTTGATATTTTACCCGGGTACTTACTTATTTAATTATTTTCTCATGGTATTAATGAGAAATGATTTATTATTTTCCTTGATATGTTTTACATACTGGTTGGCCAATGAAATATATATTTTATGATTTTTAAATCTAGCCGGGGTGAATTCCCCTACTGAGCAGCGAGGACGAAAGCTCACCCCTACAATAGTTTTGGATGCAGGTACTGTGCACTGGGAACGGGACAACAGTGGTTGGCGCTGGGTGTGCAAAGTTATTATCATCGGATATTCGTTTATCGAATATCAGGTTCCGGAATTATCTATTTGTTCTCATTGTACCATTTCTTTTATTTTGGAACTCGTTGACCATTTATCTTGTTCATGGTCAATAATAAACTCATTCATGAATTCACATTTCGATCCGGTTATTTAATTTGATAAATTGGATTGAAATCGTTTTACGATTTCCAATTGTTTCACCTCTATTCAAATTAAATTTGTTTCCGCATTTGCGTTCTGAAAACTATTCACTTAAATGCCTTGCGTTTCTTTAAAGTATAAGTTAGGGATTTAGCTTGTATTTTTAAAGGTTCGCGGCACTGTTTCGTGCTCAAATTGAAGAGGTGCAATTTGGGGCGTCACAGTATGTCTCTTCGTAGTCAATTCCAGGGCGTTGTGAGAAACCTTGCGCCACAAGGTGAGCCTTGTACCTCAGGACTTCATTCTTCTCATTACGCTTTCTGACAAAAACTCATTTATGTCCTACAGGCTTTACACTTGGTGAGGCTAGCTAGCACTACCAGACCAAATACCTGTCTCTTTGTCAGAGAATCTAGTTCTGCCTGGATTGCTTCTTTCCATTTAGGCCAATCTGCTCTTTGTTGACACTCTGCAACAGAGCGTGGTTCGATATCATCGTGCTCTATGATTCCTTGAGCAACAGTGTATGCAAATACATCATCAATGTGTATGGAAGATCTTTCCATCAACTCATACGCACTCTCATAATTCATTGAGATTTCTTTGTTCTCTGGAATCATATCAAACATTGGAGCGTCCTCCAGTAATGATTCATGGACATAACTGTAATCAGAGATAATCTCATGAGAGGAATTCTCTACATTGATGATTAATGTATCGGGTTGTGCCGTACCTGCCCTTTTCTTCCTTGGGTGGGTGTCAATCGAACCAGGTGGCCTCCCCCTCTTCCTTTAGGGAGCCACGGCCTCAACCACACCTCCACTAAGTGTGGTTGCAACGCCTCTGTCTGCGGCGCTGTGCCCCTTATTGGGGACTTCTAACCTTGCAGGCACATTTGCAGCTGGTATATGTGATCTTGTCACTTTAGCGATATCAGCAAACGCATCAGGCATCGAATCTGCTACGTTCTGAATATCGATTATTCTTTTCACTTCGCTTTCACATTGTGAAGTGCGGGGATCATAATGAGACATAGTGGGGACAAACCACGACAATTCCTGTCGTTCCCTTAGAAAATCCTTTTTCTTATCTCCCCCTAACGACGGGAAGACTGTCTCATCAAAGTGACAATCCGCAAATCTAGCGGTAAAGAGATCGCCTGTCAAAGGTTCCAAATAGCGGATAATTGTTGGGGATTCATATCCAACATAATACTTAATCGTCTCTGAGGACCCATTTTAGTGCGCTGTGGGGGCGCAATAGGCACATATACTGCGCAACCAAATATGCGTAAGTGTGAAATATCATGCTTATATCCAGTAACCAACTGGTACGCAGGGAATGGTTGGCTAGTAGTGGGTCTGAAACGAAGAAGTAAAACTGCGTGCAATATTGCATAACCTCATGCAGAGATAGGCATGTTGGTGTGCATAACCAGTGCCCTAGCCACCATTTGTAGCCTTTTCATGGTGGCTTCTGCGAGACCATTTTGTGTATGCACATGGGGTACAGGATGCTCTACATTGATCCCTATAGACATGAAATAATCATCAAATACTTTTGATGTAAACTCTCCAGCGTTATCAAGCCTTATAGACTTGATATGATGATTAGGGTGGTGAGCCCTTAAACGTATAATCTGTGCTAGGAGTTTTGCAAATGCAGCATTTCTAAAATGTGTTTCCTTCCACATTCATTAGAGGTAATATATATGTATTCAGTTCCATTCTCAGTGAGTTTCCAAATGATAACTGTTGGCACAAATATCTTTTAAACTTAACAAGGTTCGATTAACTCTTGGTGCTTTTAGAGCATCTGTGATTTTAATCATTGTGCCATTAGGCATCAAGAATTTGGCAGTTCCTCGCCCTTTATTAATTGTGATGATCCTATCATCGTGGTCACAGATGAATTATAAGGAGTTAATGCAATGATATACTTTTCATTCTAATAGTTTTCTTTTGTTTGCTAGATGTATTGCTTTACATCTTAATAGTGCTTATTTTCGAACCATGTATGTTTATGTGTAGTAACTAAATTCGAATAAATTCAATGCTTGAGAATAAAATTCGAAATTTATTAATAAGCCAACGGTAATTAAATTAAGGTCTCATCCAGATAAATCTAATTCAACAAACCATTATTCAAAATAAACTTTAAGACCAAAAACAATAGTCTAATTAAAATGAGCCATTACGCCTTCACAACTTTCTTGGAAGATAAATAAATAAATAAATAAAGCAGATCAGTCAAAATCTGGAACATCCATTGACTGAGCAAGTGTCACGCCCCGATTTTCGAATCAATTAATAAGGCATTTTGCCCTTAATTACAATCAATTCGGAAACGTGACTACATGGAATATCAAATACAAATATGCACTAGAATTTTTTTTCTTTTTAATTCAAGTACACAACACCAACTCCATGCCCAACATTGTAATTTCAAACTCAATACAAGAGTCGAATATTACATACCAAATATTTATATAATAAATTGATACATCAAAATATTACATAAATAAATCTTCAGAGTGCGAAGCATAAAATAGCGGAAGTCTTATAACCCAACAAAATATATGCAGCCTTGCATTACTCCTGGTTATCCTAACCTGCAGGTATAACCCCTACACCGTGGAATAGTGTACCGGGTTATATCAACAAACCCGGTCAGCTTACGAAGCTGGTATGAGTTAACTCAGTTTTACTCACCCTAAACCGTTTAACAAAATATACATATATAGTTTGTTTTAAACAAATATATGTAACTTATACTTTTCAAAAACAATTCAAATCCCGAAAATTCATATTATAAAATATACTGAACCTACGCGCCCCATATCACGTATTTTAACCCCACACGTCCCATAAACGTGTATGTTAATCCCAGGGTAATTCAGAATATTAAACAATATAAATTTTCCCCAAAATCATTTCCCAAAATTATGATTCTTTCTTTTTAAGAATCGTAAATCATAATAATAATTACTTCAATTTTTAAAGAAGTAAAAACTTCAAAATACAATTCAATAATTCTCCAAGAATTGTAATTCAATAAATCAATACTTCAATTATTTAAGAAGCAAATTCATATCATACTCACACAAAACCACAATCAACTTCAAATGATTAAAAGAGAGAATACCATTTTTCTTCTCCTTTTAATACATCAAGATAAAGCGAGAATACCATTTTTCTTCTCCTTTATTACATAAAGTATTCATCTTTGTTTTCAATGAATACATGGCTACACAGTCTAGAACTCTAACATTCACCTTCTGGCTACACAGTCTAAAGCTCTAACCTTCACCATTGGCTACACAGTCTAGAGCTCTAACCTTCACCCATTGGCTACACAGTCTAAAGCTCTAACCTTCACCCATTGGCTACAAAAACATTCGAGTAGGCAAACACAATATCATAATTTTTGAAATATTGTTTCCCACAAAATCCACCAATTAAAACAATAAAATGAATACTTTCAAATATTGTTTTAACACAAAATCACACATGCTGATATATCAAATTAAAACTGTATTTAATTTATATATCGCAAAATCATTTAAATAAATATAATTATTTATTTTCGCAAACAACACAATATGAATTAATATTCATATATAAAATATCGTGAGATTCACTCACCTCTAATTCCTGCTGCGTCTTCAAATAGTAACCAGGAATCGACAAGCACGAGCTACACTTCTCGTAAACACCTATGATTATGCAATATCCAATTAGCATAATACATTTCCAAAATAATCCAAATGTTCCTCAAATGTCTCCTACGACATCGGAACATTTAATCGAGACCATTTGACCAAAAGTCAACCATCGGTCAACGTGGGTCCCACGTCTACTATTCATCAACGGGTCCCACACAAAATCCGAAACTTCCAAAATCCAACAGCATGCTTATTTCTAGCATCCTAACATCATATCCAAAATTGGTGATGATCCAACGGTCGGATCATCACGGATCTAACGATCCATAACTATCGCTTAATTGATCATTGATCAAACGACCGAATTTGACAAAAGTCAAAACACGAAAGTTGTTCGTATCGACGAAATAAGCCAAACGGAGCAAATAATTGCTCCCGGACCGACCTGACGCGCCGCCGACGCGCCGCCGGAGGTGGCAGCCGGCCGCCGGTCAAGGTGGTCCGATGGCTACCAAATTTTACCAGTGTGTAGAACTCAACAAGCCCAACAAGTTTAGTAACTACCTCAAAGTCTGGATCGGAGCGGAAGTGGCCGGAATCGGCGTTGACTTTTTGAAAATCAAAAACTTCCCGAGCTCAATCCGCCGCCTACGGTGGTTTTCGGTGAAATCCAAGGGCACCATCGTGTTCCAGGGGTTGAGGGCTTCAAAACCCAGTACACGAAGTGGGGAGGGGTGGCCGGAATTACGTCGGACAACGAGAAGGCAAATCGGAGCTACTTTGGCCGCCGCGTGCAGCGTCACGCCGGTGAGCCGTGCGGCACGACCGGTCCGGTTAGGACCGTCGGCCCGGGCTGCGTCGACTGGTCTGGGCGGTGAGGGTCACCGGTGGCCAGAGCTGGGTCGCCGGAAAACCCAGATGGGAGAGAGAGAGAGAACGCGGGGAGAGAGAATCGGGGAGGAGAGAGAAAAAATTCCAGAAAAATAAAACATTTTCATGTTTTATAGAAAATCGTGCAATTTCCGAGGGCCATAACTCCTTCATACGATGTCCATTTCTGGTGAACCAAATTCCTACGAACTCGATTCGACGAGTTCTACAACTTTCATGAAGGAAGTTTTCCCAAATTCTCGACGGATAAAAAGTTACCTTAATTAACCTTGTGTAACTTATAATTACCGCCGTAATTATCGTTTTACGACGAAAACCCTTAAAAATATGAAATCACTCCATTTCACTTCAAATTTCACGAACTATTTAATAAAAATAATACGGAAATTTTTGGGGTATTACAGTCTACCCTCCTTAAAGAAATTTCGTCCCGAAATTTGGACGCAGAGTACACCCAAGGTTATCACAACTTGATTCCAAAATCCAAAGTTTTATTGATGATAACTTAGGTAGTACACAACAAACCACAACATAACAAACCACACTACAACTTCCAAAACACTCAATTACAAATCTTAAAATGCCTCGCAGGGCCTATCTACCAGAAACCATCCTTAAATCTCCAGTAGTGACTTCGTGGATAAGAGGCCGGATGTCTCGGAATTCCATACATCATAAGCTGATAGAAATATGCTGCCTCCACGAAACACTTGCAAGTGTCGCAACATTCTCTAGCTGCATGCCTATCTCCATCCACGTCCCACATGTCCTGGCCAAAAGGACGCCAAAAACTTGACTCACCGCAAGTAAGACATTTACCGGCGGGCAGGAAAGCAGTAGTCGACGGAAAATACAATAAAAGATGCTCATGACAAAACTCGGCCTGATGCATCATCCGCTCGACTTCTTGTCTACAGTAGTAGATGTTCCATCCGCTTCTCCACCAGTCGAGGGCTTCACACAGTCGCTGCACCGTTTTCTGCTGCTCGGCTCGTGGTCCCATTATCATCTTAATCATGCATGCTGCATAAAATGCAACATGATGACCTACCACCGTACTGGGACGCGAACCATAAAATGTTCCTGGTTTGCATGCCGCATCGAAATACTCCAGGGCTAAAGATATGTTCGCTGCCTCCACGAGTACTCGTATTCCCATTCGGAACAGAGACTCCGGGTTCTTCGCTTCCCAGCATCGATTAGCGAAGATGCGCACCTGCCTGTCCGCTTCTATGGAACCAGTGGGTCTGGATCCACCATCGAACCCATCCATGTCGATCGCCGCCAACGTAGACCAGCTATCGGCATACTCCTTGAAGTCCTTCGAGACACAACGGAGTTCCATTGTGCTCTGCAGGGATGCGGTAGCAACCAACTGGAATATGTACTTCCAGATCTCCACCGGAAGTTCACTCCAATCAGTGTTCTTGGAACGCTTGCTGCACTCTCCCTTGTTCACCATTGTGTAAGAAAAAATTTTAGTCGAAGTGTTTGTTTGATAACAGATATGAAGTGAGTAACACAACTCCTTATCCCATGTATTTAAACCAAACTTTCCACTGTCAGGGAAAACTTTCTTTAATGTAAGTGCGGTGCACTCAACAACCCACTAAAAATAATTATTGCTCATATCTGTCTCAATTACTCAAAAGTATCGCCCACGATACAAGATTCCACAAGATTTAATCAACAAAAACTCAGTCTTCCACTAACACCGGTCATAATGACTCTTTTCCTTTTGCTTTCGCATAATTAATTCCTCAAAAGATGCGAGGTCTCACAAGAGTGGAACTGTATGTGGAAAATCCATGCATCGGGAAAAAAAAATCTTCCACGATCTCCAAGGGCTCCGACAATTAGCTGTAAAACAGCCGCTCACTTAGCTTTTGAATTTTCAAATCCTCCACCAACAATAAATATACACCTTACGCATCCACTAACAGATACTTTCCATTAGTGCCATAACCTCCTTTCTCTTTCAAAGAAGACTTCTTCACTCCAATTCTCAGAAATTTCACCAACTCAAACATGTCACGCAAAGTGAATTCGTTCAGTGAATTACTTCAATCTGATCCCTCAGAAAGCCAATTCTTTGAGGGCTTAGATGAAATAATTTCACCAGCAATCGAATTCGACAACGATATCGACATGCTAGACATGCTTCTAGCAGAAGACGAAGCCATTGAAGTAGCCCCAAGTCCACAAGTATCATCTCCACAAGCTGAACCTAGTTCATCCAAACGTATTCCACTGAGGAAGAGCTTCACCAAATACCAAGTCCAAGCATTGAAGGACTTCGTCGAGGCTTTTCCACAGCCAACTGTTCAACAACGACAAGATTTGGGTGACCAAATAAGGTTAACGTTTGCACAAGTCTCTGCGTGGGTGATAAAGCATCGACCCAAAACGCCTGCCCAAACAACTCGTCAACAAAATTTTCTGCTGAGACAGCAAATCAATGAGCTTCAAGCTCAACTTAGCCAGTACCAAGCAGCATTCAACAGAATCAACTGCAACCACTGTGGAAAACGAGTTACTCCCAATAGTGAGCTACTAAAAGGGATTGAAGAGACTACCCCACAACCTCAGACTCTTCCAATTCCTGCAGTCATCGGTCCAAGGGAAAAGTCTCACATGAGGAGGGATATTCAAAAGTGTATGTCGATCCCACATCACTCTTCTTCTACACAACAACCATCAGACAAAATCAACCGTTCAGAACCTGAAGAAGCATCTGCCGTGGCAGAAGCATCTGTCGTGGCAGACACAACTAAGATTTCTGAAATCATTGTGTCGGTCAGAGATGAGCTAATCATCATGGCATCTGCTGCTGCGCCACTGTGGATCTCTGCACTCAAATCCAGCTCTGCCACGCTTCATGAGTTCCTGAATGAAGCAGAGTACAAGAGAATCTTCACTAACGGTATTGATCTTACTCCCACTAACTTCCAAACCGAAGCTTCTCGCTACACAGCCATTATTCCCCTAAGTCTTGTCGTACTCGTGAATCTCTTCATGGATGTGGACCAATGGTCCACCATATTCGGTAGCATCATTTCAAGGGCGAGTATCCTTGATGTCTTGTCATCAGGGACTACTGAAAGCTACCACGACACCATCCAAGTCATGACTGCTGAATTTCAGGTGACCAGTCCATCTGTCTCCACTCGTGTAACTCACTTTGTTCGCTATTGCCAACGACAAACAGAACAAAGTTGGGCAATAATTGACGTCTCTGTGGACGGTTTAAGCTCAAATCTGGGTCCACACCCAAGATCTCAATGCAAGAAGCGTCCATCCGGATGCTTAATCCAAGATTTGTTCAACGGCAGCTCTCGTGTCGTATGGGTGGAACATGTTGATGTACAGGATCAAATCATGCACCAAACATACCGAACGCTAGTGGAGTCAGGCTTAGCCTTCGGAGCAAGGCGATGGGTAGAAATACTTCAGAGGCAAGCGGAAAGGTTAAATTATTCCGCGGCTGACACTTATCCACCTCAAGACTTTTGTGTCATACCATCTGTGGAAGGAAGAAGAAACATGTTGCAGATGGCATGCAGAATAGTGACAGACTTTTGCACAGACATCGGCAACTCTACTGCTCATGAATGGAAGGTAGCTGAACAAACCAAGTTCAGGGGTTCAGGGATAAGAGTCTCCACCAACAAAATCTGGAACAGGCTGAATAAGCCTCATGGTCTCACTCGAACTGCATCTGCAATAATCCAGCATCATGTCTCTCACAGAAAGCTCTTTGACTTCTTCATTGACGTACAAACTCGGAACCAATGGGACCATCTAGCATTGGAAAAAGAAGTACAGGAGATTGCACATATCACAACTGGTCATGATCCACGCAATTGTGTCTCCTTGTTGCAAATGCACAACACCTATATACTCCAAGAAAGTTGTACTGATTCAACAGGGTCATACGTGATTTATGCCCCTATTAGTCAGTCAACGGTACAGAAGTTAATAGGCGGTTGTGAGTTAGGTACAATTGTATTCCTAACTTCAGGTTTTTCAATTCTACCAGATATGCCTACTGCTGGAAGAACAGAAGGGGTCTCAGACAATCCATACATTGGTTGTCTAGTAACGGTAGCAACACAGATCTCTACTGAGTTACTGAAGAACAAGAAAGGGTCAGTGGATCAAGTCTGTCGTTTGATCCAGGGTACGGTTGAGAGAATTAGAAATGTAGCCATGTAAGACTATCAATTTTGGAATTGTAATTTGTACTTTATATTCTTAACAACACAACAGCACTGAAGAGCACATGATGGGGATCCGCCGCGGTCGGGCCATCACTCGATAAATACTGTGCGTAATTAAGCATACGAAGTAACCATTACTTAAATGAATCTAAGAACCTAACGTCAAACCCTAAACCGATCCTAAGCTCTAAACCCTAACTTCACTTCACAACTCAACAACTCGTTTCATTACAGTAGAGCGTTCCATTGCTCAATCACTTCCTTAGAGCATTGTTTTGCTCTGATACCAATCTGTCACGCCCCGATTTTCGAATCAATTAATAAGGCATTTTGCCCTTAATTACAATCAATTCGGAAACGTGACTACATGGAATATCAAATACAAATATGCACTAGAATTTTTTTTCTTTTTAATTCAAGTACACAACACCAACTCCATGCCCAACATTGTAATTTCAAACTCAATACAAGAGTCGAATATTACATACCAAATATTTATATAATAAATTGATACATCAAAATATTACATAAATAAATCTTCAGAGTGCGAAGCATAAAATAGCGGAAGTCTTATAACCCAACAAAATATATGCAGCCTTGCATTACTCCTGGTTATCCTAACCTGCAGGTATAACCCCTACACCGTGGAATAGTGTACCGGGTTATATCAACAAACCCGGTCAGCTTACGAAGCTGGTATGAGTTAACTCAGTTTTACTCACCCTAAACCGTTTAACAAAATATACATATATAGTTTGTTTTAAACAAATATATGTAACTTATACTTTTCAAAAACAATTCAAATCCCGAAAATTCATATTATAAAATATACTGAACCTACGCGCCCCATATCACGTATTTTAACCCCACACGTCCCATAAACGTGTATGTTAATCCCAGGGTAATTCAGAATATTAAACAATATAAACTTTCCCCAAAATCATTTCCCAAAATTATGATTCTTTCTTTTTAAGAATCGTAAATCATAATAATAATTACTTCAATTTTTAAAGAAGTAAAAACTTCAAAATACAATTCAATAATTCTCCAAGAATTGTAATTCAATAAATCAATACTTCAATTATTTAAGAAGCAAATTCATATCATACTCACACAAAACCACAATCAACTTCAAATGATTAAAAGAGAGAATACCATTTTTCTTCTCCTTTTAATACATCAAGATAAAGCGAGAATACCATTTTTCTTCTCCTTTATTACATAAAGTATTCATCTTTGTTTTCAATGAATACATGGCTACACAGTCTAGAACTCTAACATTCACCTTCTGGCTACACAGTCTAGAGCTCTAACCTTCACCATTGGCTACACAGTCTAGAGCTCTAACCTTCACCCATTGGCTACACAGTCTAAAGCTCTAACCTTCACCCATTGGCTACAAAAACATTCGAGTAGGCAAACACAATATCATAATTTTTGAAATATTGTTTCCCACAAAATCCACCAATTAAAACAATAAAATGAATACTTTCAAATATTGTTTTAACACAAAATCACACATGCTGATATATCAAATTAAAACTGTATTTAATTTATATATCGCAAAATCATTTAAATAAATATAATTATTTATTTTCGCAAACAACACAATATGAATTAATATTCATATATAAAATATCGTGAGATTCACTCACCTCTAATTCCTGCTGCGTCTTCAAATAGTAACCAGGAATCGACAAGCACGAGCTACACTTCTCGTAAACACCTATGATTATGCAATATCCAATTAGCATAATACATTTCCAAAATAATCCAAATGTTCCTCAAATGTCTCCTACGACATCGGAACATTTAATCGAGACCATTTGACCAAAAGTCAACCATCGGTCAACGTGGGTCCCACGTCTACTATTCATCAACGGGTCCCACACAAAATCCGAAACTTCCAAAATCCAACAGCATGCTTATTTCTAGCATCCTAACATCATATCCAAAATTGGTGATGATCCAACGGTCGGATCATCACGGATCTAACGATCCATAACTATCGCTTAATTGATCATTGATCAAACGACCGAATTTGACAAAAGTCAAAACACGAAAGTTGTTCGTATCGACGAAACAAGCCAAACGGAGCAAAGAATTGCTCCCGGACCGACCTGACGCGCCGCCGACGCGCCGCCGGAGGTGGCAGCCGGCCGCCGGTCAAGGTGGTCCGATGGCTACCAAATTTTACCAGTGTGTAGAACTCAACAAGCCCAACAAGTTTAGTAACTACCTCAAAGTCTGGATCGGAGCGGAAGTGGCCGGAATCGGCGTTGACTTTTTGAAAATCAAAAACTTCCCGAGCTCAATCCGCCGCCTACGGTGGTTTTCGGTGAAATCCAAGGGCACCATCGTGTTCCAGGGGTTGAGGGCTTCAAAACCCAGTACACGAAGTGGGGAGGGGTGGCCGGAATTACGTCGGACAACGAGAAGGCAAATCGGAGCTACTTTGGCCGCCGCGTGCAGCGTCACGCCGGTGAGCCGTGCGGCACGACCGGTCCGGTTAGGACCGTCGGCCCGGGCTGCGTCGACTGGTCTGGGCGGTGAGGGTCACCGGTGGCCGGAGCTGGGTCGCCGGAAAACCCAGATGGGAGAGAGAGAGAGAACGCGGGGAGAGAGAATCGGGGAGGAGAGAGAAAAAATTCCAGAAAAATAAAACATTTTCATGTTTTATAGAAAATCGTGCAATTTCCGAGGGCCATAACTCCTTCATACGATGTCCATTTCTGGTGAACCAAATTCCTACGAACTCGATTCGACGAGTTCTACAACTTTCATGAAGGAAGTTTTCCCAAATTCTCGACGGATAAAAAGTTACCTTAATTAACCTTGTGTAACTTATAATTACCGCCGTAATTATCGTTTTACGACGAAAACCCTTAAAAATATGAAATCACTCCATTTCACTTCAAATTTCACGAACTATTTAATAAAAATAATACGGAAATTTTCGGGGTATTACAGCAAGGTCCTTGTTGCCATTGAAGTCTGCAACTGTGAGGTTGACATCTGGGTCAGGGCCTCCTTCTTCCATATAGTGAGCCTCTTGTTCTCTAGACACCCTATACCTCTTGTAATTGGCTGCTACTCTGTTGCTTGCCTGGCAGTTCTTGTACCAATGCTCAATAGCTCCACAGCTATAGCAAGGGTCATTGCCAACTCTTTCCCTTTGTATCGGGGGGTTCTTAGGTGCCTTTTGCACCCTAGGCCCATGACCACCAGGTCCAGCACCACCATGGCCACTTGGGCCAGCACCACCATCTCTGCGCCATACATTGGGAGGGCCTCCACGGTCCATACCACGGCCCATACCACGGTCCCCATGTCCCTGTCCACGTGGTGCATTGTTCCCACGTGGGTATGGATCAGCACGTCCAACCCCCTTTGCTTTGGGGTTCCTTCCACTTTTCATCTTACCATAGTTCGCCTCGAGAATTTTCTTTGTCCCAACAGGCCTGACATTGTTGTTCAGAAGAACCTGATCATGCCTCTCAGATACTTGCAGCATGTTGATCAGCTTATTGAATGTTGTGATTCTTTTGTTGTCATACTCCAACCTATACTGGTTCGCTAGTATAAGTGCTGAAGTAGGAAAAGTGGAGAGAGTCTTTTCTATCATATCAGCTTCTGTGATTTCCTTTCCACAGAAAATGAGACGTGCTTTTAGGCGCAACATGTCCTTGTTGAAGTCATTGTCCCTCTTGTAGTCAAGCAAGCGGATTTCATTCCACTGTACGGTCAGTTCTGGGAGCAAAGTGTCATGAATGTTCCCAAAACGCCCATTGAGGGCATCTCACAGTTCTTTGGCTGTCTTCAACTGGAGGTACTCCCAGCGTAAGCTAGGGTCAATATGCCGCCTCAGAAACATTAGGGCATTGACTTTGACTTTTTCAGACGGTTCTTTGTCTTTGGGGTCGGTGGAGGGTATGATGGTGGATGTGAAGTCCTTTCCCATGAAATTAGTTTCCACATCAGAAACCCAACGGTGGTACTCAATTCCTTCTGAGTCCAAGATTTCAAATTCGGGTCGAGTTGGATCAGCCATCTGTTTTAAACAAGAGTGAAGATATATTAGTCACGCAGTCATAAAGACATCCACGATAATTAATTTTCCAAGAATGTGAATTAGATTTCGAGACCAAAATTCATAGAGGTCACACACATTTTTTCGATGCTTTGTGAAAATACTTTATCACATGGTTGGTTTGTACTTATGTTGTAACGTCCATGAATTTTCATTATCATGGAAATACACAATTTATAAAATATGCTAAATAAAACAATTTATAGGCAAAAATAAACATAGCATATTTAATAATTAATTTAACGAAACATAGCACATATTATGGCAAATTTACTGAATATGTCACAAAAAATTGTAAAATAATTTGCCTAAATAACATGTTTAATTAAAAATTGCCTACATAATTTATAAATGCTAAACATAACGTTATAAGCATGCAAATTTATTTAAACAGTAAATAAGAACAGTAAATCATATTGCACATTTACTATTTAAATTTTCGTAAAACAGTAAATGGTAAAACGGTAAACAGTTAATGGTAACTATTAGTTACTGCATGGTAAATTTTGAAAAGTTACCTGTTTTACCAGAAATGGTAAAAAAAATCCTTTTTTTTTTCTAGGTGTTGGGCCTGCTTGGCTCGTCTGGGCCTGGGCCTGCTGGGCTCGTCTGCGCCTAGGTCGAGTGGATCGGATCTACGGGGCACGTCGGAGCTTGGACGTCAGATCTGCGGCGGTGGACTTGACGAGGTGGTCCGAGCTTTGGGCCGAGCGTCGGCCGGAGAAGACAGATCGGGGCACGTCGGATCTGGGCAGTCGCATCTGCTGCACGTCGTCGAGAGAGGACGGAGAAAACAGAGGCGTCGAGGTCGATCGAGGTCGAGGTCGGGTCCGATCTGGAAAGACTTGCGGATTGGAAAAACTTCGTGGTCGATCGGAGCTGGACGTCGTCGAGAGAGCCCGATCGGATTTGCTTGGCCAAGATTGGTGCGGCACGTCGGAAATGGACGAGATTGGTGTATTGGGATCGTGCGGTGCTTTGGGATCGTCGGAAATGGAGAGGCCGATCGGGTCCGATGCAGACGAGGTCGAGATCGAAGCGATGCAGGCGAGGCCGAGGCCGGATCTTGATAGAACAAGGTCGGCTCTGGGAAAAAAAATCCGATCTAGGGTTTTTTTTTCGGCGTGAACTAGATCGGGATTTGCTTGAGCTAGGTCGGCGGCTCGGCTAGGTTTTTAGGGTTTTTTTTATTTTTCTTGGCTTTTTGCTCTGAGCGTGCTGATAACGTGTAACAGTAAAAAATGGAATTGTGTCTACTCATTTCATTGATAATTCCCTTTATATAGGGTAACAATTACAAGGTAATCAAATTACAAATAAACCCCTAATTACCTATCGTCAGTTACTTTGACGAAGGCACACTAAATGCGTTTTTCCTTCAACAAATACCACATTTTTACTATAACTTGTGGTGAGTGATGAATATATGGCGATATTTTCCCGTATTATATACGTCTTGTAGTTTACTTTTATGATTTGATTATATATGCTTAAAAAATCACATATAGTAAGTGGCAATAATATATTAATATCACCCATGAAAAATAAACAATGCTAAAGGGTATTTGGAGGAGTCTTGTATGGCATATGCTTTCCTTTAACTTTGGTCTTGGTCATGGTGCTTTTGTACTGTGGAACAGCTTTATACATTCACATTCATATATTGATTATTCTGCTGAGACCCACAAATATGGGTTGAAATGTTCTGTCCCCAACTCTCCTGCCTCCTTCCCTGTCTCCCACTCAATTTCTGACACCTGTCTAATTTTCTTAACACTGTTTAGAAACAAAAAGAATAAAAATATAAAAAATCAGTTCTTCACTTCATCTTCTCACCAAACCCACCACCACCACCGCAGTCTGCAGGCCATCATTGACCGAGGAAAACAATATCTCTGATCTCACAGAAATTGATGGCGGAGGAATCACACCCCCGGATCAGAAAATTCCTTGGTTCAACCTCTGAAGGACTTGCCCAAAAAAAAAAAAAAAAAACCTCTGAAGGACGTATCAATAACAGCAACCGGGGTAACCAGGGTGACGTCGTCACGGGAGTAGGCCGCGACTTCATCAAGCACGTACACGGCAACATCATCAAGGATGTGCACATCGAGGTGTCAAGGTTTGTTGGAGTGATTCAAGACAAGCTAGGTCCTTGTGTGTCCCCAAGCGCTGTTCAGGAGATCTTGCAGAAGAAATTGTTATATGCTAACTCTGTTCTTGATGATGCCGAGGGAAAGCAACTGAATAACCCAACTGTGAAGGACTGGTTCAATGACCTAAAAGAGGCTGCCTACGATGCTGAGGACCTGTTGCAGGAGATCAAGACAGAAGCGTTGAGGCAAGAGATGGAACCCGAATCTGAAAGGAGTAGCACGAGTAAGGTACAAGAGCTCGTCTCCAGTCCTCCATCTCATGCTTTTGACTCAGCATTTATAATCTCCGAGGCAGAGAAAGTTCTTGAAAGACTAGACGATATTGTGAAGCAGAAGAAAAAATACCTGGGTTTGGAAGCAAGTGCTGGACACAAACGTCTAATGCAAGCACGAACACGTGAAACTACCTCTTCGGTGGATGATTCTGGTGTCTACGGCAGAGATCAGGACAAGGAGGCCATCGTCAAATTGCTGTTATCAAATGATGATGCTGCTGGCAGAAAGATAAGTGTGATTCCCATTATAGGAATGGGTGGGATCGGAAAGACCACCCTTGCTCAGCTTGGATACAATGATATTAGAGTGAAGCAGCATTTTAAGCTCCAAGCTTGGGTATGTGTTTCTGAAGAATTTGATGTTATTAAAATAACGCAAACAATTTATCAGTCAGTTACTAGAAAAGCTTGTGGTATCACACAACTTGATTTACTTCAAAATAAATTGAAGCAGAAGTTGATGATGAAAAAGTTTCTCTTGGTTCTTGATGATGTCTGGAACGAGAATTATATGGACTGGCAAGATTTAAGGAAACCTTTTGAATCAGGAGCTTTTGGAAGCAAGATAATTGTGACAACACGCAATCAAGGTGTTGCAAATGTCATGCATACTGATTTTCCAAGTCACCCTCTAATGAAAATGGATGATGAAGATTGCTGGTTGTTATTTGCAAGGCATGCCTTTGGAAATGCAGACCTACTCAATTCTCAACATCCAGATCTTGCAAGTATTGGAAGACAAATTTCTACAAAGTGTAAAGGCTTGCCTCTAGCTGCAAAATCACTTGGAGGACTCTTGCGCTCTGAATTAAATGTTGAAGAATGGGTAGAGATACTGAAGAGTGATATATGGGAGCTCTCAGAAAAGGAGACCAACATTTTGCCAGCTCTTTGGCTCAGCTATCGCTATCTACCGTCACATCTCAAGCGCTGTTTTGCCTATTGTGCAATATTTCCCAAAGATTACTACTTTACAAAATCGAAGATGGTTTTGTTGTGGATGGCAGAAGATCTCTTACAACCGGAAAAGAATTCGAAGAAAATGATAGAAAAAGTGGGAGATGGCTACTTCAATGATCTAATCTCAAGGTCATTTTTTCAGTCCAAACCTACACCAGTTTATGATCTTATTGGTGAGAGTGAATCTGTTTTCACTATGCATGATCTCATCAATGATTTAGCAAAGTTTGTGTCGGGAGAATTCTGTTTTAGGTTGGAGGACCATAATTCATCGGATATTGTGAGCAAAATTCGTCATTTTTCATATATGAAAAGAAAGTATGGTACTGATGGTTTTCCTAACTTTGAGGCCTCCAAGTCTTTGCACACCTTCCTGTCATTTGAAAAAGGTTATATCAGACCGAGTGATTTATTGCCAGCACCAAATTGGTTAGGACTCCTCGACTTAAAATGCCTACGATTCCTCGACTTATCACATTATGATGTTAGGGAGTTGCCCGAGTCAATTGGCAACTTGAAGCATCTAAGACACTTGGACTTGTGTCACAGTTCAATTGAAAAGTTACCTGATGAATTGTGTACTTTGTATAATTTACAAACACTACTGCTGTCTGGTTGTAAAGCTTTAGTTGAGTTACCAAGCAAGTTGGGAAGACTAATCAAGTTGAGACATGTTGATATCAGCAGTACACAGGTAAAAAAGATGCCACGAGATATGGGTAAATTGACAGATCTCCAATTTCTTAGTAACTTTGTGTTAGACAAAAATTCTGGGAAGAACATTGTAGAGTTAAAGGAGCTTCATCATCTCCACAAAAGACTTTGTATCTCAGGACTTGACAACATTGTCTGCGAAGGGGACGATTTGGAGGCCAATATCAGTGGCATGAAGAATCTTAAAGGACTGGTTTTGAAATGGGGAGGTAATACTGAGTCTTCGGAAAAAGATTATCAAGTGCTGGAGCAGCTCCAACCTCATGCAAACCTAGAAGAAGTCAGAATTGAATCATATGGGGGAACACGATTTCCGAATTGGGTGGGAGATCATTCTTTCTCGAATCTAGCTTCTGTGGCACTTGTAGATTGTAAGTTTTGTTGTTTATTCCCACCACTGGGACAGCTACCCTCTCTTGTAAAGCTTCATATTAAAGGGTTTAAAGAAGTAGATCTGAAGTTTTATGGTTGTGGAGTTAAGCCATTCAGATCTCTGAAAGAATTGAGTATCGAAGATATGTTGGAGTGGCAAGAATGGTGTTATGATGTTGGACGTAATGAAGAAGAAGGTGGGATTTTTCCAAATCTTTGTAAGCTGACTCTAGAGAGGTGCCCAAAGCTGACAAAGATATTACCATTAGACAAGTGCCCAAAGCTTGAATCGCTACATCTGTCAAGTCTGAATTCCTTTGCCGGTAATTCACTTTCGCAAGAATCTAAATTAATGTCCCTCAGTGAGTTGTGTATAACGGAATGCCCAAAATTTGAATGTTTTCCGGATGGAGGGATTGATGCTCCCAATTTGAAGGAGTTGGAGATTGAACGTTGTGCGAAATTTCGGTTGTTGCCAGAAGGGGGTTTGCCATCTCTCGATTACTTGGGGATATACAATTGTCCAAAATTCGAATCAATTGCTCAAGGGGGTTTGCCGCCATCATTAGTAAGGCTTCACCTTGACTTGAAGCGTAACAAGAGACTCTTTGCGAACCGCACACAGTGGGGTCTACAAAGACTCAACTCTCTTTCGAGATTGGAAATTTATAATAGTATGTTTTCAGTATTTCCGGAGGAGGGGCTGTTGCCCACCTCGCTCACTTATCTCGACATCTCCTTCTGTCCGAATCTTACGACCTTGGATGGCAAGGGGTTGAGAAACCTCGATTCTCTTGAACACTTGGTCATTCGTCATTGCCCTAAGCTCCAGTGCTTGCCAGAACAAGGGTTACCCACTTCTCTTTCTGAACTTTATATCTTCAAATGCCCGTTTCTTAAACGGCGACTGCAGAGAGACAAAGGGGAAGACTGGCCCAAGATTGCTCGCATCCCGAACATTGAGATTGATGACCGTAAAATATGATATGTGTTGTGGATGAGTACATGCCACTTGTCTCTGTCTCAGGTACTTCAAACTTCAATTTCTCATGTATTATGCACTCTGTCAATTTAAAACTCCTTACCTTTTTCTCTTCAATCGCTCTCCTCTCTTACTATATTCTCTTCAGCAAGAATTCACACACTCTGCGCTCCACTGAAAATTTTGAGACATTATTGGCCCAGGGAAGAAAAAGGAAATATTGTGCTTCTAACGTATTACGCACTATTTAGTATCATTCTATTCCTGTTGATCAAATACAGCTTCTCTTTATACATGGACTTCTTACTATTGTGGTGTTTGGATTTCTTGTTCCGATCAATGTCTTTATACTTGAATTTCTTTAAGTTATTCCACAGTTTTGTTTGCTATGTCAATAATCTGTTTCTCTTCAGAATTCAGACACTTTTGTCAAGTCTCACCGATTAAATATCTAATGAATCGTTAGCTCTAAAGCTGGTTGTTCGGTTTTTACGCATTCTCAAAGTGGTATGTTTTAATTGCTTATATGTTGTTAACAGAATAAGTTCACTGATTCATCCTCTCCTTTACCTTTATAATTATTGTAGGAAGTAGGAACTCGAAGATCAGCCATGAAGATATGTACAGTGGAGCCCTTCAAATTTCAGTATTCAAAGTTATTCCCTATTTCCCTTGGTAATACAAATTGGATGTCATATTGTCCAAATGTGAGCATTTCCATGTTTTTAAGTTTTGAATAATATTCAGTGGCAAGTGGCAACTGCCAATGGAGTTCTTGATTGGGCTAAATTGCTTTGTAATTAATCTGTTTGGAAAACTGCAGTGCTTCAGGTCTTGCTTTTTGGTCAATTTGTGTGCTTGAACTCTTGAAGATGAGCTCTGTGTCGGCTCAGTGCTTTCCTTGTGAAAGATATGGCTCTAGTCCACAGTAGCGCAGATCCTTGCATGACGGATTTAATTCTAACCGTAAAAGTATCATAAATGTACTTCATTAATTCGGCTGAGGTAAGAAATCCACATCTTGGACATTTATACAAAGATTTTATAGATATTATACCTGCTGCAATTGAAATTAGTATGCTTCTGTAGGGATACACATGATGCATGAAAGATGTAGAACATGGCGCCATGAAATTTGAGATATTTGCAACTATATTGTAGATCTACTTCATACTAAATTGCAAGAAGGCTACAAACGAAGTCCAGGAATTAAGGGTGTCTCTGTTGGGTAGAATCAAGCAGGAAAAGTACCTGGTACCAACAGAATTTTCGTTTGGGCTTTTCATGCTATTTCACTGCTGGAAATTGAACTCCCTACCTGCCCTCCTTGTGAGATAAATGCCTCTGATTCCGTGCAGTGCATATCCCAGAATGGAGTTAGTTTCTAATATAGTACCAGAATTGCACTTTCTTAGTACATTGAGGTAAAGAAATTCGAATCTCACTATTTATAGAAATATTTTATACATATTATAGCAGCTTCAATTGAAAATAGTAAGGTTTTTGCATGACAGGGTCAGTTTTGACATTTGATCTGATTCTCACTCAATGCCCTAGAAGCCTCATGTAAAATCAAAGCATACAGAACTTCTTATCTGACGATGGCTCAGGTTTTATTCAAAAACTTCTGATGGGTAAGAGTGCCTTTAATGTACTGCGAAAGAGAATTTTTTCATTTAGCAGCAGCTGTGTGACACTGAACCAAGGTTAACTGACTAAAAGCTTGTGACTTTGCATGGTGTCTTCCTCCTGTGAAGTATATTCATATAGGAGCAAGTGATTACAGGGGAAGTTCTTGCTTAGTTCAAGTTTAATATTAAATGTGGTAAGACACATTATTGTTTACTCCAAAACTAATAGTTCAGTGTGCACAATTTTCTGTCAGCTACATTATTTGAAGTAGAGTAGTTTCACTTTGCTTTTGTTAGGCTGTAGTTTCTGCCATCATGATTTATTAATAGCTGTTTTGTTTTGTTTTGTTTGTTTAGTTATGGATTATGTCTAATTGCCTTGGTTTATACCTTATTATCTTATTTTCTGTAGTTTCTACAACCGCTGAACATTTCATGAAATTGAAGCTATTCTTTCCGGATCTGCTGCCTCAAAGTAATAATGTTGCAAGAAGCCAACCTGCTAGAAGCCATGATTTACACACAGTAGAGCCCTTAAATTGCATGTAATGAAAGTTATTCTCGGGTAATATAAATTGAATATCATATTGCTCAAGCGTAACAATTTCCTTATTTTCAACTTTTACATAGTATTCAGTGGCTACTATCAACAGAGTGTTTGATTAGGTTGACTTGCTTTAAAACTCAGCTATTCGAAAAACTTTACTTCTTCAATTCAGGATTTTGGTGCTAATTTATTGCTGGAAGGTCATACCGGCTCTCCGTAAGAGATATACAGCTCTGGTCTACTGCAGAGCATATTCCAACAGTTCTAGTTCTTGCAATTCTCTCTTGGGTATGTTTTCAGTCATTGTGATCCATGCATCTCTTTTCTCCTAGTGAGATTCCTCCCAACTTTTGCAGCGGTTCAGTAAAACTAAAGAGTCTTTGCAGTTAAATGCACTGTGCACATACCTACCTCCCTTTCCGTAGTATGAATCCCTGGGATTATGCACGATGATTCTTGCTATTTTATACCCAGGCTCGGTATGTAGTTTTGGTATATTCTACAGTTTGAAGCATTTTTTTTTTCCCCTGTTTTTCTTTCTTGGTAAGTTGTCCTTAAATATTGAGTTTTGACCTCTTGTTTTTTCGGTGTCAGTTGTTACTGGCTTCTCTAGTTCACTTTCATTTGGACCAAATTGCAACCTTTTGGTTATCATAAAAGTCGGTGAAATTTGTATCTGTACATACCTCAACTCTGCTGATTTCATTAACCCACGGTGCTCTTGAGGTATGTCTTCTGGTTTCCAGTGTCTCAGTTTTTCCCTTGTCTTAAATTTACTCGGTTAGTGTTTAAAATCTGACGGGATTTTCATGCCAAGTTTGTTCAATTCAAAATGTTGCAGGTTTCTCTTTTATTTTCCTAAACATATGTAATTGAGAAATTGTAGCTGCTGATGGATTGGCTCAGCAACCCATCCAGGTATACTGACTGGTTTGAAATTTATTTGTGAGATCACAATTTTGTGCTTTTCTAGGCCCTTTTTATTGTTAAGTCAAGCTTTACATGATCGATAACAGTTTGGTTCATCTTCGATTCCTTTTCGATGCAATGGAATCATTTTCTACTTCTATATAGTTTCTTACTCTTATATCTTTCCAATTTTTGATTTTCTTTCTTGCTTGTGACTGCCATCAGTAAAATATCAAGTTGCTGATCCATTTAGCTTTTTGGGTTACTGCTAATTGTTATGGCTAACTATAGATGGGAACTATCTATAAATGTATCTGGCATGGGAAAAGTTCAATTTTGTGGCATTTTTTCAATAATTTTGGCATGACAAGGGAAATAATCTTTTTTTTCTTCTGACACTTCTGTCAAATCTGGGAAAGAAATGGAAGATGGCATCATGAACAAAGTTATAATTTGTGTCATTTTCTGAAACTTTTTGCAATTTAAATGGTGTCATCACTCTGTCTACCTAATTTGTTGCTCTTTTAACCTTCCAGATACCTTATTATTTTCCGAATTGTATGGATTATTCAAGAGGTATAATGCTTGATCGATCAGTGTTCAACCGCATTTTCTTTTATAGGTCTAATTGCTTACAATTATCTACTTTGTGACAGGATTTCATAGATTGGTGGGGGTCTCAATTTTCTTCTTTTTTAGGTCCTTAAGGTGGGAGAGGAACAATTGGATTTAGAAATGAATCCTTACCTCCTTTGGAGATTGTAAAGTTGTAAATAACTTTGTTTCAGGTAATGTTTATCTAGTTTGAAGTAGTTCATTTTGCCTTTATCCCCTGTTTTGATGTGAAGTTGATTAGTCTTAATTTCGTAAGTTTGTTAAATCACAATATATGCAGGTTTCTTGTGATATCTTACATGGCAGTAATTTGATATCTGCAATGTTGCTGGATCTAATCATAAAGCAATGACCTCAACGAACTGTACTACAGGTATGTCAGCCTCTAGTTTAATATCTCTTGCTTTTCTTTTCCTGGTTTTCTGCTAGCTATTTGTTATAGCTAATAAGAGAAATTGTCTTGTATTTTCAGGTCTAATGGAGGTCAACACAAAAATGAGTCATGAGAATTGGCAATCATTACCAGTTTGAAATGATATAAGCTGCTTTGTGCCTACTTTAAGCGCTTATTGTGGAGGTAGCAGATATCCTCCTGTTCATGCGGTCACTAAAGGATCTTGTTAACCTAAAAGGACCAACCCTCCATTGATTTTCTTTTGGAAACAACGATGTACTGAACTAAAAGAAATTGACATTCATCCACCACACAGCATATCTATAAATGGTCTCTTGCTCATAAGATGGGATGAGTTGCAACTTGCAATTCATCACTCTATTTTTGACCTTGTACTTGTTTAGCTTTTCTCTTACGTTTCTTCCACTGAATATTCATGTATAATTCAGCTCGGATCTCCTTATTTTGAAAGACATTTCATCAAAGAGATGTTGTATGTAATTTTGTTCAATCCTTTGATTCTCTTTTTTCACACAAATAATACAGTTAGTTATGTGCTGCGTAAAATACTGACGAAAAAGATACTACCAACCCTAGTTAGTTAATTCGAGAATTATTCGCGAATAGTACTCGTATCATCGTATGTATGTTTTTTCAAAAATATTTCCGAATTTTGTACTTTTGAAAAAATCCGTTAAAATACACATACATTTGAACCAAAAACTATTATACACTTATTAAACACGTTTTATTACGTATTTTTACATTTTTTACTCATATAACTGAGCGAAAATGAATATAAATTAATATTTAAATACTTAAAAATAAATATATAATTAAACAATACTATATCAAACTTTTCAACGTACTATTAAATGAAATCATTCGAATAATAAACGTACGTATATTATTAATTTTCCCAGCACTAATTTGCCCATGGTGTTCACCAAAGAAAGAAAGAAAGATGGGCCCAAAAGTGTTCAAAACAAAAAAAGATAGAAGGCCAAGGTTGAAGTTGAACGCATAACAAATAATGGATATTAGATATGTGACTTTTCTTTTTTTATAAATATTAGATATGTGACGTTGTTGGGTCTGAGACTAGTTTATGCAGAAATGTGGGGCGGCCAAAATGCCGCCGGCAACGCAAAAGAACCGCCGAAACGCCACCGTCAACCTCCTCCAAAAAGTTAAGTGGTTTATGGGTTTTCCTCATATTTCTTGTAATTTACAACTTGTATGTGTTTTTTGGCCTTCAATGGTTTCTCAAAGTAGCAACCTTCTTCATTCCTTGTTTGTGTTTGCGAGAATGCCCAAATGAGTTTGCTTCGTTCAGAATGAATAGGCCGAGTTTTCTAATCTTTCTTATGCAGCAGCTCGAACACAATGGTATTGGTGTCAATGTCATTTACAAGAGCATTTTTCAAGCTACTTCTGCTGTTGGAGGAGTTCTCTGAGGTTGGTACAATAATCAATTCATTGAAACCCAGCTCAAGACAAGAGCCAGCTCTTTTTTCTTTTCTTTTTTTAATTTTTGGATTACAACTATATGGCTTTAAATGTATAGAGTTGATCCTTTCTAGTCATCTGTGTGCACTGAACAACCGGAAATAGAATTTTTTGGGGTGGAAGATACTATTTGTCACATCATGTAATCCCAAATATAATTAAAATTTAGGATTTATACTATGTAAATCAATTTCTCATTAACTCACTATTAATTATTTAATTGGTAGCTTTGATAATAATTTGAACTGAATTTATTTCATATACAAACTACAAAAGATCTCTACAATCTACACACAAAGACTTCTTTTTTCTCTTGGCCTCAGACAGGCTTGACTTGCAGCTTAAAACTGTGGTGAGCTACAGCTTAATCACAGTCAAATAGCTAAGGATGTTTACCCAAGCAAAAAATATTGAATAAAAGTTAGTTAGGCAGGGTTGACAAAATGTATTAAATCAAAGCTTGAATTAATACATAAGAGCAAGTGAACAACTTGACAACTTGGTAGCTCTTTCAACAAATGCCTACTTCCTTTCTCCATTTCTGACTTTAGCATATTATCTGATCCCCTTCTCTCTTTCTGCTCATTTCCTCAGAAACCAAGACTTGAACTATGCCTATTGTACGAGCACTTGAATCTGCTTCTGTAAGCATCCTCCTCAACAAGTTGGCCACTCAAGATGTCATAGATTTTTTCCTCAAGTGGGAAATCGATGGCTCCCTGCTAGCAAAGCTCAAGAGTAACCTACTTGTAATTCATGCAGTTCTCAATCATGCTGAGGAGAAGCAAGTCCAAGACTCAAATGTCAAAGCTTGGCTTGAGGATGTTAGAGTTGCTGCGTATGATGCCGAGGACATATTGGGTGACATCGCCAATGATGCTCTTGAGTCACAAAACAGCAAATATAAGGTATGCAATTCTAAGATCAAAGAAGCTATAGACTTTAAGATGAAGGACATTGGTAATACTCTTAATCCTTTTGGGGAACGTGTGGAGTCGAAAATGAAAACGATCATAGATACATTAGAAGATATTGCAAAACCGAAAGATATTCTTCGTTTGAGAGAAGATTCTGGAGGTATAAAATCAGGGTTTGACAGATTGCCCACAACTCCAATGTTGGGTGATGAAACTCATGTTTATGGTAGAGAAGCTGATAAGAAGGAGATAATTACTTTGCTGAAGTTGGGCGAAAATGATAAGGAGGTTTCTGTAATTCCAATTGTAGGCATGGGAGGCATTGGGAAGACCACACTTGCTCAACTTGTGTATAATGATGCAAATGTGAGTAGCCATTTTAATTTGATAGCCTGGGCTTGTGTCTCTGATGTGTTTGATGTGCAAAGGATAATAAAAACACTTGTTGAGTCTGCGACTAAGGCAAGTTGTAGCATAAACAATTTTGAGTTACTGCAAGAAGAATTGAGAAAACGGTTGAAGGGAAGGAAATTTCTTTTTGTTCTGGATGATGTCTGGAATGAGAAGTATGAAAGTTGGGATAAGTTAAAAGTCTCTTTCGAAGTTGGTGCACCAGGGAGTAAAATCATAATCACAACACGTAACGAAAAAGTTGCATCACTTATGGGGACTGTTCCAACTCACCATTTGAAGGGGCTGTCGGAAAGTGATTGTTGGTTATTATTCGAACAAATTGTGTTTCGGAACCTGAACCAGATGAGAATTACTGGAATGATATCTTGAATAGGAAAATCTGGAAACTGGCAGACAACAATATTCTGCCAGCTCTCAGATTAAGCTACCATCACCTCCCTGAGCATTTGAAGCGGTGCTTTGCTTATATGGATTCATTTCTGCATATATGTTATAAATATCTGTGTATTTGTTGGTTTTACGAGAACCCAGTCATGTATTTCGACTTCTCTGTTTAAACTCAGAGTGACATCCTACAATTATCACATAAATTGTTCTGATTGAGCAAGAAGGCTAAAAGTTCATTGCAGTAGGGAAGGTTTGGCCTTAACATTGATACAGTAGGGGAAATTTGTATCCTTTAGAATGAGCAGTGCAAATGTGAAACTTATTTGATTTGCTTTGCCAAGTATATTTATCAGTCATATGATGATAATGATGGCATTTATGAAGTAAGTATTGTCATCTCATTGGAGATCAGGCCTTTGAGGTCTTGGTTGGACCTTCTTATCTCCCAAGACTGCGAGTTCTTGGTAGTGGGATCTCATTTGACCAGTGCTTGCTGAAGCAAAAGAGCCATTGAGAGGGGAGATTGAACTCTTAAACCCAATGTTTGCATTTAGGGAATCCCTCGTCCCAATGTTTCTGTATGTTTCAATTGAACTCAGAGGACTCAGAGGAGTCGAGGTTTTGTTGCGAGTGTCGACGTTATTGCTTGAACGTCAACGTTAGCAACCCGTTCTGACTTTTGTGTTTTTTTTTTCTTCAGCAAATTTGCTGTCAGCTTGCTATCCATTGGATTTAGTAATGCTGACGTGGCGGCCTCCCAAAGTTTTCCAAGCAGATCCTAGCAATTGTTTTTATAGTAGAGAATCCGGATCCCTTCATCTTCTCATCAAACCCACCACCACCACTGCAGTCTGCAGGCCTCCATTGACCGAGGAAAACAATATCTCTGATCTCACAGAAATTGATGGCGGAGGAATCGCACGACGGTAGTGAGATCCCCAAAGTCCCTGGTTCATCTGCCTGGACGAGTTCAAGCTCCGACCCAAATCTTACCATGGCCGAGGAATCGCACCGCCGGATCAGAAAATTCCTTGGTTCAACCTCTGAAGGACTTGCCCAAAAAAAACAAAAAAAAACCTCTCAAGGACGTATCAATAACATCAACCGGGGTAACCAGGGTGACGTCGTCACGGGAGTAGGCGGCGACTTCATCAAGCACGTACACGGCAACTTCATCAAGGATGTACACATCGAGGTGCCAAGGTTTGTGGGAGTGATTCAAGACAAGCTAGGTCGTCGTGTGCCCCTAAGCGTTGTCAAGGAGATCTTGCAGAAGAAATTGTTATATGTCAACTCTGTTCTTGATGATGCCGAGGGAAAGCAACCGAATAACCCAACTGTGAAGGACTGGTTCAATGACCTAAAAGAGGCTGCCTATGATGCTGAGGACCTGTTGCAGGAGATCAAGACAGAAGCGTTGAGGCGAACGATGGAACCCGAATCTTCAGGGAGTAGCACGAGTAAGGTACAAGAGCTCGTCTCCAGTCCTCCATCTCATGCTTTTGACTCGGCATTAATAATCTCCAAGGCAGAGAAAGTTCTTGAAAGACTAGAGGATATTTTGAAGCAGAAGAAAAAATACCTGGGTTTGGAAGCAAGTGCTGGACACAAACGTCTACGGCAAGCAAGAACACGTGAAACTGCCTCTTTGGTAGATGATTCTGGTGTCTACGGCAGAGATCAGGACAAGGAGGCCATCGTCAAATTGCTGTTATCAAATGATGATGATGCTGGCAAAAAGATAAGTGTGATTCCCATTATAGGGATGGGTGGGATCGGAAAGACCACGCTTGCTCAACTTGTGTATAATGATGCCAATGTGAGTAGCCATTTTAATTTGAAGGCCTGGGCTTGTGTCTCTGATGTATTTGTTGTGCAAAGGATAACAAAAACACTTGTTGAGTCTGTGACTAAGGCAAGTTGTAGCATAAACAATTTTGAGTTACTTCAAGAACAACTCAGAAAACAGTTGAAGGGAAGGAAATTTCTTTTTGTTCTGGATGATGTCTGGAATGAGAAGTATGAAAGTTGGGATAAGTTAAAGGTCCCTTTCGAAGTTGGTGCACCAGGGAGTAAAATCATAATCACAACACGTAACGAAAAAGTTGCATCACTTATGGGGACTGTTCCAACTTACCCTTTGAAGGGGCTGTCGGAAAGTGATTGTTGGTTATTATTCGAACAAATTGTGTTTCGGAACAGGAATTTAGATGCCTATCCGAAGTTCAAAGTGATTGGCAAGAAAATAGTAGACAAGTGTAAAGGGTTGCCTTTAGCTGCAAAGGCACTTGGAGGCCTCCTGCGCGCTGAACCTGAACCAGATGAGAATTACTGGAATGTTATCTTGGATAGCAAAATCTGGGAACTGGCAGACAACAATATTCTACCGGCTCTAAGATTAAGCTACCATCACCTCCCTGAGCATTTGAAGCGGTGCTTTGCTTACTGCTCGATGTTTCCTAAGGACTATGAATATGAGAGAGAGATGTTAATCATGTTATGGATGGCAGAGGGCTTTGTGCCAGAGCCCGAAGGAAATCAAAGAATCGAAGATGCAGCTGGAAGATATGTTTCGGATTTGTTGTCAAGGTCCTTCTTCCAACAATACACCAATGACAAGTCACGACTGGTAATGCATGACCTCATACATGATCTTGCTCAATCTGTTTCTGGAAAAGCATTTGTTAGGTTGGAGGAAAATACTGAGAATCATAACAAGTCCACAAAAGCTCGCCACTTATCATATACTCGTGGATCCGAAGATGTATTTCAGAAATTTGAGGCATTCAGCCAAGTTGATTGTTTGCGAACCTTTCTACCATTAGCTCCATTGCAAGGATTCAGCCTGAGCAGCTTAACTGATAAGGTTCCTCATGATATGATGCCAAAATTAAGACTCTTGCGGGTGCTATCATTTAGTGGTTATCTCATAGAAAAGTTGCCGGTTTCAATTGGCAATTTGAAACATCTGCGTTACCTGAATCTTTCTCATTGTCAAATAGAAGAGCTACCTGAGTCAACCAGCAGCCTATACAATCTGCAGACATTAATATTATTCGGATGTCGATCGCTTACCATGCTGCCTGCAGACATCGGAAACCTAAGGAATTTACGGCATCTCAATATTGAGGGAACTAGGCTGAAAAGTATGCCTTTGGGAATGGGAAGATTGATTAACCTTCAAATACTGTCAGATTTTGTTGTGGGGAAAGCCAAGGGAAAAGGGATATCAGAATTCAAGGACTTGTCACATCTTCGAGGATCACTTTCTATTTCATGTTTGCATGATGTCGGCAGTGTTAGGGATGCAATTGAGGCCAGATTGGATGTTAAGAAGCACCTGGATGATTTAGTTTTGGAATGGAGCAACAGTAGTGATGGTTCACGAAATGAAGGAATTGAGACAGAGGTACTTGATGCACTGCAGCCTCATGAAAACCTGAAGAAACTCACCATTAAGTATTACGGAGGTACAGAATTTCCATACTGGATGGGGAATCCTTTGTTTACTAACATGGTGTCCTTGCATCTCTATGGTTGCATTAAATGCACATCTTTACCACCCCTTGGCCAACTATCTTCTCTTAAAGATCTCATAATTGAAGCAATGCATGGAATAGAGCATGTTGGAACAGATTTTTTGGGGGATGATGATGGTATTGGTTCCACAATTTTTTTCCCCTCTTTGGAGACTTTGAAATTTGAGGACATGAAAGAATGGGAGGAGTGGTCATCTTCAGAAGATGAAAGGCTTAAAGGATTTCCCAGTCTTCGGGAGCTTTCCATATTCAGATGCCCCAAGTTTAAAAAAATCTCACATGGATTTGCTTCTCTAGAAAAGCTGCGCATCAAGAACTGCGGAGCACTGACTACCTTCTCACAGAATCCTGCACTTGGAAATTTGGAACCTGTGGAATTCTCTAGCCTGCAGCTGCTTATTCTTGTTGGTTGTAGTGAGCTTGAAAACCTTCCTATTACCCTCCCTTCGTTGAGTGTGCTTGAGATAGATGGTTGCGAAAAATTGGCTGCACTTCCAAGGATGGTGGAACTTTGTACATTGTACATGATGGGTTCAAATGCTGAATTACTTGGATGGACGATGGAATTGAGCTCACTGACCTCTCTGCACCTAGCTCATATTCCAGATGTGAAGTCTCTTCCTGAAGGCTTTATCCAACAGTCTGCAAAACTTGAAGAATTGAGTCTTGCAGGCTTTCCTGACCTCGAATATTTGGCAGATGGGCAAGTGGGACTAGCACACCTTGCATCGCTCCAACGCTTAACAATCTCCCATTGTCCCAAATTTGTTGCTTTGCCTGATGAAGATGATAAGCTCCCACCTGGTCTTAAATATTTGGATTTGAAACATTGTCAGAGTCTGATGAAGCTTCCGTGGAATCTTCACAACCTTGAGTGTCTTACAGAGCTGAAGATTGAATGGTGTTCAAAGATTGAAGCATTTCCAGATATGGGGTTGCCTGGCAAGCTGAAGCGTCTTGTAATCCGTGATTGTGGAGCTCTTAAGATCCTTCCTCAGGAGCTACTGTGCAATAACAATTTTCTCGAGTATTTGGAAGTTCATAAATGTCCTTCTCTCGCATCATTTCTTGAAGAAGGAAACTTGCCATCCACTCTAACACATATGAAAGTTGAATATTGCAAAACTCTGAGATCACTGCCCGAGGGTTTGATGCGCAAAGACAACATGACTCTCAAGTACCTGGAGATAGACAACTGTTCCTCTCTCGTGTCCTTCCCAAATGGCAAATTACCAACAACCCTTGAGCGGCTTGAGATTAGTGATTGCTCTAAAATTCAGACATTACCATTGAGCCTTCTCAATCTCACGAGTCTTGAGAACTTGGAAGTAACGAGCTGCCCCCTTCTTGAGCACTTTCCAAAGGGTGGGTTGCCAACCAACATAAAATTAGTTACAATTTCCGAATGTGAGAATCTCAGGTCTCTGCCTGAATTGTTTCACAAACTCACACGTCTTCAGAAGTTGGAGATATCTAGCTGTCCTAGTCTCCTGTCCTTGCCAAAGCAGGGTCTGCCTAGCAGCTTAAGATTTCTTACTGTTACTGATTGTGAAAAGCTTAATCCGATACATCAGTGGAGACTTCACAAACTCCCCTTTCTAGATGTTTTAACCATTGGTGGATTTCCTGGCCTGAAGTCTTTTTCGAAAGAGTATCCTCTTCCCCACACTTTAACCTCTCTAAGCATCCAAAGACTCCCACATCTTGAATCTGTTTCGGAGGTGCTTGATAATCTCACCTCGCTTGAAAAGCTGAGTATCAGGGAGTGTGAGAAGCTTCAATCTTTGCCAGAGACGGGGCTACCAGCTACGATTTCTCACCTTACAATTTGGTATTGTCCGCTTCTAGAACATACTTGTGAAAAGGACAAAGGAAACGATTGGTCCAAAATAAAAAACATCCCCTTTGTGGATTTGCGTTAATGGCATGAAGATGGTTAGAACCAGAGAAGTTTTGTCAGGTTTGCTTTCCGATTTTTTAACAAAATAGCCTTAGGTTGTAGCCTTATTTGTACTTCTTTTGTACCTGACCATAAAACATTTACCTTTCTATGCAGTCAATACATCTTTTAGCATTCATGATCGATCCAGAAGTACTTGATATGTTCCAATCTGTACTAGAATCTATTACTGGAGTATAAACTATCAACAGGTTTATACTTGGACCATGCACCTTGTCCATTCACTTTTTACCATTATGATAAAATCCTAAGTTCCTATTGTATGAAAATTGTGGCAGGTTGTCGGATATTCTCATGAAGACTCTGCTCCCAGTAGCTAGCATTACTCAATACCCTCAATTCATGTTGACTAATTACAGGTGATGCACCGATTCAAACATCACAATTTGGAATCAAAGTGCTGCTTCCTAGGATTCTGAACTTCCTTTGCATCCAATATCATTTTGAAATCAAAGTTCTGCTTACACGAAAACTCAAACGCAACTGGTGATTCATTTTGAATTTGATAAATGGATTGATTGTGAAGTATCTTTTTTCGTTGAGCAATAAATGATTGATTGCAACTCAAGTAAAGTATGATTTTGGAATCTGTACATTTTGGGCTCAGTTTCCATCAAAGAAAAGTATCAGACTGAGATTGTTCACAAATGTGTCTGATTGCCTATACACTAATTGTAGCTGTGGACTAGTGCAGCCCAGATAGTCATGATGACAGAAGATTTTTCTTCTATTTAGTACATTCATCTGACATAATTTTTGTTTCTACGTTGGAGTAGAGTTTGTACATAAATATTCTGAAAGTTTGGTGTAATGCAGCCAAAATAAATAAAGGAAATGTCCTAGGTCTACTAAGAAGCATAGTTACTAAAATACAGAATGGGTATAAAACGGAAAAAAATACGTACGGTATATTATTTAAACAATTTCGTTTAATAGTACATTCAAAAATTCGGCATAATATTATTTAATTAAAGTTTAATTAATTATTTTTAAATTTTTAAACATCAATTTATATTCATTTTTAGGTGTAATTCGGAAGTATTTTTAGAAAAAATATGCACGTACAAGTTCTATTCGGATATTATTGGTGAATTTATTAACTAGGGTAACAAGGTTATGTCTAGGAATATAGAAGAAGCTTTACATTTTGTTCTTTCTATATTGCACATAATTAGATATGTTTTAAAATATATACAAGCAAAAATAGAATCAAATGAGAGAGGGTTAAAAATTGAATTAGGATTAGGCCAAGTAAGGAATTCGATCATTTCCGATATAACAAAAAAACAATCAAACAAGGAATTTGCACTGATATCTACTCCATTAGAAAAATAAACACAAAATTATCTCTGCTTAAAAAAAAATACACACCGGGCACACAAGATGCCAAGTGTCTTATGTTATCTGAAGGAATAAAATACTTGCGGTTGGGACGGTTGACATTGCTCCAAGGTGGCAGATACAATTATCACTGAATCTCAGCAAAACTCAGGTAACTACGAATCACACTGAATACTACTACAAAGAATCTCCACAATTTTCTACAACAAAATCTGATCTATGTCATTTTCTTGCTTTCTTTTTTAGATTCTGCACAAAAATCCGCTTTTTATATATGTTCTGTTCTCTCATATTGCCCAAGTTAAACCTTGGATTCTTTTTCCACTAGTTGAAGGATCAATACCATAATCTCTTGTCTGTATGATTGATTTTATCCTCTTTTGATGGTTTCTATGTAAGCTGCTGGAAAGTCCTGACTTTTGGGTTTATTTCTTCGATCTCATGATTTAATGGTTTCTGGAAGAGACTTTAATTTTGGTCTGTAAAACATTTGATGCTATGGTAATTTATAGAATTTGGTCTGAGGACTCTGCTGCTCTGCATATACTCTTGAATTTTGTATTGAACTGTTGTGGAGCACCGAGCCCTTATACTTTTGAGGTTTGATTCAGCTATGCATCAAGTCCTTATAATTTGCATGAATTTATTGTAGTGCTAGAGCCTGATGATCAATAATTAAGATTTGGGTATTGCAGATGAGCTCTTTCTTGGCTCCTAATAGTTGTTGTTTCGAATAAACAAAGATAACATGGATGATGGGGAGGTAGAGACTTCAGACCATGCTTTATTTCCGAAACCCAATTCCTCTAGCAATTTCCATGTAGATACATTTCAGAAGAACAACACTCGGACATGCCTTCACACTCACACTTGTAACCTACCTGGCCCTGCTGCTGCACATACGCACACATGCTGTCACACACACACCCAAGTTCTTCAGCCGGAGGAAAATGATCGCGCTAAGAATAAAGAGCATTCAGTATCGAAACCAAAAAGAAGAAGGCCTTCGGGGAATAGAGAAGCTGTAAGGAAGTACAGGGAAAAAAAGAAGGCACATACAGCTTATTTAGAAGAGGAAATCAAGAAATTGCAGCTGTTGAACCAGCAACTTGTTAGGAAATTAAAGGGGCAGGCAAGTCTTGAAGCAGAGTTTTTAAGGCTTAGAAGCCTTTTGCTGGACTTTAGAGGAAAAATTGATAGTGAGTTCCAAAAACACTACTGTAATGCTGGTACTGTTTTCAAGGAAGGAGATTGTGAACTGCAATCTACTGGTGGGGAAACTGGCCTTCATTGTCAAACCGATTTACCATGCTTTTGTCCACCTGCTGTTGGATCATCATTGCAGGCTACAATTGATGGTGCAACAGGGAAAATGATGGTGTCATTTGGAGGAAATTGTCAGGACGCGATAATTGAATGCCGAGAAAATCCAAATCCTGATGTACAAAATCTGCACTGCACATAGTAGAAACCTTGGTATCATCAGCAACACACGCTGAGTAGCTTACCCAGGCAAATATGCCATGTAAGTTTCTTGTATATACACCAGTAAATATACTTATACTAGCTTTTGGTATAGCATAGTTTGTAGCAGAGAGTGATAGTTTAGTACAGTTTTTAAAAGATATGATTACAACTCTGATGTCCCACATATAAGCCCCTTACTGTAAATTGTATGCCTCATAACGATTATACATAATTATCTTTTTCTGATTTGTTTGGGAAGAGAACACCTTTTGGTTACATGGCACATGAGCTAGCTCATTATTCATTAATCAAATTGTCTTTATAACTTAAGGAGCACAAACTATATCATTATGAGAATAAGATCATATTATGATCAACTTTGATATAGGACAATCATTTGCCGATCGAAAAGATACATCAGATATCTTCTTACTTGTGTTCATGGATTCATTTCTGCATATATGTAATAAATATCTGTGTATTTGTTGGTTTTACAAGAACCCAGTCATGTATTTCGACTTCTCTGTTTAAACTCAGAGTGACATCCTACAATTATCACATAAATTGTTCTGATTGAGCAAGAAGGCTAAAAGTTCATTGCAGTAGGGAAGGTTTGGCCTTAACATTGATACAGTAGGGGAAATTTGTATCCTTTAGAATGAGCAGTGCAAATGTGAAACTTATTTGATTTGCTTTGCCAAGTATATTTATCAGTCATATGATGATAATGATGGCATTTATGAAGTAAGTATTGTCATCTCATTGGAGATCAGGCCTTTGAGGTCTTGGTTGGACCTTCTTATCTCCCAAGACTGCGAGTTCTTGGTAGTGGGATCTCATTTGACCAGTGCTTGCTGAAGCAAAAGAGCCATTGAGAGGGGAGATTGAACTCTTAAACCCAATGTTTGCATTTAGGGAATCCCTCGTCCCAATGTTTCTGTATGTTTCAATGGAACTCTTAAACCCATGAGTAGACTGAAATGGTGTCCATTAGTTTCTGCACTTCCTAAAGAACTTGGCCTGAAAAGTATAACTAGAAGTACAGGATTCTCCAATAAGGACTCATAAGGGCTTTTAACCTCAACCGTTAAATAAGTTGTACAATGAATATTTAAAATATCACCAATAGTATGTTATGAATCCTTATAAGGTCTTTATTGGAGAGGGTCCCCGAGAAATATAAACCGAGCAGTAAACACCGCTCAACTCATTGATTGAAGGGGAAAAAAAGTGAAGGGACTGGCTGAATCTTTAACCTCATCCTAGACTGAGTTGTTTGAGAGCAAGAACAAACAAATCTGCAGAGTCTTGTGCACAGACTAATCTAGTTGTTGCTGCAGTACGTGAATGTGAAGTCTTCCATTAGGTTTAATGAGTAGTAAACAAACTAGGGAGCTGATAACTAACAGGTAGGAAATTAATTAATTGTTAGAACTCGATCTTCCTGTTTTCTTTTGGTGAAGTGTAGGACTGAAAGAACAGAAGAAAATTTGCAGTTGTAATTTAAACTATATATGTAGATCAAGCATTACATACATATGGAGAAGGTGATGGGCCAGGTTGATTTCTAAAATGCCATAGCACACATATATCAGAGAGTGATGGGCCGGGTTGATTTCTTGTGATCTTTCTCTATGTGGGCCTGGGCCCCCATTCCATAGAATCATTTCTTTGGGATCCGAACTCAGAAGTCAGAAGTCAGAAGCAAAGCTTTATACAGAAAGGTGACAATTTGAGAAAGGTGACCATTCATTTCCTCTATAACTGTGCAGAAATTTATACACCAAATTACATTTACACAGTTGCTTGTATAGTAGTCCCATGTCTAAGTTGTACGTTGGATCTTTTTCAATTGAAGTTGTACATATGGACAGGTAGCTTCACCGATCGATCGACTTGGCATACATGCAACAGAGACATTTGAAGAAGCTGAATCATGTGCAGTATTGCGCAACAGTGCATGAAGCTTCATACTTGTGTACATATGGCTTCGACATGTATCACCGACTCTTCTCTCAAAATTTGCCTGCATATATATATGTAACTGACATTAATTTTCTATACAAATCTGTTTCATGCATGATGTAATGAGAGAGAGAGAGAGAGAGAGAGAGAGAGAGAGAGAGAGAGAGAGAGGCCAAGGATCCATCTTTGTCTTGTATACCAAGGATCTCGAGGCAAAGACTATATCAGATCTCATCATTCAGACCAAAAAACAAAAGGACCTCATACACGTTATTAACAAACAAAATCAATCACTTGTGTTATTCATTAAACAATCAAACTTGCAAGTAGTAATTTGTATTTAGCGACAACTTTTTCTCTTGGAATAATGAGATTTCATGCTAGATTGCTAGGGCGACATGAAGGGTACGTACCTTGCTTTCTTTCGCTATTGATTACTTGGAAAATTTGAGAAGAATAATCAAGGTTTACTGCAAATGAGACCAAAGATGAGCAAAATTAGTACAGGAGCGGTGAGGCTTGGCCACATCTGGAATAGGTTAGGTTTGGACTTTGGACCCGTATATGACTCATATGTCATATGCATTGCAACTATTTGGCTATTTGCCTCATAAAATGTAGCGACAAAACTGTTTGCTTCATAAACCTCGAGTGAGACATTTCATGGAAAAACCACACAGGCTGCACATGCTTCCCCCTCTTCCTTTTGCTTTCTAGCTAGCTAACTCTCTTGTCTTTTCCCTCTCTAGCTTCGTCTAATCGTCTTCTTCTTCTTCTTCTTCTTCTTCTTCTACTGCTGCCTCTCTCTCTCTCTCTCTCTCTCTCTCTCTCTCTCTCTCTCTCTCTCTCTCATTTCTGATCTCAGTTTCTCGTCTTCTACTTTCCACCAAAGCTTCTCGGCTTTTCTGTCTAACGTACAATATTCATTTTTCTTTCCTTCCCAGCAATTTCCATTTCTATCTTCTTTCCTAAAAAAAATGCATATTAGCTTGTTTTACTCTCATGAATTCGGTTACTCTTTTTTTTTTAGGAGAATGAATAAATTCATTGATTGTAAAATCATATGACCATACTAGATCAATGTCAGAGTGATACATAAGCCAGAGCACTAGCTCCTCAACAATGTCTAAGTCATAAACAGTCTGACTCAGATATTACCCCAATAAGCAAACACTCATTATAACTAGAGTTACACACTTTATTCAAGTGACTGAAATTAAAGAAAACTTAAAAACTAAAAACCCTAAAAACACAACAAACACATCACCCGAAATTTCTCAAATGAGGTCGCCTAAACACTCCTGGTAGTATGACAACACAAGAGAAAAGAAACGGGGTGCCACATATATGAATGAAGTGAAAATAGGGGTACTACACGCTTCAAAACAAAGCGACTGAACGTAAAGATTAAAACTAAGGGGAGTGTATTCAATTAGGATTTTTAAAGATTGTGTCGGAATTTTTAGAATCCATGGATTCAGAGAATCCATCTGAATCTATGGATTGTATTAATTCCATATAGACTCTCACTAAGTATTTTTTTGGATTTTAATAAATCCATAGAATGTTTTTGCAATGTTTTTTTGGCCTTTGGCAATCACAACTACTGAATCTATAGTACTGCTTGCTCTTCAAGTATCTCGTTACTTCAACCTTAGGCGTTGGTTTTCCCATCTCTTCATAATAGTACAGCAGTCAAATAATTAGACAAAGAATAAGGCAATGAAATTATGAACTAATGACATATAATTTATCATTTCCATAGCTAATTTTACAAAAGAAACACGTGTATGTGTGTGTCACCTTAACAAAATCATTAAAAGTGAGCTTAATTAGCTAGAAGGAATAAGGAATCTAGAGCTGTAGAATTAATCCTCAAGGCTTTTCCATCATCACATAAACCAATTGTTTCAAATAGACATTCAGAACTCATGCTGAAATGAATACTTATCAAGTCCCTGGATAAAACCCAGAAGATAATATAAAATAGGATAGTTGTTAGCATGTTACTGTAAAGATATTAACATCCCCAGTTTCCTGATAAAAGAAAAAAAAAACATCCCCAGTAAAATAACAAACTTTCTACCAGAAAATTCAAGCTCAACTTGGTGAAAATTCAAGTCGATTTTGTTTCTACCAGAAAATTCAAGTTCAACTTGGTGAAAATTCAAGTCGAATTTGCTCTAAAACTAGCTAATTTGTTTCACAACCTTCAAATTATCCCCATTGTCATCCGTCTCATTTTTCTCAGATTTTCACACCATCCCAATTAGCCGTTCAGGTGATCGAATCGTCGCCGCCGATGACCTGTGTGAGGTGGGTTGGTGCTTAGCCTCGCGTATGGAGGTGATTTTTCCGAAGCGTTTGATGCCGACTATGGGTCTGGACAAGCAGTAGACTGACCACCAGAGATGGGAGCAAACGCAGAGTCGGGCAAAAATGGAGGAGCGTCATGCCGTCATCTACTAATAGTGAGGTTCTTTATCCTTTGAGCGAGAGAGAACTCAAAATCTCTACGGAAGTGGCAAGATTTCTTTGGAGTTTTTGTAGTTATATTAACACTATAGAATCCTCCATAATCCATCATTTAATAAAATTCTTAAAAATCCACATACTTTTGAATATCACTAAATTTAGATGGAAATTTTTAAATCCAAATTGAATACCTCAAAATTTAAAAGGATTCTTTAAAATCCTAATTGAATATCCATAGACTTTTAAAGTACAAAAAAATCATATAAACTCTTGATTGAATACACCCCCCCTAATAAAGCAATAAAATTTAACATAACCGATGCTACATGACTTGAAAATCAACCTAGTTAATTCGCCTAAGACCCAATAGTGTACGAAAAAACTAGAAGATAGAGCTGAGCCTGCCACGACATAACAGCAAAAAGGCCAAGGGATATACCAGCCGAAGCCCAGATCCAAAATGCAAAAGGAGAATCAGGACTGGAGGCCCAGAAAACCAAGCCCAAGCCCAAAGCCCTCCAATGCAAACGGAATCTAGACAGCCGGCCACCATACCCACCAAGAAACCCAACCGATACGGCCAAGATCTGGCGGCCGACCAAGCCACCCTCTCGCAGCCATCACTGACCACTAACACCATGCACCAAAATGGCCCAGAAAACGCCTAGCCGCTGCCGCACCAAACGGAAACTCCATCCCGCGTTGCCTTAGATCTCAAAGACCGACACCGCCGCATTGCTAGACGAAACCACGAAACGCCGCCCACCAAGAAAACAGCACGACACAACCTGCGCACCACCACACAAGCCACCACCCGACGTTGCACCTACAGAGGAGAGACGCCAAAAGAAACTCGACAGTAAGCAAGACGAGATCTGTGGATCGTGACCCAATGGAGGAAGCAGCTGAGACGACCACCACGATACCACCACGGCAAGCACGACACATCACCATCCTTGGATGTCGTCGCCAACTGCAAGAAACGCTAGTTTCTAATGCAGTAGAGACGCGCGTGAGGCACGTTCTCTCTCTATTCATTTGGTTACTCTTATTTTAGCCTCTTTCGAGGTAATTCATCAAACACATTGCTCTTACACTTTAAAAATAAAAATAGTAATAATAAAGTGTTACTAAACATTTGAGATGGGATCACATAAACTCATATATATCATGGATGTTCAATTAATATGGAATGACTTCGACCGTCTTTAGCGTCTAATTAGGTATGAAACCGTCCAAGTTTAAGTATCGGTATTGGTAGATATATTGGTAATCCTTGTTTATTGAAATAACGAAAAAACTATCGCATATCGGTACTTGTAAGATAGTTTTGAATATTGTGAAAATAGCTCAAATATTGATCAGTGAAATTATAAAAAATTTAACAAAAATTCCGATTGTTTTGGAAATATTCAAGACCTTCGTACAAATTAATTTACTCTATGAACATATCAGAGATCATTATATTATAGCCGAACATTGGAACTTTTTATATAAAAAAATTAGTGTCACAAAATGTAATTAAGATCCATATTTGTGAGCCAAATTAAAGGGTTGCACAACAAATAAGCAGTAGGAGCATTGATAAATGATTAATCCAACCTGAAAGTGACATATAATATGGTCTTTTTGCACAAAATCTTGTCATATGATATTTTGGCGGCTACTGTGCCTAGAGTGGTCAATAATGTTAGTGACTCTCACATCTTTGATTGGAAAAATGATAAAGAAGAGTCACGTCGCGTCGCGTCGTGTCACGTGACTTATTCGACTCACAAATTAAATTTTTTCATTTAAAAATTTTATATCAAAACTACATTTGTTATTATCGCATAAAATACTAAAAATACTATGTTATTACGCGTAAATAACGAGGGCTCTATTTACGTTTGCCTTTATTCAGACTAAAAAATACTTTTGGAAAATCGTGCAAACCAGCCTCGAGATTTTCAATTATGCAATTTTTTAAAGAAATCACTCAAAACTGTGGACTATACATTGTTTTTTAACCAAAATCACATGATCCTATTTTTTCACCAAAATCTTTCCACCCTCAAATCATGATTTTTAAGCATTTCTCAAACGACAGAACGCAAAAATCTATACCGATTTTTTGTTTACAATATTTCAAAGTCAGAATACAAGAAAATTCGTAAATATAAAAAGGGACAAAATTTTCTAGTTCCGTCAATTGGAACACCGTCTAGAAACAAGCTTTACCGATGGTGACAAGGTTTATTTGTTCAAATTCTAATTAAAAAAAATTATTTTGAACAACCATTAGCGACGAATCGTTCGTTGTTGCAAGTGTTCTTAAAAAAAATTTAATTTTAATTTGATGAAATAAAAAAAGAAACACTTCTGATGCATGTAAGGTCTCGAGGTGGCCTTTATTGACATTCTAAAATATTTTTAGATACTCGTGCAAAAGGCCCCAAGAATTTCACAGATTCAATTTTTTAAGGAAATCATCCAAAACTATGGATTATAGCACATAGTTTTTTGGCCAAAATCGCATTATCTTATTTTCTCACCAAAAACTTTTCACCCACAAATGATGATTTTTAAGTATTTTTCAAACTGACGGAACACAAAAAATCTCTTCCCGATTTTTTTGTTACAATCTTTCAAAGTCGGAATACAAGAAAATTCGTAAATAAAAAAATAGTCTAGATTTTCTAGTTCCGTCAATTAAAACACCTTCTAAAAACAAGCTTTACCAATGGTGACATTGTGACACATGCATATTTCAATAAAAAAATGTTTTGACAATGTTTATTTGTTCAAATTCTAATTAAAAAAATGTTTATTTTGAACAACTATTAGCGACGAATGGTTCGTCGTTACAAGTGTTATTAATTTTTTTTAATTTTAATTTAACGAAATAAAAAAGATGCACTTTCAATGCTTGTAAGGTCTCGAGGTGGCCTTCATTGAGACTATAAAATACTTTTAGACACTCGTGCAAAATGCCTCAAGAATTTCAAACATGCAATTTTTTAAGGAAATCACCCAAAACTATGGACTATAGCACATGGTTTTTTTGGCCAAAATCGCATGATCTTATTTTCTCACTAAAATCTTCGCACTCACAAATCATGATTTTTAAGCATTTTTCAAACTGATGGAATGCAAAAAAAATCTCTTCTCGATTTTTTGTTACGATTTTTCAAAGTCGGAGTACAAGAAAATTCGTAAAAATGGTAAAGATTTTCTAGTTCCGTTATTTGGAACTAGAAAAAATAGTTTTGACAAGGTTTATTTGTTCAAATTCTTTTTTTTTAAGGAATAACAACAATCTATTAAAGATAATACAGAGGAGTAGATAGAGAAATGCCAAAAAATCATCGAAAGTAAAACGTGAAAACATAACTAGATACTCAAACACATCTGAACTTAAAAGTAACTAGAACAAGACCAAATGTCATGGGGCATCAAATAGTACACTACATAAGTCTAATGAGCAGTGAAATTTGTAATCGTAACCATAACTGTACCCTGTGATATGAATCACCCAACCTGTCCAACACTGGGAGAGGACTAATTGAACCATCCCAGCATAGGAAGAGGCAAAGCTTCCACCCAGAGATCAAAAGAAGCTAAGGATGTCAGAAACTTGGCAGAGCAAACAACCTTTCATGAACAAGATCCATGAATTCGGATCCCAAATCGAATAACAACATTGAGCCCAGATCCAATAGAGATTCCAAATCCATATCCATAACTAAGACCCACTCGGATCCCAGATCTGAGATCTAGATCATACAACGATCTGAAACCAATACCCGGCTCCAAAACACACCTTGCACTATGGCCCAGTTTGGGAATGCTTCCTAAACTGCTTTTGAGACCTAAACTGCTTCTGGGACCTTCCCAAGGTGTTTGGTAAAGTCCTTGAAAAGTGCTTTTGGTCAAGTTTGGCTTCTCCCAACAGAAGATTTCGAGAAGCTACAATTTGTAGCTTTTAAAACTGCTTCTGCGGAAGCTTTTGCAAAACACGGAGGTTTAATGAAAATTTGCTAAACTACCTATTTTATCCTTTCTCTTTTCTGCAATTTACATTGAAATCTTCGTTCTCTCTCTCAATCGATCTGAGTTCATCCTCTCACCTTCGTTCCATCAATCTTCAAATTCATTAATTAGATTCCCATTAACCTGCAAATTCATCATCAATCTTAGATCGACGGCCATCTGGGTCAACTGGGGTTTAAGGTAGTTTGTGGGTTGCGTCGGGAGACGAAGAGGCGCTGGGGTCGAGAAAAGTTGTGCGTTGCTTAAGCGGCGCGGTCTGAGGCGATGGCGAAGTTGAGAACACGGCGAAGAAAGAGAGAAATAGAGGTGAGGAAGAGTTGGGCTATGCACGGCGGCTCTGGTTAGATGGTATGGATGCTTGACGACGCTGTTGAGCAGAGAAGAGAGAATTTCGAGCACGGGCTCGAGGAGAAAGGCGGCGGTGACTGGCCTTTTGAGGCGCGGTGCTTGTGGAGAGATGGGTACCCAGCGTAGAAGAGGGAGAGAGAGGGAGACCGGAGGGGAGAGAAGAGACGGCAGAGAAAGAAGAAGAACAACCAAAAAAAGCAAGAAATACCAAAACTATATGGCTAGCCAAAAAGAATATGAGATGGAAGAAAGAAGATCCGAGAAGAAGCAATTAAGAAAAACAAAATTGAATTAAAAAAATCATACATGTCTATTTTGGTAATTATATATATCCACAACATTTTTCATTAATAGTTTTCCAAACACCCTGAAACTGTTTTTCATACTCACAACACTTCTAAAAATTAGTTTACCAAACACTCACCTGATTCTACCAACAACAATTTCAAAAGCAATTCCTCACACAACAATCTCAAAAGCAATTCCCCCAACAGCACAGCAATGCCAAACTGGGCCTAAGTATCCCGGCTGCACTGCCGCATCACCCAAAACTAGGCGCAACACCCCAAACTAACTCAACCTATCAGAAGCCCAATAAACCTAAACGAGCCCAGAATTCCACCACCACCACGAGCAAATACTAGGAACCAAAGACCTTGATCCCATAATCGGGTTGAGATGCAACCCCATCGGTCAGCTTCTCCTTCAACGGATCTCACAATCGTGGATCCATCCCCGCCACCGACGAGTACAAAGCCCTCTGCAAGCAACAAGAAGCAAAACTAGCCTCTGACAAGTTGATCAACACGATGAAAACAAGGTCGCAAGGCCTTCTCGTTGATAAACACAAGCGCAAGCGCTTAAAAGGAATGAAGCGACAGTTGCGCTGGAAATGCTTGACACCAGCTATGGCGCCGCTAGGGTTCTCTCTATGGAAAGGCATTTTTTTATTGTTGTTCAAATTCTAATTAAAAAAATGTATATTTTGAACAACCCGTCGTTACAAGTGTTCCTAATTTTTTTAAAAAAATATTAATTTATGAATAAAAAAACACTTTCGGTGCTTCTAAGGCCTCGCATTAGGTTTCATTGAGACTCAAAATACATTTGGACACTCGCGCAAACCGGCCTCGAGAATTTCAAACATAAAATTTTCAAGGAAATCACCCAAAACAGTAGACTATAGCGCACGGTTTTTTGGTCAAAATCGCATGATCTTATTTCCTTACCAAAAAATTTTCACTCTCAAATAATGATTTTTAAGTACTTCTCAAACTTAAGGAATGCAAAATTTTCTACCGGATTTTTTTTTTACGAATTTTCAAAGTCGGAATACAAGAAAATTAGTAAATAAAAAAAAGGTCGAGATTTTATAGTTATGTCAATTGGAACACTTTCTAACAAAAACGCTTAACCAATGATGACATTATGGCACAAGCAAATTAAAGAAAAAATTATTTTGACAAGGTTTCTTTGTTCAAATTCTAATTAAAAATAATAATTATTTTGAACAACTTGTAGCGACGAACTTTTCGTTGACACAAGTGTTCCTAATTTTTTTTAATTCTAATTTGACAAAATAAAAAAGAAGCGCTTCCGGTGCTTATAAGGTCTCAAGGTAGCCTTCATTGAGACTCTAAAATAATTTGGGACTCTTACACAAACCGGCCTCGAGAATTTCAAAGATGCAATTTTTTTTAGGAAATCACCCAAAACTATGGACTATAGCACAGTTTTTTGGCCAAATCCGCATGATCTTATTTGATTACCAAAATCTGCTCACCCTCAAATCATGATTTTTAAGCACTTCTCAAAATGACGGAACGAAAAAATCTCTACCTGATTTTTTTTTAACAAATTTTCAAAGTTAGAGTACAAGAAAATTCGTAAATAAAAAAAGGGTCAAGTTTTTCTAGTTCTATTAATTGGTGATAGGAAATTTGGGTCATCTTCCAAATTCCCTAGCTCAAGACCGAATATTACCGAAAACAATAATCATCAAACCCTAAATATGCAAGCAACAACACAAGAACTTGTTGACGAGGTTCAGTCCAAATAGACCTGCGTGGGGTGATGATAATGATGAATTCACTAAACAAGAAGAAGATTACAATTGAAGAACGTTTCGGTTCTTTCCACACAATAATAATCTCTCTCCTCACAACCCAAATTCTCATTAGAGAATTCCCAATACACCCAATCTCTCAAGCTTGCAACTCTCTAAACTCTCGATTGATCCAAACAAGGATCTCTCTAAACGGTGTCTCATGTGGCACCTTTTTGACGGTCTATTTCAACTTCTCTAAATTGGTGTCTCTCTTTCTCACCGAAAGCACACACAAAGTTATCTCCCAGAATGCCTATTTATAGGCTCTTAACTAGTCAGACTCACAATAGGATTCATAGTCATAATAGTAATCCTAAACCTTTACCTTGAAGGAAAATCTCCAAAAGTCCAGATACACTAGAACTAGTTTCCCAAAATCTTGAGAAGTAAAGAATCCAAAACCAATAAGGAATTAGTTTTGAGCTGCAACCTTAACAATTGGAACACCTTATAAAAACATGCATTCCCAATGGTGACATTATGGCAAAGTCAAATTTCAAGAAAAAATGATTTTGACAAGGTTTATTTGTTCGAATTCTAATTAAGAAAATATTTATTTTAAACAACCCGTCGCCACAAGTGTTACTAAATTTTTTTTAATTTTAATTTGACGATATAAAAAAAGAAGCACTTCCGATGCTTCTAAGGTCTCACTTTGAGTTTCATTGAGACTTAAAAATACTTTTGAACAATTGCGCACACCGGCCTCGAGAATTTCAAAGATGCAATTTTTTAAAGAAATCACCCAAAATATGGACTATAGCACACAATTTTTTGGCCAAAATTGCATGATCTTATTTTCTCACAAAAATCCTCTCACCCTCAAATCATGAATTGTAAGCACTTCTTAAACTGATGAAATGCAAAAATCTCGACCCAATTTTTTTTAACGATTTTCCAAAGTCGGAATACCAGAAAATTCGTAAAAAAAAAAGATCGATATTTTCTAGTTCCGTCAATTGGAACATTTTCTAAAAATCAAACTTTACCGATGCTGACATTATGGCACAGGCAAATTTTAAGAAAAAAATATTTTGACAAGATGTATTTGTTCAAATTCTAATTAAAAAATGTTTATTTTGAACAACTTGTAGCGACGAATAGATGTTCTAAAAATTTTTATTTTATTTTTTAAATTAAACTATTCTAATTAAAGGGTCGCTATTGTCCAAAAAAAAAAATTAAAGTGTCGCTACAAATGTTTAAAATTAAAAAAAAAATTAGAAAAATTTAGGAACACTTGTAGCGACGAACTATGCGTCGTTAAAAGTGTTCCTAATTTTTTTTAATTTAAATTTGATGAAATATAAAAGAAGCACTTCCGGTAATTGTAGTTCAGTCAATTGAGTACATTTTAAAAATCAAGCTTTACCAATGATGAGATTATAGCGCAAGCAAATTTCAAGAAAAAATGGTGTTAATAAGGTTTATTTGTTAAAATTCTAATTAAAATAATGTATATTTTGAACAACCTGTGGGGATGACCTATTCGTTGTTAGAAGTATTCAAAATTTATTTTTTAATTTTAATTTGACGAAATAAAAAAGAAGCATTTTCGATACTTGTCAATTCTCAAGTTAGGCTTCATTGAGAGTCTAAAATACTTTTGAACACTCGTGCAAACCGGCCTCGAGAATTTCTAAGATGTTATTTTTTAATTAAATTATGTTTTTCAAGATGAAATTTGAAATTCCGGTGTACCCGGATTGTCCCAATAACGGTAGTCGTCCTAAACACTAATCGGAGAGTATACACAACTTTCAACAAATTAAAACTTAACTCTCCTACAAACAACAATAGGAAGCAATACAAATATGCTTCACAATAAACAACCTAGGTTTTAACTATTGCTCAAGCAATACATAATTGATAACAAATATATATGCAACAAGCACAATCAATTGTACAACCTAGAATCCCAAAGTGTGCATCAAACTAGCACACCACGGACTATATCTATATATGATCAAGCATGCAACATGCTAAGCAATTAAGCACAATATAGATAATAGCAACCACACAATCAACACACAATATGGTCACCCGGAACCTCTACCTCTAGAGGAAAACCGGAGGGGAGCCGTACCCCACGCTCTTGTGTAACACTATGAAAACGCCAAACGGCAACACGTACAAGGGGGAACTCCGTCCCAAACTCTACACTATCAACCCTATGACTAGTGGCAGCTCTAACCTTGTGTAGCCCCGAATGCTCTTCAAGTGATCCCACCTCAAGCTTCTCCGATTGATCGAACTTCACCGCGTGAATCCTCCAACCGCAAGACACCGACTATGCAAGTGTGTGTGTGTATGAATGAATGAATTCAATTCAATTAACACAAGCAATTCAACAAGGAACAATTGCTTGCATTAACCAAACCGAATTGAAAAGCCTTGAATATGATTCAAGGGTTTGTTTAACTAATCACAAGGATCATTAGCTAAACAAACAAACAACAAAGAAGATTGAATATAGATTCAATCATTCAATTCAGCAATTCAACATGGAACAATTGCTAGAATCGAATAGAATCTCCTAAATCCTAAACATAGGCTAAACTAGCATATAAATGCAAATCAAAGTGTTTAGCAATGGATTATAGATGGAGATTAAGATGAGGAACCTACAACATGGAACTAGGATCACTCACAATACTAAAGAACTCTCTCAAAGTGTATTTTCGAATATGGGGAAAGAGTTGACCGAAATGAAACACAAAGGTTCTATTTATAGAAAACAGCCCAGAAGTATTTGCGATCGATCGCACGATATTATGCGATCGATCGCACAGTGTAAAATCAAGTCTGGAAGTGAAAACCCTTGTTTGCGATCGATCGCAGAATGTCGTGCGATCGATCGCACAAAAAGTCCCAACGGACATATTTTTGAAATGCAACGGTCATAAAATCCAACGGACAAATTTGCCACGTGGTGCGATCGATCGCATGAACAGTGACGATCGATCGCAAGGCATAAAACAGCCTTAAACATAAAGGAATGCTAATCAAAACAAATCTATAAGAAGATCTAGCAATCCTAACATCATAAACTCAAATGTATGAAACTATACTTATGTGATTCACATCATAAGTGAAAGGAAAAACAACCTAGATAAACCTAGGACAACAAGGAAGACATAATATGAATGAAATGCATGTGCATATGCATGAGTCATACCTTGAGATGCTTGAACGAAACCTTCGATGACCAATGATCGAAGTCCGGAGAAAAGACCGGATAAGAAAGGCGTCTTCACGAACCATCTCGAGTAAGAACAACCTTAGCCACGACTTCTAATCCCTAAAACAAACTAGCAATGATACAAAAGAATTGCTAATACAAGGGAAGAGGTTTTGTCAAATAGGAAATAGCCAATAGCAAATATTTTGCCCTTACAAAATTTTTTCTCAATTTTGCACCACTCAGCAAAACCAAGCGAAAATCCTATTTGGATGGGCAATATGTTGTCAAAATTATTTTGCATTGTTTAGTTCATTGAGCCCAAGAGCCAACAAAACAAAATATTTTTACATTTGTTCATATTATTAAAAAATTAAAATAAATGTTTATTTTGAACAACCTGTAGCGACGAACTATCCATCGGTACGGGTGTTTCTAAATTTTGTTTTTAATTTCAATTTTGTTGTAGGACACATTGTGGGGTGGCTGTCCATTAAACTAAATTTTGTACGTACATGATACAAGATGTGGACTAGATAAATTGCTGAAGACCTTTTGTATTTCTCCTAATTACTCCATAAGAGTTACACTACTTATGAGTGAGCATAAATGGTATAGTTAGTGGGGTTAGTGGTGATAGTGGGGAAACTAAAGGGTTTCTCCTCATTATGATGTACCATGAATACACCTCAACCTCTCCACTATATAAAGAGGTTGAAGCATCACCATTTCACACACCAATTGATCAATATCAATCGATTCATTCTACACTTCGCTCTCTTGTTTTTCTCTCTTTTCTACTTGAGTTAATAGGCGACTTACAACAAATTTGATGAAATAAAAAAGAAGCACTTCCGGGATACCTTTACCGACGACTAGTTCGTCAGGAAAGGCGTGCCCCCATTTTGTGTTTTTAAATCTTTAGCTAAATAGAAGAATTGAAGTCATTCCAAACTATTGGAATGTGCTCTTTGTGTCAAACAACAACTCTAGTACCACGCTGAGTGACAAAATTTGGTTACAAAGCATGCTAATTTTTGACGAGAAATCTCTTATTATAGCACACAGTCATTTGGAAGTTTTTAAGAGCCTCGTAGACTGCGAAGCGTAATTTTTTGAAACCATTGTAACCAACCTCGTTATTATTGACTGACAAATATGGTAATTAGATTTCTATTTCTTAAAAAAAATAAAAACAATGAAACATATATATATATATATATATATATATATATATATGTATGGGAGACCTTTGCCAATGATTACTTCGTCCCGAAAGATGTCCCCCCATTTTGTGTTTTTATCTTTTGCTAAATAAAGGAATTGAAGCCATTCCAAACGATTGGAATGCGCTCTTTGTGTCCAACAACAACTCTAGACACCACGTTGAGTGACAAAATTTGTTTACGAAGCATGTTAATTTTTGACGAAAAATCTCTTAGGATAGCACACATTCATTTGGAAGTTTTTAAGAGCCTCTTAGAGTGCAAAGCGTAATTTCTTGAAATCTTAATAACCAACCCCGTGATTATTGACAGAGAGAGAATGTAATTAGTTTTCAGAAAGTACCTAAATTAAAATGTTGTTGAGGGAAGTTTTCTGAAAGTACCTAAATCAGAGTACAAAGCGTATTAAAAAGTACCTAAATTAAAATGTCGTTGAGGGAAGTTTTGACCAAAATTGGGAAACAAAGTCACTTCTCTTAATAATAGTATAGTTAATACAACCAAATCCAAAGACTATCTTTTTTTTTTGTTGGAAAAAAAAACAAAAATTGTATTAATCAATAGAGGATTACAATTTTTAGTATGAGCATCCTAAAAAAGAGCAATACATACCACACAAGTGGCTTAATCGATGAGTCTAAACCTAGAACTCTAATCGATGATTCGAAACCTAGAATAATACATACACCGTGCATCACTGCTATCAGCAATCGCCAGCTCCAATAAAAAAAAATCTTCAAGTATTGTCATTGAGACCAATAAATCCAATCTAGCTCAAGGAGAACCCATGAAAAAAAAAACCACAGTCGAAACTTGCACAACTGATCATGCTTATTCTTAAACAAAATTAAAATGACCTAAATCAAAGAACCAAATTTGACTTAGGTTAAGCTTTAACAGCGCCCCACCAGTAATAGGGTCTCCGACTTGGAACACCAAGGCTACTGAGCCGCCAAAACCGAGCACCCAAAACTCACTCGGATTTCAGAGCTTGAATCCTTGAATTTGATTGACACCCAACAGAATTGGCAGCGACAAGCGTATCTGAATCTAAAAAGAAACCAGATCTAATCAAGGTGTTAACCATCTCTGAGAGCCCAAGAAACGCTCTGAAAGAGCATAACTACCAAAGGCCTGAAAATAGTATGACGGACAGAACCGTCATTGTGAGTGAGAAAGGCCAAGACCATCCTCACTATATGAAACCGCACCAGCGATCGCTGACGACGCTAGGATTTGCGCAATGAAAAGTATAGAAAGAAGCCAGAGGTTAGGAGGATAGCACATGAAGATGTTGCTGAAATTTATATGCACAGAGGTACTGCTGAGACATCTCATGGGGGCTAGGGTTTTGCTGGAGAGAGGACTCTCATGGAGGCTATTATGATTTATTTGATTTGCTTTCCCAACGTTACCAAACATTGTAATAGAAAACTCATAAGAATTTTAATTTCTCATGCTCATGAAAAAGACAAAGTAATTAATTTCATTTCTGCGAGTCAAACCAGACATTTTTAACGGAGAAGTATGATCAATTGCCCTTTACCACATGTCCACTTGTATATCCAAAGACTATCTTCCAGGTAGAATAAAAAGAAAAGAAAAAGAAGTAGGTGCAATCATAATAGTAGCTAGGAAAATAAAGATTCTAGGCAAAAGAGAAAAAATAAATTTCCACCAAACAAAAAAAAAGTACAAAACGCACCTGCATCTGAAAAAAGAAAAGAAAAAGTAAGTGGAAGAAGGCATGCATAAATTGCATATGTTGTTTTCTGGATTTTGGAGAACCTAGAAAGCACCTTTGCTGGAAACCAGATTTGGCAATTAGTGAAAGCTGAAGAAGACAGTTCACGTGAGTAGCTTTCTCAAAATCTCAATCGCATTCTTATGTTCTTTGAAACTGTGACTAATTAATTTATGTTGGATTATAGCTTCGCCCTTTGGTTAAACACTTTTGCATGCCCAAGTGGTCGGAGACAAATAGTAACCAAATAATTAAGGAGGTGTTTGGTTTACTTTGGTAATGTGAGATGTGATTAATATATAAAGACATGAGTATCTTTCATCTTTGTCCAATAAAACCATTAACCACGTTGTTAATATATCGATGCATCTTTTTTTTAAGAAAGCTGAGTTTTTTGGGAAACAGAAAATCGATGCCTCTTTCAATAATTTAGAGGGTACCAACTGTTACGATCGTATAATTAATAATTGCTTTTTAGGTACGTTTATTAATTTGAAATATGTATGAAAATAAGAAAAATAATTCAATACATGCGCTTAGTTGTTTACTAACACAAAGTGAATCGGAATACAAGTGGATCTTACATTAAAAAGTTATAAAAAAAAAAACCCAAATTCTCCCATTTATTCAAGGATTTGATTACATGGTGGGGGGAGGGGTACGTATTTGAAATCATATAATAAGGTGCTGACATTTGGCGAAGGTCACTTGAGCGCACTTTAAAGTTCAATCCCTATTAATGTTACACAAGTGTCATGCTAAGATCGGGTTTTCCAGCTTTAGGGCATTCTCTTCATAGCAGACTATTCAAATATCAACACATTCTCGTGTGTATCGCGGTCTAAAGGCTACATACAACTCACTTGTAAGATCCAACTCCTAGCGTGTTAATGTTATGCAAGTGCGACGCTATAATTGATCGTGTTTCTCACTTTTGAGGTGTCCTCATAATTGCGCAAAATGTTCCAACGCAAGTGCATTTCGCAATGTGTGTTACCACCTATGGCACACTTTTGAGATGTACACATCATTGGGCAAAATGTTCCATTTTCGCAATGTGTACTTAATTACCACCTATGGCACGTTAAGCAACAAACCTACATTCGAATAAAATTTTGAGTTGAGAACTTGAGGTTATTTCTATCTTTGAAAGATTAGGGGAAAACTAATACACCTATAAAGGGTAATTAAAAATCATCCTTATATTATGATATAATAAAATTGAGTATTCCTCGCGCTTAGTAAATAACTCTAGTATTTCATGAAACTATCTTTCTCACACCCATTTTCAAACAAAATAATATATTAATTAATTATAAAATATTATCTTCCTCACTTATAATCAATCCTAGATGCACAAATGCGTCCAAACTTAAAATTAAATAAAATAAAACCAAATGTAATGAGGCATCAAATAGGGCACTACATAAGTCTAATGAGCGGTGAAATTGGTAACTGTAACCATAACCATAACTGATGAAATGAATCACCCAACTTGTCCAAAAACGGCATATGACTAAATGAATCATCTCAGCAAAGGAAATGAGTGAAGCTTCTACCAAGATATCGAAGTCTGCCAAGGGTGTCAGAAACTTAGTTGATCGCAGATGAACTATCAAGAACAAGAACCATGAACCTCGGTCCCAAATCCAATAACAGCAATAATCTAAAGCCCATTTCTAATAGAGAACTTGAATCTATACCCACAACCAATGCTGAACCGGATCTCATATCCGGTTCCCAAATTGAATCGAATCTAGAACCCAGATCCAAGCTAAAACACGCGCTATGCTTCGAGGAAGCACACCCCAAGCCATTGCACATCACCAACACAGCTTCCCAAGCCATCCGATCTGAACTTCTTTGATGTAGGAAAGCTTGGGATTCAAATAAGGATCAAATCCTTAAACCCGGATAATTACAGTACTTATTGAAGAACCCTTAAGCAGTGTGGCTTGTATCGCATCCCCTAGCCGTGTAAGAGCATCTTTAGCAATGCTAGTTATTTTTTAACTAAATTTTAGCTAAAGTAGCTAAAAAGCTATTTTGGCTAACCAGTTTGAAAATACGTCTGCACCAATGCTCTCTACTTTAGCTAGTATAGAATTTAAATTATTTTTTTAATGAATAAAAAATAGATGAAGTGTATTTAATAATTACACAAAATAACTAAAAATGAATGTTTTGTTTAAGGGAAACGTAAATAACAAAGAGAATGAGCAGAGAATAGGATGTATTTCATTAATGAATAAGGGCCTCTATATATAGAGGAGTACAAGATACAATTTGTATCGATGTAGGAAACCTATACTAATACAATCCATACTCTAGAAGGATAAACCTATTCTAAGTCCTAGTTTGACAAGGCACACAATAATGATTTCCTGAAACACTCCCCCTTGTGCCGGTCACAACTAGGTGATGCTTTCCATGTTGTCTCATTAAAAACCTTGCCAAGTAACAATAAAAACCCAGTGGGAAAAATAACCTTGGTCGAAGGGAAAAAGAGTACAACGCACCCTTCACATTTGAAAGTGACATGTATGTGCCAGACTCCCCCTCATGTCTGCACCTCCCCCTGATTCCTACAATCATGGGAGCTCGGATAACTTAAGCATACCAATGCTTTTAACATGTTTTTCAAATGTGGACTTAGGCAAAGACTTAGTAAATAAATCTGCCACATCCTCCTCGGATCTAACTTGATTCACTTGAATCTTGAGGAGAGTCTGTTGTTGTTGTAGGGATAAAATAAGCCCAAATCGATTGACCCTTTAGGTATCGAAATATTGTTTTTATGCCACTCCAATGGCGTTGCGTGGGCGCAGAGCTAAATCTAGCCAACAAGTTCACAACAAAAGAGATGTTAGGTCTAGTGCATTGAGCTAAGTACAATAATGCGCCTATTGCACTTAGATATGGCACTTCGGCCCCTAGTAATTCTTCGTCATCATCCTTTGGACGAAATGGATCCTTCTTTGGATCTAGGGTCCGACCGATCATGGGAGTGCTAACTGGATGTACTTTGTCCATGTTAAACCTTCTTAACATCTTGTGGACATAAGCCGATTGATGGATTAATATTCCACTATCTCGGTGCTCTAGCTCAAAGCCTAGAAACCGAGTTTTCCAAGATCTTTCATCTCAAATTCGGATTTCAAATACGTAGCAGTATCTCTCAGTTCTTCGAGAGTACCAATTAAATTCATGTCATCCACATAGACAGCTATAATTGCAAATCCGGAACTTGTTCTCTTTATAAACATGCATGGGCATAAATCATTATTTATATATATCCCTTCCCAATCAAGTAGAAAATTGAAATTCCGGTAACCCGGATTGTCCCAACAACGGTATAGTCGTCCTAAACACTAATCGGAGAGTATACACAACTTTCAACAAATTAAAACTTAACTCTCCTACAAACAACAATAGGAAGCAATACAAATATGCTTCACAATAAACAACCTAGGTTTTAACTATTGCACAAGCAATACACAATTGATAACAAATATATATGCAACAAGCACAATCAATTGTACAACCTAGAATCCCAAAGTGTGCATCAAACTAGCACACCACGGACTATATCTATATATGATCAAGCATGCAACATGCTAAACAATTAAGCACAATATAGATAATAGCAACCACACAATCAACACACAATATGGTCACCCGGAACCTCTACCTCTAGAGGAAAACCGGAGGGGAGCCGTACCCCACGCTCTTGTGTAACACTATGAAAACGCCAAACGGCAACACGTACAAGGGGGAACTCCGTCCCAAACTCTACACTATCAACCTATTGACTAGTGGCAGTTCTAACCTTGTGTAGTTTCCAATTGCTCCTTCAAGTGCACCTTCCTCAAGCTTCTCCAATTGAACCTCACCGACGTGAACCTCCAATCGCAAGAACCACGGCTGTGCAATGATGTATGTATGAATGTGTATGAACCGTTCAACTCAGCAAAACAACAATTAACGTTTGCTAGAGTTGAACAAAATCTCCTTAATCCTATCAAAGGCTAAACTAGCAACTAAGTGCAAATCAAATGTGTTTAGCAAGGATTATAAGTGGAGCATCAAAGGAGGAACCTATAACATGGAACTAGGCTCACTCAAATACCAAAGAACTCTCTCAAAATGTATTTTCGACTATGGGGAAAGAGTTGACCGAAATGAAACACAAGGGTTCAATTTATAGAAAACAGCCCAGTAGCATTTGCGCTCGATCGCACGATATTTGCGATCGATCGCACAGTGCAAAATGAGAAGACAGAAGCTCCTGGAAGTGCGAAACCCTTTTTTGCGATCGATCGCAGAATGTCGTACGATCGATCGCACAAAAAGTCCCAACGGACATATTTTTGAAATGCAACGGTCATAAAAATCCAACGGACAAATTTGCCACGTGGTGCGATCGATCGCATGAACAGTGACGATCGATCGCAATGCATAAAACAGCCTTAAACATAAAGGAATGCTAATCAAAACAAATCTATAAGAAGATCTAGCAATCCTAACATCATAGAATAAGCACTCGAAACTTGTGATACAAGACACAAGTGTGGCAATCAAGCATCCTATACTTATGTGATTCACATCATAAGAGAAAGGAAAACAACCTAGATAAACCTAGGACAACAAGGAAGACATAATATGAATGAAATGCATGTGCATATGCATGAGTCATACCTTGAGGTGCTTGAACGAAACCTTCGATGACCAATGATCGAAGTCCGGAGAAAAGACCGGATAAGAAAGGCGTCTTCACGAACCATCTCGAGTAAGAACAACCTAAGCCACGACACATAATCCCTAAACAATCTAGCATTGAATACAAAACAAATGCTAATACAAGGGAAGAGGTTTTGTCAAATAGGAAATAGCCAATAGCAAATATTTTGCCCTTACAAAAATGCACTCCATAGTTTAGAGTCACTTGACTTGGGTAATTGAAGTCCATCAGGCACCTTCAAATATATCTCTGAATCTAGATCCCCATAGAGATATGTTGTAACCACATTCATAAGCTGCATGTCAAGTTTTTGTGGAAACTACCAAACTGACAAGGTAGCAGGATGTAATAACATTCTTTACGGGAGAATATGTCACTCGTAGTCAATCCCAGGGCGTTGTGAGAAACCTTACGCCACGAGGCGAGTCTTATATTTCAAGACTTCTTTATTCTCTTTACGCTTTCTAACAAAGACTCATTTATGTCCAATAGGCTTTACACTTGGGGACGTTAGCACTACGTACCCAAATACCTTTTTTCTTTGTTAGTGAATCTAGTTCAATCGGGATTGCATCTTTCCATTTAGGCCAATATGCTCTACGTTGACATTCTTCAACAGAGCGTGGTTCGATGTCATCATGATCTATAGTCTATTGAGCAATACATCATCAAGAATTTCGTCTCAAGCATGCATGCATTCATCGAGATTTTTGTATTCTCTGAAATTGATTCAATCATTGAGGCGTCCCCCAATATTGAGTCATTGGACATAACTATAATCAGAGATAATGTCATGAGACGGGTTTCGGGTATTGATGATGAATGGATTAGGCTGTGCCAAACTCGCTTCCTTCCTTGGGCGAGTATCCATCGAACCAAGTGGTCTCACCCTCTTCCTTTAGGGAACCACGGCCTCAACCACACCTCCACTATGTGTGATTGTGGCACCATTATTGGCGTCATATCCTCTCTTCCTTTAGAGGATTTCCAACCTTGCAGGAACGTTTACAGATGGTATATGTGATCTCGTCACTTTATCAATATCAAAAAATGCATCAGGCATCGAATCTGCTACGTCCTGAATATTGAGTATACTTCGCACTTCACTATCACTTTATGCGGTTTGGGGATCACGATGAGACAGAGTGGGGACAGACCACGACAATTCATGTCGTTCCTGTTGAACATTCTTGTTCTTATCTCCCCCTAACGACGGGAAGACTATCTCATCAAAGTGATAATCCGCAAATCTAGCGGTAAAGAGATCGCCTGTCAAGGATTCCAAGTGGCGGACAATAGTTGGAGATTCGTTACCAACATAAATACTTAAACGTCTCTGAGGACCCAATTGAGTGCGCTGTGGGGGCGCAATTGGCACATAAACCGTACAATCAAATATGCGTAAATGTGAGACATCCGGCTCATATCCAGTTACCATCTGATACGCATAAAACGGTTGATTGGTAGTGGGTCTTAAACGAATAAGTAGAGCTGCATGCAATATTGCTTAACCCCAAGCGGGAGATTAGGATGAGCAGAGAACGTGTTTAAGGGAAACGTGCTGATAACGTGTTTAAGGGAAACGTAAATAACAAAGAGAATGAGCAGAGAATATGATGTATTTCATTAATGAATAAGGGCCTCTATATATAGAGGAGTACAAGATACAATCTGTATCGATGTAGGAAACCTATACTAATACAATCCATACTCTAGAAGGATAAACCTATTCTAAGTCCTAGTTTGACAAAGCACATAATAATGATTTCCTGAAACATGTTTTAAATTAACAAAAATAATAGAGAACATCATCTCGCTCTCTATATTTAGGAGTCATATATCTAAAAGCTAAATTAGAGAGTCATTTAGGAGGCTGGTGCAGCTGCTACAACAGCTGAAAAGCTAAACATGCTTTCTAAAATAGCTAAGAAGTTAAGATAAAGAGTCTGCTAAAAATGCTCTTAATCTTTTATTTTTTGGTTTAATCGGTTTTTCTTTTAAACGCCAAATTCCCTTAAATTTTTGTATTTAAATACGGCTTGCTTGCTATATAAGCACTATTCATGCTATGTGTTTTTATCCTATCTGTCCTTATGAATATAATTGAGAATTTTCTCAATCCTATTGTGTCGTAGAGTTATGATGTTTCTTTATACTCTTTTATCTAAGTTTTCAACACAAATATGATTAAATTCGAGATAAGTGTTGCATATGATTTTATCCCATACAATCTATTCCAGTATCATGCCATGCACGGGAAGGGAAAGCAGCAATGATGTGAATTGATATGATATGCAATACTGCTTTGATCAGTACTTTAAATGGCTTTCTAGATATCAAGGATCAAATAGTGGTGTACCATTTGATAAACAGAAAACCATCAATGTCATACTGAAAACTGATTTATTGGCATATTAATTAACTTGGCCAACACCCACCATGGACCAAGCTTGCGTTGCTATCTAGTATCAATTACATTGAAATATTAATTCCGCTTCATTTACGGTATATTAATATATTGATACATTCAGTTCGATTCAGGAGTAGATTAGTTGTATGCATTGTAGACTAACTCGGTCTGATTTCAAGCTGGTTTACGACCGTATAGAGTTGGTCTACAACTGTAGAGAGTTGGTCAAATGCTCTAGAGAGTTGGTCTACGACTGTTCTAATACATTATTATACCGTAAACTTTTCTCCAAAGGGAACTAATCATTTGAAATAAGCTTTTATAGTCAGCAATACACCTGATTTTTATCTGCGATACACCTGATTTTTATCTGCGATACACCTGGGTTTGATAGAGATAGAATTGAGTGAAGAACAATTTTGATATATATATAATTGATATATATGAACCCACCACCAAACCCTAAAAAGCAAAACAAATATGAACATATATCTTCATGGGCCATTCACCAATGATACTACAGAAAAAAGTGTGTTTTTGTGTTCCCACGCGCTTCTTAATCCTTGAGATGTTCACGCGCGGACTTGATTAGCAAAACTAGCAAAAGAACATGCCAATTGGTTTGGTTTGGATTCAATGATTCAATTAATGTGTATGTAGCAAAGGATGGATACTTTTGTTTTAAACAACATAAAACTTGTAATTAAGTGTGAGATATGAGGGAGCATATTATTAGATGACAATGTCATAATTTTGCATTAATAGTAGTGTATGTCTTCTTTTTGTTTTTTGGCAAAAATAGTAGTGTATCAGTGTATGTCTAACACCTGAATGCATCCTCCAAAGTAGAAATTCAAGTTAATTAGCACTAAAATTTATGAACTCAGATATCATATTATCTAGGGTTTTTATCACATATAGTACTTGAACTATTTCTCAATTATATACTTGGTACCTGAACTTTAATTTTTGTCACAAGTAGTACCCAAAGTTTCAATTTTTGTCATAAGTAGTACCCAAAGTTTTTTATTTCATCTCTTTTGGTACCTAATGCCGATTTTTGTGATATTATATGCGCGTGAGGGCACGTGTTAAAAAATAAAAAAGACTAAAATGGAAAACTTTGGGTACTACTTGTGACAAAAATTAGAAACTTTGGATACTACTTGTGACAAAAATTAAAAACTTTGGATACTACTTGTGACAAAAATTGAAGTTCAAGTACCATTTAGGATGAACTCGAAGAGTTCGGGTACTAATTGTGATCAAAAGTGAAGTTCAGGTACTATGTATATATGTCACGCCCCGATTTTCAAATCAATTAATAAGGCATTTTGCCCTTAATTACAAATCAATTCGGGAACGTGACTACATGGAATATCAAATACAAATATGCACTAGAATTTTTTTCCTTTTAATTCGAGTACAACAAATATACTCCATGCCCAATAAATGTAAATGCTGACCCGTTCTTTAGGGTTACATATTACAAGCCATAAATTAAATAATAAATTGTTATTACAAAATATTAAATAATTAATCCATCAGAGTTTATTACATAAACAGCGGAAGTCTTATAAACCAATAATATGTATGCAGCCTTGCTTACTCCTGGTTATCCTAACCTGCAGGTATAACCACTACACCGTGGAATAGTGTACCGAGTTATATCAACAAACCCGGTCAGCTTACGAAGCTGGTATGAGTGATCTATGTTTTATTCACACTGTAACATTTTCCCAATTGAATTCTTTTATTTTCAGAAATCAATTAAAACCCAAAAGTTCAATTTCAAATCCGGAAGATTCGTATTATCTAATATACTGAACCTACGTGCCCCATACCACGTATTTTAACCCCACACGCCCCATAAACGTGTATGTTAATACCAGGGTAATCCAGTATGTTAAATAATATAAACCCTCGATCTTTACTCACACAAAACCATTTATAACTTAGCCTGATTAAAAGTGAGATGCATCTCCTTTTAATACATCAAGTTATTTTTAACTTCGCCTGATTAAAAGTGAGAATACTATTTTTCTTCTCCTTTTAATACATCAAGTTAATCATACAATATGCAGTCTAGAGCTCTAACTGAATGGGCTACCATTTTTCACCCATTTAACATTGTCCCCGGTCAGGACAGTCCGTTTGGACAAAAACATTCAAATAGGCAAACACAATATCTTATTTAGAATTATTGTGTTCCCACAAAATTCACAAATCAAAACAATAAAATGAATATTTTTCAAATATTGTTTTAACACCAAAATCACAAACAACACAATATGAATTAATATTCATATATAAAAACATCGTGAGATTCACTCACCTCTAATTCCTGCTGCGTCTTCAAATAGTAACCAGGAATCGACGAGTTCTAGCCAATTGCTTCATGATTTCAAAATTACCTATGAACATGCAATTTCCACTTAGCATATCATAGTTTCCAAAACATTTCATTATCCCTCAAATGTCACTTAGACATTAATAACCATAATTCGGGACAGTTTGACCAAAAGTCAACCGTCGGTCAACGTGGGTCCCACGTCTACTATTCATCAACGGGTCCCACACGAAATCCAAAACTTCCAAAATCCAACAGCATGCTTATTTCTAGCATCCTAACATCATATCCAAAAATGGTGATGATCCAACGGTCGGATCATCACGGATCTAACGATCCATAATCATTGCATAATTGATCGTTGATCAAACGATCTAATTTCAATAATCCAACGGTCCAACATGCTTATAATCACAATATTAACCCCACGATCAAATTTCATGATCATCCAACGGTCGGATCTCTCGAATCGTAAATCGTACGATCCGATTAATCGGGTTAATTGACCATCGGTCAAACGACCGAATTTGACAAAAGTCAAAACACGAAAGTTGTTCGTATCGACGAAACAAGCCAAACGGAGCAAAGAATTGCTCCCGGACCGACCTGACGCGCCGCCGACGCGCCGCCGGAGCTGGCTGCCGGCCGCCGGTCAAGGTGGTCCGATGGCTACCAAAATTTACCAGAACGTAGAACTCAACAATCCCAACAAGTTTAGTAACTACCTCAAAGTCTGGATCGGAGAGGAAGTGGCCGGAATCGGTGTCGGTAGCTTTTAGATCCAAAAACTTCCCGAGCTCAATCCGCCGCCTACGGTGGTTTTCGGTGAAATCCAAGGGCACCATCGTGTTCCAGGGGTTGAGGGCTTCAAAACCCAATACACAAAGTGGTCCGAGGTGGCCGGAATTACGTCGGACGACGAGGAGCCAAAACCGGCTGCTTGTGGTGCCGCGTGCGGCGTCACGCCGGCGGGGCAGGCGGCAAGGCCGGTCCAGTTTGGACCGTCGGCCCTTGCTGCAGCTTTTGGCGGTGGCGGTGAGGCACGTGGTGGCCGGTCACGGCTTGTCGGAAAACGCAGATGAGAGAGAGAGAAGGAGAGCCCGCGCGGGGAGAGAGAGAGGGAGGAGAGGAGAGAGAAAATCCCCCAAAAAAAACTATTTTTTTTGTTTTATAGAAAAACGTGGAATTTTCCGAGGGCCGTAACTCCTTCATACGATGTCCGTTTTCGGTGAACCAAATTCCTACGAACTCGATTCGACGAGGTCTACAACTTTCATGAAGGAAGTTTTCCCAGATTCTCAACAGATAAAAAGTTACCTTAATTAACCTTGTGTAACTTATAATTACCGCCGTAATTATCGTTTTACGACGAAAACCCCTAAAAAATATGAAATCACTCCATTTCACTTCAAATTTCACGAACTATTTAATAAAAATAATACGGAAATTTTCGGGGTATTACAGTCTACCCTCCTTAAAGAAATTTCGTCCCGAAATTTGGACGCAGAGTACACCCAAGGTTATCACACTTCAATTCCAAATCTCAGAATTTATTTCATTAATAACCGGGTAGTACACATCAAACCACAACACAACCACAACTTGGTTCTCACAACCTGAAATTCAAATCCCAGAATTTATTTAATAATAAACCAGGTACTACACAACCACACATAAAGTAAAGAAACTGAAGTTACAGTTCGCACACACTGCTATTACAACTTCTAAAATGCCTCACAGGGCTTACACTACCAGAAGCCATCCTTAAACCTCCAATAGTGACTTCGTGGATAAGAGGCCGGATGTCTCGGAATTCCATACATCATAAGCTGATAGAAATATGCTGCCTCCACGAAACACTTGCAAGTGTCGCAACATTCTCTAGCTGCATGCCTATCTCCATCCACGTCCCACATGTCCTGGCCAAAAGGACGCCAAAAACTTGACTCACCGCAAGTAAGACATTTACCGGCGGGCAGGAAAGCAGTAGTCGACGGAAAATACAATAGTAGATGCTCATGACAAAACTCAGCCTGATGCATCATCCGCTCGACTTCTTGTCTACAGTAGTAGATGTTCCATCCGCTTCTCCACCAGTCGAGGGCTTCACACAGTCGCTGCACCGTTTTCTGCTGCTCGGCTCGTGGTCCTAAAATCATCTTAATCATACATGCTGCATAAAATGCAACATGATGACCTACCACCGAACTGGGACGGGAACCATAGAATGTTCCTGGTTTGCATGCCGCATCGAAATACTCCAGGGCTAGAGATATATTCGCTGCCTCCACGAGTACTCGTATTCCCATTCGGAACAGAGACTCCGGGTTCTTCGCTTCCCAGCATCGATTTGCGAAGATGCGCACCTGCCTGTCCGCTTCTATGGAACCAGTGGGTCTGGATCCACCATCGAACCCATCCATGTCGATCGCCGCCAAAGTAGACCAGCTATCGGCATACTCCTTGAAGTCCTTCGAGACACAACGGAGTTCCATTGTGCTCTGCAGGGATGCGGTAGCCACCAACTGGAATATGAACTTCCAGATCTCCACCGGAAGTTCACTCCATTCAGCATTCTTGGAACGCTTGCTGCACTCTCCTTTGCTCACCATTGTGTAAGAGAAAATTTTGAGAAGATTGATTGATAACAGATATGAGTTAAGTAACACAGCTCCTTATCCCATGTATTTAAACACAACTTTCCACCGTAAGGGAAACCTTTCTTTAATGCGAGTGCGGTGCACTCAGCAACCCACTAAGAATAATTATTGCTCATATCTGTCTCAATTACTCAAAAGTATCGCCCACGATATCAGATTCCACAAGATTTAATCAACAAAAACTCAGTCTTCCACTAACACCGGTCATAATGACTCTTTTCCTTTTGCTTTCGCATAATTAATTCCTCAAAAGATGCGAGGTCTCACAAGAGTGGAACTGTATGTGGAAAAATCCATGCATCGGGGAAAAAAAATCTTCCACGATCTCCAAGGTCTCCGACAATTAGCTGTAAATCAGCCACTCACTTTTGCTTTTGAAATTTTCAAATCCTCCACCAACAATAAATATACACCTTAAGCATCCACTAACAGATACTTTCCATTAGTGCCATAACTTCCTTTCTCTTTCAAAGAGGACTTCTTCACTCCACTTCTCAGAATTTACACCAACTCAAACATGTCACGCAAAGTGAATTCGTTCAGTGAATTACTTCAATCTGATCCCTCTGAAAGCCAATTCTTTGAGGGCTTAGATGAAATAATTTCACCAGCAATCGAATTCGACAACGATATCGACATGCTAGACATGCTTCTAGCAGAAGACGAAACCATTGAAGTAGCCCCAAGTCCACAAGTATCATCTCCACAAGCTGAACCTAGTTCATCCAAACGTATTCCACTGAGGAAGAGCTTCACCAAATACCAAGTTCAAGCGTTGAAGGACTTCGTCGAGGCTTTTCCACAGCCAACTGTTCAACAGCGACAAGATTTGGGTGACCAAATAAAGTTAACGTTTGCACAAGTCTCTGCGTGGGTGATAAAGCATCGACCCAAAACGCATGCCCAAACAACTCGTCAACAAAATTTTCTGCTGAGACAGCAAATCAATGAGCTTCAAGCTCAACTTAGCCAGTACCAAGCAGCATTCAACAGAATCAACTGCAACCACTGTGGAAAACGAGTTACTCCCAATAGTGAGCTACTAAAAGGGATTGAAGAGACTACCCCACAATCTCAGACTCTTCCAATTCCTGCAGTCATCGGTCCAAGGGAAAAGTCTCACATGAGGAGGGATATTCAAAAGTGTATGTCGATCCCACATCACTCTTCTTCTACACAACAACCATCAGACAAAATCAACCGTTCAGAACCTGAAGAAGCATCTGCCGTGGCAGAAGCATCTGTCGTGGCAGACACAACTAAGATTTCTGAAATCATTGTGTCGGTCAGAGATGAGCTAATCATCATGGCATCTGCTGATGCGCCACTGTGGATCTCTGCACTCAAATCCAGCTCTGTCACGCTTCATGAGTTCCTGAATGAAGCAGAGTACAAGAGAATCTTCACTAACGGTATTGATCTTACTCCCACTAACTTCCAAACTGAAGCTTCTCGCTACACAACCACTGTTCCCCTCAGTCCTGTCGTACTCGTGAATCTCTTCATGGATGTGGACCAATGGTCCACCATATTCGGTAGCATCATTTCAAGGGCGAGTATCCTTGATGTCTTGTCATCAGGGACTACTGAAAGCTACCACGACACCATCCAAGTCATGACTGCTGAATTCCAGGTGACCAGTCCATCTGTCTCCACTCGTGTAACTCACTTTGTTCGTTATTGCCAACGACAAACAGAACAAAGTTGGGCAATAATTGACGTCTCTGTGGACGGTTTAAGCTCAAATCTGGGTCCACACCCAAGATCTCAATGCAAGAAGCGTCCATCCGGATGCTTAATCCAAGATTTGTTCAACGGCAGCTCTCGTGTCGTATGGGTGGAACATGTTGATGTACAGGATCAAATCATGCACCAAACATACCGAACGCTAGTGGAGTCAGGCTTAGCCTTTGGAGCAAGGCGATGGGTAGAAATACTTCAGAGGCAAGCGGAAAGGTTAAATTATTCCGCGGCTGACACTTATCCACCTCAAGACTTTTGTGTCATACCATCTGTGGAAGGAAGAAGAAACATGTTGCAGATGGCATGCAGAATAGTGACAGACTTTTGCACAGACATCGGCAACTCTACTGCTCATGAATGGAAGGTAGCTGAACAAACCAAGTTCAGGGGCTCAGGGATAAGAGTCTCCACCAACAAAATCTGGAACAGGCTGAATAAGCCTCATGGTCTCACTCGAACTGCATCTGCAATAATCCAGCATCATGTCTCTCACAGAAAGCTCTTTGACTTCTTCATTGACGTACAAACTCGGAACCAGTGGGACCACTTAGCATTGGAAAAAGAAGTACAGGAGATTGCACATATCACAACTGGTCATGATCCACGCAATTGTGTCTCCTTGTTGCAAATGCACAACACCTATATACTCCAAGAAAGTTGTACTGATTCAACAGGGTCATACGTGATTTATGCCCCTATTAGTCAGTCAACGGTGCAGAAGTTAATAGGCGGTTGTGAGTTAGGTACAATTGTATTCCTAACTTCGGGTTTTTCAATTCTACCAGATATGCCTACTGCTGGAAGAACAGAAGGGATCTCAGACAATCCATACATTGGTTGTCTAGTAACGGTAGCAACACAGATCTCTACTGAGTTACTGAAGAACAAGAAAGGGTCAGTGGATCAAGTCTGTCGTTTGATCCAGGGTACGGTTGAGAGAATTAGAAATGTAGCCATGTAAGACTATCAATTTCGGAATTGTAATTTGTACTTTATATTCTTAACAACACAACAGCACTGAAGAGCACATGATGGGGATCCGCCGCGGTCGGGCCATCACTCGATAAATACTGTGTGCTATTAAGCATACGAAGTAACCATCACTTGAAAGAATCTAAGAACCTAACGCCAAACCGTAAACCAATTCTAAGCTCTAACCCTAACTTCACTTCACAAAACCAAAACTCGTTTCATCACCGTAGAGCGTTCCATTGCTCAATCACTTCCTTAGAGCATTGTTTTGCTCTGATACCAATCTGTCACGCCCCGATTTTCAAATCAATTAATAAGGCATTTTGCCCTTAATTACAAATCAATTCGGGAACGTGACTACATGGAATATCAAATACAAATATGCACTAGAATTTTTTTCCTTTTAATTCGAGTACAACAAATATACTCCATGCCCAATAAATGTAAATGCTGACCCGTTCTTTAGGGTTACATATTACAAGCCATAAATTAAATAATAAATTGTTATTACAAAATATTAAATAATTAATCCATCAGAGTTTATTACATAAACAGCGGAAGTCTTATAAACCAATAATATGTATGCAGCCTTGCTTACTCCTGGTTATCCTAACCTGCAGGTATAACCACTACACCGTGGAATAGTGTACCGAGTTATATCAACAAACCCGGTCAGCTTACGAAGCTGGTATGAGTGATCTATGTTTTATTCACACTGTAACATTTTCCCAATTGAATTCTTTTATTTTCAGAAATCAATTAAAACCCAAAAGTTCAATTTCAAATCCGGAAGATTCGTATTATCTAATATACTGAACCTACGTGCCCCATACCACGTATTTTAACCCCACACGCCCCATAAACGTGTATGTTAATACCAGGGTAATCCAGTATGTTAAATAATATAAACCCTCGATCTTTACTCACACAAAACCATTTATAACTTAGCCTGATTAAAAGTGAGATGCATCTCCTTTTAATACATCAAGTTATTTTTAACTTCGCCTGATTAAAAGTGAGAATACTATTTTTCTTCTCCTTTTAATACATCAAGTTAATCATACAATATGCAGTCTAGAGCTCTAACTGAATGGGCTACCATTTTTCACCCATTTAACATTGTCCCCGGTCAGGACAGTCCGTTTGGACAAAAACATTCAAATAGGCAAACACAATATCTTATTTAGAATTATTGTGTTCCCACAAAATTCACAAATCAAAACAATAAAATGAATATTTTTCAAATATTGTTTTAACACCAAAATCACAAACAACACAATATGAATTAATATTCATATATAAAAACATCGTGAGATTCACTCACCTCTAATTCCTGCTGCGTCTTCAAATAGTAACCAGGAATCGACGAGTTCTAGCCAATTGCTTCATGATTTCAAAATTACCTATGAACATGCAATTTCCACTTAGCATATCATAGTTTCCAAAACATTTCATTATCCCTCAAATGTCACTTAGACATTAATAACCATAATTCGGGACAGTTTGACCAAAAGTCAACCGTCGGTCAACGTGGGTCCCACGTCTACTATTCATCAACGGGTCCCACACGAAATCCAAAACTTCCAAAATCCAACAGCATGCTTATTTCTAGCATCCTAACATCATATCCAAAAATGGTGATGATCCAACGGTCGGATCATCACGGATCTAACGATCCATAATCATTGCATAATTGATCGTTGATCAAACGATCTAATTTCAATAATCCAACGGTCCAACATGCTTATAATCACAATATTAACCCCACGATCAAATTTCATGATCATCCAACGGTCGGATCTCTCGAATCGTAAATCGTACGATCCGATTAATCGGGTTAATTGACCATCGGTCAAACGACCGAATTTGACAAAAGTCAAAACACGAAAGTTGTTCGTATCGACGAAACAAGCCAAACGGAGCAAAGAATTGCTCCCGGACCGACCTGACGCGCCGCCGACGCGCCGCCGGAGCTGGCTGCCGGCCGCCGGTCAAGGTGGTCCGATGGCTACCAAAATTTACCAGAACGTAGAACTCAACAATCCCAACAAGTTTAGTAACTACCTCAAAGTCTGGATCGGAGAGGAAGTGGCCGGAATCGGTGTCGGTAGCTTTTAGATCCAAAAACTTCCCGAGCTCAATCCGCCGCCTACGGTGGTTTTCGGTGAAATCCAAGGGCACCATCGTGTTCCAGGGGTTGAGGGCTTCAAAACCCAATACACAAAGTGGTCCGAGGTGGCCGGAATTACGTCGGACGACGAGGAGCCAAAACCGGCTGCTTGTGGTGCCGCGTGCGGCGTCACGCCGGCGGGGCAGGCGGCAAGGCCGGTCCAGTTTGGACCGTCGGCCCTTGCTGCAGCTTTTGGCGGTGGCGGTGAGGCACGTGGTGGCCGGTCACGGCTTGTCGGAAAACGCAGATGAGAGAGAGAGAAGGAGAGCCCGCGCGGGGAGAGAGAGAGGGAGGAGAGGAGAGAGAAAATCCCCCAAAAAAAACTATTTTTTTTGTTTTATAGAAAAACGTGGAATTTTCCGAGGGCCGTAACTCCTTCATACGATGTCCGTTTTCGGTGAACCAAATTCCTACGAACTCGATTCGACGAGGTCTACAACTTTCATGAAGGAAGTTTTCCCAGATTCTCAACAGATAAAAAGTTACCTTAATTAACCTTGTGTAACTTATAATTACCGCCGTAATTATCGTTTTACGACGAAAACCCCTAAAAAATATGAAATCACTCCATTTCACTTCAAATTTCACGAACTATTTAATAAAAATAATACGGAAATTTTCGGGGTATTACAATATAATTGAGGTAAAGTTCAGATACCATTTGTGATAAAAACCCTATTATCCATCAAGTTTTTCTACTCAAAAAAAGAAAGAAAAAAAGATCGGACAAGACCCCGATCATAACAATGAAATCAAATGCTGGAAGGGTGGTTAGGGAGACAAAAATCCCTAGAAGATCCCACCGGCCACCACAACAAAACCTAGCCGCTGGCAGGATTCAAGCCACAAAGCCGCCATCAAACGAACTACCACCACCACCATTAGTAATAGTAGCAGAACCGCCATCATGACCCCCAAAGGCATGAACTAGCATGAAAGATATCCATAGCAAATACCACCACTAGGGCAAAAACCTAAGAAGCCAAGACCAAGCAGCAACACCACCAGAGGGATCACGATGTTGCAAAACAAAAAGTATAGCCCCCAGAAATTTATACTCGAAAAAGGGACGCCACCATAAGCAAGCCAGATCAAGGAAGATAGAGTTCTCGATCCGAAATCCCAAGCAACAGAGAGAGGGCATGACTGACAACAACACCAAAACTAAGAGTAAGGATACCAATCCGGACAGCCCCTGACCAATATTTATAGGTAATAAAATAGATGGAGAAAAAACCAACCGAGCGCCACCACCAACCAACGACCCACAACAGTCATGCAACATACACGAGAGATCGCTGCCCTAGGCAGCCCACCAACCGACAATACCGCACAAAGGGCCTAGGAACTAGTGCCCAAGAAGGTTCACTCTTTAAAACAACAAAAGGAGATCCAAAAGGGGAGCATATCGATGCTCCATGGTGTCCATCAGAGGGGCAAGGCCTACAACCTAACTCAAATCGAAAGGAGAGAGAGGCTAGAGTCAAAACCCTAGCAGAGCACACCGTTTTTCCGTATACTATATAAACAGTGGGATCTTCTCTAGTGAGGACCATTATAATGAGTACCACTTGAGTACCACTTGATTAGACATACTTTTTTATTACATCTCGACAAATCAAACCGTTCAATGTTAAGATATTCATGAGTAGATCACTTCTACAAATTTTCAACAAAATTTGAAAATCGTTAAGTCATCTATAATTGTGATTTACCATTTATGAATATGAATGGTTCAAAATTGACAGATTTGGTTCGTCCATTTATTTGGTCTAGTTCGGTACCTTAACGATTTCAAATTTTGTTGAAAATTTGTAGAAGTGATCTACTCATGAATATCTTAACATTGAACAGTTTGATTTGTCGAGATGTAATCGAAAAATAGATATCACAACCATTAATCAAGTGGTACTCATTTAAGTAGTCCTCACTAGAGAAGCTCCCTATAAACAGTTATAACATATAGAAGTTGGGGCAGCTGCTATAAAATACCTAAACTTTTTCAATATTTTTAAGTATTAATTTTTTTTCGCGTAACACGATCATTTATTTATATATATCATAAGATCAAAATACATCAACCAATATAGCGTCAAGAACTAAAAGTAGATAAAGCAAAACAAGCTAAGATACAAGCAGCACTATAGGCTTGACACCGCACGTGATGAAAAGAAGAACCTGGTAGATGCACAAGAGAATTAGTCTCAAAAGTGATAGGAGAGTCCCTGCTCACAAGAAATTCTTGAACACAAATGTTTTTGACCACGAATTATCGGTCAAACACTTAATAAGGTCGTCACTTAGCCGTTGGTCATATCTCAAGCGTTGAGATCGTTGGCCAACAAATTGCGATCACAGTGCGAGTGGTGATGGAGTCACGTCGGGGTCGTGTAGGTCGTTGATCGGTCAACGCTGGTGAGGTTGTCGGTCACAATTTTTCTTGGCAAATGACAGTCACAAGTTTAACTTCACAGTAGAGTTTCTATTGCTAATAGATTAAAATTATGAGAGTGCATGGGCACACCCCATGTGGAAGCTCCAGAATCCCCTCTCTCTAAGGGAAGCTCTGTACTTTTCGAGTCCCAACTACTTTTGTTACTCACCACCATGAGCAAACAATCTTTTATCTTTGTGCACAGAATTGAGTACTAAACATGAAAAAGTTGAAGAAAAGCGATGGGTCTCTTTGCTGTAAATTATAATGAGGTCTGAGTTGGTGTTTGGAGAGAAAGAAGGACGAAGGAGATAGGGAAAAGATTCAGTCATCATTCATTTCTGATATAAAAAAATGACAACTGAGAGAAAGCAAGAAAATGCAAGGAGAAAGAACCATGCCCAGCTCCTCTCCTATAAGTCCTGTCTTATATATAATGCAAATCCCCATACCTTTTGTAGTTTTCTACCATCAGAAAAACAAACCCACATTCTCTCATTTGCATATTTAGGCATTATAGTATCATAATCATCATCATAATGACAATTATTTTTAAGGGGAATGAGCAAAAGCCACCATGGAAAAAGTAAAGACCAAAAGAGATGGGAACATATGTTTATATAATTTATAAACTGGTGGGACATGAGCACCATGAGTAATGACCCTTAATTATGTGTTTGAAGATGACAGAACATTTAAAAATTCTTGGCCAAAAGCACAGAAGATCCCATTTCCATATCATTCATCTCAATTAAGCTATATTATTTAGTTTTAGCTTCATATTGTAGTTGCATTGACTAACCCACAAAAACACACATGGAATTTGTCTGTCAAACCAAATTCCAGGAGCGTGTAATCCACACTGCCGATGCTCACTCTGTCAAACTATTTTATCACAGTCAAACTATTTTATCACATTCCGGTGAAAATCCGTATTAGAGATATTTTTATAATTTGTATAGAAGAGACGACCAAATTTTATTAATAATATGGTAGAGTAAAAACTTCAAATGGTACCTGAACTATCGCGTAAGGTATTTTTTAGTACCTACGAATTTTTGTTACCAAATATGGTACATAAACTATTGCGCATTTACTCAATATGGTACCTGATGTACCATATTAGGTAACTGTGTAATAGTTCAGGTACCATATTTGGTAAAAAAAAAATCGTAGGTACTAAAAAAATACCTTATGCGATAGTTCAAGTACCATTTAAGGTTTAAATTCTTACTATTAGTGGTTATGCAGACCGTTTTGCCCCCCAAAATAAGAGAAAAAGTAATGAAGGTACCATATTAGGTATCGGTGCAATAGTTCAGGTACCATATTTGATAACAAAAATTTATAGGTACTAAAAAATACCTTACGCGATAATTCAGGTAACATTTAAGGTTTTTACTCTAATATGGTAACATTACAAAGAAATCTGTTTCCGGGTGGCCCTCATAAAATAAGTTTTTCCATAATAACATTACACTAAAACAACTTCTTGAATACTCCAAAGCACAACTAAAAAGCCTAAAATATCAGGGTGTGCATGTAGAAGCAATGTAAAAATATCAAATACACCAATTTTCAAATGTGTGTCAATTCTTTGTGTTTGTGTTTGTGTTTCTATTATTTTATTTTATTTTATTTTATCATGGTTAAAATACTAATCAACTTTATAATCCAAGCTAGGGCTGTCACTTTCTGACGAGCAGACTAATTTTTGTTTTTCTTTGGTTATCAAGTTTCACATTCCGAAAATAGAAACATTAGAAACTAAAAAAATATTGAAAAGTAGGTTTGGTTTTGGTAAATTTTAAGAAACTTCTCCTATTCTCTTAATATGAGTAACACTCCACTCCCCTGAGCACTCAATTAGTCAATTATGGTACAAATAAAACCACATTCCTAAAAAACTAGATAGAAGTATATATGCCTACATGTAAGCCAAACAAAAATTATCAATGAAACATCATAGAAATCCAAATACAATACACCCCCCTAAAACATAGGACTAGTCATCCATGTAGACAAACTAACCAACGATGTCTGGAAGATATTTGATATATATATATATATATATATATATATAATATGTGATTATACAAAAATATACATAGAAAAGTATAATGTCCTTATTTTTTTTCCTCATATTAATACTATTAGAAATATTGATCACCAAACATATTAGTTTAGAATTATTTTCTAAAATAAATTGACTCGATACAATTTGAGTTCAACATTAGGCTTATGTTCGCAAACGAAAATGATCATAATAAACTCAATATCAAGCTCAGTAAGAAAAACGAGCATATTGCATATTTGGCTTGTAAACAACTCATATATGTTTAGAAACCAATTCGAATATGTTTATATTTGGCTCTTTTTTCAAAGCACGACTGATAATAGTTGAATATATATAGAATAATTAAAATAGTAAAGTATTTATTTATTTTGACAAGAAAGAGAGATTTCATTAATCCCAAAGCCAGAAACGACACATATACAATAACTCTTTGGGCTAAATTCAGTTAACTACCTTATACTCTTGACCCAAAATCAATTCACTCCCTTATATTTTAATTTCATCACAATTACCCTTTAACTCTACAATTGTTATCAAACTGGTCCAGCTGTCCAAATTGGCCGTCAGTGTTTTGACTTGGCACTCTACCTACGCGCCATTTTTACATATGGGGACAACGGGTAGGGCTGAAACCGACATTTGACCAATCGGTGGGAAAAGGTTTGGGTCTCTTGGCCTGTGGATTGCGAGCTCTCTCTCGTTTGCTCTGCTGCGATTTTCACATCACAAATTGGAGGGCTCAAACAAGGCTTTGGGTTCGTCAATTTTGGCTAATCGGTGGGGAAAAGTTTGGGTCTCTTGACCTCTCTCTCTCTCTCTCTCTAGTCTCTCTCTCATCTGGTCGACTAGTTGTGTTTTTTTTTTTTAGGAAACCTGCTTGAAGTGACTGAGGGGTAATTAGCCAAAAAAAAACAAAGTGAGGGGTATAACAGAGTTTTAGCCCTCCACGTGGGACCCGCAGCTAAATTTGGCGCAGAGTCTGTGTGCCACGTCAGCACATTAATGCCCAAGTTGGACGAAATCCAAATTTGTGGACCAATTTGATCAAACTTGTTAGTAGAAGGGTGATTAAGTTGAAATTAAAAGATAAATGAGTGAATTGATCTTAGGTCAACAGTATAAGATAGTAAATTGAATTTAGCCCTAACTCCTTTATACTTGCATCCTCAATCAGTGGCCAAGTAGTTTGAGAAAAATCAAGTCCGCTCATTAGTACATTGACGATCACTTATTCAAAGCGAGCCTACCAAATATTAAATATTTAGGTAAACAAAATATAATTTTATCTTTTAGCTAATTTTGAATATTTATGTCTTATTGTTTATTTTGGGTCTTAAATGTTAACTATAAATGCTTTTGTTCCTTTTTATTATTTTTATTTGATTTTTTTTTACATTTATTTAGAAAGATTTAAGATCCAGCTAAGCTGAGCTAAGCTTAAGCTGAAAAAAAAAATATTCAACCAAGCAGAGCTAAGCTTGAGCTTTGAAAAAAAAAATCAAAAAATTATTCAAGCTTTAGTCGAGCTTGAACTCATTAAAAAACATATCGTGATATCACAGTATTTGATCACCTTTGCATTTGCCGCTCAAGATCATTTACACCCCTATAGGAAACCGGGATTAAATCCAAAATAAATAACCAAATAAATCAATGATTTTGAAAACTGAACTTACCCAAATATATCCAAAAGTAGACATTATCTAAAGTAACAAAACCGAAACATCAACAAAAAAAATACTGAGATGAAAAATCAAAGTTTTTAGTATTAATTTTAGTAAACCTTGCTACCAATCTAAATTAATTGAATGATAAGACTTATTCGAGCCATTAATGGTGACAATTGACTCAACACTAACTCAAACCGTTTGTAATTATGTTGTGTTCAATTTGGTTGACTAAAATAATGATTTAACCCCAAAGGGTTGGTAACTTGGTTTGGCCGGTTGCCACCCAAGTTCAATTCACACTAACTCCAAAAAGGCCAACCCTCTAGTGACGGTAATGGTTTGGTTGATAGGACGATCGTGAAATGAACTGTAAACTTAGACATTAGTCGGTTAAATTCCCGCCGGCTCTACAACCCTTGATTTATCCGTTGCATGAGTTGTGAAAGCGGATCGTGTGACCGAGGTTTACCTTTTTTCCTCTCTAATGTACACCAATTCGGAGTTCCTTTGAGGATGCACAGTTTAGACGGGGAATTTATCGTCGAAACCCCGAAAAAAAAAACTAGAACAATGATTTATATAATATATACTAAAAATATAAAAAGGGTAGGTCATTTTTAATTTTTTCATGAGTAAATAAACTTGTTTGATTTTAACCTGTTTTGAAGGACTAACCAAAATTAACTGTTTAGGGGCCCACTTTTAAGATGCGATATTTCTGTTTGCACCACAATTGCATGTCTAGAAGAATTTTGCCTCCAGTTTAAGGGAAGTAAGAGCATCTCCAACAGTAAAACCTATTTCCACTAGATAATATAGCTATCGGTAAGTAATTTAGGATTTAGTTATATTCTCTCACCTATCTAGCTAAATATAGCTACAAATTTTGGCTAGCTAAATTTAATTTTTATTTAGCTATTCTGTTGGAGTGATAAATTGTGTCAAAAATAGCTAAATTTTAATTTTTTTTTCAAAATGGTTAGTCTGTTGGAGATGTCCTGTCCGTAAATTGACAAATTTAATTTTTTTGTTAGTCTGAAAATTGGGCAAATTAGTTGCTCTAAATTTGGTTATCGACTGCGAGGCGCTTCATAAATTTAGTTGCTCTAGAATCACCCCTACTACTGCGTGCGATACACTCTCCATGGGAGTGTGTGGAGACAACCAGGTTTGTTTTGGTTAGGGGAAAGAAAGAGAAATAAGAGAGAGAAGGAGTAGTGTCAGAGGTTATAGGCAAGAGAACGTGCAGTATTTGAAGCGCAGATATGGATCCACTCGCTCAACCCACACACTCTCTCTCACTCACTCACTACCCAGTCTTTGTCCTATAAACTTCAAAGGAGAGAGAAGGTTGTGGATTAGAAAAATCTATCTGTCTAGAGAGGGAGAGCTCAACTAGTTCTTATTAGCTCAGAACCCAAAAAGCACAACAGCAGAGACAGCAGCAGCAGCAGTGAGGCAATTGATGGTTCTTCTGCTGCTCTGTTCTTGCTGCAAAATTTAAACGGCCTAGAAAGAAGAAGAAGTTGAGTAGCTAGAAGTTTGACTAGAAAAATCTTAATATGCTTCAAGTAGTTGAGCTGGGAGACACAGAAAAACTAGAGGAAGACCACTACTATCTTTCATGGGTAAGTCGTATGTTTTCCAACCAGAGTGGGATTTGAGTTTCAATTTGGCAAAGAAACTAGTTATTTAATACAAGAAAAGGAATGGTTTTTGTGGGTTGGTTTTCAGTTTCATTGCTATTTCTTCATGCTTATGACTCCTGCAACTTTTGCTCTCTTGGTTGCTTTTTGGAGAAATTCAACCACCAAAGTTTTTTCTTGTTTTCCTTTCCTTTTAACAATTAAAGGCAACTCTCTGCATCATCTCTCTCTCTCTCATGAATACTACTACTACTTTTAACACTCAAAACTTTCTTTATGGTTTTTCTTTTCCTTTTGGGCTCTCTTTACCTTTCTTTTTCATGGGTTTTGCAGGAGTAAGAGGAGAAAAAAAGACACTCATCATCTCTCCATTCATCACAAGTTGGTAGGTAAAAGGTTTTGGTGTGTGGTTGAGAAAGAAAATTTTACTTGTTCCGATAGAGAATAGTGGAGCAAATTTAACACTTAATTTTGCTCTCTTTCTTTGTCCTTCTCAAAAAACAATCCTAATTTTGAAGGGTTGGTGGCGGTGAAGTTTAGCACCAACCCACAGCCATGGATTCCTACGAAGCTACAAGGATTGTGTTCTCAAGGATCACAAACTTGGACCCAGAAAATGCTTCAAAAATCATGGGTCTTCTTCTAATCCAAGACCATGGTGAGAAAGAAATAATAAGGTTAGCTTTTGGCCCTGAAGCTTTTCTCCACTCTGTGATTCTCAAGGCTCGGAAAGACTTGGGACTAATGCCCATATCCAACTCTCCATCCACACCTTCCTCACCTTCTTCTCCTTCGCCTTTCCTCTCCACCAACACAACCGCTATTTCGAGGCAAAACTCTACTTCTTCAAGGCTCTCTCTCTCTATTCCCAACCCATCTTCTTCGGCTGCTAATTGGGCTGCTCTGTCTTCCGAGCTTCGAAACCAAGAGGAGAGTATGATGATGAGTCCCAACAACATGGCTCTCAACGGGTCTTCGTCATCTTCATCTTCCATGATGAATTCCTCTCTACCCTTGTTCGGAAACGGTGGGCCAGACCATGTGTTGGATGAATTTCAGCTTCAAGAGCAGCTCTCTTTTCTCAACGATGGAGCTCCAAACCTCGGACCCAAATCCCCAGATTTGTTTTACCCCCAATCGGACTTATCTTCGAGCCCTACCAACGGTTCTGACCAGACCCTTTTCTCCTCCTACGGTGGCTCTGCGAACTGGGATGGTGGGTCCCTTCACCGCCGGAGCTGCTCTGTGAGTGATGCGTGCTTGGAAGACCCGAACTCCGGCTTCGGGTGGAAGCCGTGTTTGTATTTTGCTAGAGGGTACTGCAAGAACGGAACTAGCTGTAAATTCTTGCATGGTGGTGGACTTGGGGACTTGGGTTCAGATGGTGCTCATATTGTTGGGTCACCAAGCAAGCTTGAGATGATGGACCAGTCATGCCATGAAGCACTTCTTAGATCCAAAACTGCTCAGCAACAAAGACTGGCTGCAGCTTCTCAGCTGATGACCTCGGCTAACTCTTTCCCTTACTCCTCTAAGTGCATGAACTTCCTTCTTCAGCAGCAACAAACCGATGCCCGGAGGTACGTAACAGCTCTTGGTCAACCAACAAATTTTAAGTGTTATATTTTTATTAATCTTGTGTATTATATGTGATAGGGCTGGAGCAGCGTTGATGATGGGCGATGATATCCACAAATTCAGTCGATCTCCGCGGCTTGAGAGGAACGAGTTTCCGATGATGAACGGTGGGGCAGGGATAGTGAACCCAGCGTCAAGGCAGATATACTTGACTTTTCCAGCGGACAGCACTTTCAGAGAAGAAGATGTCTCAAATTACTTCAGGTTATTGTTCTCATGATTTTCAAGGGCTAGGTGAAATGATGAGTCATTTTTGTTTTGCTGACTTTTTGTTATTTGCTAATGGAATATGGAAGCATGTATGGACCTGTTCAAGATGTGAGAATCCCATACCAGCAGAAGAGGATGTTTGGGTTTGTTACATTTGTGTACCCAGAGACTGTGAAGCTTATTTTGGCCAAAGGGAACCCTTATTTTGTGTGTGATGCTAGAGTGCTGGTCAAGCCTTACAAGGAGAAGGGCAAAGTTCAGGACAAGTACAGGCATTTCTCACTTCTTGTTTCCTCTTATTTTCTTTTTATCATTAATTTCCCATCTAATTATGGTTTAGTTGAAATATTAAGCTAATGGTCCTTAATTGCATTCTATGTTTCCAGGAAGCAACAAGTTGAAAGAGGAGATTTGTCACCCTGTGGCACTCCTACTGGTCTTGATGGTAGAGACCCATATGATCTCCAGCTAGGTAGCTCCTCACACAAGGATTGCATGTATTCAATCACATGATTTCTTTCTATGTTATTAACTGAAGTGTACGATTTATTTTTGTAGGAGCAAGAATGTTTTACAATTCTCAAGACATGTTGTGGAGGAGGAAAATGGAGGAGCAAGCTGAGCTGCAGCAAGCACTTGAACTTCAAAGCCGAAGGCTAATGGGTCTGCAGCTTCTTGATGTCAAGAAGCATCATCACCGAGCTCTTTCTGCCAGCAGTCCAATTCATTCGCCTACTCGGTCCCCCAACATGTTCAATCAGAATCTCCTGCTTCCTTCATTTCATAGCAACCCAGAAGTTCCTCAAGGTAGTTTTTCTATTATATAATGACTAACCGGCTTCCTTATTTATGGCAGCTAAATTTAAACTGTGATCAAACTGCAGAGAACAACTGTTCAAGCCCTGCGCCTGTTTCTGCAGCTCTCTTGGCCGATCAGCAGCTCCAGGTGGCAGCAACTGTTGCTGTAGGTAAAGAATCAGCTGCTAACAGTGACGACAACGGGAGTGGCAAGGAGAGCCCCCGTGATGATGATGTCAGTGGTTTTCTAGGAAGGTATGTAATTTTTGCGTTAGTTTGAGATTTTGTGGCATTGATTTGAAATTGTTCGTTCACTAATGAATCTTCCTAATCGAGTGCAGCTTGGAGCACAACCTCCCCGACAGCCCTTTTGCTTCTCCTACCAAAGGAGCCCGAGAATACATGTCTGCCTTCCCCGTTTTGTCTAATGAGGCCAACGACTCATCCGATGCCTCAGCTACGACAGCAAACATTAACTTGGCGACGTCCCTACTTCCGGCAACCTCTACACTGGACATGGCATCGTTCAAGTCTTTCAACTGCCAAATTCCTAGGTAACCCCAATTCACTTTATAAATTTCTACCAAACATTGCATGCACCGGTTTCCTGAAACTCAACTCCAAAGGTTTGTGTATGTGAATTCAGGTTGTCTTCAGGCCATGGAGCCATAGGGATGTATGCCGCCGGCACAGGCGGGCCGAAATGCCCGGTTGGAACTTCCTAAGCTTTAATTGGTATAAAGTTACTTTCAAAGCTAGTAGTGATTATGTGTTGTTTTGACAACAAAAATAACATAGTTTATGTGATTAATCTGGCCTGTTTTTGTTTTTGCAGGAAGGGATCAACTCAAGTTTCTAAGTATAACCAAACAAAACACCACCAAAATCTGTAGAAAAAGAATCAAATCTCCACCAGCACCGCCATCATCAATACCATACTACTTACTACCATACAAAATGCATACGTAAAAGGCAGTGAAGGAAGGAAGTGTGGGTCAGCCTCGTTTCCTCTTTCTTTGTTGTTGTTGTTGTACTACTAGTTTCGTCACATCTCAGTTTCTGTAGTTGAAGTTGAACCACAGGTTAAAAGAAAGAGAGAGAAGAGACAAAAAAAAATCACCAACACACGGTCAAAAACATGTTAGTTTCAACTTTTGGGCACTGTAAAAAGTTAATTGGTGTCACCCAATTCCCAACAAATGGTGCCCAAATCTGGTTTAGTAGTCTCTCTCTGTGTTACTTGGTCATTGTGTTTTTCTAGTGTAATCAACTCTGTATAGCAGAAGAAGAAGCAGAACCCAGAAGAAGCTTTAAAGCAGCTAAGCTGAAGGAAAGAGGTAAAAAAGCAAGTGTAATTTTTGTATAACTACAAGGTTGATTCTTCTTCTTCCATCACCAACCCGTAAAAGGGTTAGTTGAAGAAAGCCTTCAAAGAGATCAGCTAAGCTGTAGCAGTTGCGATATCGGGAAATTTTTTTTTCACCTTTATCAATTAATGTGGTTGATGCAACTTGTACCCTTTGTTGTTTGTTCCAAACAGTAAGAAAAAAAAAATGTAGGAAGGAAAAATCAGAAAGTAAAGAAGTGAGTTTTTACTCTTATTGGCTCTCTCAATCTGCCTTTGTTTTTTAGAATGATTTTTCTCTTTGTTAGAGACCATTTTTCATTTTGTATTCATTTTTTGTTCTGCTGCTTTTTTTGATGGCGAAGGAGACTAAAGTAGGGGTGGGCCACAATGCACAATGTCACATGGGGGCTGCTGACGCAGCAAGTGGGCCCTACACATTTATCTAATGACAGGTTTTTGGGTTGGGACCTACGCTGTGAGATGTAAAAAGTAGACTAGATGTTGATGTCCACCCAGTCACCCACACGTATGACAAAAGTGCACGGATGAAAGAATCTTTTGGGCTCTGTGAGACCGAGTGTAAATTTAATTTTTTTTTCGAGTTTCATTCAAAAAAATTCAGTCAGTGATTTTTTTACTGTTTCCGCCTCGGAGTTTGGAGCCAAAAGTACTGTGGGGTAATAATTAATGAATTTGCAGAGGGGGGTGGAGTGGAGTGAGGAACAGGCTGGCATTGATAACTACAAATCTATCAATTGTTGGTATTTGACTGTGACGCTCAGACGCGTACGGGTTGGATATAATTCGGTGAGGGTGAGACCATGCATGCATCCGTATCCAAGTGGTGGAGACATGGTCTTTTGACTTTTTCCAAGGGAGGGAGGAGCCCTAATTGGCCTGCTTGGAAATGAATGATTAGGGAGGGAGTGCCCTAATTGGTGTTGATTAGAGAGAGGATCAGATCCATTTTGATTAAGACGTTTTTGGGGAAATTCTATACATTGAACTGTTTTAGAATTAAAGTAGGTTATATTTGAAAATGACAAATATGGGAACCTAAGAAATTAAGCAAATCTAAAAGGAATAGACCTTTGGAGAATAGGCCAAGCCATCAAATTTTTAGGGTTTCATTTTTTTTGTCCCCCGCTAAATCAAGATCAAGTGTTCAGTATGTGACAGAAAAAAAATTCATCCACATCAAATATAAGCGAAATATGTGCCACAAATCAAAAGACTTCAGCACATCCTTACTGTAGTGTGCAATAATTTGTCGCACTTTAATATGTAATAATTTTGTGCAAATTTTCTCCAAGACACTTTAATATATTCTATTTCTTCAAGTCGAAAACGGTACTTCCACTAAAGATACAAATCATATTTACTTTCATATTCCCTACACTTTTAGTCTTATGACATGAGCAAAAGAATTATATGAACCAAAAACGGGTAAAAATTATAGAAAAGTACTTGAAGTTTTGAGGAAAATTGACAAAATGGGTAATTTTTTGTGTGACAAAGATTAGAGTATGATTACATAAAATCTTGTCAAATATTTTGGCCAACAAATTGCTCTGGTACTTTTGATGATTGTGCCGGAAGAGGATCCAAGGCTTTATTTTGGATGGTAGACTAGTCCATATATAGCCCACTAATGGCCCTAGCAAATAAGATTTAGGATAGATATGCTTGTGTCTTGTCTTGGGCGCACATGTTACTTAAACAGTGATGTTCAATTTGTCCTTCATTTTGTGCCTCATGTCAAAATTAGAATTTAGAAGACACGAGTGGTCAGGATTTTACGTGCACCCAAATTGAAAGTGTAATGATCACTACTTGATTATTGAGTTATGGGTAAGGTTTGACCCGAATATCATATGGATTGGGCCAGCTTCATTTTTAAGTCCAAATTGTTTGATTTATTTGGGCAAAAGAAAAAGAAGTTGAACATGAAGCCCATAGTTATGGGCCTCTAGATAGATGGAAGATTTCTCCCTCCCAAACTCTTTCCAAGTCTCTCAATCGATTTTTTTTTTGTTGATGTATCATTCAAAGGTTTTACCCAAGGACTTAAATTTTACCAAATGACTTTACATGCTGATTACTTAAATTTCGAAACTTTCACAAAAATTTTGCCGAAATTTTTGTTTTTTGAGGTCTCTGAAACTTTCCTCACATACTTAGGGGTCATCATTTGAAACATAAGCCCTAAGCCTATTTAAAGCCCGGCCCTTCCTCTTGACCCATGGCCCGGTCTTTTTTTTTTAGGGCCGGGCTTGGGCTCAAGTATTTAAGCTCAGCCCGGTCCGGCTCTAAAGCTCGGCCCGTTTTAGCCCGTTAGGGCCAAGCCCGGCCCGGCCCCGCCTTAATTTTATATTTTTTATAATTCTATTAATATATGTTTTTCTTTGTCTTTTTTTTTTGTTTTTTGTTTTATAGCCTTTGCACAATTGCACGACAATACAAAAATACATGCCTATTGAAAAAAAAAAATACATGTTTTTTTGCTTAGTGTTGAATAAATTTAATTTTATGCTTTCATTAAATTTATTAAAAAAGAGGCCCGGCCCTACAAGCCCATTCGGGCTTGGGCCTATGGGCGGGCTAAATCTAGTATATTAAAGTCTCGGCCCGGCCCGGCCTTAAATTTCGTTGACTTTGACTAAGCCCGGCCCGAAGTCTTAAAATTTAGGGTTGGGCCGGCCCTAGCCCGGCCCATGATGACCCATACACATACCAACATAATTTTGGCCAAAATTTCCGAAATTTCCGAAATTTTCGAAATTTCCCGAGATGTCCGAAATTTTCTGAAATGTCTGCACTCATGCCAACGTTGAATCGCGTTGTGGCTTTAGGAAAAGAGAGAGATCAGTGAGGGAGAAGAGGGAAAAGAGAGAGATCGTTGAAGGAGAAGAGGAAAAAAGAGAGATCTAGAAAGATCAGGCCATGGGTATTACAACGACAGGGAGATCGATGAGGAAGAAGAGGAAAATGAGAGAGATCTATGACTTTTACCAATCTGTTGGTGCAAGAAATTTTTGAAAGACAAGTTCCTTACCATTCTAACAACTGGGGTATCGAAGAACAACAACGAATTCAGCAACAAAATGCTAGATTAAGGTGAAATGGAGGGGATAGTGGGATACATGCAAAACACATATGCCCTTTTTTATTGAAGAATCATCTTCAATGGTACTCTTTATTTTGCCATCAAATTTGTCAAATATAATAGCTAAAAACTAAATTAGGAGTTGGTTTTAGAGAGCCATAACAATGTTGTTCTGCAATTTTAAAATATGTAAAATATGTTATTTAATGCAGTAAGAGACACTATGAAGTTGAGCCCAATGGAAGTCGGCATCCATAACCTCACACCAAGCCACAAAATCGCTGCCCAAAGTAGGATCCAACACTTAGACCAGTGGGAGTGTGGCCAGATCTCCAAGCACCACCCACCATGGTCGACCACGACAAAGCTTGCTGCTGTGCTACTGTGCAAGGCTAGAGAGGTACCACCACATCCACCCGCACTAGTGAAAATCCAAATGAGAAAAACACCAAGAAAGTAAATCCATGTATAGGGAAGGTCGTGCAAATTAATGTGCACATCGAGACGGCCGGAGCCGCAAGAACGACGGCGGCGAATGTAACCAACCGCTGCAACTAGATTGGAGAGCGGCGCTTAGCGTTTTTATGAATGGGTGGGATCCATATTTCCCAATGAAAGCTTTTAATCGGTTGTTAGTTTATTACACAAAAGCAAGATAACATGCATGTTTCTTAGGTCTACATTATTTTGAGAACCATAGCTAATTGCATTAAGGAAAGATTCAAATTTCGAGGCCTCAGACTCATTCTTTGATCCAATGACTTAAATATGATTAATTAGTTGACTTAACAACTCTACCTAATTGCTTGGAACTAATAAGATCACGTTCGATCACGAGACTAGTGTGTGTGCCCTCTCTCTCTCTCTCTCTGTCTCTCTCTTCATATAAATAGATTGTACACACTACACACAGCACATCAGCGTCTCTCGCTCTGCTATAAAACATTCCCGCCATTCACGGCTTGGTTTGAACCTTTCCATACTCACTTGGATTCGATTCATTCACAGATCGCTCCGATTAACAGCTCAACCACACCGGAGAAGATAACGCAGTGACCGATCGATCAGAAAGAAGAACCATGAGGGAGATAATTGAGGAATACCTGAGAAAAAACTTCGACGTCGAACCGAAACGACCTACCGACGACGCCTTGAGGCGGTGGAGAGAGGCCGTCTCCGTCGTCAAGAACCCTCGCCGCCGCTTCCGCATGGTCGCCGATCTCGCCAAGCGCGCCGAAGACGATAAAAAGCGCAAGAAGCTCCAGGTTTCATTTCAATCTTGATCCTCCTACCGTCATTGATCGATTCTGAAGTCTTTAATTTGTTATCCGAAAACTGAATTTTAATTGCTTAATTTTCTCGATGGATCACATTGTCATTCTGTTTATGCGCACACACGAAAGTCGATCGTGGCCGTCAGGCCGTACGATCAAGACTCTGCTATTGAGAGTTTCAAATCTTTATGAAGATAAGCTGTTTGATGTAGTGACTGAGAGACGATGTGTTGTTCATGCCAACGAATTAATCCAAGTGGTGTTCATGTATGCAATCTATATCAAGATTTCTGAAAATGATCGAGTTGATTGCATAAAGTGTTTGCGTGCTCGAATTCTGTTACGAGAAAATTAAGATCAGTAATATGAGAGAAACAATCAAAAGAAGTTGATTTGCGCTTAAACGTTGTTTGTGGTGGGCTTAGGCGGCTGGGTCAAATCCATGACACACTTTCTAGGTCGCCGGCGGTGGTGTTTGTTTGAAGTCCATTAAACGCGCCATGGGCTTACGCAGCCTTGAGCTGCAAGTCTCTGTTCTAGACTATGTGGGTCCCACCCTTAATCGGTGTGGCGGGTCCCATCTGATTAGACAAGTGATTAGGGAGGTAATTAATTACTGAATGTGGTCTAAAGTCTAAACAGTGTGAAAGTTAGATCAGATGTGTTCATTATAATCAGATTTAGCTTTTTTGTGTTGTAGTAGTAATTGACTTTGCTTTTGCGCAACTCATATTTAATTTGTCTTTCTTCTTTGTCCCAGAAAAGGACTGTCAAAAGTTTTGTTTGTACTACCAAATATGGTTTCTGCCTGTACATTTGCTTTAATGCTTTAATAATGCTTTATAGAATTTGAACTATTAATTCTGCAGTTTGATGCATTTATTTCACCAGTTATGTTTTGAATGTTACAAGAAAAAAACCTTTTGGTTCGTTTTGATGATCTTTAACAAAGGGTCAGCCTCTTTATTACTGTTTATAAATTTACTTTATGAATATTTGCAATGGTTACATGGAGGTTACTAATGTGAGCTTAAATTAACAATTAAAACAAAAGGAAAATTTTCTTTTCAACTTTCAAGAATGAAAGTGATACCCAACAATGAAGAGGAATATTTTACATCAGCCAAAAATAGATTATTCTTGGTTCAAAGAAGGTCTAGGTCATGGGGAGGGGAGGGAAGAGCGAGAGCCAAACTCTTGACGTAATTGTGGAGGTAAGTAGTACTCGATCTACCACTAAAGTTATGACCCCATGTTTTGATTTAGATATTTTGAGATGCAACAGAAAATTACTTGGCTCTGTTGTGGGTTTAGGCTAATCCGGAACATTTTTAGTGGATGCTATCAAAATAAAAGAAAGTTCGAACTGCCATTTTTGTTATAGGTGTGCCAAATTTGAACAGAATTTATTATATCAAGGCATTAGTTTATGCATTCGCGCGTTCTAGAATAGTATATGTACGTATTTTGTCCTTTCATTCCCAATTTTTAATTATTTTCTTCTGTTCGCTACATTATAATTTTGTTCTTTTGCCTTGTTTTGCATTATGATTTGATGGTGTCAAATATAGGAATAAAAATCAAAAGAATGAAGGTTTTCTGCAGATAAAGTCAGAAATGACTTGTGCAGTTGTAAATGACTTGTGCAAAGATAATCTTTTCAATTGCGTGTTCTGAATGCTGAGGGAACTTCTTTGTTATTTCAGTGGAAATATGCAATGAAGACAGTTGTGAATAGAAAGCATGTTATTTCAGTGCATGTAGTTGTAGATGACTTGTGCGAAGATAATCTTTTCAATTTTGTGTTCTGAATGCTGCGGAACTTCTTTGTTATTTCAGTGGAAATATGCAATGAAGACAATTGTGAATAGAAAGCATGAATTTGTCTATTTTTACTCTGCAAGGTCATATGTACGTCCCTGTTATCACGTAGTTTTAACCCCATTTATACGTTTCCACTGTTTTGGTGGAAACTGGGTACATTGTCTTTTTTTCTTTGTACTTTTCCAATGGCCTCTAAATTGAACTATATGCTTGGGGGTACGGCTTGCTTTGTCCAAACAATAGGCCAGTATTCTAAACTATCCTTTGATGCTGTCTAGTGTCAAATTAAGGCTTGTCAAACATTCATAGACCTAAAAATTCAAGAATGCAAACTTAAGATTATTTCAATGGTAACAAATATCCGGAAAATGAACTGTTTGACTACATAATTTTTGCATCAAGGAAGTGTTTAAGTCAGGTCTGAAGGCACTAGATATCTGCTTAGCAACAAATGCATGCTTCTTGTTTCTCTTTAACTCACCAATTCTGATCTCACTATGCTCCTATTGATTCTGTCCAGGAAAAGATACGAGTAGCTCTTTACGTGCAAAAAGCAGCATTGCAATTCATCGATGGTACTGATCGATCACATTTTTCTTTGTTGTAAACTTCTTTAGTTGAACTTCGGGTTCCTTCTCAGCCATGCATTTTTTCTTATGTAACACAGCCGGTAAAGAAGTCGGATACAGTCTTTCCAAAGAAGTTAGAGATGCTGGTTTTGGCATTTCACCTGATGAGCTTGCATCCTTTGTCCGATCCCATGATACCAAGGGTTTGGAAGCACATGGAGGAGTAGCAGGACTAGCAGGAGATATTTCAATATCCTTGAAAGATGGTGTTGTTTCAAGCAAGATACCTGTTAGGAAAAATATATATGGCCTCAACCGATTTGTGGAGAAACCTTCTAAAGGGTTTTGGATGTTTGTTTGGGAAGCCATACAAGATTTAACTCTAATAATCCTCATGGTTTCTGCTGTGGTCTCTATTGGTGTTGGAATTGCAACTGAAGGGTGGCCAAAGGGTATGTATGATGGCTTGGGAATAATATTTAGCATCTTCTTAGTTGTGATGGTCACTGCAATCAGTGACTACAAGCAATCTTTGCAATTTAAAGAACTGGATAAGGAGAAAAAAGATATAAAGATTCAGGTGACTAGAGATGGACGCAGACAGAAAGTCTCTATCTACGATTTGGTGGTTGGAGATATTGTTCATCTTTCGATCGGAGACCAAGTTCCAGCTGATGGTCTTTTCATATCAGGCCACAGCTTACAAATTGATGAATCAAGCTTGTCGGGTGAGAGCGAGCCAGTGGACATAAATCAAGAGAGACCTTTTATTCTTGCAGGAACTAAAGTGCAAGATGGCTCTGGTAAAATGCTCATTACATCAGTTGGTATGAGGACTGAATGGGGACGACTAATGGATACTCTGAGTGAAGGGGGAGACAATGAGACACCACTGCAGGTGAAACTCAATGGAGTTGCAACCATTATTGGAAAAATTGGTTTGGCTTTTGCAGGTCTCACATTTTTCGTTCTGATTACAAGGTTCTTAGTTAACAAGGGAATGCACCATAGGATGACTGACTGGTCTATGAAAGATGTATCAGAGCTTTTGAATTACTTTTCTACTGCAGTTATCATAATTGTTGTTGCCGTTCCAGAGGGGTTGCCTCTGGCAGTGACACTGAGTCTTGCCTTTGCAATGAAAAAACTAATGAGTGATAAGGCACTTGTGAGGCATCTTTCAGCATGCGAGACAATGGGCTCCGCTAATTGTATTTGCACAGATAAGACAGGAACCTTGACAACAAATCATATGGTGGTGAATAAGATATGGATCTGTGACGAAGCCAAGACTATAACAAGTTCTCAGAACAAAGATGTATTGAAGTCAGTTTCTGAAAGAGTTTATAACCTCCTTTTGCAGTCTATATTTCTGAATACATCCTCAGAGGTAGTAAAAGGGGAAAATGGAAAAAATAGTGTTATAGGTACTCCAACAGAGACGGCTATAGTAGAATTTGGCATGCTTCTGGGAGGTGATTTTAAATCTTTTAGCGAGGAGTATAAGATACTTATGGTCGAACCATTCAATTCAATCAGAAAAAAGATGTCTGTTCAAGTGGCTCTTCCTGGTAGTGGTAGTCGAGCATTCTGCAAAGGAGCGTCAGAAATTATTTTAGGATTGTGTGACAAGGTTGTTAATACTGATGGCGAAGCTGTGCCTTTGTCTGAGGAGCAGAGAAAGAATATATCAGATGTCATAAATGGTTTTGCTTGTGAAGCTTTAAGAACTCTATGCATAGCTTTCAAGGATATAGGTGACCCCTCTAATGTAAAAAGTATTCCTGAAGATAGATATACATTAATAGCTGTTTTGGGAATTAAGGATCCTGTGCGCCCTGGGGTGAGGCAAGCTGTGAAGACTTGTTTAGATGCTGGGATTACCGTACGGATGGTCACTGGTGATAATATCAATACAGCTAAAGCCATAGCTAAAGAGTGTGGCATTTTAACAGAAGATGGTTTAGCTATAGAAGGGCCAGATTTCCGAAAAATGAGCCAACAAGAGATGGCAGAAATAATCCCAAAACTGCAGGTTTTAGTTTTTCACTATTGCTGTAACAAGTTCTTAAAATCTAAGGCTCCTTTGTTTTAGCTAAGATAGTTAATAGATCAGGATAATTTCTGAAAAATGCTTTGTGCAGGTGATGGCACGATCCTTGCCTTTGGACAAGCACACTTTAGTGAAGCAGTTGAGGAATGTGCATAGAGAAGTTGTGGCAGTAACTGGTGATGGTACTAATGATGCTCCTGCTTTGCACGAGGCAGACATCGGACTTGCTATGGGTATAGCAGGAACAGAGGTTTGTTACAGACCTCATCCTAATTTGAACAATTTATTTAAACGTCTGCTTTTATGTAATGATCTCATATATCCACCAGTCGTACAATTAAATTATTTTTACTTCTTATAAGGGGTCTTTGTAGTGAACTGTTCTTTCATGAATGTGTGCAAAAGAATAAGAAAGAAAAATGTTTTTCTTCTGCCTCCTCTATATCAAGTCAATATCATGAGTAACCATGTGTGTTTTACAGTTTTACTAGTCTGATAGAAAAGCTTCAATTTCGTTCATCGATTCATATCTAGGCAGAAAAATTTAGCTGTTGCTGCAATTCATTAACAACAAATATGCTGATTTTCTGGTCTTCTTACTAAATTTTTAGTTTAAAGCACAAAGACTCATTCAGATAGATAAGAGCTCCCTTTCATATGTTAGTATGTACTTACAGAGTTACAGTCATAAGAAGGGCATAAAGAAATTTTATCAGAGGAAACACTCTTTATTTAAATACTACAATTGGCTCTACATCTTCAACCTGTTTACAGGTTGCAAAAGAAAATGCTGATGTTATCATAATGGATGACAACTTTACAAGTATAGTGAATGTCGCTAGATGGGGTCGTTCGGTTTATATCAACATTCAAAAGTTTGTTCAGTTCCAGTTAACGGTTAACATTGTTGCTTTGATGCTCAATTTCATATCAGCATGCGTCTCAGGTTTGTTCATCCATGGAATTATAAACCTTTCATGCTATCTTAAACTAAAATTATTACAGAAATCTTTTGGTCTTTAACTAATGCATATGAAATGGAACTTTGAAATAACATCCAGGATCGGCTCCTCTCACTGCTGTCCAGATGCTTTGGGTAAACTTGATTATGGATACTCTTGGTGCTTTGGCACTGGCTACAGAGCCACCACATGATGGCCTTATGAGAAGACCACCAGTCGGAAGGAATATTAAATTCATCACGGGGATCATGTGGAGGAATATTATCGGTCAGAGTATCTATCAAATTGTTGTCCTTCTGGTTCTTAATTTTTGTGGGATACGGCTTTTAAAACTCACTGGTCCAGATGCAAGTTCCACTCTCAAGACCTTCATATTCAACTGTTTTGTATTTTGCCAGGTACTGTCTACTGATCTTTTGTTTTCTCTTTGCTTGTCCCCAGTTAAATCATGATGGTTTCTTGTAAATAGTATCATTCTTTCATTCTTTTGCTTGTTGTGTTTTACTCATAGTTGAGAAATAGAGAAGGGGAAAAAGGAATAGAAACCTACTTCTTCTGTTATAAAATTTTCGCACTGAATGTTTTTCCTTTCATAATAATCCAAACTTCCATGTCAGGTATTCAACGAGATTAACAGCCGTGATATGGAGAAAATCAATGTGTTCAGAGGCATGTTTAATAGTTATACTTTCATGATGGTGATGATCTGCACGGTAGTTTTCCAGATAGTAATCATTGAATATTTGGGCACTTTTGCTCAAACTGTGCCGCTGAGCTGGAAGTTGTGGTTAGCAAGCGTCTTGATTGGAGCTGTAAGTTTACTGGTTGCTGTTGTCTTGAAGTGCATTCCTGTCTCGATAAGGAAACAAGCTGCTAGGAAACAAGCTGATATCCACGAACCTCTCCTCCGTGGGCCTGAGCTGGCATAAAGCCACTAGATGATTACTTCTGAGAGATCGATGTACAGAACCTTGGAAGCAATATCTTACATTTCATGGCATGCTTAGATAACTACTTTCTACACCAGCACACATTATCTTGGTTGTACGTTCCTTTCATTGATCCTTTTCTTTTTCTTTTTTGGTGATGTCATTCGAATTTTATTGATAGCTGGGAACTGTACGTATTTTTTGGAGCAGTAATTTCCTGGATTTATCTTTGGATTGACGTTTATACATTCTGTACTCATTTTTTCATCTATTGAGTAGAGGATGTTCCCTGTTAACCTTTAGAGTTTTGGTCAGAAATGTGCATTATGTGTGTTGAACTATCCTTAGTGCAGGGTTTAGAGGAAGGGGGTTCATAAATAGGTTTAGTTATATATGGTGCATTCTTGATCTGATAATACTTTAAAATTAAAACATCCAATGATGAACTAGCTAACCAATCAATAACATAGAGATCTTATACATTGTTTCATAAACAGAAGGGGATCTGGTTGTCTTCCTATCCCTTATACATTGTTCTTCCAATGCTGCAACTTGTAGCAAGGTTTGCCTCACTTGTCAATCAGCATCTCGTACTTCATCTCCATCTCCATGGCCTCCTCGGATTTGTATTCTTATTATAGAAAGAGCTTTAACAAGATGGCTGAATAACAGTGATGTAAACGATTTATACTTTCAAGTGAAGAAAGAAGAATGTATGCTTTAAGTAAATTGATTTCAGGATTTCTATTTATAATGAGGAAATTAATAGAAACATAACTAGACAACTTCCAAATTTGCATATATGTAAACCCAAGTGTTATAACTTGTTGCTTAGCTTCCAGTGAAGCAAGTTTTTCCTTATGATCATCATATCCAATCCTCAATTCGGCCCTCTTGGGAATTTGTATTCTCATCATCATCAGCATGCAACTTCTTCTTACCCTTGACCTTGTCCAAACTTTTCATTTTGGTATCATAAGAACCAGGCAAAGACAGACATAAATCTAAGTTTATATTGTTTCTCTTCTCTAGTACATTTCGAGATGGAGATGAAGTTGAAGACGAAGGAGTACTAGTAGTATCTTTGATTGCTGGTGGCGTTGTGCTAGAAGATGGAGAATTAGTGGAGGCAAGCAGCATTGCCTTGTATTTCCGGAGAATGCGGTTGACTTGTATACAATCTTGAGGCCAAGTCTCGACAGCTGTAGCTGGTTGAGAAGTACTAGTCTTCTTGTCAGCTGGTTGGAACATGACCACACAGACATCGATGCCACAAAGTATGGCAAGCTCCTCTGCCTTTTTAAATATGTTCTTCTTTCGATCTCGATACATCTTCTTACGAGACCTCTGATTGGGTAACAGTTCCATGTTTCTATTAGGAGGAGGAGGAGGAGGAGGAGGAGGAGCCATATATCGTCTAGCACTATGAACAATACCAAAGAAAGAACGCGATCTTCAAGCTAGTTCGCTAGTACCTTATATATAGTTTTTGAGTAGTTCTTTAGCTAACTTCTTGCTCCCAATTCCTCTTTCTGAAAGAAACCTAATAATACAACAATGCAGTGTTCAATTGGCTTCCTGTGATTTATAGAGTAGAGATGGATGACCGTTTTGAGAAATTACCCGACTAAAAAGGGAATACGTGAATAGAAAATTGGAAATAATATTTTTCCTATTGCAAGTTGGAAACGTCAAAGGAAAAGTCATGCTGGTGGGAGGACTCGTGTCTTCCTCTTATAACAGTAAGAATAAAATTCCTGGTTTCATCAGGACTCCTTTCCCTTATTGCACACCGGCCGGGATTGAAGACCAAATCCCCAATTCCTAATTATCAAACTTGGGTTTCTGAACCCATCAATCGATTCCTCTCAATTTTGCAAAACCTATAAACAGAAAAGAAAATGGTAAAAGAGAAAAAGATCGAAACTTGCTTGGAGTTCAATTCTCGCCAGAGCTTGGTAATTGGTGAGCACTCCAAGACGAACTAGAATGTGAAGGTATACTACAATTGGAGAACAGGCAAGTGAAACAGCAACCCTTGCCCTTTCCTCCCCACCACCAACGCTACAGGGACGGTCACCACCTGTCCCAACTGAACGACGTCGGAGGAATTGATAGGCTGGGGGTCATACTCTTGGAGTAGTATCATTAGCAGTTGGAGGAGCAAATACTAATTAATAGGCTCTATGGACCATTCCATAAGGGGGTGTAGCCTTAAAAACTTAAACCTCCAGTTATACAAACAGAAATAGATCAGCATACTTCAGTTGTGAATTTTCTCATGTTTCTTTGGATCAAAATTGAACATGTGGGTACGTTGCTGGAGCTACTCAAAGTGGAGATAACTTGGAAGTCAGGCATACTCGCGATGAAGAACATGCTCTGCCTAGTCTCTGTGGGATGCGTGACTAGGAAGGCAAGCCAGTGTTACTGTGTTCATGTAACAACACTATTGCCTGTATGATCGAGGTGCCATTGTTTTCCAAGAGGGGCAAACTTTTCTCGAAGGAGGAGTACGAGCAATCAGTGCAGGCCCTGGTGGCTGGCGATGGAAGTAATGAAGTGCGAGTATGGGAGTGGTTGGCCGAACCAGTTGCCGGCTACTACCTGAGATCAAGAGGATACACCAACATTATTCTCTCCTCTCTGTCCTCACGCTGGTGTCGAAGCCTCTCTTTCTCCATCTCCAGCCTCTCATTATTAATCTTGAGCCTCTTCCTCAGCTTCTGTTGATAATTCTTTCTTTCTCCCATCTGTGTGAGATATCCACTACTTGCTTGGACTGGAAATTGAGGGGGGTACTACCAGGAAATTGTGATTATTGATTTGGATTTCTTTCGGATTTGGAGAATTTTTAGCCTCATACGAAAAAAAAAAAGTCCCATTTTGCTGGGTCATGCATCTTCCCTTTAAATTCACGTCTTCTTTCTCTCTGGAGACGAAGTTGAAAGGAAACTACTTTTGCATCTACAAAGGAAGCTAATCATAGAATGAATAACAAAGAGACTATCAAAATAGACAAAAATTCCAAAATTCGCTTCATATGTGCAACAAAGCCCAAATAAAAGATGAAATTATATCTTTGCATAGCTGAAAACGTAGGAATTAATTGTCCTTAGATACTATTTTGCAATAGTTCATCCATTGAGAGCGACCAAGTCAACTACTGTAACACAACTTCAGAATCTAAAATGTAAATACAACAAAAGGGTCCTCTAACAGTCTTTACCTTTTACACAAGCGAAAATCTAAGTAGTCAGATATGATTATGAAAGTGTCATTATATAAGACTCGGTCCAACAAAAGAGAATATTATCTGAGACTCAAACTACGCCATCACATATCTACTGTGGTGAACCACCAGCTTGCTTTTTGACAAATAGCTTGCCTACATCTTCTGTGACAACGTTGCTCCTGGACCCAAAGAGAAAAAAGTTGATGAGCATTACCCAACTTGCTAAAAGTAAGAAATATTATTCTGGCCAAAAGAACAAAAAGAAAAAAAGAAAAAAAAGGAGCTCAACAGTAGAACATATTAGTGAATCCTATGATTATAGAGTAGTAGAACATAATTCACATCGAGGACCCAAGAGGTTGTAAAAGAACTAGTGTGGAGGAAGTGAGGAACCAACTCTTTTGATCAAATTAAATTGAGCACAGATAGTTATTCTCACGTAAATAGAGTCCATTCCGACAAAGGATCACAACTGTTGTACAATCCTCTGCCACACATAAATACAGTCCATTCATAGAAGTCACAAGTATTATATATCTGGCACATGCTCCACATGTACAATTGGTTCTCTCTCGTATGTAAATTGTACCAAGTGATTGGTGGGACTAGGGGAGTGCTTCAAGGGAGAAAAGAAATGTCTATTTGAAGTACTACTTTACCCTCAATTCATAATTTAATATGGTCAAGGTTAAATTTTTTCCTTTTAGTATGAAGACCCAGCATAGAAAGTTCACTCATTGGACTTATATATATAATTCACTAAAACTGACCACATACTCGAATATACTAATCTACATACATCACAGCATCACCTATATGTACCGTAAGTACACTAGAAGATCAAAAATCAAATCACCATTACACAGATTTTGAAGTTGTGATGATCGGAAAATGCACCTGCAGCTCAAATTTATGACTTGCATGTCATACAACACAAACACATGAACAATTCAGCCTTTATCTTAAAGTGCAGAATCCCCATTATGTTGTGCTGGGGTGCACATAACAGTCATGCTAGCCCAATTCTAATCATATCCAAGCAACTCCAAGGCTACTATTTAATGCTGCTGATTTATAAGATCATTGTCAAATGACGGGGGTAAAGATGAGTTCTCTATCTTCACTATGTTTATGCGATTATGTTTTGGCTTCCCAAAAATGCATTTATCTATTTTTAACACCACTAATGTAATTAGAGTCCGTCGATTGTGATGTTCACATCCCTCTACAACCAAAGTATCCTGTACACTTGGGTCTCTCTAACTACTAGATAAGTTATTTATAACTAACAAAACTAGCTTACAGTTGGACTACTTGCCACCACATGCATATATGTAACATAACAAGATATAGGCCCTGCCATAGAATAAGTGGACTCTGCAAGAGATAACTTTTACATATGATAAAAGGAAAATCATTTGATACAGTGCAACTGCAACTTTAGATGTAAATTCAAGAAGTTAAAGGCTCACATTGCAAGTAATGTGTACATGCATGCAAAAGAATGTGAGTGTGTATGTGTATGTGCATGTGCAAACAATTCAACGAAAAATGCACACAACTCAGATACCAAATAAGTTATGGCATGTATTTCAAACATTAATAAACTGACCTTCCACTAAGCTGAGGTGGAACCAGCATACCACCACCTGTATCCGGAACATTCCTGGAATGGGGCAAGGTACCTCTAGGAACTTTACTGCGGGGTATAGGGGAAACAAATGAACTTGACTCTCTTTTGCGTGATGCACTTTCAGCACTTGCAGCTGCAACATGAGAAGAGTAGTTGTTACCACTCAACATATTGGGTGAGAACTCAGGAGAATCAAAGAGTTGTGAAGCATCGGGAAGTTTCTCGACCGAAAGAGCTGATGAATGGGCAGTACTTTCAGGCCGCTGATATGATGAAACAACAGATCTATTACACAGGAAAAAAGTACCAAATTAAATGTAACCCAAGGGAGAGACTTATCTAAATCATTCTGACTACTTTCCTGCTCTAAAAAATTTCTATATATGAACAGCAAAGAAAAAGAAAAGAAACAGCCCTCTTTTAGCATCCAAGAAATCAAATCCAAGAAAACGGAAGCCAGACTCATCTTTTACAAGTTTTATCCGTGATACAAAGCTATTCTGAGTCTCTGACACATTTGCAGTATTTATTCCATGTTATTATCCATCTATCTACGAAAACAGGATAACTCTATCAAGGTTAATAGGCAAAATCTCTTAATATGAGCCTTAGATCAAAACCCAAATATATTTGCCACATCTACTGCTAGCACTCCTAATCCTTGGGCGTGTGCAATGCGATTGTTAAGCAAAATACCAGGTACTTGTGAAGGAAAATCACCCGACAATGGTTTCGTTAGCGCGGTGTTTTACTGCCATATATACTTCCATCTAACACTATCAGTAGATTATTTCCATGGTTGTTGGAGTAAATGTCACAATGATGTGTATGACATATTAAGTAACCCAAAAAACCCTCATAATTTAATTGAAAAAAAAAAAAAAAAACTGAGCTAATGACAACATGCTGCTTCCTGAAAGCCCTCTACCCATCTTGTTTAGAGCTAAAATAAGCACAAAATTAGAGCATTCCACCGCATACTACAGAGTTTTCTATAAATTAAACTTTTTGAACCTTTTCGATTTCCAAATTTCCCCTATTATTGTCCCAAATTAAAACAATGCAAATATTCTGAATGAATATCAGGAAACATTCATGGTAATAAAGAAAGAACTGAAGTTTTCAAAATTAAAACCGAAATTCATTGAAAGAAGGATGAATTACTGGGTCTGAGGACGAGTCGGAGGCTGGGGATCATCATCCATGGGTACTTGTGCTGGCTCGTTTTCCTTATTTTCTCTATTTTCCTCCTCCGAAACGTCGTCGTCTGAAGATGCGTAGTCCACCAGTGACATCTTCGCTTTCACTCTTCCCGTATGCCTCCGCCCTCAGGCCTCAGTGCTGTGTCTTTGCTAATCTCAAAGGACGTGCTCTGCCCCTTTTTTGTAACACTTTTACGTGTTTAACCTCTATTTTTTTTGTTTGAACGAAATGTAAATTGTAGTAATAGAACAAAAAAAAAAATGTAAATTGTAGTAATAGAACAAAAAAAAAATGTAAATTGTAGTAATAGAACAAAATTATACATGATAAAGCCTTTGAGGTTAGCCCAAGTGTTGAGTGAGGGCAGAAAATTTGATTAGAATTAGGTTAGGTTAGGTTATGAGTTCGATTCTCTCTAATGTAACAAAAAAAAATTATACATAATGATCCACCAATTTAAAGGCGCGATAGAAAAGGTGATTAAGTAATTTCACCAATTTTATCATAAAAATCTTATAACAAGGAAGTTTTCCTCAATGTGTTGCCAAAGTTTCTTTTATTGTTTAATTCATTGAGTTGAGTCCTACAAACAAAATTATTTTACATTTAATCAAACTAAAAAAATGTTTATTTTGAAGAATCTATAGTGACGAATAGTTCGTCGCCACATATGTTCCTAACTTTTGATTTTTATTTTTATTTAATGAAATAAAAAGAAACACTTTCGGTGCTCGTAAATGTCACACCCCGACCCTGGGAACATGAAAAAAAAAACTTGAATAAATTCCACCATTAACCACTTTTATGTATATCCATAAAATATTGAAACCAAAGTTGTTCCATAGAATCTTTATTATCAACTTCAATTGATAACTCACAGTGAATATATTCAATAAATAATACTCAATTGATGTCGAAACAAGTTCAAGTGCAGTTTTGCATTCATTCATTCTGTCCATTTAATATCAAAGCACGTATTCCATTTAAATTTTTCTCTTTTCCCTTGTTACGCCCAAAACCTCTCGGATTAAGGTCATCGAGGACACCTCGTACTAAGCGAATTTTTTGATTGGGTTTTGGGTCTTTCACCCTAGGGAGGCACAATCCCTGCTTAATTATTTTCCGGGCCTGGGGCCTAACCAGATTAAGTTATTTAACAATTCAACTGTTTCTTTTCTTTCAATTCATAATCCAATTAATATCTTTTCTCAAGCTATTAATAGCTCATTTTTCATTCCAATTAACATTCCAGTACAATCTCAATTTCTTTAGTGAACTGAGCAACTGATTACTGGCTTATAAAAACAAACAAAATCGGATCAACATATAGACTTGATCGTTCATTGATATCAACATATTATATTTGTTCATACATACATAATGAAAATAACAACTTTAGGCAAACCAACTATAAAATGATATCATGAACAATACATACAGAAGGTTATAAAGTATGGTTTCATAACAAATCACACATACAACTATTAAACAAATCAATTGAAATCATTGAGAGCATTCCCATACCAACAGATCAATAAAAATTGGGTAAAGATACAAATCAATTGGTATGTTCCCACGCGATATTCATATCGGAGCCATATCAAGGAGATGAGATCTTTCTGTTTCTCTCATCAAAAATCCCTTTCCTCTAATTTTTTTTTTCTTTCCATCTTCTCGCTCTCTCGCTCTCTCTTCCTTTATGTTTTTTTTTCTCATATCTATCTCTCTTCCTCTCCTTTTTATCCCAACTTATGTCGGTGACAACAATTAATAGCCACTTCCTTGCCACATGTGCTCTCTTGATCATTCTAGATTTTTTTTTTAATTATTATTTAAATTCATAATTCATCACTTAAACAGTAATACAATTACATAATAAGATTTTTAAAAATACGGGTTATCACAGTAAAGTCTCGTGTTATGTTTCATTGAACTCCTAAAATACTTTTGGACACTTGTTCAAATAAGTCTTGAGAATTTCAAAGATTACAAATTTCAAGAAAATCGTGTGCTATAATAAGAAAGTTTTTCTCAATTGGCACAATTCACCGAATAAGGTGAATGTGTTACTAATTTTTTTTTTAATTCATTAAGCGCTAGAGCCTTAAACACAAAATCCATTTACATTAATTCAAATTAAAAAATATATATATTTATTTTGAACACCAATACCGACGAACTAACACTCAAGTGTTCCTAACTTTTTTTAATTTTAATTTGATGAAATAAAAAGAAGCACTTCCGGTGCTCATAAAGTCTCGCGTTGTGTTTCATCGAGCCCCTAAAATATTTTTGGACACTTATGCAAACTAGTCTTGAGAATTTCAAAGATTCCATATTTCAAGGAAATTGTGTGTTATAATAAGGAATTTTTACTCAATTTGGCACAATTCATTGAATCAAGTGAAAACCCAATATCGATGGCAAATGAGTTGCTAGAGTTCTTTTTATTGTTTAATTGATTGAGCCCAAGAGCCTCAAAAACAAAATCCTTTAACATTTGTTCAAATTATAAAAAAAATATTTATTTTGATCAACTTTTAGCGACGAATAGTTCGTTGCTACAAGTGTTCATAGTTTTTTTTTTTTTTTAATTTGACGAAATAAAAAGAAACACTTCTAGTTCTTGTAAGGTCTCTGAAATTCCGGTACGCCGGATTGTCCCAACAACGGTATAGTCGTCTTAAACACTAATGAGAGAGTATACACAATTTAAAACTTAAACTCTCCACAACCTAGGTTCTAACTATTGCACAAGCAATACACAATTGATTACAATATATATGCAACAAGCACAATCAATTGCACAACCTAGAATCCCAAAGTGTGCATCAAACTAGCACACCACGGACTATAGTCTAGATAATGAATCACACAATGCAAGACAATTATGATTCAATATAAACAATCTAGACAACAACAATAGCAAAGCTATGAACAAACACAACAAACCACAACACACAATATGGTCACCCGGAACCTCTACCTCTAGAGGAAAACCGGAGGGGAGCCGTACCCCATGCTCTTGAGTAACACTATCAAAAGCCAAATGGCAACACGTACAAGGGGGCACTCGGTCCCAAACTCAACACTAAGTACCTATACTCTAGTGGCAGCTCTAACCTTGTGTAGTCTCGTTTGCTCTTCTAGCGAAACCTCCTCAAGCTACTTCGATTGGCTTCACCGACGCGAAGATCCTCCAACCGCAAGTGTGTGTGTGTGTATGAATGAAATGAATTCAATTCGATTAACACAAGCAATTCAACAAGGAACAATTGCTTGCATTAACCAAACCGAATTGAAAAGCCTTGAATATGATTCAAGGGTTTGTTTAACTAATCACAAGGATCATTAGCTAAACAAACAAACAACAAAGAAGATTGAAACTAATGATTCAATCCTTCAACTCAGCAATTCAACAAGGAACAATTGCTAGAGTTGAATAGAATCTCCTAAATCCTAAACATAGGCTAAACAAGCATACATATGCAAATCAAAGTGTTTAGCAAAGGATTATAGATGGAGATTAAGGTGAGGAACCTACAACATGGAACTAGGATCACTCACAATATCAAAGAACTCTCTCAAAGATGATTTTCGACTATAGGGAAAGAGTTGGCCGAAATGAAACCAAAGGGTTCTATTTATAGAAAACAGCCCAGCAACATTTGCGATCGATCGCACGACATTATGCGATCGATCGCACAGTGTAAAATAAAAAGACAGAAGCTACTGGAAGTGAAAGACCCTTATTTGCGATCGATCGCATAACATGTTGCGATCGATCGCACGAAAAGTCCCAACGGACATATTCGAACATAACGGTCACATTTCAAACGGACATATTGTCCTACGTGGCCACGATCGATCTCATGAACAGTGACGATCGATCGCAAGGCTAAAAACAGCCTTGAACATAAAGGAAAGCTAATCAAAATAAATCTAAGTGAAGATCTAGCAAACCTAACATCATAAACTCAAATGTATGAAACAATGCATAAAATAAGCACGCGAAACTTGTGTGATTTACGACACAAGAGCAATCAAGCATCCTATTAAATTTGAGGATTACTTTTGATGGATAACCTGGAGTTTAGGATTAGGTATGAAAAGTTGTTATTATGAGGAGATATATATATTATTTATTTTCGAGGAATTTCATAATTAAGATAGGCCTGAACCATGAGACTTGAAGAAGACTTGGTGATATATTAAGGGTTGTATTGAGTAGTATGTTATAACTTTTTGGATTAATTAGGCTTAAATTCTTTGTGGATATGTGGAGATACAATAATTGTTGATCATATGATATGTGGATATCGGAATATACAATATGGTAGTAATATTGATGATTAAGCTTGGTCGAATTGACGAAATTTCGAGGTTATAGAGAGTTACTAACCGATATATTTTGGAAAAAGGAAAATGAATTTTGGAGTATGATATATAATAGTGATCATACCAAGGAGACATTTTTTATTAGAGATTTGAAGTTCTTTGATAGGTAATGCACATAAGTACGAAAGTTTTGGTGATTGTTTTGAGAAATGAGATTTTTTTGGGTAAGTAATTCATAGGTGTGAATTGAAGAAGGAAAATCTATACTTGGAGAGCAAGTTAGAATGAATTCGAATTTTTCAAGGATATATGGATGCATTTATTTGTGGCTTACTTGGAGAATTTTGAGAGTTAGATTAAGTGTGAATTTTGTGTCTCGGATTAATGCGAGTGAATGGTTGAATGGTATTGAGGTAAATGATGTACGTACTCGAGGATTTGGACAATAAGGATTTTGAATTAAGAATTGACGATTATTTTTTTTAACTTAAAGAATCAAGCTAATGGATCTACAAGACCTTGTGAACGAGTAGTGTTTGGATATAAGATTTGTTCTCTTGAGGATTATTATTTTTGATGAGAAGTGTTTGCTGAAGCTTTTATCGAAGATAGATCCAGACAATATGGATGAAGAAAGGAAATCCGATCTATTGTGTTATTGAGAATAAGTTAAGGTACACAAAATTCGAGGACGAATTTTCTTTTAAGGTGGGTAGAATGTAATACCCCGAATTTTCATATTTAATTTCTTGAATATTCTTGAAATTTAATAAAGGGAATAGATGTTAGTTCTCTTGTCTAAATTGTGAAGTGAAAGCATTTCAGAACGAATATTTGCTCTAAACATTTTATTTTCGAGGGGTCAAGAGTTGACTTTCTTATTCGTTGATTTTCTCTGATAACTTCCTTCACGATAGTCATAGAACTTGTCGATACGAGTTCGTAGACGTACGACACACAAAATTCTGATATCATACGAAGGAGTTATGGTCAGCGGAAATTTAATGTATTTTTGAAGCTTATCTGACGCAGGTGCCTATTTCGTAAAAATTGCACCAATGTGTTTATTATTTGAGGATATGGTCTTCTAATGAATTGTTGTAGACACCTTAAAGAAATTCTCAGAGTTGTAATCATCTGAAAATCATATTTTTAGATTTAGTTATGATTTTTACGAGATACGTAGAGCACAAGGAGAAAGGAAATTAAGCTGGTGTTGCTAGCATGATCTGATTACTTGACTTAATCCCACATGAATCACACTTTAGAGATAGAGATCTGATTGCTTGATTAATTTTCACAAAAAAATCTAATATGTGTGAACACAATCTTGTTAAGAATATTTTTTCACTATTTGGTTAGATATATTAATTAAACTAAACTAGGTTAAGTTAAGCTAACCTTATGTTAGTTAACTTACCTCTAAAATTCTATAAATAGAATGGTTCAGTCATGGAATTCTTTGCCAATTTACTTCTCTCTTGCTTCTCTCTAGCTCCTCTCTATCTCTCTTGCTTAATCTCTCCACTTTCTCTCCGAAAATGTTTGTTTACGATCCGTAGCTCCGATTTAAAATCCGCGAAATCCTATGGATTCGTATCGAGGCCATCTTCCTACCCTTGAAAATTCATGTAAGTACAGAATACATCCTTATAGTCTTTTATCTTTAAGATTCATCAAAGTTCATGATCAAGAAGGAAATAGAAAAGAATAAGTTTTATAGAAAACTTAAATGCTATTTTCTGAAGTTATTCCGGCAGCCAACTTGGGAACCTATAAACACATATTTTCGATCATTTTACCATCTGGACTTCTTCATGAAAGTTGTTACAAATTGTGTCTTCTATTGTGTATTAAAATTTTATTATCATCTAACGAGCCAAACTTTCTGTATCTAAGTTTTAATCCGATATACTCACTGAAAAATCTCTTATGTTGTTTATAATTTCAAGTGGTCATATCTCACTCATCTCTTAACCAAATTTTGTGATCTTTATATCAAAACGAAGCTTAGAACTTGAACTTCTAATCTGGAGAATATCACAATTAATGGCCAATATTACAGTACGTAATAATTTAGGTCAAATGGGTTAAAACAAAGTATACTTATTTCTGGACTGTTTTGATTAATCTTGAATTCTGGACTTGGACATTCTGGACATATTTATTTGGACTATACCATTGGATTCCTTGCAAAAATCCCTTCGAAATGGTGTACTCACTTGCTTAAATCGGACTTGCAATGGACAATTTAACGAAGTTTGAAGTTTGACAATTCTAATCGGAGAATCATTGATGAACTTTTATGGTTTTGGACTTAAAGACTAAAATATTAATAATAATCTGATTTCCTTATATAATGCTTGTCTTTTATTTTTACTTATATATTGTTCTACATATATTATAGATTATAATTTTGTTTATTACATGAGTTTAATTACTTATTTTTACATTTATGTACATATGTATATATTGTTCTACATATGTTTATGATTATTTGCTATAGATTATGTTCTTGTATACTACATGAGTTTAAGTACTTATGTTTTACATTTATGCACATATGTATATATTGTTCTACATATGTTTATGCTTATTTGCTATAAATTATGATCTTGTTTACTACATGGGTTTAATTACTTATGTTTTACATTTATGTAAATATGTATATCTTGTTTTACATATGTTCATGCATATTTGATATATAGATTTTGATCTATATTTATGTTTATTTTTCATATATATTGTGATCTATAACTTGTCTTAATTGAAGACTATATTTGTGAAATTCCGGTACACCGGATTGTCCCAACAACGGTATAGTCGTCCTAAACACTAATCGGAGAGTATACACAACTTTCAACAAATTAAAACTTAACTCTCCTACAAACAACAATAGGAAGCAATACAAATATGCTTCACAATAAACAACCTAGGTTTTAACTATTGCACAAGCAATACACAATTGATAACAAATATATATGCAACAAGCACAATCAATTGTACAACCTAGAATCCCAAAGTGTGCATCAAACTAGCACACCACGGACTATATCTATATATGATCAAGCATGCAACATGCTAAGCAATTAAGCACAATATAGATAATAGCAACCACACAATCAACACACAATATGGTCACCCGGAACCTCTACCTCTAGAGGAAAACCGGAGGGGAGCCGTACCCCACGCTCTTGTGTAACACTATGAAAACGCCAAACGGCAACACGTACAAGGGGGAAACTCCGTCCCAAACTCTACACTATCAACCCTATGACTAGTGGCAGCTCTAACCTTGTGTAGCCCCGAATGCTCTTCAAGTGATCCCACCTCAAGCTTCTCCGATTGATCGAACTTCACCGCGTGAATCCTCCAACCGCAAGACACCGACTATGCAAGTGTGTGTGTGTGTGTATGAATGAATGAATTCAATTCAATTAACACAAGCAATTCAACAAGGAACAATTGCTTGCATTAACCAAACCGAATTGAAAAGCCTTGAATATGATTCAAGGGTTTGTTTAACTAATCACAAGGATCATTAGCTAAACAAACAAACAACAAAGAAGATTGAAACAAATGATTCAATCCTTCAATTCAGCAATTCAACATGGAACAATTGCTAGAATCGAATAGAATCTCCTAAATCCTAAACATAGGCTAAACTAGCATATAAATGCAAATCAAAGTGTTTAGCAATGGATTATAGATGGAGATTAAGATGAGGAACCTACAACATGGAACTAGGATCACTCACAATACCAAAGAACTCTCTCAAAGTGTATTTTCGACTATGGGGAAAGAGTTGACCGAAATGAAACACAAGGGTTCTATTTATAGAAAACATCCCAGGGATATTTGCCATCGATCGCACGACATTATGCGATCGATCGCACAGTGTAAAATGAAGAGACAGAAACGTCTGGAAATGCGAAACCCTCATTTGCGATCGATCGCGGAAAGTTGCGATCGATCGCACGAAAAAGTCCCAACGGACATATTTTCGAAATGCAACGGTCATAAATCCAACGGACATATTTGCCACGTGGTGCGATCGATCGCATGAACAGTGACGATCGATCGCAAGGCATAAAACAGCCTTAAACATAAAGGAAAGCTAATCAAAACAAATCTATAAGAAGATCTAGCAATCCTAACATCATAAACTCAAATGTATGAAACAATGCATACAAAATTTGAGCCGGTCGCGTTGCGACCGGGTGCTTATAAAATAAGCACTCGAAACTTGTGATACAAGACACAAGTGTGGCAATCAAGCATCCTATACTTATGTGATTCACATCATAAGTGAAAAGGAAAACAACCTAGATAAACCTAGGACAACAAGGAAGACTTAATATGAATGAAATGCATGTGCATATGCATGAGTCATACCTTGAGGTGCTTGAACGAAACCTTCGATGACCAATGATCGAAGTCCGGAGAAAAGACCGGATAAGAAAGGCGTCTTCACGAACCATCTCGAGTAAGAACAACCTAAGCCACGACTTCTAATCCCTAAAACAAACTAGCAATGATACAAAAGAATTGCTAATACAAGGGAAGAGGTTTTGTCAAATAGGAAATAGCCAATAGCAAATATTTTGCCCTTACAATTTGTGAATATAATTATGAACAAGAAGTTGTGAAGCCGGGTGTATGGAACAACTCTCGTGCTTAAGTGAATTACTGGTAGATTTTGTGGTGAGGTGATTAAGCTATGGGCTCAAGTCCCTACAGATAGTGCACTATTAGACTCATAGGAAGGAATTGCCGACCTTGAGTGTACATACTTTGGTGATGGCCTTGGTATGCTGTTGCTTACCCGTACAATTGGTACGCGAATTTTTACTCATGCTTGGTATTTTGTACCTTGGACTTGAGAATTTTTGGGGGTTTATGAATTGTTATTACCAGTCATCCTAAAATATTCACTGAGAAGAGAAAACACATATTTAATATTGGAATATGTATTTGTGATTTTGTTATAATATTGAGCATATATACATTGGTTAGAGATAACCAACATCTATTTGTGAAATGTTGACAATATGCTATGTTGCATACTTTGTTTAGAGATAATCAATATCTACTTGTGATATATTGTTATTGTGATATGTTGATCGAACATATATTATTTTGGGCTATATCAATGATGCATTATCAGTCGATTACATTTGAGACTGAATTATTTGGGTTAAGACGTTCTTGATATATGTGGTTTATATTCAATAAATTAAATTGATACGAAGCAATATAAAATGTTCTTAGTATATTTTTGATTGGTTGTTTAATTTTGATGTCTTATAAGATACATTAATATAAGAATGTAAGCTGTACTTATTGGGCCTGTGTTGCTCATGATGCTACACCTTTTTGTTTTCAGGTTACGATGCTTGGGGAAAAACGGGATGAACATATAAACGAATGTTTTTCTACTATGATTTTAATTCAATAAATGTAAATGTCTTTTATTTCGCTAAACTCTGGTATTGTAAAATTATAATGATTTTGTTTTCAAATAGAAGCATTTTCAGACATTTGTTTCATTTGATTTATTTTGTTTTTGAAATTTAGTCACACCGCAAATTCGGGCACCATATTTCAATATAATATTGGTCTCGGGTTTGGGGCGTGACAAAACTAGCAATGATACAAAAGAATTGCTAATACAATGGAAGATGTTTTGTCAAATAGGAAATAGCCAATAACAAATATTTTGCCCTTACAGTCTCGCATTAGGTTTCATTAAGACTTTAAAATACTTTTAGACACTCTTGCAAATTGGTGATGAGAACTTCAAAGATTCCAGATTTCGAGGAAATCGTGTGCTATAATAAGAAATTTTCCCTTTATTTGGCACACTTCACCAAATGAGGCGAAAACCCAATTTTGATGGCAAATGTGTTGCCAAAGTTTTTTTTCATTGAGCCTAAAAGCCCAAAAACAAAATCCTTTAAAATTTATTCAAATTTGAAAAAAATTATTTAGAACAACTTGTAGATAATTTTTTTTATCTTCATTTGACGAAATAAAAAGAAGCACTTCCGGTACTCATATGGTATCGCGTTGGGTTTCATTGAGTTCCTCAAATACTTTTAGATACTCTTGCAAAACGGTCATCAGAATTTTCAAAGATTTCATATTTTAAGGAAATCGTGTGCTATGATAAGTAATTTGTCCTCAATTTGGCACAATTCACCGAATTAAGCGAAAACTCGATATCGATGGAAAATGTGGTGTCCAATTTTTTTTATTGTTTAATTCATTAAACCCAAGTGCGCCAAAAAAATCTTATTAAATTAATTTAAATTAAAAATATTTATTTGGAACAACTTATTAGTCGCTACTAGTGTTCCTAACTTTTGTATTTATTTTCATTTGACGAAATAAAAAGAAACACTTCCGGTGCTCGTAAAGTCTCGCTTTGTATTTTATTGCGCTCCTAACATACTTTTGGATACTCGTGCAAACCGGTCTTGAATATTTCAAAGATTCCACTTTTTAAGGAAATCGTGTGATATTATAAAGAATTTTTCCTCAATTTGGCACAATTAACCGAATCAGGCAAAAACCCAATATCAATGGCAAATGTGTTGCCTAAGTTCTTTTTATTGTTTAAATCATTGAGCCCAAAAGCCTGAAAACAAAATCTTTTTAAATTTATTCAATTTTTTTTTAAAAAAAAATGTATTTAGAACAACTTGTAGTGACGAAGAGGTGTTCCTAACTTTTTATTTATTTATTTTAATTTGATGAAATAAAATGAACCACTTCTGGTGCTCGTCATGTCTCACGTTGGATTTTATTGAGCCTCTAAAATACTTTTAGACACTCTTGCAAACCGATCTTGAGAATTTTAAAGATTTCATATTTCAAGAAAATCATGTGCTATATAACAAGTATTTTTTTTCTCAATTTGGCATACTTCACTGAATCAGGTGAAATCCGATTTCGATGGAAAATGTGTTGTCAAAGTTATTTTTATTGTTTAATTCATTAAGCCCTAGATCCTTAAAAAAATATTTATTTTGATCAATCTGTAGCGACGAATTAACGCTACAAGTGTTCATAACTTTTTTATTTATTTTAATTTGACAAAATAAAAAGAAACACTTTAGGTGCTCGTAAGGTCTCGCATTGCATTCTATTGAGGCTTTTGAATAATTTTGAACACTCATGCAAACCGGTTTTGATAATTTCAAAGATTCATTTTATATTTCAAGGAAATCGTGTGCTATAATTATGAATTTATCCTCAATTTGTTAAACTTCACCGAATCAAGCGAAAACCCGATTTCGATGGAAAATGTGTTACCAAAGTTCTTTTTATTATTTAATTCATTGAGTTCAAGATCCCCAAAAATAAAATTTACATTTATTCAAATTAAAAAAATATATATTTTGAACAACTTGTAGCGACGAATAGAACTTTTTTTATTTTAATTTGACAAAATAAAAAGAATCACTTCCGGTGGATGTAAGGTCTCAAGTTGGGTATCATTGATCTCCTAAAATATTTTTAGATACTCATGCAAACTAGGGGTGGCTTCGGTACGGTACCGACCACCTAGCCACCTAGCCACCCTTACCGTTACCGAACCGACCAAAGTCGGTTTTCAATTTTGCGAAACCGTTACCGAACCGCCTGCATCGGTATACCGATTGTTTCGGTACCGAGTTCGTCGGTCGGTTTCGGTCGGAGACGGCTTCCAACCGATACTTTTGTTGGCTGGCCTGGAATGAACAGAGATGAAGGCCTAGGAAAGAAGGAGAAGAAAGATCGAAGGAGAAGAAAAATCGAAGAAGAAGAAAGATCGAAGAAGAATGGATATGAAAGAAAGAAGGAGAAAAAAGAAGAAGATGAGGATGAAAAGAATGAGGAAGAAGAAGAGAGAGATCTATAGGAGGAGGAAGAAGAAGAGACGAAGGAGGAAGAAACAGAAAGAAGAGATGGAGATTGGAGAGAGGAAAGATGGGTGCGGTGCTGGAGAAAGAGAAAGAAAGAACCAGAAAGGAAAAGAAAAAAAATGAAGAAAGAGAGAAGAGAGAGTTGGTGGAGGAAGAGAGAGAAGAAGTATAATTTTTAAATTTTATTAGTTTTATCGATAGGAGAGAGTAGTTAAATAAAACATGTTGTGTATATTATAATAAGGAAAACATATAGCCTAGTGGTAAAGGCTTGTGTTTGCACATAGCAGGTTGGGGGTTCGATCCTTACACCTTGCAAAACTGAGGGGATATTTTGAAATTTCAAAATATCGGTCGGTTCGGTAGAAACCGAACCTCAGTGAGTGTGGAACCGTTGCCGAGCCGAGGAGGCAAGGTTCGGTTCGGTTAACCGAGCCAACAAAGTCGGTATACCGGAAAGTCGGCACAAATCGGTGGCGGCTCGGTCGGTTTCCGGTATGGTTCGGTAAATTGGTCATTTTTGGCCACCCCTAATGCAAACCGATCTTGAGAATTTCAAAAATTTAATACTCTTGCAAATCATGTTCTATAACAAAGAATTTTTTCTCAATTTGGCACACTTTATCGAATCATGCTAAAACTCGATTTCGATATATATGTTGTCAAAGTTCTATTTATTGTTTAATTCATTGAGCCCAAGAGCCCATAATTTTTTATTTTTTTTACATTTATTCAAATTAAAAAAATATATTTATTTTGGGAACAACTTCTAGCGACGAATTGTTCGTCGCTACTGGTGTTTCTAACTTCTTCTTTTTTTTTAAATTTAAATTTGATGAAATAAAAAAAAACAGTTTTGGTATTCTTAAGGTCTTGCGTTGGGTTTCATTGAGTCTCTAAAATACTTTTAGACACTCTTGCAAACCGGTCTTGAGTTTCAAAAATTTCATATTTCAAGGAAATTGTGTGCTATAAGGGATTTTTCCTTAATTTGGCAAACTTCATCGAATCAGGCGAAAACCCATTTTCGATGGCAAATGTATTGCCAAAGTTTTATTTTTATTTTTTAACTCATTGAGCCCAAGAGGCCCAAAAACAAAATCTTTTTACATTTATTCAAATTAAATAAATATATATTTTGAACAACCTGTACCGACGAACTATTAGTCTCCAAGGGATTTCGTAATTTTTGTTTTTGTTTTAATTTAACGAAATAAAAAGAAACATTTTCGGTTCTCAAAAGGTCTCGCGTTCTGTTTCATTGATCCCCTAAAATACTTTTGGACAATCGTGCAAACCGGTCTTAAGAATTTAAAGATTACATATTTTAAAGAAATCGTGTGTTATAAGGAACTTTTCCTCAATTTGGCACAATTCACCGAATCAGGCGAAAACCCGATTTCGATGGCAAATGTATTGCCAAAGTTCTTTTTTCTTTTTGTACATTCCAAAATTGACTGAGAAACCCCTAGGGTTTCACAAGCAGTGGCGGCGACATTCCTCGTGTTCGTTCTTGACCAGCATGGGGTCTTTCAGTGTCAGATCTGAGTACAAGGAAGGCGGTCTTATGCCTGGCACTATTTTCTATCTCAGTTAACGGTGTCGTCGTTAGTGTGGTTGTCTGACTGAGGACGAGGTTGTCGCTTTGGTTTGCAACACATTGTTTGGGGGTATGAAAGGTTGTGACGTGCTTGTTTCTTGGTGGGTGGCAAAGTGAAGGTTCTTCAAGCAACGTTGCGGCATCGGACTTTAGAGATCTAAGGGCGGCGGGTAATTCTTCGTTTGGTGCGGCAGTGGCTAGGTGATTTTGGGCCATTTTGGTGCCTGGTTTTGATGGTCGATGATGACTACGAGATTATGGCTTGGCAGACCGCCGGATCTTGGCCGGATCAGAGATTTCTCCCTTAGTTCTTGGTGCCTGATGATGCCTGTAGCCTAGATTCCGTTTGTAAGGGAGGACTTTTGGCTTGGGCTTCTGGGCCTCCACTCCTAATTCTCTTTTTTGCATTTTGGGTTTGGGCTTAGGCTGGTGTATCTCTTAGCCTTTTTGTTGTTATGTCGTGGCTGGCTCAACTTTATTTCCTATTTTTTTTCATAAACCAATGGGTCTTAGGCGAATTTACTAGGTTGATTTTCGAGTCATGTAACATCGGTTAGGTTAAGTTTTATTGCTTTCTTAGTTTTACCCTTTAAATTCAGTTGTTTTGAATAAAGCATGTACTCAGTCTTCAATGAGTATTACTTACTAGAGATAACATCCCACTCAGGTCATATGTGGCTTAGATTGCTTAGGGAGCTTTGTTTCTAGCGTATGAATTACTTTGGCATTAACCTAATACGGTCGTATGATTATTAATCAATGGATTTATCCTTTTTTCTTAAAAAATAAATTCTTTTTATTGTTTAATTCATTGAGCCCGAGAGCCCCAAAAATAAAATCGTTTTTTAATTTATTCAAATTAAAAAATAATTTATTTTAAATAATCTATAGCGACAGGTGTCCTACTTCTTCTTTTTTCATTTTAATTTGACGAAATAAAAAGAAGAACTTCCGGTGCTCGTAAGGTCTCGAGTGGGGTTTTATTGAGACTCTAAAAATACTTTTGGACACTCGCGAAAACTGACATCGAGAATTGTAAGATGCTTTTTTTTTAATTAAATCACATGTTATAATAATGAATTCTTCATCAATTTCGCACCATTCACCCAAACTAAGTGAAAATCTAATTTCGATGGATTATATGTTGTCAAAGTTATGTACTTTGCATTTTTAATCATGGAGTCTAAGACCCCTAATAACTAAATCATTTTACATTTGTTCAAATTAAAAAAAATGCAATTATTTTGAACAACCTATAGCGACGAATAGTGCGCTGTTAATTTTTTTAATTTTAATTAACGAAGTACTTCCGGTGCTCGTAAGGTCTCGCGTTGAGTTTCATAGAGCCTCTAAATTTTTTTTGGACACTCGTGCTAGCCGGTCTTGAGAATTTCTAAGATTTAATATTTCATAGAAATCGTGTGCTATAATAAGGAAGTTTTTCTCAATTTGGTACAATTCCCCGAATCAAGCGAAAACCCGATTTCAATGGCCAATGTGTTGCCAAAGTTCTTTTGCATTGTTTAATTCATTGAGCCCAAGAGCCCCAAAAACAAAATCGTTTTACATTTGTTCAATATAAAAAAAATATTTATATTGAACACACGATTTCTAATTTTTATTATTATTATTATTTATCACATGTGTTCCTAATTTTTTTTTATTACTAAAGCACACGATTTCTTTGGAAAATAGCAACTTTGAGAATTCCAAGGTAGATTTGAACGGGTGTCAGAATGTAATTGAGAAATGCACCAAAAGCAAGCCCCACATCTTACGAGTAATGGAACTACTTGTTTATTTATTTTGACAAGTTAAAATAAAAAAAAATTAAATATGCTAAGACACCCTTTTCGCAACAAATACTTCATAGGCAAAAGTAGTTGCAAATTAATTATTTTTTTTAAATTACAAAAAATGGGGAAAGATTTTCTTCTTGGGCTCGATCTCGTAACCAACACAAATAAACTTTGGTAACATATTGATCATTGAAATTGAATTTTCGAATGGTTTGGGTGAAAGGTGTCAAAATGGAGAAAAATTTCTTATAGCACACAATTTCTTGACGTAATGACATCTTCAAGAATTCCAAGGTAGGTTTGAACAAGTGTTAGAAAGTATTATAGAAATGCACCACAACCGAGCGCAAGATCTTACGAGCAACAAAACTACTTGTTTATTTATTATGACAAGTTGAAATAAAGAAATATTTTAAATACGGTAGGAATGCTTTTAGCGACGAATACGTTGTCGGCACTAGTAGTTCCAAATTAATTAAATTTTTTAAAATTATAAAAAATGGGAAAATATTTTTTTTTTGGGCTCGACCTCGTAACCAACACAAATAAACTTTGGTAACACATTGATCATTGAATTTGAATTTTCGTATGGTTCGGGTGAAAGGTGCCAAATTGGGCAAAATTTTCTTACTAGAACACACGATTTCTTTGCAAAATGGCATCTTCTAGAATTTCAAGGTAGGTTTGAACGAGTGTTAGAGAGTATTTTAGAAACGCACTAGAATCTAGAACAACATCTAACGAGCAACATAACAACTTGTTTATTTATTTTGACAATTTGAAATAAAAAAAAACTAATTTTAAAGTGGTAGGAACACTTGTAGCAATGAGTACTTTGTCAGCCCCAGGAAGTTTCAAATTAATTATGTTTTTTAAATTACAAAAAATGGGAAAATATTTTCTTCTTGGGCTCGATCTCATAACAAACACAAATAAACTTTGCTAACACATTGATCACTGAAATTGGATTTTTGTATGGTTCGGGGGTGAATAGTGCAAAATTGGGGAAATATTCCTTACAATTGCACATGATTTCTTTGCAAAACGGTATCTTCAAGAATTCCAAGGGAGATTTGAACGGGTGTCAGAATGTAATTGAGAAATGCACCAAAACCAAGCGCAACATCTTACTAGCAATGAAACTACTTGTTTATTTATTTTGACATGTTGAAATAAAAAAATAATTTAAAAATGGTAGGACCACTTTAGCGATGTATAATCGTCGGCAAAAGTAGTTCAAAATTAATTATTATTTTTTTAAATTACAAAAAATGGGAACATATTTTCTTCTTTGGCTCGATCTCGTACAAATGCATTGCAAGTTTGCATCCCTATTCACAACAAGACCCTTCCCCTTCATTATGGCAGTATTCACTCAGATTTTTCTATATGGGGTTTGTGAGGATCTCCAAACAAGCAGAGAGATATCTACTCTGGAAGCGATGTAAACGATTTTGTCCAACATATTAACTTGTCATCTATATCACATAATAACTTCTCATCAAGACTGTTATATAGATGAGCAAGCAATTCGATCACAAGTACACAAAACCCTGCCACTCACAAGTTAATTGTCTCATTTCAATTGCATTTCAAATCCCACTACAGAAGTTACCACACAAATAACAATCAGTAATATATAAGGGAAACATAAGTGTCTTGGAATTGAAAAATAACCGTACGTACTTAAGTAACATAAGATAATCCTTTACTCAAAACACACAAGTTAATGCTCCAAGCACATCAGCATTTTAAAAGAGTTTTGCAACTGCAGTGGAACTAGCTTCAATCTATGACATTAGGACCTGTGAGTACCACATCACACCCCTCATCTCTAAAGATGTGAACCTGCATATATCGCTTCACAAACTCAAAAACAATGGTGTCCCCTTCCTTAATCTGGTTCGCCTTGCAACAACCACGCCAGCCTTTGTTCATGAGTAAACGACCATCTTGCATGATATTAAGTTTAGCAGGCCATGATCTGTTGCTTGGATCACGAAGCTCTATAGTCCGCTTGCTTTTAAGACCCTTACCCCTGGCTAATACTATTGGAATGCTCTACAATTTGGAACATCAATGATATCAGGGGATAAAACATAAGAATGAAATACTGATTGTTACAGAAGAAATAAAAATAAATAAAAGCAAACTCATGCTGACAACTAAAACTTTGAAGAACAACTTCTGATTCATAAGTGGTGGAACATTTATATTCACTCAAATGATTCAAAATTTGTATAACGCTTTCAATTCAAAAGATACTTTTACTATTTCTCAATCATATCAGGGAGAAGTCTTTTAGAGACATAATTAGCTTATTCATTGCATATGATTGACCACTTATTACTTACCAGCTGATACATTCTGTGATTCTGCACAGTTCTCTTAAAGCATGAATGCTTTGATTTGAACTCAATGATACGTGTCTCCCCAGGCATAACGCAATCCCCTATACAGTCCCAAATTGAAACACATTTCAGCAGAATGAGAAATTACTTGGCAAATAAAAAAAAACTTGGTTGTAGTCTTGTGAGAAGTAAAGCAAGTATAACTTACTACTTCCGCCAGCGAGATTGCCACTTCTCTCTGTCTTGGCTGCTTCCAACTCCAATTCACATGCACTTTTATCATAGATTGTGACATCGAATCTTGATTTGCCATCATAATTGAAAACCAGAAAGTCTCCTTCATCCAGCAAATGATCCTTCACAAATTTCTTCCAACCTTTATGGAAGAAAAGATCGTTATCTTTCTCTTCCAATTCTACATCCCAGCATTTTCCATTAGGGCCTTTAAGTTTGCAAAGTGCTGGTCCATTGAAATGGTTGACAAAATCTGTTGGTATTCTCTACAAAATATAATTGCTTCTCAGAAAACATTAATGTGTTTACGTTTAGGACCAATCAAGTCTTACATCAATATATCTAAACAAGATTTTCAACAACAAGAATTCAAATTGTATTACAACACAGAGCATCTGTCATAGAATATAATTGAACACTTGCAAATAATTCAAGACAAGTCTTTGAAAGCTTTTCAAGTACCACTAATCATTGACTCATGGAGCAAAGGAGGTGATAAGGTCGTGTCGGAAATGCCTCTTTTGTTAGAATTAAATGGACATATCATCAGTTACCTAAAGCACAACAACTACTATGTACTTAGCAGAATAAGTAAATAGAGACCAAATCTAATTCCTAGCATTGTAATCTTTATCTATGAAGTTCTGGATTGATAAAGATAATGAACTTGATAATTACTTATCTATTAAGTTAACAAGTGATGAGAACCAATCTAAAGAAATGGATTAGAACTAAGTCTCCTTTATGGGATGGAGTCTTAGTGAATCCATCAGTATAAGTAAAGGGTCCCTGTGAACACTTTTGGTACTGTAAAATACAGAATTCAGTCCCATAGTAATTGACCAAGAGTGCTTTGCAGAAGACCACTTTGCTGTTCTGTTTCGATGGCTGCTCAAGGTTAGAACACTAACCTTTACTTCTGCTATAAGATATTTGTATTGCTCATGTTTAATTATGCTTGTTATGTATCGATGACTTTTGTGATTACAGTTTATCATGTTCAGTTTGTATAACATCTTTTCCCTGAGATTTATGTCATTACTTCACCCATAATCAGTCAATAAATTGATGATTAACACTATTTTTGCCAAGACACTTGCTATGTACTACAGACGAAAGATATGGACTCATGATACACTATGTAACTTATTATTGATATAAAATTTGATGAAATCATACACTTGATATGTATTACACTACAAAGATATGGACTCGTGATTCACTATCTAATACATTTATACATTCGTATAAATTTGATGAAAATTATACACTCATGACTGTTGGTAATATCTTGAAAACCGAAAAACAAGGTCAAAGATGTTACCAGTTTCTCAGAGAAATGACCACCAACTAGGACCTGGAAAAAGGCTGGCCCTGGTACTGAACTAGCCATTTGAAGATGTTACCTGCAGATATTTTAGATTCAGTTGCTCCATATGCTTCAAAAAGCTTTTAGTTTTTAGGTATAAAGGCAAAAAATATATATAATGAAACTCAAGGGTATCTTTGTGAGTGCAAATAGATAGTGAGCTAGATACCTTCCTCTCAAAGGTTCAACTTTTTTGCAGTAACAGATAATATTTTTGGATGCAGTTGCTTTTTATGCTAATGCTAATTCATAGTTTTTAGCTTTGGGTGAATAAAAGTATAAAATAGACACAATAACACTCCAGGGTGTAATGATTTTTTAGATAGCTAGGATTTTCACATTAAGCCCGGTGATTTATAGGCTCAACTCTTTCACAGTCAGTCACAGATAACTTTGTTTTGCTAGAAATAAAGGTATAAACTTGGCAAGAAACAGAACCAGATTGGATCAACAAAATGATCCCTTAAACGAAGACCAAAAGGGGCACAGTAAACTGAAGAGAAAAAAAAAAACTAACCTTCAGGCTTCAAGAAGAACAGGAATTGCAGAACTCTCTCAACTGTAAAATCTGAAAGTTGTAATTAGAATTCCTGAAATTAGTTTATGCAAGTTCCAAGGAAAGAAAAAGAGAGAGAGAAAGTAAAGTAGGATTTGAACCTGAGGCAGCAGCAGAAGTAATTGAGGAGAATGCCTTAAAGCTCCAAAAGAGATAAATAATTCGGTGTCATTTGTGTTCAAGTTTAGAGCAGTCTGAGTCCTGAGCTGGGTTGAATGCTCGGTTTCTATTTCTGTGGCCTGTGAGCTCTGAAGTCATCGTCTTTACTGTATTGTTTGCCTCTTCTTGTGTAACAAGTCGCAGACTGGACAAAGCAGTGACCTCTAATTTTCTGATCTGATAGCTATCAAACAAGGAGGTGATTGGGGAGGGAAATTATTATACAGCATTTTGAAAATAAGATTGACTTTTAATTTTTTTTTTTGAGAATAAATAAGATTGACTTGGCGTCTTAGCCTAGCAAAAAGAATAAGATTGCAAGAGGAAAAGTCTATGATAAATTAACGTACGTACTTTTGTGTACATAAAAAATAGACCAACTCCTTATAACAGTAAATCAGTTTTTTACGGTCGTAGCCTAGCTTCAGATCAGGCTTAGTTCGTCTATCAATACATAGAGTTATTCTACTATTGTATCAAACTGGTTTATCAGTATATTAATGTACCGTATATAAACTTAAAGTTTGATAATTCTTTGTATAAGATCAACCTCTTCGTAATTTTATGTTAAACTTAAAAAAAAAAATTTATTCGTGGATATGTCTGGACTTTTTCTATCAATTGTGGCAGTTGAAGTTTCTGTTTTTATAAAGGGACATAATTGGATGCGAAACGTCAAAATTGCCTATAACAAATGACTCATTTTACAAATTTCCGAAATTTACGTTATTGAGTGTACAAGTTTTGTAGTAAAAAACAACAAAGTCAACGCACTCGAATTTTTTTCATTCTGACGTAATCAGGTGCACAAATTTCGAGATGACTATCTATGATTTGACTATGATATAATTCAACACGTTACGTTTAACTCATTGACTTTTCATTATTTATAATTGTTTCTCTTGTATTCTTTCTCTTCTTCTCCAACAAAGCTTTGAGCTCATCTCTCCACGACAACTCATCTTATCATCTCTCTCAAACATCCCTTATAAACCCACTGCCAAAACAAGCTACATATGCTTTTTAACTTTTGTTTGCAGAAATGGACATGTTTCGACACTTAAGATCCAAACTACCCTTAATAAATGACTCATTTTACCAAAAAAAAAAAAAATTGTTCTTCCTTCTTAATTTCTTCTTTCATCCTATATTATAGTTTTATCTTCTCTTCTACGAATTAGCTACGAACAATATGATTTAAACTTAGAAAATTTCTTCCTAATTTGTAGTCTCATCTTTTCTTCTACGAATTAGCTACGAACAAAGTGATTTAAACCCATAAAGTTAGATGAGTATTAAACCCAACTACCGAGCATCTAAAAAGAACATTGATCAACACAAAAACTATGGAACAACACGTATAGCTCCCAAGCTTCAGTCAACTTTGGATGACCAAAAATTGACAAGTGCAGACTTCAAATCTATTTTATCTCCCCTTACTCTCTCACAATTATGTTTTCCTCTCTTCTCAAATCTGCATTTTCAACCCAAAAGGACCCATAAACATATGTAGCTTGTTTTGGTTGTGGGTTTGAAAGAGATTATAAGATAAGTTTGTCGTGGAGAGATTAGCTACAAAAGAGAGAGACCATAAGTAAGAAAAGGGAAGAGAGAGAATAAAAGAGAAAAATATATAAAGAATGAAAAACCAATGAGTTTGCTAATTACACCAAATCGTAACTAAATGCAACTAAATTATAACTAAAATGCAGCATGTCGCACTATATTGTAGCCAAATCTTAGATAGTCATCTCAAAACTTGTGCGCACCCGATTACGTCAAAGGGAAGAAAATCAAAATTACAAAGAATGAAAAGTGAATGAGTTCGCTAATTACGCCTAATTGTAACTAAAACGCAACATGTCGCACTATATCGTAGTCAAATCGTAGTCATCTCGAAAATTATGCACCGGATTACGTCAGAAGGAAAAAAATTTGAGCATGTTGACTTTGTTTTTCTTAACTACAAAACTTGTACACTCGATAACTTGGATTTTCGTAGCTAATTCCATCAAGGGCAGTTTGGACATTCTGCATCCAAACATGTCCATTTCTACACACTAAAAGTTCAGCGGCCAAAAATTGAAAGAAAAGACAGTATGTGTCCTTGGACAATTTTGTCCGTATTGGTAACGTATCCCTAATTTCTTAAGGCACACCTCTCAATAAAATATTTCCATTTTTTCCTCCAATCTTTCCTCCCTCCTTCTTCCTCCTCTTTCTTCTCTCTACAATCTTTACCCCACCCATCTTTCTCTCTCCGCCTCTCTCCGCCTCTCTCCACCCATCTCTATTCTTTCCACACCAGCACACAACGTACACCAAACAAGAACTTATGAATGTATTTGGCTTTTTCAGATACATGCAGTCATCGGGTTGCATGCAACAAAAAAATTAAGAGAAAATATTGTAGTGCAATGAACCAGATTAAGAAGATCATGGCTATAGCCGTTTCAAATTGTGCAGAATGGTTAGGAGTGACATATGCCTTTAAAAAAATGCTATAAGGACTAAAGCTTTACGCTGTGATGAAGGTATTTGGACTAGCTTGGGAGACCAAGAAGGAACAATGAAGAAATACTTTGAACAGTTGGTCATTTTTGGGCATCTTGCCGTCGAGCAGGAAAATATTACTTATTTTTAGTGTTCTAAAAATCAGCCTAGGTGGCCGCCTAGCGGCCTAGGTGCTAGGCGAGTAGGCGGTGGCTAGGCTCCCAGATTAGAGGAAAAATCAATCATGGGTCTAAGCGGATTTAGGCGGGGCTTAGTCGGATTTAGGTGGAGCGCTAGGTGGCTTTAGTGGTTAAAAAATTGGATTTTTTTTGGAGTGAAAACACTTGAATAGATTTTATTTTGTTTTTGTTTCTGGTCAGAAACGAAATATTAAAAAAATAATCATCTCTGCTTCGCGAGTCACCATCGTTTTTTCTTTATAAGTACTCATTATATGCTTAACTTTTTTTATTATTTCCCCATGTTTTCAATCAATTATAGTACTTTATATATCCTTTTATTTTCCATGTTTTTTTTTTTTTGAAGGAAAGAGGAGAACTTAGACCCTCATAATAATATTATTATGAGAAGAGCAATACAACCAGGGGGAGGGGGGACATAGTGCCCAAATTCCGAGTTACATTACAATCCTCAAAGAATACATCCTGAATAATGTCAGGAGTCTCATTTAAAGCAATAAAATCCTCCTTAGAGGCGCTATCAAGGTGAGCAAGCCGATTTGCCACACCATTTGCTTCTCAAAAGATATGGCGAATAACTAAGGACTGAAAACCCATTTTTAGAGCCCTACAATCCTCAATAATCCATTTGCTTCATTTTTCATGTTTATATTTCTCAATACAAGTATAGTTTTCTGTTTTAAGCAATGTTTGAAATAACGTGTCTTAAGGTGCAAAATAGCGTGAAGAGTGGCGAGGCATTGCCAAAACGCCTCGTGTGTACCTTTGGTTAGCATTTGTCTCAAATTGCGAACAATATTTGATGAGAAGCGTACTGAGGCCTCACTACAGCGTTTTAAGGCATCCACTTTGGATGCTAAATACTTCTTTTTTTTCTAAAACGCATAAAAGCTAGTTTTTTTTGTTACATTGGAGGAGATCGAACCCGTAATCTAGCCTAATCCTAACTCGTTTCCCTACCCTTCCTCACCACTTGCGCTAACCCTAAGGGCTTGCAGAAAAGCTCATTTTTACATGAAGATTAGAACAATTTTTATTTTCTTTCTTAGAGAAAAAATCATCTTTAACTTTAACCCGTTCGACACTTTCATCCCTGAACTTTGAAAAACATCACTTTTGTCCCTCAACTTCAACACCAACTATCACTTTGGTCCTCTGACATATTTTTCCAATAAAATAAATCATGCGACGCATCATGTACCCTTTCATCAAGGTTAAATCTGTCACTTCCAACTGATGCTTGAAAAGACACATGATGCGTCTCGTGATTTAGTTTATTGAAAAAATAGGTCGGAGGACCAAAGTGATAGTCGATTTTGAAATTGAGGGGCGAAAGTGATGTTTTTCAAAGTTCAGGAATAAAAGTGTCGAATGAGTTAAAGTTGAGGGACTAAAGGTGATTTTTTCCATATTTTTTATTACAGAAGAAACCATGTTTATATGCTTCATAATAGATATACAATCCTTGTAGAACTCTATCTTAGCAATTTAAATTTCACAAGGTTATTGACTTCTATAAGTTCTCTCATAAAAAATGATAATTATTAATACATGTCAACTATAATATAGTTTTTTTATTGTAAAAATGCAATGCATGAAAAGTTTACGCCCAATGCCTCAAGGCTTAAGAAAAACACCTTGTTTTACGCCTTCGCCATTTAAAACATTGGTTTTAAGTAAACATGTATTTAGTTATTTATATGTTATATAATAAAATTAAAATAATAATAAAATCACCTGGGCACTAGGCCCCTGCCCGCCCGCCTACTGCCTAGCGATTTTTAGAACATTGCTTATTTTGTTGCTAAGTTGGGGAGAGGACTAGAAAAGGAATTTGAAATTTTACAAAAATGTGGGATGTGTATTAAACAATTTAGGATGCGTATATAGGTTGGATGCTCACAGAACTTCTTTGTTATTATTTCAGTAGAAAGATGCAGCGTGACAATTCTGAATAGTAAGTGATGTCTGCTATTTCTATTCTCAAGTGTCTGGAACTCTGGAAGTGATGCCTTGCAATGTAATTAAGATCTACAACAGTACAATACACTACTCAAGAAACCATAGCCCAAGCATTCTCCTGATACACTCACCCCCACAAGAATGCTATTTTATTATATGCCAAGACTTCTTGCCACTTGGTCGAGAACTAACAAACTTACATGCTAGAGGAAGTGGAGTTCCATATCAGAGCTGCTGCTTACCAAGAAGAAATGGTCTGTAAAAAGCATGGGTTTGTGCAATCTCAATACGCTCCCGAGGGTCGTGCATGGTCTCATCCCTTAAAGCTTCAAGAATAGCCTGAGGTGGGAACTCCCTAAAGATTCACATAATCAGACAGAACTTAATTACACTTCTAAAATAACACTACTTAATATCATGACAGAGCAATTATGGTAGTAATTTAAATCGACTTGATCAAAATGCAATTGACACTACATGAGTTGGAAGATAATCACTAACTCAGACTCGAGTGACATTCTTTCACTTTGAAAATAGAAAATCAAATACCTTTTTATAAGTATACTGTATAGAATCCTCAAGATAGGACAAAGCTGAACAGGAGCAACACGCCTGTCTTCTTCAGGATGTTTAATACTTAAAGAGGCCTGACTAAGCAGCTCAAAAAATGCTTTCACAGCAGAGACTCCCTGAAAGACAGAAAAGGAATATCATCCACAGATGGTGGTCCCTGTGCTAAATCCAAATGATTATGGTCTTCTAATCAAGCGTCTAATCTCACTTTATTGCAAAAAGAGATGATCATTCCACAAATCCTTTCACAAAAAGAGAAGGCAGTCACTTGATACAACAGCATGCAGACACAGTCCAAAAGTAGTACAGAGGGTAGGAAGGAACCAAACTAGTTCTTAAATAGCCAGTGAAATCAAACATGAATGAAAAGATAATTAAAGAGTAGATTGGTCATTGCTGAAACATAAGAACCAAACTGCAAGTGATATAGCTTTTCTATATGAATCAGAACATAAGAGTGCAACTATAAAACAGTTCAAAAGAATGGATCATAGGGAGGAACAAAGATATGAGCTTCCATCGTCACGGAATTATACATCCTGTATGATCCTTCATTCTATAATTATACCCAGCTTTAACTTTCCAACTACGGAGTCAGCAAGGCCCAATAAACAATGAAAATATATAGTTGAAGCTCCATAATATATTCTTGCCAAAGAGGCTACACAATATACGTTTCCCCAAACCTTTGAATATTTAGATCACGTAACTTCGAGCAGGCATCAGGAAACAGGATAGTTATTTTCCATAATTATAATTTTGCAATCACTCGTCATTAATACTTAATCACTGCAAAGATCGGGTACCCTCACTTTATTTTATCTTATTTTTATATCCAGAAATCCGGAAAACCCACTTTGCAGGGCTCAAAACTGGGGGTGCCGAACCCTACCATCTTTGGGCGGCAGGAAACTCTAGCAAATAGCTAGGTAGGTTTGAACCCTAGACCACATCGGAGCAAACCATGGGCAGAGGACCATTCCTATGGCCCCTCACTGGCAGGCTTCACATATTATTCAAGTTATGTTCCCAAGTCAAAGCCCTGACTTCTTTAAAAAATAAAATGATCTAATTCAAAGAATTTGTAAGTATTTAATACCCCTTCCCGGTCTCTCCCTTCTTCAACTCCATTTGGAACCCAATCACTTTCAGTATAATTCTAAATGAGCTAATGGTTGTTGCTTTGCCACTATTTAATGTGATTGAGATCCATACCTGAATCATACCCTTCCCCTTGATGCTATCACCCATTTCAAGACTTAACTCCCCCTTAGCCAGCTTTTGTCCATACCATGCATTACGACCTTTCAACAGGGTTACATACGTGTCAGCCAACAAAGGCCCTGCCAGCTTCTCTGGTTCTTCTGCCAATAAATGAGTGATAAATATCATCTCTGATGTACAATGTGCAAAGTATACTGATTTGCTGGTGGCGCTCTCATTGGTTAACCCAGCTACCATTCCTGTTGAGTCATAATTCAAAATTCAATGTATAGATTAAGCCATCAATTACATTTCTTAGAAATGATACATCAATAATCAAAGTAGTAAGGTCCCATAAACAAAGGATAACAACACAGGACTAGCACATGAAAGAAACATCCCAAGATAACATACAGAAGGACAATACAACGCCATAGGATGATAACTGATACATACCAACCTTCAAATTGACATGCGATGGCCAATTCAAGCAGGCAATTAGCAATAAATCTGGGTTTTATACACAAAGGATGTAGCGAGAAACTTTAGATAGTCTTCACCGAATAACTGGAGTATACATGAATCTTTTCCTTATGACAACTTGAAGTGTCCAATATATATATATAATACCAACCATTAATTTGAATATTCAGTCCTGAAACTTTTGAATGTGTGAGACTTCCTGAATCGTTCTTTCAAATTCATAAGAGTACTTAAGCGTGACACGGACTGCCCTTTCAAATGGATGATTGGCATACCTCTTAGGCATTAAGTACACATATATGAAAGAGTAGCATTCAGAAGAGCTCCTAAATTCTAATATAATCATGCTCAAATTTAGGAGAACCTATAGTTCAACGGAATTCATTTTGGAGAAGAGAACTCATGTTATGGTTAATCTTCAGCAATAAAAAGCCAAACAAGCTTTGTTGTAGCATCCTCTAAGTTGAAGAGTATCAAACAGCTTTTCAATTTAATTTTATGAGATATGGAGATGAGCATGTCCTTTCCGTAAGGGTTTATATAACACTGAGCTTGTTGTATTTAGAAGATAAAGTGCACATAATTCAAAAAACCCCACCACATCTGTAAAAGTGTATGATTTGGTTACACTTCGTTGAAACTAGCTAATTTGCTATGTAGAAGCTTCATCTTCTAAAAGTTAATTTAAGTCCACCTGTATTTCATCTCTGCCAAAAGCTAAGGAACATATGATACTACACTCCATAGTTTGCAATCCCTTTGCCACATCACATGTAGCCTTTTTCCAGTTCTCAATTCATGAAAACTATAGCATCTAAGACTGTGACTCAATCTAGTATGTGTTAATTGCACAGCAAGTAAGAAAGGTATTCATACACTGAAAACAGCAAGAGATGTAACCTCTTAACATCATAATATAGGATTTATAAAGAAGCTGACATTGAATCTACTAAGTTATGAGATTGAATCTTACCAGCTCCAATAGCATAGACATTCTTTAAGCCACCCATAACTTCATGTGTAACAAGGTCACCATTGTCCCACACAATAAAGTGTGGCTGCCTCAAAAACTTAGCCATTGGCTTTCTCCATTTTTCAGCTCCACATATCCGAGCATTAGCATATTCATTGTTGTATATCTCTGAGGCAATGTTGGGTCCTCCAAGGTAGAGAATGTTCTCAAGAGGGGCACCAGCTGAAAAGAACAGTACAAATTAGATAAAAAATTTCCAAAGTAACTAATTGATAGAAGATGTTCCCTAATCATACAGGCATTCCCTGCATTATAAACCAATGTAATAGTATACGTTAGAAAAAATGAAGGTCACTCTTATAATCAGAAGGAGAAACCAACTAAAAGTGAGAAGATCTTCAACTTAAGAGGAGGTGGGGATGGGCAGAACCGCATAAGTAGCAGCATACCAAAAGTTTTTCCATATTTAACAACAGTCACAAAATTAAAAAACAAAGCAAGTAACTAAATCTACACCAAAGAGCACCCCAAATGTTGAAACAGATAAAAGACAAAAGAATAAGAATTTTCCAATAAAAAAAATGATTCTCAGGACCTTCTATACCATTCCATTGACCGTACAAAATACTAACTATTCAAGCAAAAAATGGAATCAGCCTTACTTGCTCGCTGGATCATTTGAGTGGGAGTAAGTATGCGTGGTTCAGGCTCCAATTCAGCTTCAACACCTTTTGAGAGAGAAATTATGATTGGCATTGTTTTTCTATCTCTCCAATACCTACTAATTTCTTCAAACACCACACGCGTTTCTGTTGATGGCAGCCCATTCACTACAATATCAGCATCCCACACAGCCTCCTGCAAATTGGTGACAACCTTCAACGGGCAAAGAGGGGTGTCAATCATATTCAGACAGAATCCATCTCTCAATATCTCATCCGCAAAAAGTGTCCGATCACCTAATCTCGCCTCAACATACTTCAAGTAGGCACACCGCCTAATCAGTCTCCTCAACACATCTTCCCTTGAATTGATCACTTCAAATAAATGTTCTGCTGTGGCTCTATCCACAGCTCTTCCAGCTCTTCTCCATATTCTTACTAGGACCTTCTCTCTTAGGTGTCCATAACTATCTTGCAACATAGCAACAAAAACACTTCCCCAAGCACCTGCCCCTACACCAACTATCCTTAGTGGATCACCTTCGGCTTTGCCCAGTAGACGCCGAAGCTCTTCAAGCTTCTCCTCAATAGAATCATTTGAGTGCTTAACCAACCACTCGCGTGAGTAGTTCACTCCATCAACAGTAGCAGTCATCTTCTTCTTTTTCTTCTTACAACTAAACACAGCTCCAACCCCAAGCAATTTAGAAGATTATAACAGTCAATCACATCAACAGATGCTCATAAACACTCCACAAAATATAATCTTTCTCCACGCAGCAGAATCAAAATATCACACCGCCAAAGACCATAAAAGATATTCAGACACAAATCAACTGCCCCATCTCAAATCAGAAATCAGCTCACAAACAAAAAACAAAAAAAAAGCTTTGATCTTCTTGGTGGGATTTTCCCCAACTTCTAAATCCTTGTCTTATCCAATTTCCAGCTACTTTGATTCGAAAACACTTCAAATTCTATAACGAGACCAATTAATACAAAAAGTGAACGGAAAATGGAACAAACCGGTTCGTGGGTGGCCGGTCGGTGCCTAAACGCGGTGAGATCAATTTTTGGGGTTCGTCTTCTTCTACTAAGAATGCTCCAAAACGTACCCAAAAGTCTTCAAACCTTCACACATTGCATGTGTGGTTCCCCCCGTAAAGTCCAAAATCGAACTAAAAAACTTGTGTGCGTTTTGGGCGTGTATGAATGAGAAGTGAGAACGGGGAAAACGCAGAAACAATAGAAGGATTAATAACAACCAAAGTGAATAATTAGATAGATAACAAGTTACGACTAGTATTCAGTTCTCTTCAGGAACTGCTGAGCTTGCTTACGTTCCTGGCAGGGAGTTGCTGTTGCCTGTTGTCATTTGTCTCACGGCTGTGATTTTTATCGATAAAACCAATTTCAATCCAATAAAATGTTAACAGAAGTCTCAAATTCGAATTTTTTAAAAATAAAAAAAAATCTCATAATAGAGGTCGATCATAACAAGAATTGCTCATAACCAGGACAATTGTCATTCCCCTAGAGAACCAATATAGACTGGGTCATATAAGCCGAAAGTCAGCTCTAGCGACATTAATATAGACTGAGCCATAGTCAAAAGTCATCTCCAGCGGCACCATTATAGACTAAGGCTGATATTTTGTCCCGAATTGTACCGTACCAAATTTTGGGATTCGTCTTCTTCTACTAAAAATGCTCCAAAACATAACCAAAAGTCTTCAAACCTTCACACATTGCATGTGTACGCAAAGTGGTTGGCCCAAAAGAGCAAAATCGAACTAAAAAACTTATTGTCTGGGTTTTCGGTGTGTATGAATGAGAAGTATTAACTAGACATATTACAAGTTAGAAATGGAACCCCTCTTATAAAAGGTTCTGAGAATCTTTTGGCGTGTACACATAGAAAATATGTAAGAAATAGGGGATCTCCCATACTTATAAAAGGAACCTCTCTCCCACTTAAAAAAAAATATCTCACTCTTACTTGCTTCCCACATGGGAATTTGGGAAATATGTAAGGAATATGGGGTGTCCTATGCTTATAAAAAGAAACTCTCACCCACTTATAAAAAATATCACTCTTACTTGCATCACATGAGAATTATGTAAAAAATAATGGGTCTCTCATGCTTATAAAAGAGACTCCTCACTCGCTTAAAAAAATATCATTTTTAAGAGGACTACATCTTATGTAATTCTCTATTTGCATTAAATAAAAAGTTTTAAAATTAGGCTTGGTCAAGCTTGTTTTTTAATGTAAAAAACCGAACTAATTGAAAATCGAACCGAAATAACCAAACCCACCCTTGGTGGGTTCTTTGGAAAAGCCTTAGACACAAAATCAAGGCCTCAATTAAAGCTCATGGCTCAGTGTTGCAAAAGTTACTAGTAGTTCTATGCCTTTGTGAAACCTTTCCTCAAGTATTGTTGAACTAAGGCAAGTGTTGTCTTCATTAAGGCTGTTGTGCTCTGGCCTCTAGTTTTGGAGGTGTTACAGAGCCTGGTTTGCTCCTCTGTTTTGTTTGTTTCGTTTTAATCAAGTCTCTCTTTACCAAAAAAAAGTATTGTCGACATATTTCAGTCAATGATTTATATATATATAACATATTTCAGTCAAGGGCTTTTATCATAAACAGTACTCCAACTAAGAGTTGTACATTACTTTAGTACCTGACATTTAAAAACTATCACATTAGTACTTGACATTTCAAACCCGACTCAATTTTGGTACCCACCGTTAATAACTCCGTTTAAGCCATGTCCACGTGTCTTTTTTCCATGGACATTTTTGTCTCTAGAGATCTCCATGTATTAACCTGGTTTTTTTTGTTCTCTCTCTCTCTTTCTCCTTCTTCTTCTCTCCTTCTCACACCCAAAAAGGAGAAGAAGAAGGAAGAAGAAGAAGAAGGAGAGAGAGAAGGAGGAATTGGGTTGGAGGAGCCAAAATGGAGAAGAAGGAGAAAGAAGGAGGAATTGGGTTGGAGGGGAAGAATGAAGAAGAAGAAGGATAGAGAGAAGGAGGAGGAAGGAGAAAGAGAGATAACAAAAAAAACCTGGGTTAATACATGGAGATACAAAAATTCCCATGGAAAAAAGCCACGTAGGCATGGCTTAAACGGAGTTATTGATGGTGGGTACCAAAATTGGGTCGGGTTTGAAAGGTCAGGTACTAATGTGATAGTTTTTAAATATCAGGTACCAAAGTGATGTACAACCCTTAGTTGAGGTATTGTTCATGATAATTCCCCTTCAATCAATGGTTTATCCAATGTTTGAAAAATTGTTAGGCGCTAGTCAAGCGGCGGGCAGGAGATTAGCGCCTAGAAGATTAATCGGGATTAATCAGTTTGGTTTTTTTTTTTAATTTTTTTTACCACATATAAATAACTCATAACTCATAACTCATAACTCATAACTCATAACTATAACTTAGGTTATCCCAATTTGGTTAGGTAAAAAACTGTTATTATCAATTTGACTTAAGGAAGACTCACATTTCTCATTTAAGAGAATAAACCAACCTTGTCGTTCGGCTAAACAAACAGCCAATGAGCCAACCTCCTTCTTTTTCTTTGAAACTCGTATATATAGGAAAAAAACTTAGGTCCGAACCAGGTCTATATACATTCGATGGTCTATTTCCATGATCTGAACCGTTCATCGTTTAAATCAACATTTGAAGATCATCTTTGCAAAAATTTAATATAAACGGAAATCGTTTATTCATGCAATTGCATCAAACAAATGGACGGTTGGTCATGAGAATATTAACTTTCACCAAAACCGTTCATTTGTTTGATATAGTTGGATGAGTTAATGATTTTCAATTTGGATGATTTTTTGCAGACATGATCTTTAAAGGTTAATTTAAAAGATGAACGGTTCAGATCATGAGACTAGTTTGCCAAATGCATGCAAATAAGATAGGGGTCAGACACACAGGTCCGACTTGGTTCGGACCTAAGTTTTTTCCATATACATATATATATATATATATATCTCTCTCTCTCTCTCTCTCTCCTATGCAACCCACCGCTCTCATCTCTCTCATCTCTGAAACTCATCTGATCTCCTTGCTCTGCAACCTTTCACTATGAACTCTTCATCTCCTTCGTTTTCACTTTTTAGTTGTTGCCTCGTGATCTTCAATCAACATCGAAAGTCTGCCGATCGAGAACACAGAAAGGGAGATGAGAGGAGAGGAGATGAGAGAAAGAGTCGATCGCCGGTCTTTTTAAATCGCCGCTTAGCCGATTAGAACCGATTTTCGCCAATTAGGACCGATTATATAGCCGATTTTCACCAACCGATTATCCCTGCCAATAAGGCATTAATTTGGGCGGCTTGGTACCGATCAGCATGTAGGCGCCAATTAATCGGCTGCCTAGGCCGATTTTTCAAACATTAGGTTAATATATATATATATATATGTAGAATTGCACAAATGTTTGAAGTTAATGCCTCTTTTGGTATCTGAATTTTGCTACTTTAACTAGTTTTTAGGGCTTTAATTAGTCCCCCGAGTCTAAAATTAGATCTCTTGATTTGAAGGCACAACATTTCAATTTAAGTGATAGGCATAGATAGCAGGCTCATATAGAAGGCACTAATGGTGAATTGATGATTGAAAACAATATATATATAGCTAACATGTCAATATGAGGAAGTTAGTCCATATTTTAATATAAATGGACGTTCACAATTGAAGGAGATTGTACAGAAGGGGCAATATATGAGAAATCAAATCATACATTATTACTACGTACCAACTTCTATGGGTCCCACACATCATACCAGACATAATTGGTTCCACACCAATGGACTGACCCCTCTCGGTCCAGAGACATACCGGGCCAAGCAATTGCCCCTCCTCATAACCAAGCACCTTGGTGGCTTGGTATCAGAAATTATTGGTGGTACCCTCGGTACCGAGCCTCCATGTCCCCACGGGATTACACGGACCAGACCAATTGTACCAACCCTAACCTGACTCAATGTCTTGATGGGTGAATATTTCTGCCTGTTAGTGAATCTACCACAAAGTGACTTGATACCACGACATCCTCATGCCACCGAACCTATTCACGACAAGCTGGTAGGCATATTCTCTGATCTCGTGAGACCAGGCAACTATCACATCCAAGCAGTTCTTGGGAATATTTCCCAGCGCACAGGGACACGTTCTAATCTTAGGATGCCACATTGGGAAATGTTATGACACTCCTCAAGGCACCATTCTATAAATACTAGCGTTCACTCACCATTTGAGGTAATGCATTTCTGGCTTGACACCCTAGCCTTACTCTCCCAAAATCATTACTAAACTAACTTGAGCGTTGGAAAGTTTTCGGTCGGTACACACCGACCTCCCATTGACCGTGATCTTAGTCTGTTCAGTCATCAAGAGCATGGCCAACTTCGTTCATACCGAGTCTCCAAGAAACGGTAGAAACATACATAAATGATAGAAGTCTTGGTATTGAGCAGCGGTGTAGCATCAGATCCCAAAGATAGTAAGTCTTTTCCTTAGCAATTTTGGCCGACCAAAAAAAAACTGCAAGTATCAATATGAAATAGTATTTCTTTAACTTGGGTACTATTTTGTCGATCCATAAATATTAAGTTCCATTTTAGAAATGAACCCTAATGAGCAAGGCAACATTGCTCAAAATTATACTTAATATAGAAAAAAAGGTTGAGTGTGAGTATCCTTCAAATTGTCACAATTAAAAAAAATAATAATAATAAAATTTTTTTCCAATTGTCAATATTTTGCTTAAGAAATGAGCTTACTTTTTATTTTTAATTTTATGGGAAGACGACAATATTCATTAGCAAAGGCAGTGTTGTGGCAAGAATGAGCTTCCTAACTTTTCTTGGAACTTTATTAGGAGGCTACCAATTCCCCCTAAAATTAAGATGTTTCTTTGGTGTTTGACTCAAGGAAGAATTATGACCAATGAGCATAGAGTTGGAAGGATTTTTTCAGATGATCCTTCATTTCCTTTATGTACTCACCATACTAAATATTTGCAGCACCTGTTCCTTACTTGTCCTCAAGCGAAGATGATTTGGAGCTATATCTTTATTCTTGTAGTTGTTCTCAGATCTTTCACTTCAAACTTTGGTGACTGGTTGACTTATAATCTGAGATCTAATTATGAGTTTAGAAATGAATTTTTTTGGTGTGGAATAGTCGCAACAGTTTGGTTCATTTGGAAATAGAGATGTAGTGCGATGTTTGTTGGCCAATTTCTCCTCCCATTTTTCTCCTACTTCTATGATTCAACATTTTTATCATGATTGGTTCTCTGAAATCATGGAAAAAGGGAGGTGTTTGTTAGCCAATTTCACCTCCCAATTTGCTAATAAAATTATTGTTGATCATCTCCCTCGAAATCAGGTTCTCTTATCTTGGACTCTTCCTCATCTCAGTGCTTTAAAGCTAAATGTAGATGACTCTAGAATTGGTTCCACCGGTTGTATTGCTGCTGTTGGGCTGTTGATGAACCGTTGATGGATTTTTGGCTAATTTGGAAACTGGAGATATTTTCACAGCTCAGCTCTAGTCTCTTTATTTTGAGTTGAAGCTTGCTCATCGTTTCAATTGCAATAGTATCCCAGTGGAGTCTGATTCTTCCCTTGTCGTTAACCTAGTAAAGGGACATAGGGATGATACTCACCCTCTTCATGGCTTTATTTCAGACGGAAAGAGACTCTGGCTTGGTAATCGGGATTACAACATTAATCATGTTTATAGGGGTCGAGTGCAATGGTGTTGTTGATGGCCTTGCTCATATGGGACACTATGGACTTGGGATGACATATGTACTAATATGATGGACAAGTTAGAAGAAGATCGTAATGGCCAAACTACTAAACTAGGCCTCACTTTGTAATTGCTTAGAGTTTTGTTTCTTGGGTTTACGCCCCTCATTTTCACAAAAGAAAATTATATCATGAAAGTATATCGTGGTGCCAAAAAAAAATTATCACATACGATAACACATATGACTATATTACCCCTAGTTATAACATGCAAGATGATTTGCCTAGGAGAGAAGCAATCTATCCACCTATAAATGTACCATTTACAAATATTTACAAACAAGTACCATAGACCCGCAACCTTGCTATGCCTAAGCCAGCCAAAGCAAGTGTTTGGTCCATGTTTAAAAATTGATTCCACCCAGATAACCGAGTCTCAAAATTTATCTGAGGTAGTTGGTGTAGTGGTTTGGCACCAAGGTTGTCTCAGGAGAGATCCTGAGTTCGACTCCCGTTGGATACTTAGGTGGGATGGGGTGGGGGTGTGTGTGCGTAAAAAAAAAAAACCGAGTCTCAAAATTTTAAACAAAATTCACTAAGGTCCCATGCCCAAAATTAAGTAATTGCATACCGAAAAGCCCAACCTAAGCATAATCTACCTAGCCCCTCTAACTCAAAGGAAGCTATAGCAACCATGTTTAACAACCAGCAGTCGCCGTCAACAGCAAAACACCAATCACTGCCGTCCTCACTTCCGGCATCGAAGCCGGCCACCAACAAATCCTTTTAGGTGATCCCTTGTAGGTTGTAAAACAGGAGACCCTCGTCACCGCCTACGAGTAATTTGGAGAAGACCATAACGCTATCTCAGAGAGCCACAAGATACCCACAAACATTGAGCAAAGCTACTTTGATTAGCATTACGAAGTAAGAAGCCTCTGTTGTGGCCTACAACCTCAATGTGCAAAAATCTATCGTTAGGATTTGCGATCGATGGTTGAAGAAGAACCGAACATGATATGCTAAAAAAATTGATGTTGCATTGAAGAAGACTCCGTCATAGGCCTCAAGTTACTGCGTATGAGGCACTAGTATGAGATTTCGTTGCCATGGTAAGTGCTACAAACAAAGTACTAAAAGGACTTGTCACCGAGGATTGAGAGAAAGAACTCTCATCTAAGTCTAACATAGAAGAGAAATCTATTTGTAGAGATGAGCTTACTTCCAAAAAAGATAAAAAAAAAAAAAGAGAAAAGAAATGAGCACTTTTATTTATTTATTTATTTATTTTTTTGCTGAAAAAAACAAATGACCTTCAGAAAGAGTTTACGGCTACAACATCTACTGATCTACCTCCGAAGAAAAGAAGAAAAGATTTTTCCGAATAGAACCCAGCATTACTGAAGGTATTGAGGATGGGAATGCCCAAGTGAAAATGGTGAAGGCTCAGCGACCGCACTTATCTCCGGGTACAGGTACTCTTCCTCCGTCTCTGTCTTTGGCTGTCTATAATGTAGGAACCATATAAAGAATTGCATTGTTGTAATGGCTTACTGGGCTAGTTTTCTTGACTTTCTGCTTCTGGGTGTTGAGGGGTTATGGCTAACCTATAATCTTGTGGCTAATATTTGGGAAATACAGAATTGGAAAATTTGGAATTCATAGACCAAAGAGTGTACTGAGTGGTTATGCATTGTCATAGGGGAATAGGGACTCGGCGCAAATTGCACTAATGTGGCTGCCATTCAGTTTACTACCTGGTCCTGATCTCTTCCATATGACTTTTTGGTGAGAATGTTTGCATAGAGATTTATAATGTCTGTGAAGTGCATTCCCTTCTGCAAGGGATAGTTGGTTAATGTCTCAATGTGAATTTTTAGACCAATTCCTGTAAAGCTATTATAGTTGCTGGAGCAGTATCAGCAGCATCACTAGTTTTTACAGTCTCGGCAGAAGAAATCAATCTGAATTGATTGGTTTTGGTTTATGTCACCAAGGTGATGGTCCTCGGAGTATTCTAATGACTATCTTTTGGTGACAGTGGAATAGAGGACACATGATACATCTTAGGGAGTCGGCTGATTTTTAGTCAAATATATAGTTTGGCTAGAAAAAGGAAGCTATGGAAGCTATGGAAGCTCAGTTATTGTTAGATTACCGGATTATGTCTTTTTGTGGAGGCAGTGAAAGAGCAGCATACGTGGGGAATCATCCTTTCTTTCCTGAATTCAGAGGTGTATATGAGCCATTGTGCCTGCAGAAGAGGCTACTTCTTGTTTATCACATTCTATTTCTCCATTGTGCCCTCGTTATTCATATGCGATGCACAGACGATAAACTCAAGTGATATTTTCAGAAGTTCATCGGTGAATGAAGTGTCTTCAACAGTTGGAATGTAGTTACCACTTTGCTGGAAGCAACTTTTATAGCTGGATCTTAGGAGGATGTGACGAGCTTTCTGTTGTGCTTATGATCTTAGGGGATTTTGACATTCCCTCACTTAATCAGTCATAAATTCTTCTAGAAAACTCCGAATCACAAACCGTCAGAAGCTCTGGAAAATAGACATCCTGGGCTTTCCATCCATATATGATACATCTTCTACTTCATTCTGAGCTGCTCCCAGTTCTCAATCGAAGTAGGCTGATCTGCACAGGCAGATTCACCAGTTTAGCTTTTAATCTCCACTTTTTGCTTCTTTCATCCTCAATGCTTCGGGAAACCTACAAAATACGAAAATAACATAAATAATCCAAATAAACAAGGAACTAACTAAGAAATTATAGGGAATTTAGTGAAATGGAGCGTACAAATATGCTCCTATCATCCACCAACTAAGAAATGGCTTATATATATCTATTTAATCATGAAATGTGAGTTTTATACAACCTGTAATTTAAGTTCTTTGGTTTCCTTAAAAGTTGGTTTCAACTTTTTGTTCTCGGTGTCTGTTGAACCTTAAATTTAATGCTTTTGAACTATTGTTCAAGTAAGCAAAGAGTGTAACTAATTTATTTTTTTTGGCACTCCCCCGACCCCTGTATGTGTTTGATATATCCACATTCAAGTCTTCTGATCCCAAAAGCTTTAAAATACCTAAGTTTTTATACATTAGGGATGATAGTTGATCCTTTCTCTTTTCCCTTTAAGTTTAGATCAAATGATGTGGGGTGGATGTTTGTTCTTTTAATGAGAACTGATAAAATAAGTTGTTCATATCTTAACAGGGTTAAGTTAAAAGAAGTATCAAAAGCATTTATTCACTTGCTATAAGATTTAGTGGAATAACTCACTGTGATACAAACTATAAAGTACTCTAACTTTGTTATTTTGTTTGTACTGAATCATAAATATCTATGGAGATAATAATTGCCTGTTCCCTATATTTGTGGTACTTTACATTCTTATATGGCAAATTCTTCCATCTTTAGTGCCTATTATGCATATTTTAACTGCATAACATGTTGAATGCTAATTCTTAATTTCATCATAAATATTTTACATACATTTAATAACAACTTAGAGCAGAAATATGAATCCAAATATATGACATATCTTGTATGGACCAGAGTTGCAGTACCATTGTTGAACTAAAAAAAGAGATCTGCAGAACAATACTGTAGCTTTTAAGTGGTACCTTACAGTTATTTCTTTGGATGTCTTACGCGGATCAGATGTTAAGCAGACGAAATCTAGTGATCTTGAATCTGTTATAAGCGAAATAAAATTTCAATGGGATGGTGCTCATTGTGAAATGGGGCATGCATTAGGGCTAAATATTATTTTTAGATTCCCTCCTAGACATTTTTTGTTTTGCATGATATATTGTTTTGCATCTTCATTCCTTCTTTCTTTCCAACTATGAACATAACAAAGTGTTTACTCTACTAGGTTTTAACTTCCTTTTTATTTCTTGTTTCTCCTAAGATGTTACCTTTGTAGAGCTTTCTTTTTATAATCTATTCAATGTATATTGATTTTTACTCTTAATGTCCTAAAATTTATTCTACCCTGGAGGTGCAATAATCAAATCCTGAATCTTTTTTTTTTTTGACGGGCATGCAACTCAAATATGAAGATCCCAACCAATTTTGAGATAGAGTCACAAAACATTAGTGTAATTTGTGAATTTTCAGAAGACCACATTTAAGGTGTAGTGTGTTGTCCTTTAGTGGCTTAATTCACATATATAAACTTGGAGAAGCTTTTGGTATTCACAAACTTTGGGTTGTCAATAGTGTCTGGATGCCTTTTACTTAAAATATATCCACCTGCATTCACATGGATAGGTGATGCATGAAAATTCCTCAAGAGATTGTTTTGCATAAAACTCAACTTTGTACATTTTTCTCTATAGGGATAATTTTATCCTAATGTTTCTAAACTTTTCAACATAGAGATACATAATACCTCTACATGCTTTATGTGATGAAATAGATATTTTTCTCATGGAAATCAGGCTAAGAATTTTGTTATTTGACTAATTAGTTCATGAATCTGGATTTGGTTCAATTAGCAATTGATGATTAGTAGTTGAGCATAAAGTGACAAAAAGCAAGTTTAGTATGCTTTTTGTCACTTATAAACCGCATGAGTTACCTGAAATTACATGCGGTTATGTATGCGTCTGTTTTATCCCTTATCATTGCTTGTTTTGAACCTTTTCTATCCTCAAATTCATAATACTTTGCTCATCATCCCCATCAGATTTAAAAAGCATGAAATGAGGGCATAGATTGTTGTAAAATATGTTGAAGGAGCTGGATGCAATTTACTGTACTGTAGGTGCTTCACTCCCCCAGTCAATGTTATGATCCACCATTTTAGTGTTTTTTTGATAGAGTAAACACAGTACATTTGTGCATTTCCTAATTTATACTCCTGGAGTCCACACATGCTTTATCTGAAAGCTGTTTCTCATGTCAAGACGAATATGCTCCATCATATACATTGTTATGCTTGCTTGCTTGCCGTATTGATTTCTCTCTTACTTTGTGTACAACTTTTGACTCCTGAAAAATTTGCTAATTATTTACAGAGTTAAACATGAACTTCTTGTGTCATAGTATGTCCATTTGATTTTTTGATTACTTTTTCATAGCAATACCTTTTTTTTTTTTTTAATTTATTTCTTCTTGAACTTAGGAATATCACAGAAAGAAAGTGGTTGTTGCTTCATGGCTCTCATCTGGATGGATTCACCGTCAAAGTGATTTAATCAGGAAAGATTATCAGTCCTTTGTACATGTGGAATATGAGAATTTCCACATCAGTAAGAGTAGTACCACTATATTGGGGGGGGCGGGGGGGGGCGGGTAATTACAGGCTGTTATTATCTTCTTGAAATAATACTGTTAAATATTGCTTAATTTCTTGTTTAGGATTTGAAATTTTTACCCTTGGCTTGCTTTTCAAGGATGCAAAGATTTTAAGTGTTTTCAACTTAGTTTCCGATTATTTTATCTGTAAGGAGGAAATTTTTTACAGCATTGTAACATTTGCTAGACTAATTATCTAAGTATTTTGGTTTCATATTGAGGTTTCGCTCAATCATTATAGGAATCAGGACCAGACAAAACTATGTGCAGTACAACTTGAAGTTGGTGCACTGCACTGAGAAAAGTAGCCACTCATATTCCATTGACTTATGATGTGCCTCCATGGAGCAATAAGTACTTCTTGACCACAACATGCGTAAGTGTTGCTTTTATTTGTTGAATTCTTGTCATATATAATCATTTTTATACTTATTGGTACAATTTGGTCAATGGGGACTGATGAAATGCTTGAATTTAGGTGCTTTTGAAAGAAAATGGACCTTTTTGTTGTGTCAGATTTTCCAACAGCTTTTGCTATAGTCACTTTCGAAGCAACATTTTAGTTATCAATGTTTTTAACTGAGACATCCTTATGCTATTTAAGGTAAGTGACATGCCTGGCCTTGTTCTTCTTGAGATTCAGTTCTATACAAACAAATCTTCAAAAAGACTCAATAGCATTGTAAAGATTTGAGTACTTCCAGAAGACAGAACACTTACGTTCATAACTGACTTTCTTTATTTAGCCAATACTATATAGTTATAGAACATTGTTGGCAGTAGGAATGACTTTGTCTTCAAGAACTCAACTCCTATCACCTGCATAACGAATATGAGTTAGGACCCCTTCTTGAGGATATTCTAAAGCAAAGGTCCTTAGTATTGGAAGAAAAGCTGAAGCTTCACTTTACACTGTCATGATTTAGTCTTCCTAGCATCACTGGTGCTTTGAGTGGTTTCATAAACAGAGGCAGCTATTCTGAACCATTGCATCATGTAATCATGAAGGTGGCCATGCTGTCAGACAACTTTTTAGTCCATACATTGTGCAGTGATACAGTAGGTAAGTGAATTGCCATCCTAACTTTCTGACACACAGAAATGGCAGAATCTCTTGAACAGCAAATCGTTTCTCCTTTTTGAGGTCACTTTCTTGATAGACCCTTTCTTTTTAGTGTTGGATGTGTATGAAGGTGGCTGAGCATGTAGAAATCCATCTGTGTTCATACTGGCTAGTTGAAATGACAGGTATGTAATACCAGAGATATTATATGGTTAGCCAGACCATTAAATTAGAAGGCCAACAAATGAAAATAAAGGAAAACAAAAATGTTAAGCTGCTTTTGTTTTTGTTTCGTTACATGAAGGCCCATAAACATGATTGTTCAGTTTCTTTAAAAAAGTCATAATGATGTTTATCTTCATCTACAAATTCCATCTGTCATTATTCATTACTAGTCTTTTTTTTTTTTTTTTTCTTGGACAATTTATTCATCAGTAGTCTAAGATTAACCTTTATCAATTTGCTTTTACTAATATATGTACACACAGATACATGCAGATATACATACCAAGTCTGCTGCTTAGACAAGATTCTGCAAAGTGGGATCCCTTTCTACTCTGATCCCGCTCAAGGCTGCTTCAGTAGCCTTTTGTTCTTTTTGCCTTTCCTCCCATTTAGGCTTCGAGTTTAAGGTTTATCCATACGTTCTGGGCAGCCCAGAACCTGAGAGATAAATTTTAAACTCTAAGCCATAATGCTATTCGACACCATAAATTAATAAACCATGTTGAGACCAGTATCAAAAGCTTAAATAAACACAAAGTTGAGCTGTTGCATGAGCAGCCATCCTGCAAAGCGTATGACATTGTTTATATTTTAAGATTCTTCTGGCTGCCATGACTACGGAATTATTTTGGCCAATAACTCTTTGGAAACCCATGTTTTCTGAGATGTGTTTTTGCTTATACTCTCCATAATGACACATTCTGGATTCTTATCTTCTACTTAGTTTCTCGATATCTTTTTTTTTTTTGTTTTTTTTTTGTGTGGAACTTCTACTTGGACATGGTAGCTTTCTATATATATATATGTATTAATGGCATGACTAGTTTCTTGGCTTGGACAATTGCTGATGTAAAATTTGGAATCTGTAATGGAACTGAACTATTGTATATATGTCTTTTGAAGTTTATTAAATGGAAGGTAGTAAAAGAGATTTCCTTAATGTCATTTCAAATTGTGCTTCATCACTTTAGAAGAAGCTAAAGTGGATGCTCTGTAGGTCTGAACCCCTTCCCCAATGATGCAGTCATCAGCCCTTTCCCAGTTAGCTGTAGCCACAATATGGTACAAACTAGTGCTGCCCTGGATAAGTGAACTATGATCTAATATACCTGGGTGTTTTAGTGGATGCATGGAAGCACCATGTGAGGCAAGGCGATGCAGGCAATAAATTGGACATTGCAACTACAGGTCAATTGTCTTTTTGGGTTCCCTTTCTCCTTTTTCTTTCTTTTTAGTTTTTACATCTCCCTTTGATCTGAATCCATGTTAGTTTTATACAATCTAGCCCTACTTTGTATTGAACTTGTGTATTTTCGTTGGAGATGTTATATTAGATCTTGTTTTTGAAACTGGATTCAAGAAATAAATAATCAGCCATATTTTACAAAAATTAGTATTTACATCCTCTTGAGGGCTGGTGTTTTTCCAGTCCCTCTTACAACTATGATTTATAATTAAACTGAAAATATTTACCCTTTCTAACACCCTTGCAGTCTCCTTGTGACACGTAGGGTACTTGGGAAGGCTTGTGAGTATAAGAATGAGTAGCTCATAACCTGTTAGGTTAAGGCTTATTCCCACATGCTTTAAGGGCCTCTTATTTTATAATAGATTGCGACTGTTATGAGAAGGATATTGCCTTTTGAAATATTCTTTGTCCTGGAGCAAGTATTGCCAAAGGGTCATAAGTAGATTTTCTTTGCACAAATTTTTCCCAGCGTGGGCCAAAGTGGACCTGCCATTCTTCTTGTTTGGTGTAATGTGGTAGATACTGCTTGACCCCAAGATTGGCTGTTTCACAGAATTCTAGAATTCTTTTGTTCTGAATTAAGATGTGTTCTAACCCATCCGTTCCAGTTGAAGAGGGAACTGCAGAGGTAAGGAATGCCACCAAGTAAAAAATATGTTCCTCCGGTATAGCTACAGAAGTTCTGTTGTCCCACCTGAAATAGGAATTAATACATCAATCATTAAGACAAAAGCTATAGGGAAACTTTGGAGATAATGGCACATTTGATGTAACTTTTACTTTGATTTGTTAACTGGATAGATGAGAATGGGGCCGTTGCTTGTTTCTGTAAGGATATTGCCGAACACTCCTTGAGCAAAAGTATGAATTTTGCTTTTTGGTATGAGAAGATTGAGCCATGGGTGTGGAATGTCCCACAAATCTTTTGAGCGTAATTTCATCTCAGATACATGTACCCTGTCCAGGAAATCTGTGTATGTAACTTCCGACACAAATAGCGTCGAAGGGATATAGCTTAATTCCGACAATAAGTTCTCAACTTCCTGCATATCATAAAGAAAATTAAGTTAGATATGCTCTCATGGATATTCATTTGACAATTACTTTCTCGTTATTTAATCAGCCTAAAGTGTCTATGCTGCTGACCGGAAAAAAAAAAAAAAAAAAAAACTTCTCGGCGGCCATTGTATACTTCACCTGATTTACTATATCGGTCTTGTCCAGGCTGAAGTATTTGGCCAATTCTAGGCAGAAGAGAGTTCTTCCATCGGACTTGAACTGGCCGGCCTGAACTGGGTCTTGTGGATTGAAGGATGATCTCCAGTTGTTTAGCAGACCAGTCCTGTTTATTATCACAAATCCTTCGACGTAATTAAATGAATTTTCTCCAGATATCAGATGCTCCTGATCTCGGGTAAATGCTGCGAAATCTGAATACAGCACTCGAATCCATTTCACCTGTTCAAGATGGAGATTTTTGTTAACAACTAGTACTTTCTACTCCACCTGAAAGCTTAAATTTTGACACTATAGCCTAAATGATAATGTTTTTACCCTTGCAGGTGCTGCTTCCAACGATATTCTTGCCCTGGTTATGATGCCAAACTGACCAAGTCCTCCAAGAACACCATGAAATAGGTCATCGTTCTGCTCCTCTGAACAATATACAATCTCCCCTTTCCCTGCACGCATTTTTGGATCTATTAGTAAGCAATGATGATGGTGCATGCAATAAACAAATATAAATTTTTCTTATGGGCTATAGTGAGTGTTTCCATGAGACCAAGTCAAAGAGTGACATGCTTCATGAGCAGGCTTAGCAACTTCCAATTGAGTTTATTAAAGATTCAGAAAAGAAAAAAAAAACAGAAAAAACAAACAAACAAAACAAAAGTTACAGTAACTATAGTGCTCCTATATGGTTTTTGATTATAAACAAAAGCCAGTGTTCCTATATAGGAACTATAGTGTTCCCATATAGGAACTATAGTGTTCCCATATAGGTACGATAGTGTTCCCATATCATTGCCATGTCTGACCTTTGGCATTGGTCTCATCTTCCGTGGTGCAATGTATCACCACGAAATTGTTCCCCCCCCCCCCCCCCCCCCCAACCCTTCTATTTTTGTTTAACAAACCTGTAACAACTTCCAGCTGGCGGACATTGCTGATCTGGGGGCCATGTCGGAATGCCTGCCCACTGATCCCAGCATTAGACAGAGTACCACCAACAGTTAGATGTAGGTAGTCTGTCCATGATTTTGGTGCTAACCCATATTTCAAGCTTTCATGCAGGATATTAATCCACAAGTCACCACCAGAGACATCTGCATATGGAAAATTTCCGGTGTGAACTTGGATTTCAGGCCCCTGAAGTGATTCCATGTTGACGACAACACCTCTGTGAGCCTGTGACTGACCCTGGAGTGAGTGGCCATGGCCTCTAGCTGCAACTGTGAGCTCTGAACGAGGACCCATGTCCCAGATATGCTTGACTAAAGTTGCTATGTCTGAAACCGTTTTTGGATGTAAAACTGCCATAGGGAGGAATTGATACCTGTTGCCAAAATCTCGGGCTGCATGGTGAACTTGGTGAAAGTTGAAATGCCCATCGAGGGGAAGTATTTTTAAAGAAGGCATGTTTGGAGAACAAAGGTTCACTCTAACAGTTACACAGCTCACAAACAAGATCATGAAGCCTTCTATGATAAAAATGTTCATTTGTTTAAGACGGTGAACTGGTGGTTGCCTCATTTTCTGTTAGAAGAAATGGAAGAAGATGAAGGCTAAAGGAGTTTTAACCTTTTCGTTGCTTCTTAGTGAGAAGACGGTGAAAAGCGAAGGGAGAGGTGTAGAAGAGCTAAGGAAGTAAAGGGTTGAGAAGGGAATTTAAAGGGAGAAGGCTTTGGTGGATGAGTCAACCTATCGTCAGTTATGAGAATCCGTATAAAGACTGCCAACTTGGGTAGAAGAGTTTTAGGATTTTCTTTTAGTTCTTCTTTTTGGTCTCTTTTGTTTATAAGAGAAGCCATCACACATATGCCAAGTTGAAGAGAAAAGTCACAAGAAAGGAAGATTTCACAAATCTTCCAACTTTTCCCAACAGTTGCAACCACAATGCCACCTTTTCCTTTCTTTAAATTTTACCTCCCTTAAATGTCAAGAACTGTTTCCCATTTGTAGTAAAAATTGAGGCCGCTGCCTGAATTCGTATTTCTCTGCATTGTATGATTGGATGACAGGTATCCGGTAATGGTTCATGTCTTGTTCACATGAGTGATCAGATGAGATGTTGTCTTTGAAATCCTTTGTTGTCATGGTGTTAACATCCCGTATCTAATTGCAGATCGGATGAGAAAGACTGAGGGATAGAGATGGATCTGTGGGGTTGTTATGGGTCCAAGTGACACGTGAAGTTGAAATGGTTTTGTGCTCTGTGGGGAGGGTGAAGTGGTATATGATTGGTTTGCTTTGGGACCCTTTTGGTTCACTTTGATGGGTGAAGAAAGAAGTAGGGTTAGGGTGGGTAAATATGGGGGTCTCAACTTGTAGGAAGCACAAGCCTGAACTCCTCTGCCCATCAACTGCTTCTACTGCCCTGCAAATGGACAAGTTCGAATGATTCTCTTGGTTATATGCTTTTACTTTCAATTAAATAACTCCCAATTGTGTTACTAAGCACCAATTGGAGACTTGCATCTCTATGGGGAGCATTTCATTTCCCCCCTTCCCCATTTCATGGGCATATTAAAAATAACTTGGAGTAATTTTCTCTCGTCAGCTCTCTAATTCGAATTTCATGTTGTCGGACTGTGAGTTTCATAAATCTCGACAGGAACCTACATGATCGTGAATAGGTTAGCAACATAACATGTCAATTTGTTCGACAAGATAAAAACTCCCATAGTCACTCATCTCCCACAGTTTGATGCGTGCATCATCCCCTCTTGAAATTATGTTATACTGTGTATGAGTTTTCTTTTGGTGCTCCAAATAGTTTGATTTTGGCTCTGTCTCTAATTCTCTTTACTAAACATGATATACTAGTCTAATCTGTGTCTCAAATTTAAGAGAAGATCTTCTGGCATGCTGGCAGTATAATTTGCTCTACAATTGGACAATATATTACTATATAGTGATAAACAAATAATTATTAGAATCTAATCAAGCCTCTTTTGCGAAACATGTCAACAAGTAGTGTCGGATATTCTGTTTACTGATGATCCAAGCTAAACCAGAAGATTTCTATTCTTTGGCTCGGAGCATTCTGACAGATCAACAACCAAATCTTCTTTAGCTTTTATAGTGTATTTTGAGAAATAATTTTGCATATCCGATACATTGTGTCGTATTGGACTCTCACAAGAATGAAAAGACTCTTATCTTCACAATAATGAACACACTATCAAATATTCTTTCATGTTGAGAAATTATTTTGTATATCTGATATATTGTATCACATCGTACTGTCACAAGAATGAAAAGACTCTTATGTTCACAATAATGAACACACTCTCACAAGAAAGAATGTACTATTGTTTATTACTCATTTCCTTATGTGTGAAATAATTTCTCTTAGGGGGTTATGGTGGCTCCGCCACGGCCTAAACCCCTTACCGAAATTGCTTCTCTACTGACTTAAATCATTTATCAATTCAAGATTTGTTTTTCTTGAAACCAAAAAAAGATTAGGGCTAGTAATGCACAAATTTCGGTAAAGTCTTGAAATTGATGAATATTTAGAGATGGAAAGAGAGAAGAGAGAGAGATTCTTTTTGCTTTGCTAGATGTTGTAAGCAACGAAGAAGAAACCAAAGAATCAGTTAAAGGGTGCATTGGACTAATGAAAACGACATAATCATGACCTGAAGGCCAAACAACATGATAAAAACCACATTTTGGATGACATGGTGACTTAGATTGGTCTGGTACAATGTGTCCTAATCAACACTCAAATCTTTTTTAGCATTATAAAATGAAGATTCTTATAATTTGATGGAGATATTGCTCTCAATTCCAATTCCTCTCACTGTGTTTGCCAAGTGTGAACTGTTTGTAATGTAGTCTTCTCATTTGTGGTGAAAAACCTAATCCTTTAATTTCTGGAAGGAGACCGACCTACCCACTTGATAAAGAAATCAAAGTCTCGAATTTACTTGAGCATTTACAATGTGGGAGGGAGAGAGCACCTCATATATGTATTACTGAGGACCCGTTGTGGGCCTCTCTTGTTCATCCCTTGCTTCGTGCTTGGGCTCCATCTCTTATATTTATATTCTTCTGTTCATTACTCATGCGTATGCAGCATTACTCATGCGTATGCAGCGTATCATCAGTATTGACTCCGAATGGCATTTAGGATTTAAATAAACGTCAATATTCTCATAACTAACCGTTAACTAACTAACGTAACATGCGAGAATTCGGAATTATGCATTAGGTAGAGTACCAAACCCAACAGGGGTGTAACACTGTAGACATTTTTGTGATGATAAAGTAGTGATCCAATGGGGCGGCGAGATGGAGGGGCTTCTTTACACTTGGCATGGTCATGTGACTCATGTCATGTAAACATCAAGCTGATCTTGAGGTTTTGATTGGCTAGTGGGAAATAGAAAATGGCCGAATGAAAATGGGGCAAGTGGTGTGGCCACTAAGGGCGGAGGACTGCCACGAACCAACCCACCCCGGCCATGTTAGTGTTAGGATTCTAGCCCCGTCGTAATCATCATGCATGCCATTGAATTTAAAGAGGGAGAGCACTAAATGTATGTAATTAGAGACCCAAATCAAACCTATGAGGTTATAAAACAATTATATTCCTATCATGTTTCCTAACCCACCTTTTATTCCATTTTAATCACTGTCTTCTTGTCCCTTCTAATCCCTGCCCCGACCCTAATCTATGTTTACTTATTTTGTCGTGACGTACTATGTGTGTATAACTGTATATCTTTTTTATCCAGATCTTTCATGAGGTTAAAAGTGAAAAGGCTAGCTTTTGTGTGTCTCTCAATCCCTCATGCACACGTAAAAGTGAAACTAAGGAAAGATAAGAAAATGAGTTGAAAGGTGATCTCCACTCCACTCCACTCCATCTCAAGATTAAAATGTGAATGAGGTGTGGTCATCTTTTTTTCTGTAGATGAGTTTACAGATAAATACATTTTGTTAAATAAAAATTACATCGGTAAATATTATAATCAAATAGTTAAATAATTTTTTGTTAAAATGTTCCTTAAAAGAGGACCTAAAAAATAAACGATTTTGATCATTAACTTACACGTCGGGATGAGAAGGTCCTTACCTTTTTTTTTTTTTTCTTAAGTACGTCTTCTCTGAGAGGGGACTTCTAAAAAAGTTTCTGGTAGATTAGAGTAAGGTTCAGTTTTCATATTCTTCTAGAATTAAAGCTCTGATATCATATATAGATGTTAGACCGATAAATGATTACTACATATTAACTTTTTTTTATTAGAATTTGGAAGACGACAATATAATAAAACTCAATATTACACATAATGTCACACCATTTTTTAGCACGATAATAAGTAACATCACATAAGTAACTTTAGTTGCTCTCTAATGCAACCATTATAAAATAAACATGCTCCGGAACTTACAATTAAAAAACCTTGAACTTAGGGCCCAAAGCTTTCTGTGTTGTTTCACCTATAAAAAAAAAGGGTCAGTAGAACAAAAACAAGACCAAACCATACTTCAAAGGAGACACAACCAAATTTTCTTCCTATGATGTAAAGGCAGATGACATAGTACCACAGTTGTACCAAATACGCCAAAAAGCCTAAGTTTGCACAACGCAAGGAAGAAATCCGCCCCAATCACCAGATGTAGAAGTATGACAACATGAATAGAGATAGATACAGAACAGTGAGCCCAAGAAGAGATCTAGCCAAAATTAACCCTAAGGAGAAACCCACCAACGAAAGACAACCCACACACACTAGGTCAGGCTCAAATAGCCTAGCTAGCGAGACCCTAACCACAACCAGACACCGCATCGTTGGAGACGCCAACTCAAACAATTGAACTGCCGAATCCGCTAGAAACACCACCTGGACCACCCCGCATGCAAAGGAGGACCACCACCTTTCCACTCCATTAGCTTCGATTGGAGACAAAAACAAAGGAGACCACCGCCAGCAAAAGTCACCCAACATTGGCAAACCCGACCTGACCCATATCTAGAGTCTATCGGAGATTGTCGAAACCAAAACCACCTAACCAAAGTCGAAAACCAAACCAATTTGATCCTAGATCGCCAAACACCAAATCTACTACCCCAAATATGGCAACAAACTGAGAACCATTGACCTTGCTTGGCAACTTAATCTTCTGTCGCCAAAACCACCAAAGGCTAGCCATAACACAATCTTGATTGACCTAAAAGAGTAGACAACCAACTTGATTTGACGCCCCAATGACCGCTAAACAAAGAACAACCAATCGAGCCACTAGATCTCCTCCTTCACCAAGGGGAAACCCGACATTGCCAAGAAATCTCCAAACTCGCCTTTATCCGACAAGAACTGCATCGCCAAAGACCAAAAAGACACCAAAACAAGAGGAGAGAATTCCCAAACCCAACAGAGATCCGTGGGAGAAGTCAACGTTGTCACCCAAACCTAAGGATTCAAATTTCTATTTCGATGGATATTTCGGAGAAAATTTCGATTTCGGTGGAAATTTCGGTTAAAAATAAAGAAATCACGAAAATAATATTTATAACATCACACTTTTGAATGAAATTTTTACAATGTAACATCTTTAAGATTATACATTTATAATAGAATTATGATATTTAATATGGATAAATAATTAAGTAGATTGTTAAACTAATGTTTTCATCTATATGTAATATAAATGTGCAGTAAATTACTAAATTGATAATATTGTCGTATTTTTTTATGGCTGGAACTCAGTGGGAGGCTTGGTCATCACGCCTTTTTCACTAATATTTATATATAAAATCATAAATAAATTTAGAATTATTGCGAACACTTTTGATTTGATGGGTTTTTGGGAGTATTCGACATTGATTGCATAATTTTTAGTTGAAAACATATATGAATCTTTCCTCCTCTGTAAAGTACGATTTTATGTCGGGTGTCAGAATCGGTGAAATTTCAACCGAAATATCGATTGAAATTTTGGTGAAATTTCTTTAATTTTTGCTATTTATATGTAGATATTACGGAAATTACAAATTTGCCGAAATTTTCGAGAAATTTTGTAAACTTTCTTATGGAAATAACATAACATATAAATTTCGTTTTGGTACTTCAATATTACAAAAATTTCGATGGAAATTTCAATCCTTGCCCAAACCTTAAAGAAGGACACCGTCTGCGCTTGCGAGACTAACTCTTGCAGAGCCTAGAGTGAGAAACACACTGAATTATCAAATTAATGAATTTATGTAGTTAAAAGATAAAAAGATAAAACTATCCAACGCTAGAAACCTCGATTAATAACTTAAAAGATAAAAAGTATAATTAAGGAAGTTGGGCAGTGTCATTAAGGGAAAAGGACAGCCATCATTGCGGATGACTTAAAAGATTGAAAGTGGTTTGAGATGGATTTGCGAGGAAAAGACAATGCTAATGCATGCTTTAGCTAGTTGACACCAAATCTGGGAAGCTGTCTGTGTTTCCTGTGTTATTATCTGAGTGAAAACTCTTTATCTCATCTTTACCATATTATTTAATATATAAATCTCTTAACATAATTATGAAGTTAGAAAGAAAAACAATCCTCTTAAGTAGCGAGAGCACTCTGTCTACTAGTGGAAGATTTGTATCTCTGCATAATTCTGTCACTTGTAGTAAATTAAGCTTCACACTGTGAAAGATCATCATCAATAATTTGTTAAATTATGTATTCTTTTTCTTTCTAAGTCTCCCCACCCTAAGGCTAGGAAAGTTGTAGCTAGCTAGCTACATTCACTTAATTTCAATAATGATTTTCAACCAAAAAAAAAATCAAAATCCCATTTGTGATAATTATTTATTTATTTTTCAAAATTAGGTGAAAAAGTAATTTAGACATTCGACAAAACAAAAAAAAAACTTTTTTAAAAAACAAAACTCAAGAACTAACAGAATTTAGTCATTCAATAATCAGAAGTAACATAAGTAACTTTTTAGCTACTTCAACTTAAAAATTGAAAAATAGTTGTTAGTATATCAAAATAGCCAAGTGTCATAAGTATACATCAAAATAGTTGCTACTGATCGATCATTTCTCATGCCACGTTCTGATAAGAACTTTTTATCTGATGCTACGGCTACCATCAAGTCAATATATGCATTAATGATCGAATCCATTGATGCCAAAGATCTTCTTCTCCTTTACATCTCCATCGCATAATAATGAAGCTTCCCAAGCTAGTTAGCTCCCTTCATACTCCCTTTTCCTTTCATGAAAGCTGCACAACGTTATACAGTCAAAATTAGGTGTATAAACATACAGATGTGCAGGGGCGGAACTAGAGATTGAGAGTGGTGGGGGAAGATATGAAGGAACGTAAGTAAAGTGAAACGTGAGAGATTGGGGAGTGGGCCAAATACGTATAGATGCTTCAATTTAATTAATTAAATATATGCTCAATATATATTGGATCAAGTCACAGACAACGGCAGGACAATCTATCTTAGGCTATAACATAGGTTCGTCACTGCATACGTGGACTCATCCTCTTTTCCCGCGTGGGGAGTGGGGGAGGAGGGAAACAAATTTAAGTGAGCCCGTCACTCCACGTGGATATGTGACGGGCCACTTTGATTGGTTAATACATATAAAATATTAATTAAACAGTTAGTACATAAAATATAAAATATTCAATGAACCAATCACATGAGACTGTCACATATGCCACGTGGAGTGACGGTACCATGGAAAAATCTCTCGGGGAGGAGGGTTATTTATCTTAGGCCATAACGTAGGTCCCCCACTGTATACGTTGGCTCATCCTATTTCTTTTCTTAAATAGTTAGAATGTTTGAATATTGACCTCATTTATTTTGTTAAAATCTTCTAGGAATCTAAAGAATAACTCATTTTTTATCTAAGGTAGTTAGTGTAGTGGTTTGATACCAATGTTGTTTTTGGAGAAATTTTAGGTTCGACTCCATTAGGATACAAGTGTATGCGTGTGTGTATGTTCTAACGTCCTGATATAAAAGAAGATCGAACAACTCATTTTTACAATTTCCATAGAGAAGTTTGAAACCACACACAACTATGATTCATCGTTTGAATTTATTTTCTAGCTGTCTAAAAATTTCATTACTACTGGTGTACGTTGCTTGTAGAAGCAGCTCATGCAACTAATTACTTGTAGAAGCTACCAAGCATTACATATAACCTGTGGACAAAAGCAAATAGATTTTTGCTTGACTTCAGCGCCGTGCATGAAACACATAATATCTAAGGAAAATAAGGACCTAATTTGATCAACATCAATGTAGTACGTCCAAACTTTGAATGTCATTTTCTAGAACTAATAATATGGGGATATGAAAGTTTTCCACTAGTCTCGATATGAAGACTAAAAGAGACATTGCCCCAATCTCGATCTGAACAATTTCTAGCCTAACAAATTCAGTGGCTAAGCCACATTGAGGCAGATCCAAGAATATCTAGTTTAAATTTTGTTTTTTTTCGCAATTCAACATGCACAATAATCTTACTAGAAGTCTAGAACACTCAATCGATCAGCTAGTTTAGGTAAAATATTATTTTCCGTCAATGACCAAAATATCGAGCATCCAAGAAATAAAAATTTCGATTGTAACATTGAGGAAATATCGGTCTCAATGAAAATTATACAAATATTTGGATAGAACTTGTAGAATCAGCTAAAAATGTATTAAAACAAAATAAGGTGGTGTTATTAACTCACCCTAAAATATTAATGATACACCCCTTCCTCTCTCTCTCTTTCTTTCTTTAATGTACACACCCTAGAGAGAGATATAGAGAAAAAGTGTGTTATTGACATTTTAGGGTGTATTAATAACAACACCCAACAAAATATCATAAATATGTTGAATTTAATATCGATATTTGTATAAAACAAACAATTTCGATGAGCAATTTTTCCAAGAGCCGGTCACGCCACGTGTCCCTGTGACCGGCCACAGTGATTGGCCACCATAAATATTTTATCATTTACTCATTCAATATTTTATTCCGTAATTATTTTTTTATTCCACAGTGGCCAATCACTGTGGCCGGTCACAGTGGCCACGTGGCCTGACCGTAGCATACAAAATTTTTTCCAATTTCGATAGAGTATATTATCGATATTTTAGACCTTATTTTCCGTAATTAAAATTTTTTCAACAATGAGGCGCAAGATTCTCATAAAATTTTCACACAGAGGGAGAAAGATTAGAAATTAATGGACACAGTGTGAATGTGATTTAAATATTCACCTTGAATCATGAATTTGACTGAAAAAATATATGTTTTATTAAAATATTCTTGCCTACACTGAGAACATATTCGATTGCCCAAAAATACACTGATCGAGAACATATTCATTAAATTAAGAACAATGTCTCTAGCTAGACTTGAGAAGTCTCTAATTCGACGCATCAGAACTTTCTCAAGCACAGAATTTGGAATTAATAATTCGTTTATGTAACATTAATTCGTCGGCCGCATATACTTTTCAGGCAAGACGTACACGTGTTTCATGTAAATTTGGATTGGTTAGGTCCAACTCCAATATTGGCCAATGCTTCAAGTCCTGAAAGTTACATCCATGGTGGTCGACCACTACTACAAAGGTTGAATACATATGGCTTTGGAACTCTTCGATCGTTTTCCAGTATATCATGTGCAGTCTCTTGTCTCCAATAGACAGTGACTATTCCTAATGATTCGATCCAAAACAAATAATGAGTGATATTTGCGAAGGATAATCTGCGACAAGTTGGATCGGTCAAAATTGCCGCATGCATTGTTGGAACCATAAAACAATATCATTCAATTAAACAGCTCCTATATTATGTGTGAAGTCCGCGCACACGTCCTTTTCTAAATGAGCTTATACGTGTATTGTCATATTTATTCGTGGAATATCAATTTAAAACAGCTTCCTTGACCTCTTTGTCGACATGATTACCGATGTATAAGGCGATACGTTGTTATTAGGGTTTGATGGACTTTTTTCTTTTTAAAAATTTCATGCACGAATACTCATGTGGATGTGGAGGTTTAAAAATGTACACCAGAATTATAGACATTAGGGATAATGTGGTGTACGTCTTTTTCTTTTGGTTTTTTAGCACTTGGCAGTAGTGTTAAAAGATAGGAGAGTTATGTGCTATGCTTGATTATCTGGTTCCTTCGTAATCTCTTATATATATATATAGGAGTAAAAATATGTATCCCATGATCCGGAGGCATATATATATATATCAAGGGAATGTGAAGTTTTGCCTTTACAATAATTTATTTAGCTTGGGCCTCACAAGTCCCAACCCTTTGCTAATTGATTTTAATTTTGGGCTTCCATGAGGTATTCCCTAAGGGTGGGCTATCCTGGTCCTTCTTCCGTTGGGAATCCTTGTACTATAAGTAACCTGGCAATGCTGTATGTGTTCCCTAGCTATAACGAGATGAGGGCTCTATGTGATTTTGCAGAAGATTGCAGACAAGGTAGCTTAGACAACATGATAAAGGAAGCTTCTTTTTCGCAAGTGTTCTAGCAATTATTGACTGAACAAAAATCAAGGTTTCTAATTGCCAGTTTTAAATCAATGTTATGAATGTAGACATTATGCAGAAGCAAGACTTGAAGAGGAAGGTGGTGTGCAGAAATGAACTATATGCAGTTAGTTAAAAGGATTAGTGAAATGTTTATCCTGGTCTTCGATCACCATTCAAATAATTACAAATTCACTTCTGCGAGCACTCGAACCCAATATACTATATATCCAAATTATATATCTTTATCTAATACAATTGAAATCATCATCATCTGTAAGCACTCTGTCTATCCCAATATGATATTGAGCACTCTGAATTAATGCTGCGATCCTTCATGGTTTGGCAAGATTTTACAGGACTTGGAAGGCCCTTCATGCTCGGAGATCGTTGCTGGATACCACCAGACTTGCCAATCCTTCTAGTAATTACTGGCACTTCACTGTTGATAGAAGATATAAGAGAGATGTTGTTGTTCTTGCATGGTGAATAGCTCTCAGAGCAAGTATCCAAACTCCATGGCCTTAATTTCGGGGAGCTTAAAGACCTTGCTTTCAATTTAGCAGATTTTGTTGCAGCCATGTAAGTAGGAACAATAGGAGATCTTGTAAAGGAATTCTCATCTCCCAATGAACACTGCTTTCTGTGGTGTAAGGATGATCTTCTTGGAGAATCCATTCCTTCATTAAGCAGATGAGTATTCTGTCCTTGCAGGTTTCTATGCCTAACTTGTTTTCCTCCTCCAAACTCCTCTTTTCGATTCGAAGCCAAAACTGTGTCCAAGTCTTCAAGTTCTTTGCTTTTAGAAATTTGGGTGTCCACCCACTGATCCAACCAGTATCTCCATCTTCCATTTACCTTTTTTCTCTCTGATTCTGCTGATTTCTAGAAAAAAAAAATGCACACACCTTTAGAAGAAGCTATTTTTGACAAGAAACAAAGAACAGATTATATAGTAGAGGAACTCACCCTATGGCTATACCAGTATTCCTTAATTCTTTCTCTCTTAATCATAGCCTCTTTCTTGCTTAAAAACAAGGCCTCTGCCTCTTCCTTTGAAACAAGTCTGTCATCCCACCTTCTTTGGCTGTTTGAGTCCATCTAAAAAGTTGTATAGAAGTACTGCATTATATGTCACATTAAGCAAAGAAAATTGTGTCGAAAAGGCACTGGTTAAGTTTCTTTTGAGATATCAGTTAGCCAAACCCACCCTTATTATCTTGTCTCTCAAATTTTGGAACTGATCATTATGTTCATCACAAGGATAAGTGTCTCCTTCTTTGGTTTGGAATCTTCTGGCACATACGTGTGATTGGATGTTTATAATGGACTGCAAACACTTGAGTGTAGTCATTGCTTGTCGTCTCACAGCTCGTCCTCGAATAATAGCTTGAAGCTTCACTATTCCCTTAAGTGCACACAAAGCTTTCCTTGCCTGCAGCACATATATTCATCAGAAGCAGCGGTGATGAATTTAATCAACTGGTCCTAGCAAGATATGATAAATAATTTACAATAGTTGTTATGTTATTATTATGTTGCCTAACTGTCAATCTGGTTACCAAATCAATAGTTCACTTCAGATTCACAACCTGACGACATAACATGAGAGACTATTTGACAACAGGACATTTCCAGAAATTAATCTAGTTAGTCTAATGCAATTGAAATAGCATTTCTATACTTCATATGCTTATGTAGCATAGTGAATAAATGAGTAACTACGAAATCAAAAACCACAAAATACTACTCAAATTCTCAACTAAGCTAAACTGTCCTTGATCGTGATTCCTATACATTACTTTTCCAATCTCAAAGTTTCTTGGACTTTCTCTACCAACTGAAACTATGCCTACAGCTGATAGAAAAATGAAATTTTGGTATGATGAGAGATGGAGAAAAGCGTGAACAAACTCACAAGGTAACCGCGAAAGGCTGTTTGAATTTTAACAGCAGCAGACTCTTGTATTTCCTTCTCACATTGATGGTCCAACTCAGTGGCCTCATTTCGAGCTTTAAGGCCGGTGAGCCACACAACCTCAGCAGCAGCATGAGCAGCTGCAACAGCGGCTTCAGCAGCAGCAGTGCTGGCAATGGCTACATTCAGAGCATGCTTGCTTTGTTCTTCCTCTGCCTCATTTAGTGTCCTTTCCTTTAATGGTGATGGTGGTGCTGGTGCTGTTAGTGAGGGTACTCTCTTAATCTTAAGCCTTCCAAAAACCCATCTTCTTCTTTTCTCCTTCTACAAATAGTTGAGCAAAAGAGGGTTGGGACTCAAATGAATTTATGAAACAGAACAAAATAGCAGAAGTGCTTACCTTATTTTGCTTTGACTGTGTGTCTGAAACAAAGAACCTTTTCACTATACTGAACCAGCTCTTTTTTGCCATTGAAGAACCAATAGATCACATCATACTATAAGGAATATATGAAGCTGGTTTCAGAATCCCATTTGCAAAGAAGCAGTTATCCATATGCACAAATAGGCAACAATAGATTAAGTAAATTAAGTTAATGAGCTTATACATCATGGCTTGATATAGAATCAAAATGCTAAATGGTATGCAGATTTTGTGTATAAGATCTAAAATATATAGTATCTTACCCTTCTCCTGAAATCAAGTGATCTTCAGATATCAATAAAGAATCACAGCAGCATTATCTTTCATCTCTTGGGAACTTGGAGGGTACTTTTATAAAGTTCAAGAAGATCACTTAGAATTCACTCAAGTTTATAACACCAAATAGTATTGGAATAGGTATTAGGAAAGTTCATCAGAAATGGAGGAAGAGAAGCAGATGCATATTGGGGAACTAAATCACAGATACTAAAGAGGGTTGTTAAATTTCCAAGCTGATAAAAAATCTAAAGGGGTATGTTTGTCTGTCAATTGAACTATCTACAACCCACAATTTCCCTCTTTCACATAATAGCGATTCTTCTGTGCAATATGTGGCCCAAAGAAAGCAACTGTACTGCAAAGTTGAGCTACTTTGTGTTCATGGAGGGAGAGAGGCTCCTAATGAATTATGAGAATTACCCTTTTGATGGGGCCTCTCATCTCTCTGATGCAACCTCCAATTTTCTCAACTGCATCAGACATTTGAACATGTCTGTTGGAATCAAATTACTGAACTATCCCTACATTTAGTTGAATCATTTCTAATATCATGCAGCAGCAGTCCATTATGTAGGATGAGGACTCTACTTGTTGATTTGGTTGGATCAGATTAATACACATCTATCTTCAAGATGGATCTAGATCGAGTTACAGTAAATCTACCCTTAGCACTATCACCATGAATAGTTTCAATCATTGAACTAAAAGTATGACCATGAACACGTTAAATTTGTTTTGTGCATTTTATTTTCCTTATTTGCAATTTAAATTTGTTTTATATTACAATATACTCATCGGACGGTAAAGATCCATTGCCCATTTTCTGAAAAGGAGACCTTGGATATTTCCTTTTTTCCTTGTTGACTTGGAACCTTGATCATCCTATTTTTGATGGAATGAGGAAATTCCTAGTCCATCATAAGTGTTGTGTAGCGACAATTATATGGGACCTCCAGGTTAAAGAGATTGTACCACTGGCAACTTTGATGTTATTCACAGAATAATACTATATACTAAGAGATAGGCAGACTGCTTCCATAATCCACACACACCATTACACAGAGAGGGAAAGAGAAAGAGAAGGGAGGCATTAATTATTGAGGGATGTGGGGGAGTCACAATGTGCAAGAGATGGGAGAATGTAGGGAAGAAAACAAATGGGAAACAGAAGTGGCCTAGACAGCTGTTCAAGGGACCAAAAGAGAGGAATGGTGGTGAAAAGATGATAGTTCATTCTCAAATTTTCCAATAAAAAAAGGAAATGTTTTTCTTCATGCTACTATTCTTTTTCTCTCTACACCTCCCCCTTCTTCTTACTTAGGTTGAGTAAGAAATCCGAAAAACTGAGGAACCAAACCGAAAAAGTCAATTCGGTTTGGTTCGGTTTATGATTTAAATTTTGCGATTCAGTTCGGTTCGGTTCGGTTTGGATTCCGGTCCCATATTGTATTTATGAGTTCGATTCGGGTTCTACTATTTAATTTCTCAGTTTACCCTTTTTGAACTTAATAATTTTTATTTGTTGAATCTAGTAAGGCGTTTGTCTAGGTTGCTTGATAGGAAATAGGTTTCACTTAGCGTATGAAGTAAGAAAGTGGTGATAGGTTATGTTCAAGCTTACCAAGCTAACCTGAGCATCTCATCTATAAATAAAGGAAGTTAAATAAAACATAAAATGTGTGCATGATTGTTGGTAGTGGATAGTGATTCTCCTAGCTCCTCTTTCTCAATGATTTTTCTACTACAACTATTTTCGTAATTTTTAGTTTTTGTTCTCTGTTTTGTTGAGTTTATTTAAAATACCAATTCACCTCGGATAAATCCCAAAATTTATATGCCAGTTCTTATGTGTGTCTAGTATTTGGGTATAAAATTTCGTAATTTTTGGTTGAGTTTATGTTAGGTAAATAATAGTAATTCGGATGCTAGTTGTTAGAATCAGTAACATGTTTTTGTGACATCTTTAGGTTAGTTAGAATAAACAATCCTCTACGGGAAGACCTCTACTTGCGTATATTACAATTAACATTCTTGGTGCATTTAGAGAAAATGAATAGGAAAATTGTGTGGTATTTATAATGTGCTTTTCGACCTGTTAGTGAGGTCCGACCAAAAACTCACCGGAACCACGTCCCTTACGTACTCACCCCGAAATTCTTCAGAGTACTAAGACATGCAGTCCCACATCGATGACAAGAGAAGTGAAACACTCAAACCTCTCCCATAAGAGACGCACTATCTTCCTTTTAATGGTAAGCAATTAACACTCACGTACTCTTACTCTGTCAATTTATTATCTCAACTTTATATTGAATCAAACTCTGTCAATTTACTCACGCTTGTCGGATCATCTTTTTATAATTGCATGCCTCTCCCCTTTGATTTTTCGTATATCATTCATTTCATACATGATATCATGGCAGACAATTGGAGCTGCATGTAACAGTAACCCAAGTGGTGAGGCCAAAGCCATTGACACATGCAAGTGTGGAGTACGTTCCTTATAGAAAGGCTTCCAAGATCAAGTAAGATGTTCCTTTAACTTATTCAATAATGTTAATATTCCTTGAAATATGCTTCGGCGGTTTACAATTTGTAAACTTGAAATCAACAATTTGTATTGACAGGCGCCACGGAGAAAAAGAGAAAGAGGCTAGCACAAGCACAACGATGAGTCTAGTCTCCATGCGACTTTCGTATATTAATATTATTCAGAACAACGTACCTAGCTATTTATAGTGTAGAGAAAGTAAATTTCAGACAAGTATGGAGGATGTAAAATTGGATACTGCAACTATGGAATTCTTACACGTTCTTAGTAGACTCGCCACCTCCTAATTCATAGCTTTGGTGAATCATCAAACCTTTATGGGAATATCGACACCTCTTTTTTGGCTAGGTCAGCTACTATAAGATTGTGTTCATCTACTGCAATGGTTATGAAAGTAAACGGAGGAGGAGGAAGACGATGATTTGAGTTTGCAGAGTCGGTTTGATCGATTTTGTCATGGAAGTTGAAACTGAATTACCTTGCAAGCTCGGAACGTACATTCCATTCCGCACAGAAGTTTCTCGTTTGCCACTCAGGAGTCCATCTCCCAGTTCGGTATCCTTTGACCGAGCCCTAATGGTACCCTAGATATTGATCCCACCTGACAAGGCGGTTGTAGCTCGTCACGGGCCAGATTCGGGGTTGGTGAATTTTAAGCACTTAAATCCGAATATGAGGTGTGACTGTGTGAGGATCAAAAAGTAAAATAAAAATAAAACAAAATTAATTACGCTTATGAAATAGTCAAAATTAAAATATTTGAAATAACAAAATCTTAACAAAGAGAAACTACACATTCTTCTACATTTTAACTCATGGTCGTCTCTACTTTTGTAGTTATTGGCCTTTCATGTAAGTATCATGTGTCTTATATGTTTACATAGTTTTAAATACATATGTCTATCATAATTATTTTTCAAAATAATTTTGAGAAATTGAAAACAAAAAAAATTGGGAAAACTCCAAGGTTTATTTACGGCCATGCTTCAAACTTAAAACCATTGTGTTGAGTGAATGTGGCAGCCAAAAGATTAAGGAGGATGAATCTGCAGCAAATCCAGTCAGCGCCAACACCACCATCCAAACGCAATAACTGTCCTTCCCTCTTCCAGTGCTTTGAGCTAGTCCTTCCATGGCTAACCCCAAAAGAACTGGCCATCACATCTCTCACCTGCCGGACCCTCCACACTCTCTCCAACTCCATTACTCTCCGCCGAGCCTCCGACGCTTCCAGATCCCTGGAAACCCATCCCATCCCATTCCAAAACTCACTCGATAAACACCCATATGCCTACTTCATCTACACCCCCTCTCAAACTGTGTCTTCTTCTCAGTTATCAGTACGCCAATCTTGGGGTGCCAGTTCTTCTCTGTACGAGTCTAACTCGGAGACTAGAATTGGGATTGAAACGTTACGTTTCGTGGACGAATCGGGAGAGAGTGCTTCTGGGTGTGACTGTCAGACATGTGATGATGGGTGTCCGTGTGCTGGCTTTGACGGCGTCGTTTTGGAATGTGGACCGAGTTGTGGATGCGGGTTAAACTGTGGGAATCGGCTGACTCAGAGCGGGATTGAGGTCAAGTTGAAGATTCTGAGGGATACGAGAAAAGGGTGGGGTTTGTATGCCGACCAATTCATCCCAAAGGGTCGATTTGTGTGTGAATACGCAGGTATTAATCAAAACCCACCTTTTTATTCTAGAACAAAAATTATATATATGGAATTTTGCGTCTTTACTTCTTTTTCTATAGCACTCATGGTTATAGTAGTTTAGCACTTGTAATTCGCACTTGGTTTCTAGTATGATAGAATGTTTCTGGGCGGTAGAGATTGGTGTTTTTGTGTTAATACGTTTAGTATTTTCTTTCTCTATGAACAAAGTCTTGACACCCATAAATACACATAAATGAGTCGAAATCAGATACCTTATAAATCTCCCAGGCTAAAGTTCTTGGGAAAAGATTTTAGGTTGCTGATGCATATAGATGGATCATTGTCTTCTATCTTTGAACCTTTGTCTTCTAACATCGTGCTGTTAGATTCACAGAGTGTTTTCGAGATATCAAACATTCTTATCAAGAAATACTATTGCCACTATTGTTTTTACTCTGGGCGACATGTAATTACTCACTTGGGCGTCTGGAACACATGAAGAGTAGTGTCCTATGTGTTCTGTAAGTCAAGTAGGATTAGCAACACTCCGCAGTCTTGTTAAAAGAAATAAAGCCTTCATTGCTGTACATTTACCAGACGCAATTAACACTTGTATGTTCAAGGAATACTTTATAATGGCTAAGTTGAAGGTCCTTCATATATGAAAGTATGAAACAGAAGCTGTATCTCTCCATGTGTATATGCATGCATCGCCATCTCTGGAGGACTAGAAAATTTGATTTCTTGTGTGATGCAGATGAATTATACTGAGTTGTTCCCAAAAGAAAACATCAACTATTAGGATGGCTGACAGAACACACCATTGTTGATAAACAGATGAACACTTGAATTCATGGGACTTTGTTCTCTCACTCTACACAAACACATGTATGTGTGCATCCTGCACATAGGACTTGTCTGTTCTAATAACGTAATTTTTTTTTTTGGTGTGTGAAAAAGGTGAACTATTGACGACCAAGGAGTCAAGAGTGCGGCAACAAATGTATGATGAACTTTCATCAGGTGGTCATTTCTCCCCGGCTCTTTTGGTTGTGAGGGAGCATCTTCCATCCAATAAGGCATGTCTAAGATTCAATATTGATGCCACAAGAATTGGAAATGTGTCAAGGTTCATCAATCATTCTTGCGACGGAGGTAATTTATCCACAGCTCTTGTTCGAAGCTCAGGTGTTTTGCTTCCACGTCTTTGCTTTTTTGCTTCAAAAGACATAAAAGAAGATGAAGAGCTTACATTTAGCTATGGTGAAACTAGGCTAAAGTCTAAGGGTTTGCCGTGCTTTTGTGCAACCTCTTGCTGTTTTGGTATGTTACCCTCGGAGCAGACTTGATTGCTGTTTTGGAAGGAACCACTGGCGGCACGTATATGATTCTGCATTGAATCATAAATATGAAGAGGGAGAGGAATAAGAAGAGAAGAAACTGCCATCATGAATTTGTATTACATACATTTGTTTTAGTGAAATCTGTTTAACTTGCAATATTGGAATGCAGATGCAATTTTTGTGATATGAATGGACCAGTACTTAAATAATTGTGCTTTTGTGTAAAGCGTAATGGTAAATCATGGAATGCTCTCCATATTGTAGTCCTGTATATTGAAAATTGCAAGCGGTTATTAGTAAATTACGACCAATAGACCATGCAACAAAAGCATGCTTCCAAAAGATGACGGAGAATCATATGCTCAAGTTTAGAGCCGTTTACAAGTGATATACCTTCACCTAGTGTGGAGTAGGTTTTTAATTGGTTAGATATAACTTCACCTAAACATAGGCACTCAGCAACAAACTTAGCAATTCAGATTCTCAGTAGGTAAGAGTCCCACATTAGAATACAGGAGCTTTCATGTAGTCTTTATAAGAGGAGACAGACATGTTATATACACAAGAAACAGGTGCCTTGAATATTTCTCTAAACCAATGAAACCAATACAGATTATAGATAACACATATTAAAGTTCAAAAGATTGGCCTTGGGCCTTGGGGCTCTTGGGCTATGTGAATATGACCGAAGAATATTTTTTGCGATAGAGTTTGGAGCATGAGTTTCTTATTCGAGTACGTACTTTAGGAAGGGTGGGCGAAAGCCTTTAAATAGATTGATTGTGCATAAACTTACGGGTGCGATCATACCAGCAATAATGCACCGGATCCCATCAGAACTCCGAAGTTAAGCTTGCTTGGGCGAGAGTAGTACTAGGATGGGTGACCTCCTGGGAAGTCCTCGTGTTGCACCCCCTTTTTTTTATTTTATTAATATTATTATGATTCATTTATTTTATTTTTTTTCGTTCGTAATTTTTTTTCTTCGACTGGCCTTGGGCCTTGGGCCTTGGGGCTCTTGGGCTATGTGAATATGACCGAAGAATATTTTTTGCGATAGAGTTTGGAGCATGAGTTTCTTATTCGAGTACGTACTTTAGGAAGGGTGGGCGAAAGCCTTTAAATAGATTGATTGTGCATAAACTTACGGGTGCGATCATACCAGCAATAATGCACCGGATCCCATCAGAACTCCGAAGTTAAGCTTGCTTGGGCGAGAGTAGTACTAGGATGGGTGACCTCCTGGGAAGTCCTCGTGTTGCACCCCCTTTTTTTTATTTTATTAATATTATTATGATTCATTTATTTTATTTTTTTTCGTTCGTAATTTTTTTTCTTCGACTGGCCTTGGGCCTTGGGCCTTGGGGCTCTTGGGCTATGTGAATATGACCGAAGAATATTTTTTGCGATAGAGTTTGGAGCATGAGTTTCTTATTCGAGTACGTACTTTAGGAAGGGTGGGCGAAAGCCTTTAAATAGATTGATTGTGCATAAACTTACGGGTGCGATCATACCAGCAATAATGCACCGGATCCCATCAGAACTCCGAAGTTAAGCTTGCTTGGGCGAGAGTAGTACTAGGATGGGTGACCTCCTGGGAAGTCCTCGTGTTGCACCCCCTTTTTTTTATTTTATTAATATTATTATGATTCATTTATTTTATTTTTTTTCGTTCGTAATTTTTTTTCTTCGACTGGCCTTGGGCCTTGGGCCTTGGGGCTCTTGGGCTATGTGAATATGACCGAAGAATATTTTTTGCGATAGAGTTTGGAGCATGAGTTTCTTATTCGAGTACGTACTTTAGGAAGGGTGGGCGAAAGCCTTTAAATAGATTGATTGTGCATAAACTTACGGGTGCGATCATACCAGCAATAATGCACCGGATCCCATCAGAACTCCGAAGTTAAGCTTGCTTGGGCGAGAGTAGTACTAGGATGGGTGACCTCCTGGGAAGTCCTCGTGTTGCACCCCCTTTTTTTTATTTTATTAATATTATTATGATTCATTTATTTTATTTTTTTTCGTTCGTAATTTTTTTTCTTCGACTGGCCTTGGGCCTTGGGCCTTGGGGCTCTTGGGCTATGTGAATATGACCGAAGAATATTTTTTGCGATAGAGTTTGGAGCATGAGTTTCTTATTCGAGTACGTACTTTAGGAAGGGTGGGCGAAAGCCTTTAAATAGATTGATTGTGCATAAACTTACGGGTGCGATCATACCAGCAATAATGCACCGGATCCCATCAGAACTCCGAAGTTAAGCTTGCTTGGGCGAGAGTAGTACTAGGATGGGTGACCTCCTGGGAAGTCCTCGTGTTGCACCCCCTTTTTTTTATTTTATTAATATTATTATGATTCATTTATTTTATTTTTTTTCGTTCGTAATTTTTTTTCTTCGACTGGCCTTGGGCCTTGGGCCTTGGGGCTCTTGGGCTATGTGAATATGACCGAAGAATATTTTTTGCGATAGAGTTTGGAGCATGAGTTTCTTATTCGAGTACGTACTTTAGGAAGGGTGGGCGAAAGCCTTTAAATAGATTGATTGTGCATAAACTTACGGGTGCGATCATACCAGCAATAATGCACCGGATCCCATCAGAACTCCGAAGTTAAGCTTGCTTGGGCGAGAGTAGTACTAGGATGGGTGACCTCCTGGGAAGTCCTCGTGTTGCACCCCCTTTTTTTTATTTTATTAATATTATTATGATTCATTTATTTTATTTTTTTTCGTTCGTAATTTTTTTTCTTCGACTGGCCTTGGGCCTTGGGCCTTGGGGCTCTTGGGCTATGTGAATATGACCGAAGAATATTTTTTGCGATAGAGTTTGGAGCATGAGTTTCTTATTCGAGTACGTACTTTAGGAAGGGTGGGCGAAAGCCTTTAAATAGATTGATTGTGCATAAACTTACGGGTGCGATCATACCAGCAATAATGCACCGGATCCCATCAGAACTCCGAAGTTAAGCTTGCTTGGGCGAGAGTAGTACTAGGATGGGTGACCTCCTGGGAAGTCCTCGTGTTGCACCCCCTTTTTTTTATTTTATTATTATTATTATGATTCATTTATTTTATTTTTTTTCGTTCGTAATTTTTTTTCTTCGACTGGCCTTGGGCCTTGGGCCTTGGGGCTCTTGGGCTATGTGAATATGACCGAAGAATATTTTTTGCGATAGAGTTTGGAGCATGAGTTTCTTATTCGAGTACGTACTTTAGGAAGGGTGGGCGAAAGCCTTTAAATAGATTGATTGTGCATAAACTTACGGGTGCGATCATACCAGCAATAATGCACCGGATCACATCAGAACTCCGAAGTTAAGCTTGCTTGGGCGAGAGTAGTACTAGGATGGGTGACCTCCTGGGAAGTCCTCGTGTTGCACCCCCTTTTTTTTATTTTATTAATATTATTATGATTCATTTATTTTATTTTTTTTCGTTCGTAATTTTTTTTCTTCGACTGGCCTTGGGCCTTGGGCCTTGGGGCTCTTGGGCTATGTGAATATGACCGAAGAATATTTTTTGCGATAGAGTTTGGAGCATGAGTTTCTTATTCGAGTACGTACTTTAGGAAGGGTGGGCGAAAGCCTTTAAATAGATTGATTGTGCATAAACTTACGGGTGCGATCATACCAGCAATAATGCACCGGATCCCATCAGAACTCCGAAGTTAAGCTTGCTTGGGCGAGAGTAGTACTAGGATGGGTGACCTCCTGGGAAGTCCTCGTGTTGCACCCCCTTTTTTTTATTTTATTATTATTATTATGATTCATTTATTTTATTTTTTTTCGTTCGTAATTTTTTTTCTTCGACTGGCCTTGGGCCTTGGGCCTTGGGGCTCTTGGGCTATGTGAATATGACCGAAGAATATTTTTTGCGATAGAGTTTGGAGCATGAGTTTCTTATTCGAGTACGTACTTTAGGAAGGGTGGGCGAAAGCCTTTAAATAGATTGATTGTGCATAAACTTACGGGTGCGATCATACCAGCAATAATGCACCGGATCCCATCAGAACTCCGAAGTTAAGCTTGCTTGGGCGAGAGTAGTACTAGGATGGGTGACCTCCTGGGAAGTCCTCGTGTTGCACCCCCTTTTTTTTATTTTATTAATATTATTATGATTCATTTATTTTATTTTTTTTCGTTCGTAATTTTTTTTCTTCGACTGGCCTTGGGCCTTGGGCCTTGGGGCTCTTGGGCTATGTGAATATGACCGAAGAATATTTTTTGCGATAGAGTTTGGAGCATGAGTTTCTTATTCGAGTACGTACTTTAGGAAGGGTGGGCGAAAGCCTTTAAATAGATTGATTGTGCATAAACTTACGGGTGCGATCATACCAGCAATAATGCACCGGATCCCATCAGAACTCCGAAGTTAAGCTTGCTTGGGCGAGAGTAGTACTAGGATGGGTGACCTCCTGGGAAGTCCTCGTGTTGCACCCCCTTTTTTTTATTTTATTAATATTATTATGATTCATTTATTTTATTTTTTTTCGTTCGTAATTTTTTTTCTTCGACTGGCCTTGGGCCTTGGGCCTTGGGGCTCTTGGGCTATGTGAATATGACCGAAGAATATTTTTTGCGATAGAGTTTGGAGCATGAGTTTCTTATTCGAGTACGTACTTTAGGAAGGGTGGGCGAAAGCCTTTAAATAGATTGATTGTGCATAAACTTACGGGTGCGATCATACCAGCAATAATGCACCGGATCCCATCAGAACTCCGAAGTTAAGCTTGCTTGGGCGAGAGTAGTACTAGGATGGGTGACCTCCTGGGAAGTCCTCGTGTTGCACCCCCTTTTTTTTATTTTATTATTATTATTATGATTCATTTATTTTATTTTTTTTCGTTCGTAATTTTTTTTCTTCGACTGGCCTTGGGCCTTGGGCCTTGGGGCTCTTGGGCTATGTGAATATGACCGAAGAATATTTTTTGCGATAGAGTTTGGAGCATGAGTTTCTTATTCGAGTACGTACTTTAGGAAGGGTGGGCGAAAGCCTTTAAATAGATTGATTGTGCATAAACTTACGGGTGCGATCATACCAGCAATAATGCACCGGATCCCATCAGAACTCCGAAGTTAAGCTTGCTTGGGCGAGAGTAGTACTAGGATGGGTGACCTCCTGGGAAGTCCTCGTGTTGCACCCCCTTTTTTTTATTTTATTATTATTATTATGATTCATTTATTTTATTTTTTTTCGTTCGTAATTTTTTTTCTTCGACTGGCCTTGGGCCTTGGGCCTTGGGGCTCTTGGGCTATGTGAATATGACCGAAGAATATTTTTTGCGATAGAGTTTGGAGCATGAGTTTCTTATTCGAGTACGTACTTTAGGAAGGGTGGGCGAAAGCCTTTAAATAGATTGATTGTGCATAAACTTACGGGTGCGATCATACCAGCAATAATGCACCGGATCCCATCAGAACTCCGAAGTTAAGCTTGCTTGGGCGAGAGTAGTACTAGGATGGGTGACCTCCTGGGAAGTCCTCGTGTTGCACCCCCTTTTTTTTATTTTATTAATATTATTATGATTCATTTATTTTATTTTTTTTCGTTCGTAATTTTTTTTCTTCGACTGGCCTTGGGCCTTGGGCCTTGGGGCTCTTGGGCTATGTGAATATGACCGAAGAATATTTTTTGCGATAGAGTTTGGAGCATGAGTTTCTTATTCGAGTACGTACTTTAGGAAGGGTGGGCGAAAGCCTTTAAATAGATTGATTGTGCATAAACTTACGGGTGCGATCATACCAGCAATAATGCACCGGATCCCATCAGAACTCCGAAGTTAAGCTTGCTTGGGCGAGAGTAGTACTAGGATGGGTGACCTCCTGGGAAGTCCTCGTGTTGCACCCCCTTTTTTTTATTTTATTAATATTATTATGATTCATTTATTTTATTTTTTTTCGTTCGTAATTTTTTTTCTTCGACTGGCCTTGGGCCTTGGGCCTTGGGGCTCTTGGGCTATGTGAATATGACCGAAGAATATTTTTTGCGATAGAGTTTGGAGCATGAGTTTCTTATTCGAGTACGTACTTTAGGAAGGGTGGGCGAAAGCCTTTAAATAGATTGATTGTGCATAAACTTACGGGTGCGATCATACCAGCAATAATGCACCGGATCCCATCAGAACTCCGAAGTTAAGCTTGCTTGGGCGAGAGTAGTACTAGGATGGGTGACCTCCTGGGAAGTCCTCGTGTTGCACCCCCTTTTTTTTATTTTATTATTATTATTATGATTCATTTATTTTATTTTTTTTCGTTCGTAATTTTTTTTCTTCGACTGGCCTTGGGCCTTGGGCCTTGGGGCTCTTGGGCTATGTGAATATGACCGAAGAATATTTTTTGCGATAGAGTTTGGAGCATGAGTTTCTTATTCGAGTACGTACTTTAGGAAGGGTGGGCGAAAGCCTTTAAATAGATTGATTGTGCATAAACTTACGGGTGCGATCATACCAGCAATAATGCACCGGATCCCATCAGAACTCCGAAGTTAAGCTTGCTTGGGCGAGAGTAGTACTAGGATGGGTGACCTCCTGGGAAGTCCTCGTGTTGCACCCCCTTTTTTTTATTTTATTAATATTATTATGATTCATTTATTTTATTTTTTTTCGTTCGTAATTTTTTTTCTTCGACTGGCCTTGGGCCTTGGGCCTTGGGGCTCTTGGGCTATGTGAATATGACCGAAGAATATTTTTTGCGATAGAGTTTGGAGCATGAGTTTCTTATTCGAGTACGTACTTTAGGAAGGGTGGGCGAAAGCCTTTAAATAGATTGATTGTGCATAAACTTACGGGTGCGATCATACCAGCAATAATGCACCGGATCCCATCAGAACTCCGAAGTTAAGCTTGCTTGGGCGAGAGTAGTACTAGGATGGGTGACCTCCTGGGAAGTCCTCGTGTTGCACCCCCTTTTTTTTATTTTATTATTATTATTATGATTCATTTATTTTATTTTTTTTCGTTCGTAATTTTTTTTCTTCGACTGGCCTTGGGCCTTGGGCCTTGGGGCTCTTGGGCTATGTGAATATGACCGAAGAATATTTTTTGCGATAGAGTTTGGAGCATGAGTTTCTTATTCGAGTACGTACTTTAGGAAGGGTGGGCGAAAGCCTTTAAATAGATTGATTGTGCATAAACTTACGGGTGCGATCATACCAGCAATAATGCACCGGATCCCATCAGAACTCCGAAGTTAAGCTTGCTTGGGCGAGAGTAGTACTAGGATGGGTGACCTCCTGGGAAGTCCTCGTGTTGCACCCCCTTTTTTTTATTTTATTATTATTATTATGATTCATTTATTTTATTTTTTTTCGTTCGTAATTTTTTTTCTTCGACTGGCCTTGGGCCTTGGGCCTTGGGGCTCTTGGGCTATGTGAATATGACCGAAGAATATTTTTTGCGATAGAGTTTGGAGCATGAGTTTCTTATTCGAGTACGTACTTTAGGAAGGGTGGGCGAAAGCCTTTAAATATATTGATTGTGCATAAACTTACGGGTGCGATCATACCAGCAATAATGCACCGGATCCCATCAGAACTCCGAAGTTAAGCTTGCTTGGGCGAGAGTAGTACTAGGATGGGTGACCTCCTGGGAAGTCCTCGTGTTGCACCCCCTTTTTTTTATTTTATTAATATTATTATGATTCATTTATTTTATTTTTTTTCGTTCGTAATTTTTTTTCTTCGACTGGCCTTGGGCCTTGGGCCTTGGGGCTCTTGGGCTATGTGAATATGACCGAAGAATATTTTTTGCGATAGAGTTTGGAGCATGAGTTTCTTATTCGAGTACGTACTTTAGGAAGGGTGGGCGAAAGCCTTTAAATAGATTGATTGTGCATAAACTTACGGGTGCGATCATACCAGCAATAATGCACCGGATCCCATCAGAACTCCGAAGTTAAGCTTGCTTGGGCGAGAGTAGTACTAGGATGGGTGACCTCCTGGGAAGTCCTCGTGTTGCACCCCCTTTTTTTTATTTTATTAATATTATTATGATTCATTTATTTTATTTTTTTTCGTTCGTAATTTTTTTTCTTCGACTGGCCTTGGGCCTTGGGCCTTGGGGCTCTTGGGCTATGTGAATATGACCGAAGAATATTTTTTGCGATAGAGTTTGGAGCATGAGTTTCTTATTCGAGTACGTACTTTAGGAAGGGTGGGCGAAAGCCTTTAAATAGATTGATTGTGCATAAACTTACGGGTGCGATCATACCAGCAATAATGCACCGGATCCCATCAGAACTCCGAAGTTAAGCTTGCTTGGGCGAGAGTAGTACTAGGATGGGTGACCTCCTGGGAAGTCCTCGTGTTGCACCCCCTTTTTTTTATTTTATTATTATTATTATGATTCATTTATTTTATTTTTTTTCGTTCGTAATTTTTTTTCTTCGACTGGCCTTGGGCCTTGGGCCTTGGGGCTCTTGGGCTATGTGAATATGACCGAAGAATATTTTTTGCGATAGAGTTTGGAGCATGAGTTTCTTATTCGAGTACGTACTTTAGGAAGGGTGGGCGAAAGCCTTTAAATAGATTGATTGTGCATAAACTTACGGGTGCGATCATACCAGCAATAATGCACCGGATCCCATCAGAACTCCGAAGTTAAGCTTGCTTGGGCGAGAGTAGTACTAGGATGGGTGACCTCCTGGGAAGTCCTCGTGTTGCACCCCCTTTTTTTTATTTTATTATTATTATTATGATTCATTTATTTTATTTTTTTTCGTTCGTAATTTTTTTTCTTCGACTGGCCTTGGGCCTTGGGCCTTGGGGCTCTTGGGCTATGTGAATATGACCGAAGAATATTTTTTGCGATAGAGTTTGGAGCATGAGTTTCTTATTCGAGTACGTACTTTAGGAAGGGTGGGCGAAAGCCTTTAAATAGATTGATTGTGCATAAACTTACGGGTGCGATCATACCAGCAATAATGCACCGGATCCCATCAGAACTCCGAAGTTAAGCTTGCTTGGGCGAGAGTAGTACTAGGATGGGTGACCTCCTGGGAAGTCCTCGTGTTGCACCCCCTTTTTTTTATTTTATTAATATTATTATGATTCATTTATTTTATTTTTTTTCGTTCGTAATTTTTTTTCTTCGACTGGCCTTGGGCCTTGGGCCTTGGGGCTCTTGGGCTATGTGAATATGACCGAAGAATATTTTTTGCGATAGAGTTTGGAGCATGAGTTTCTTATTCGAGTACGTACTTTAGGAAGGGTGGGCGAAAGCCTTTAAATAGATTGATTGTGCATAAACTTACGGGTGCGATCATACCAGCAATAATGCACCGGATCCCATCAGAACTCCGAAGTTAAGCTTGCTTGGGCGAGAGTAGTACTAGGATGGGTGACCTCCTGGGAAGTCCTCGTGTTGCACCCCCTTTTTTTTATTTTATTATTATTATTATGATTCATTTATTTTATTTTTTTTCGTTCGTAATTTTTTTTCTTCGACTGGCCTTGGGCCTTGGGCCTTGGGGCTCTTGGGCTATGTGAATATGACCGAAGAATATTTTTTGCGATAGAGTTTGGAGCATGAGTTTCTTATTCGAGTACGTACTTTAGGAAGGGTGGGCGAAAGCCTTTAAATAGATTGATTGTGCATAAACTTACGGGTGCGATCATACCAGCAATAATGCACCGGATCCCATCAGAACTCCGAAGTTAAGCTTGCTTGGGCGAGAGTAGTACTAGGATGGGTGACCTCCTGGGAAGTCCTCGTGTTGCACCCCCTTTTTTTTATTTTATTATTATTATTATGATTCATTTATTTTATTTTTTTTCGTTCGTAATTTTTTTTCTTCGACTGGCCTTGGGCCTTGGGCCTTGGGGCTCTTGGGCTATGTGAATATGACCGAAGAATATTTTTTGCGATAGAGTTTGGAGCATGAGTTTCTTATTCGAGTACGTACTTTAGGAAGGGTGGGCGAAAGCCTTTAAATAGATTGATTGTGCATAAACTTACGGGTGCGATCATACCAGCAATAATGCACCGGATCCCATCAGAACTCCGAAGTTAAGCTTGCTTGGGCGAGAGTAGTACTAGGATGGGTGACCTCCTGGGAAGTCCTCGTGTTGCACCCCCTTTTTTTTATTTTATTAATATTATTATGATTCATTTATTTTATTTTTTTTCGTTCGTAATTTTTTTTCTTCGACTGGCCTTGGGCCTTGGGCCTTGGGGCTCTTGGGCTATGTGAATATGACCGAAGAATATTTTTTGCGATAGAGTTTGGAGCATGAGTTTCTTATTCGAGTACGTACTTTAGGAAGGGTGGGCGAAAGCCTTTAAATAGATTGATTGTGCATAAACTTACGGGTGCGATCATACCAGCAATAATGCACCGGATCCCATCAGAACTCCGAAGTTAAGCTTGCTTGGGCGAGAGTAGTACTAGGATGGGTGACCTCCTGGGAAGTCCTCGTGTTGCACCCCCTTTTTTTTATTTTATTATTATTATTATGATTCATTTATTTTATTTTTTTTCGTTCGTAATTTTTTTTCTTCGACTGGCCTTGGGCCTTGGGCCTTGGGGCTCTTGGGCTATGTGAATATGACCGAAGAATATTTTTTGCGATAGAGTTTGGAGCATGAGTTTCTTATTCGAGTACGTACTTTAGGAAGGGTGGGCGAAAGCCTTTAAATAGATTGATTGTGCATAAACTTACGGGTGCGATCATACCAGCAATAATGCACCGGATCCCATCAGAACTCCGAAGTTAAGCTTGCTTGGGCGAGAGTAGTACTAGGATGGGTGACCTCCTGGGAAGTCCTCGTGTTGCACCCCCTTTTTTTTATTTTATTATTATTATTATGATTCATTTATTTTATTTTTTTTCGTTCGTAATTTTTTTTCTTCGACTGGCCTTGGGCCTTGGGCCTTGGGGCTCTTGGGCTATGTGAATATGACCGAAGAATATTTTTTGCGATAGAGTTTGGAGCATGAGTTTCTTATTCGAGTACGTACTTTAGGAAGGGTGGGCGAAAGCCTTTAAATAGATTGATTGTGCATAAACTTACGGGTGCGATCATACCAGCAATAATGCACCGGATCCCATCAGAACTCCGAAGTTAAGCTTGCTTGGGCGAGAGTAGTACTAGGATGGGTGACCTCCTGGGAAGTCCTCGTGTTGCACCCCCTTTTTTTTATTTTATTAATATTATTATGATTCATTTATTTTATTTTTTTTCGTTCGTAATTTTTTTTCTTCGACTGGCCTTGGGCCTTGGGCCTTGGGGCTCTTGGGCTATGTGAATATGACCGAAGAATATTTTTTGCGATAGAGTTTGGAGCATGAGTTTCTTATTCGAGTACGTACTTTAGGAAGGGTGGGCGAAAGCCTTTAAATAGATTGATTGTGCATAAACTTACGGGTGCGATCATACCAGCAATAATGCACCGGATCCCATCAGAACTCCGAAGTTAAGCTTGCTTGGGCGAGAGTAGTACTAGGATGGGTGACCTCCTGGGAAGTCCTCGTGTTGCACCCCCTTTTTTTTATTTTATTATTATTATTATGATTCATTTATTTTATTTTTTTCGTTCGTAATTTTTTTTCTTCGACTGGCCTTGGGCCTTGGGCCTTGGGGCTCTTGGGCTATGTGAATATGACCGAAGAATATTTTTTGCGATAGAGTTTGGAGCATGAGTTTCTTATTCGAGTACGTACTTTAGGAAGGGTGGGCGAAAGCCTTTAAATAGATTGATTGTGCATAAACTTACGGGTGCGATCATACCAGCAATAATGCACCGGATCCCATCAGAACTCCGAAGTTAAGCTTGCTTGGGCGAGAGTAGTACTAGGATGGGTGACCTCCTGGGAAGTCCTCGTGTTGCACCCCCTTTTTTTTATTTTATTATTATTATTATGATTCATTTATTTTATTTTTTTTCGTTCGTAATTTTTTTTCTTCGACTGGCCTTGGGCCTTGGGCCTTGGGGCTCTTGGGCTATGTGAATATGACCGAAGAATATTTTTTGCGATAGAGTTTGGAGCATGAGTTTCTTATTCGAGTACGTACTTTAGGAAGGGTGGGCGAAAGCCTTTAAATAGATTGATTGTGCATAAACTTACGGGTGCGATCATACCAGCAATAATGCACCGGATCCCATCAGAACTCCGAAGTTAAGCTTGCTTGGGCGAGAGTAGTACTAGGATGGGTGACCTCCTGGGAAGTCCTCGTGTTGCACCCCCTTTTTTTTATTTTATTATTATTATTATGATTCATTTATTTTATTTTTTTTCGTTCGTAATTTTTTTTCTTCGACTGGCCTTGGGCCTTGGGCCTTGGGGCTCTTGGGCTATGTGAATATGACCGAAGAATATTTTTTGCGATAGAGTTTGGAGCATGAGTTTCTTATTCGAGTACGTACTTTAGGAAGGGTGGGCGAAAGCCTTTAAATAGATTGATTGTGCATAAACTTACGGGTGCGATCATACCAGCAATAATGCACCGGATCCCATCAGAACTCCGAAGTTAAGCTTGCTTGGGCGAGAGTAGTACTAGGATGGGTGACCTCCTGGGAAGTCCTCGTGTTGCACCCCCTTTTTTTTATTTTATTAATATTATTATGATTCATTTATTTTATTTTTTTTCGTTCGTAATTTTTTTTCTTCGACTGGCCTTGGGCCTTGGGCCTTGGGGCTCTTGGGCTATGTGAATATGACCGAAGAATATTTTTTGCGATAGAGTTTGGAGCATGAGTTTCTTATTCGAGTACGTACTTTAGGAAGGGTGGGCGAAAGCCTTTAAATAGATTGATTGTGCATAAACTTACGGGTGCGATCATACCAGCAATAATGCACCGGATCCCATCAGAACTCCGAAGTTAAGCTTGCTTGGGCGAGAGTAGTACTAGGATGGGTGACCTCCTGGGAAGTCCTCGTGTTGCACCCCCTTTTTTTTATTTTATTATTATTATTATGATTCATTTATTTTATTTTTTTTCGTTCGTAATTTTTTTTCTTCGACTGGCCTTGGGCCTTGGGCCTTGGGGCTCTTGGGCTATGTGAATATGACCGAAGAATATTTTTTGCGATAGAGTTTGGAGCATGAGTTTCTTATTCGAGTACGTACTTTAGGAAGGGTGGGCGAAAGCCTTTAAATAGATTGATTGTGCATAAACTTACGGGTGCGATCATACCAGCAATAATGCACCGGATCCCATCAGAACTCCGAAGTTAAGCTTGCTTGGGCGAGAGTAGTACTAGGATGGGTGACCTCCTGGGAAGTCCTCGTGTTGCACCCCCTTTTTTTTATTTTATTATTATTATTATGATTCATTTATTTTATTTTTTTTCGTTCGTAATTTTTTTTCTTCGACTGGCCTTGGGCCTTGGGCCTTGGGGCTCTTGGGCTATGTGAATATGACCGAAGAATATTTTTTGCGATAGAGTTTGGAGCATGAGTTTCTTATTCGAGTACGTACTTTAGGAAGGGTGGGCGAAAGCCTTTAAATAGATTGATTGTGCATAAACTTACGGGTGCGATCATACCAGCAATAATGCACCGGATCCCATCAGAACTCCGAAGTTAAGCTTGCTTGGGCGAGAGTAGTACTAGGATGGGTGACCTCCTGGGAAGTCCTCGTGTTGCACCCCCTTTTTTTTATTTTATTAATATTATTATGATTCATTTATTTTATTTTTTTTCGTTCGTAATTTTTTTTCTTCGACTGGCCTTGGGCCTTGGGCCTTGGGGCTCTTGGGCTATGTGAATATGACCGAAGAATATTTTTTGCGATAGAGTTTGGAGCATGAGTTTCTTATTCGAGTACGTACTTTAGGAAGGGTGGGCGAAAGCCTTTAAATAGATTGATTGT